>MU563656.1:8452514-8668958 GCA_024362625.1 Silurus asotus
TAATCACTCTGTGTGTTCACAAATGTATTGAGCTCACCATTCAGATTATAATATATATATATATATATATATATATATATATATATATATATAGTTCACGCCATCCAAGTTACCAGATTTTTCTGCCTAGAGGTGTTTAAGACCTCTATTTCAGATCTTGAATGCAAGGCTAGAAATTGTGTAGTGGAGGCACAGATACCTAAAAAAGACCATACATTAAATTCAGACGAAATACATAAATATAAAGTAGCAAGCAGTAAAATAATCATTTAATAGCAATCTAATAAATTGGAAATATATTGTAAATAATTTGTCCAAGTTGAAATGATCACATTATTTTAAGAAAATTTGGTTTAATTTAACAATACAAGTTCTTTGATTTGGCAGCTTAAAAATAGTACTTTACCAGGCCATGCACAGATATTTTAAGAGGCAGTGGCCCAAACCAAAAAAAGGCGCATCAAGGGGGGTGGGTGCTTGTTAATACAAATTGGAAGTAATTCTATTACTTTCCAGTTAATTGTGTACAGAACGTTATGAAGACACAATATACCAAACCCAGGTCATAAACTAATAATGTGATTGGGATATCACAATTTTATTCAACATTAATGAATTGTATCTTTATTATGTATTTAATATTGCGAAATATGAATGTTTTACAGATTCTGTAATTATTATCTTTATTTGGATCTATTTGAATGATTATTTTTCCTCTCAGATGGTGATGTACACGCACCAGTTTGGTGGCATATCAGGGGGTCTATCAGTGCTGGTGGCAGAGAAACAGATTTACCCAGTGTGGGAACGTGGTGGTTCACTGGGTGATCTGTGGGTGAAAGCAGAGATAGAATTTGTAGTGAATAGCACATTTCAGGTAAATATTTTTTTATTTCAAATTGCTTTACTTTGAACCCACTCATTTATTTTCCTTTTCGTTTCTGCTCCTATTTCTTCCTGGGACACTGTTTTTCTGCAGATATTGTTTGTTGCTGCGATTCGAGACAAAGCATATGGAGGCATTGCGGTTGATGATATTTCACTCTCCCCCGAATGCCGTTTGTCCAATGGTGAGCTAGCATTGGAATAAACATCAGTGACATAAACTTTTACCCTAAATCGACCAATATTTCCTAACACAAGCCATACTGTGGCTGTGGGAATTTGATAGAATATCATGTTTTTCATTTTGAAGTAACAGTGTCAATCGTACAACTCTCTCAGAGATAAACTGTCCATTTTGTTGCTCATTTCTAAGCTTGGTTTCTTTAACAACAGAGTCAGTACGACCGGAGAAGTTTCCCAAGCCACCCAAAAAACCTTGCGCGGAGGCCAGCAAGATTTGTGACTTTACCAAGGACTGTCCAGAGGGAGACGATGAAGCACAGTGTGGTGAGTGTTGTTTCTGAATAGCATGTGTATAATGTGTTTCATAAATACAATACACATAACAAATAAGGGCAGTTACTGGTGTGACGTAATGAATATGAATAGATATTAGAACATTTGGAATGTTTTATGGTTTCCACAGGAGACTTTTCATATAAGCAGGGTAGCAAGGGTTGGACAGACATCAGTGTCGGAAGCCAAAGCTGGAAGATTATGGAAAATGCCTCATCTGCAGGTGAGTCCTAATAAATGTAGAAGAATGCAGTGCGCTGTTATACTGCGTTCTCTATCATATTATTGGTTTCTATTGGCGTGGCATTGTAGCGATGGTATTAAGATCTGGACTGATTCAGGTAGGACAACACTGAAGGCCTAGGTGTAAAATGCACTGGAAAATAAGGACTAGGTAATCTAGGAAGCCACTAAGAATCCACAAAATGATGACTGTATGATCTTATAAATCTGCAACTATACATATCTGTTTATTTATTTATTTCTTTTCAGATGTGTTCTTATATGTGGGTGAATCTGCTGGTCAGCAGCTGACAGAAGCTCAAACACGCACCCCTCCACTCGGCCCATCCGGCCTTGCCTGCACTCTCAAGTTCTCCTACAGCCTCACAGGCAGCAACCAACACATAGGTACAAGAACACCTATACAGCTACACTACAACAATACACCTTTCTGCATACACACAATTAACTACTGTGGCCCTGAAACTGTCTGATAGTCTCACACACACACACACATGTTCTACACTAACACACTGGGTGCTTGCTCTCTCTTTTTCCAGGAGAAGTGTCTTTAATTGTAGTGGACAGTGTCTTGGGCACTCTTCCTCGGTTGTGGGAGTTTGGTGGGAGGACGGGTGTAAACGAGGCAGAATCATGGGTTAATGAGGAGGTCTATATTGGTGCTCGAGATCGTCGCTTCCAGGTATTACTATTTCTAATTTTACACTGTAATAATGACAGCAGGCCCAGTGTAAGAGCACATGTGAGCTTTTCAACCAAATGCAAATGAAATGGTCATCTGGCAATAATGTCAAACATTATAAATGTCTTCACTCACCAATTTTTACTCTCTGCTTACACACACACACACACACACACACACACACACACACACAAACACACACACACACACACATACACATGCACACATGCTGAAATCACTGCGATTAAAAATCATAGTAATCACATAAATGTATTTTAGCATTTAATGTATTTTAGCAATAGGGTTCAGGTGTTAGTTAGTACTTCTATAGTTTAAAGTAAAGTACTCCATTTTTTTTTTCTGTTTAAGTGTATTACACATTTGACTTTTATACGTTCTCTTCTTGGCCTCTTGTTAGCTGGAGTTCAGAGCACGTGCTTTAAATCCTCACTCAGACGCAAGAATAGCAGTGAAGGATGTTCATTATGTCGAATGCAACCCACAGTATATTCCGTCTACAAGCGACGGTAAGTATAAGCCATCGACAACTGATGATCTGTTGATTCATCGATTATTGACAAGTACAATCCAACCAAGCTATCGGCATTGGTACAATCAACAATCGGTTGATCTCTACTGTTCATAAACTTTTAATATAGTTTTATTAGAAGCAAGATTTTTTTGTATAAGCTAAAAGTGGTAGGTATATATCTACATTTTAAATTTTGTTGCATTGGGGGATGAGCTGTCTGATGATGGAACATTTTTATTAAGCAGATTCAATAACAACAACAACACCACAATATTTTCTGAATCCGGAACACATGTGGAAACACTGGGAAAACCAAGCAAATTTTCAAGCAAGTCTATTAAATAATTCTCCTGTTAAAATGGTTGTATTATGATTAGAAGTTTTGCATTATGATGTGCTCTATCATCTATTATTTGTATTTTTGTGGTAAACAGTCACACCACACCTCTGGATCCTGAACGTACATTGTTCCTTTTGCTTGGCATTTTTCAACTTTTAGTATGTCACCACATGGTACAGCCCAGTCTCACAGCATGCCGTGATAAAGTCACGAAATGTAATCTATCTATTCGTGTTCATGGACACGAATTTCTCTCTTTTTCCGTGTCACTGAGAACAAATTTCTATTTAATGTATTTTAGTAGGATGTATTTTTGATGCCTCCAACAAAGTTTTTTTATCCTTGTTTTTGTTGCTTTATATTTTCTAAGCTATTTGCTATTATAAACCATCATCAGTGTTTCCTTTCAGTACAGTAAATATATTATCCCATTTAATTACAGAGACTACGTTAATTAGAATCACACACATTTATTACAGTATACCCTAACCCTATATTTTCTTCCTTATTCTTTGATTAAAAATGGGAAACATAGATTACCTTTGGCATTTCTGTCAGCTTTTTCTGATCCTCTTTCTTCATTGTTATGGAGACGGAGACGGACGGAGACAGTCATGCCTTTGAAAAAAAAGGACAATTTCTGTCCGTGAACATGAATGTACTATATAACTAAATGCCATGTGACTGTGTTGCATGGTATCGCTTACTAAAAGTAACTGAAAATGCAAACCAGTCTGTAATATCTTTTACATACACCACAGCTTGTAGCTGAGACACAGGCTAAATTCTAATAGACTTTTTGCATAGGGTGTAAACATGAATCAATCTGTCATAACAACTAACTAGCGCTAGCAATTAGTTTTTTTGGAGCACGGTAAATGTATTTGACCTGCACAGCAGATTAGCTAGTAAATGTATAATTTGTTCCCCCACTACACTCCAATAAATACAAATTGAAAAATGTTAAATTATAAGTGTTGTTTTGATGTTTACTTTTCTGGTTTCACAAAAACATAGAGGAAATAATGAAAATGGGAAAGAAAATTCTACAGGTAACATTTTGCATATAAGATATTGTAGTTGCTATTTCTAATAGTATTTCCTAGTTATACAGATATCATTGATGCCTCCTATCTTTATTTCTAAGCGCATAAATATCTTTGTGTTTTATGTGTTTTAATGTATCTTTTATTCATTCAACAGGACTGTCGTGTAACTTTGAGACTGATTTCTGCGGATGGTACCAAGACCAAATGGACAACTATGACTGGAGTGTTCAGAACGGCCTTGACCACACTATTGGAAAGGGTACGGAAAGCATTCGATTTTCAAATAGTTTCTTGTGTAATAAATGCTGAAATCAAAACTATTCTATTCTACTTCATCACTGCTCTAAATCGAATGATACTGATGCGTTCCATTGAATCTAATGAATGTTACAGAGTAACAATAGTTGCCAATTAATAAAGAAAAGTTGAGTGTGATGTGTGTCACAATAACAGAGTCTGAACTTATTTGTTTTTTTATTATTTCTAACCCTAACCCTAACCCTGCTCGTATAAAATAACTCCCCCATCTAGGTAAAAGTCTGGCAGTGAATATGTGGAACTCGACACTACGAGGTCTTTCTGGTCGCCTTCTTTCACTTAGCCAGAATTCACTAGATGAGCACTGTCTCTCATTCTTCTACAAACTCTACGGCCCCCAAACAGGTAACATTAGAATGAAGAAAAAGGTGCATGAACTTAAATGTGTAGAAATAAAGTCCTTAATTGATATTTTAAATAAGGTAGTCTGCCTGTAGCGTTTTGTATATCTCTCTATTTTAGGTGCGCTCAATGTCAAGCTGCTTTTCAAAGACGGTTCGGAGCAGTTGTTATGGACTCGGTTTGGGGCTCACGGAAATGTGTGGCAGGAAGGACACTGCCCGGTGCCTCAACAAATGTCTTCCTTTCAGGTAAAAGTTGGAGAGCAGTATTTATGTAGAATACTATATGCTATATTAATTATATTTAATGATGTGTGGTATCTTCCTAAGCCTTTATTGGAATATGAATTTTTCTCTAATATAAGTAGGCATATTATCGATGGCAAATACGATTTTTTTTAATAAGTTTCTTTCTTATTTCTTTGATTTCAACTTTCTGTTCTCATACAGTTGGTTTTTGAGGCATTGCGGTCAGGTTTTGATGGACAGGTGGTTATAGATGACGTGGCATTCGTAAAAGGCTCGTGCTCTCTGCCTACTATGTGCTCCTTTGAAGGTCAGCGTTGTGGCTACACCAACAATAGAGATGGTCTCTGGGTCCACCAGACTTGGGATGGAACAAGGATAGGCCCTAAGACCGACCACAGTCTCGAGACAGAAATGGGTTAGAAAAAAAAGTGAAAAAGTGAAAGAAATACAATAATTAGTTTCTGATGGCGTGAAACAAGTGATATTTTATGTCACTTCAGGTTACTACATGTTGGCCCACAGTGGTGTGGATGTCCTTCCCCAGGGCAGCGAGACTACTCTGATCTCCCCTGTACGATATGGTGTGACTCACACTGAGTGTGTTTATTTCTGGTACAACATGGGAGGACATAACCCTGGTAAGTTAAATATTTAATATTTTCTGATACAAAACTTTCTTTCGGCTTCTCGCATTCGGGGTCGCCACAGCGGATCATCCGTATTCATGATCCGCATGTTTGATTTGGCGTTTTTACGCTGGATGCCCTTCCTAACGCAACCCTCCCCAATTTATCCGGGCTTGGGACCAGCACTAAGTCCCCACCCTAATGGCTGGGGTTGGTTCCCTGACCGGGAATCGAACCCAATATCTGATCTAATGCATATCACACAGGTACTCTGCATGTGTATGTAAAGCCTGTCGATGGGGAAAGGATTCTAATTTACTCCAGCGACCTGAATCAGGAACACGACTGGCACCTTGGCATGGGCAGTGTTAGCTGGCATGGTGACTGGCAGGTAATTATCACAATATCCAAAAGTCCTATGGAATAGTCATGAAAAAAATATTTTAATAATATTACAAATAGAGAAAAGTCCTGCTTTACTAAAGGTTTTCATTAGGAATAATACCTGCCCAAAAAAAATTCTAACTAATTTAGTAACCAGGTTGATAACTGATACTGTGTTTTTCATTGCTTGGTTGGTTTACTGCACCAGAAGCTTTAAGCAGATGATATAATTTTTGACTTTTTATAAAACTGATCTAAGCAGTTTTGTATGCTTTGTAACAGCCTGAGGCAATGTTGAATTTTTCAACATTGAAAAATCTTCAGTGCACTCGACAGTTTCTCAGTAACCTGACAAGCTGCATTTTTTCTCTAATCAGCATTATGATTATTGGGGAAACAGCTTTACAGATGCTCTAATGTATGTTTGTACGTCGCTCTGTATAAGGGCGAAATTCGGTAAATGTAAATGTCATGTAAACTATATTGTTTGTCCATCAGTTGCAGTTTGTGGTGGAAGGAGGAGGCGGAAAAAACACTTATATCGCTATTGACGACATCAGTTTCTCAACTAACAGCTGTCCGAATACAGGTTTGTTTAAATAAATCAAGTAATAATCAATAAGAAAAGGCAGGGTAACTGTTTTATATTTTTCGGGGGGGATTAATATTTCAGACAAAGTATGTGATCTGGAGCGAGGCCTGTGTGGATGGAGCAACACTCAGAGCCACCATCTGGATCAGTTAGATTGGGAGCTAAGCAACCTGCTGTCTGAAACACACTACCCCACCCCACCATACGACCACACACTGCACAACGAGAGAGGTTTTTTTCTATTTTGCTATTTTTATGCATCGTTCAATCCATCCTGTGAGGTTTTTGTCACCATTGTGAACATTATTGTTTTAAATTATAGGTCACTTCCTTTTCCTTCCACACACTCTGCGGGATTCTGCTACTCAGAATGCCTGGCTGCTGAGTCCCTATCTTCCTCCCACTAAAGGCACCTGCTTGTATTTTTGGGTTTATCAACCTGTCGCATGTAAGCCGTCTCTGCATTGTAATTCGGGCATTAATCAGAGATAATTCATTATACCTTATATAATAATGTTGTAGTTAATATATTTTTATGTAATTAATTAATTATTAAACATGTTTAGCTGGAATGTCATGATATGCTGTTTTTTTTTTTATCTTAATAATTTGGCTGGTTTGTTCGTCATCTGTAGCTGACAGCAAACTGGTCATTTGGACACTTTCCAAAGGGGCCAAAACTGAGCTTCTGAGCATCACTTGGACCGAAGAAACATGGCAGCATTTCCAATTAAATGTCACTTCAGAGACTGATTACCAAGTAAGTTACTAGTCCTTGTATCATCCTTGTAATGATGCAAATGCTGTAAAATGCCTACATGTTGTGTTACAATATGACACAATAATTGTGTGTGTATTTATGTAACAGATTGTGTTTGAGGGATTTAAAGGCACAAAGGGTGTTCTTGCTTTGGATGACTTTGGCTACACCGTGGGGTTAAACTGTGCAGGAGAGCAGACAGACCAGACAAGTAAGTGCCCAGATTTATGTTTACAAGCTCCATAAAGACATAGTTTGCAATGGCTGAAGTGGAAATAAATTGGCCTGACCCCAGCTTTAATTGACACCCTTGGGATGAACGTGAACACTTATTGTCTTCAGACCTCCTTTTCCAGCATCAGTGTCTAATCTCCTGATGTTCAAGAAAGAAAGATGCTTTATTTTTGTCACATGTACGTTACAGCACAGTGAAAGTCTTTCTTTTTATATCCCAGTAAAGTCAGCTTTAGCCATGATACAGCGCCCCTAGTGCACTGACAATTAAAGGTGAGGCTTGAACCACCGACCTTCAGATTAGTAACACAAAGCTAAACCACTTAGCTACCACCTCCCCTTAAATGTTTAACTGACTGAATGAGCAAAATCCCCACAGACCTGCTCTAAATTCTAATAGAAAGCCTTCCCAGAAGAGTGGAGGTTATTAAAACATCATGGGACTAAATTTGGAATGAGAGAAGCACATACAAATGTAATGATCAAGTTTCAACAAACATTTGGCCCTATAGTGTTGTCATCAAAATTGTTAATGATAACAGCAAATGTTTCTTTTTTTCTTTCAATCATTATTTTTCACCTTTAGCAAGAACATCATCTAACAACTCAGGAGTAATAGCTGCCTCGGTGGTAGTAGCCATTCTGTTGATGGTGACACTGGCTGTTATACTGTTCCTCTACCTGAGGATACGTGAGCATAACAGATCTCAGACAAGGGACTCGGTTGATCCTGTGGTTAATCCAAGCTTTGGAAATGATCTGTATGAACCGGTACGTACGCGTTTATTAACAAGTTCTCAGTCTGTTATTTATAAGACAGAAAATATAGTTCATAGAACATAGTATAAAAGTAAATCCAGTATATACTGTTACTGGTTATGTGTTTTCATACAGACTGAGAAATGAAATCCTGTATGATTATATAAAACTTCATGTTTGAACCCTCAGAAACAAAAATCAACACTGACAAAACAATTAGAGACAAATTTGGATATGCTTGGTGTACTAATTACTCTATTTTTACCCCCAACAGGCTCATATTGTTTTACCTCCCATCTATGGTCAGGTAAGTATTTAGTTTTTTATATGGGAATAAAGTGGTTCCTACTTTACTGTCTGTTTGACATGTCTGTTTTGCAGGAGAACGAACGGGAAGTGGCATAAGATGACCTGTGGTTGTGATTGCCCAACTTGCTGAAGGGAATATGTGCAAATCATACAATACCACACTAGAAGAATTTCTTGTATTGTTTCATAAACACATCTGTCGAAATATAAAGCAGGCTACTTTGTTCTGTTAGTATTTTCTTTTCTTTTTTGAAGTTGTTGCTAATGGGAAAGTCTGCAAGGGAGATGTCTTCTTTAATTCACGACAATCTGCATTACTTTAACTTATTAAGTTCAAAAGAGAAAAAGTGAGACTGGTGAGGAATTTAATGGCTGCTGAGTTAAAAAGCCATAAATTACTAAAGAAGTTAATATATAGTTACCTCAAATTCTCCTATGATATGAGTAGTGGAACATTAGGAAAAAGTGTATAGAAAAGGATTTTAAAAAGTCTAACAAATTTTTAGTTTTACTACTATACTACTACTGATGCTGTTGCTATTAATACTACTATTACTACTACTAATAATAATAATAATTAAAGTTCTAATGTTAAACGTTTAATTGTAGTGCATAAGCTGCAAGACTTTGACAATGAAAGTTTCTGGAAACCAGTGTAGTACCATTAGCAAAAAGTGAGCATCAGCCTTCTGGTTATGGAAAAGCATAAGCAAGTTTAAACTTAAAGATCTTGATAAAAAAAAGTGAATACATGTTTGTAGATAGTAAACCTCACTGTTTGCAACCTATGAACAAATTTGACTGTAAACATACCAGAATTAAATACTTTAACTAAAGTAGCTTTTATTTTTATATTTGTAATTCAATGCATTTTTAAAAAACAAAAACAGGTATCTGTACAGGTATTTCAGGTAATAAATTAAATTTACACAATTTCTAACTGATCTTAAATATAATTTTTTTGAGCAATAATGAAGCTGATACATCCAATTTAGCATCATGGAAACAGCATGTCTTCATTTTCACATAAGATATTATTCAGCTCAGTATTAACTTTTCCACATAAACATTTTCAATTGAACAAGGAATTAGTTCATATACTATGTTTACTTTCTACAATTTTCTACAAAAACATTTTCTGGAGAAGAAATTGGTTTTAACTTGAAACAAGATGAATTTTTATTACTGCTTTTTTCTGTTGTCAATTAAAAAAACTAAAATTAGTAGTTATTAGTAGTTTATAGAGTTTTTTCTAAGGTATACAATATGTTCAACAACAGAACCATGACTGATTACTAAATTAACTGTAAATATAAATGTTAATTTCTTGTATTTGTAGCTGATTTATTTTACTTCAGACATTTGTTTCTGACTGCTACTTTGTCCTCACAGGCGTAGTGGAAAATTCCAGAATGAATATAATATAAATCTTGAATAAAATCTTTTTTATAAAATTACAAAAAAAGACTGTAAAGAAACAAATTCAGGAAGGATGCATTAATTGTATTAATTGCACAAGTATCTTAAATAAGCATCCAAATAATATTGATGCATCGAGAATATAAATGAATACAAAAAAAAGATGCACAATCAAGAAACAAATTAAGGAATCTTAATTTCTATCAATCTTAAATAAATTCTAAATAAATCCCAAATAAATATCCAAGTAATTGTGACACAATGAGCCTGTTCTCCTTCAGGTCCTCATCGACAAACATATTATTAACCCAGCCTGGTTGAAGTGGAAGTTTTTACAGTGCATATATCATTTTGTGTCGAAAAAACATATTTTTATGTTTAACATAATATGAATTACATTTTTTGCAAAAAAAAAGTTTAAATATAACTAATATTTTCTTATTGTTTTTGGATTACAATAAAATGATTTTACACCCAAAGTCAAGTCAAGTTTATTTCACAACAGACATTTAACAGTTAAAGGTAAACGATGTGTATTTACCCGTTAAGAGCAGCCATGGCGACTGGGGCAAGGAAAAACTCCCTTAGATGTTATGAGGAAGAAACCTTGAGAGGAACCAGACTTAAAAGGGGAACCCATCCTCATTTGGGTGACATCAAGGGTGTGATTATAAATTTTTAAACAATACAGTTGTACAGAACCCAAACTGTATGTTTGACACCCAAATGCCTAGAAATGATCTATAAAAAAAATGTGCATAGAAATCATTTGTAGGTCTGAGTGTGCTGCACGCTGAAACAGACTGTTCTCTATGACGACACCCCTAGCAACGGTGTGATGTCTCCTTGGCAACATCTTTGCGCTTCCGTCCTCCTCACGCACGCCTCAGCAGCATCAGTAGCTACCATGAACCCAGCAGGGGAAATCCACTACAGCAATGCAGGAATGGTCCACACTGTGTGTGTGTTCACGCTGGAATGTTCAGGTTGGAGAGAAGCAAAAGAAGAAGGCAGAATGGCTGGGATGGGAGGACAGTAAAATACACTTTCCTGCAAGCACAAAAACAGCCCACGCTCCCATAAGCACGCTCCTGTAAGCACACATCGTCTACTGTGCAGAGGCTTTCGACCTCTCTGCACCTCTTCGACTCTGTCATGGACCCTGCGGTGCTCATCTTCTTGCTGTACGTGATGATTGCGCACGACCTAGTGTGCGGACTGATACAATACCGGGCACAGGCAGCCAAACAACCGCACAAGAGAGCTGCTCTGACGTGGCGTTCCAGGTGAGATTGATTTTTTCTTTAATGCAAGCACCTTGTCCTGCATGCAGCCAAATGTTAGGATGCAACAGCAACAGTTTTTGCTGTTAGCATTATCACATAAATCATTTTTCTAGACCAAAACCATATCTAACTGATTCCCAGCCCTGTCTAGCAACTCTACACATTAAAAATTTCCCTGCTATCACTCACCTGTTTTAATTAATGCTCTAAAAATATCCATTCCTGAGTTAAAGTTAAAGTAGAAAACTATGAAGAACAGAAGGTACTCCAGGACCAGAGTTAGAAACCAGTGCTCTGTATGATTGTGTTCATTTTTGCTCATTTGGACAAGTCTATCCAAGAGATAGATTGGATCTTTTGGATCGGACCTCAAAGGCCAGACTTTGCGCCTCAGTCAGCCATGACCCTGTCACCGGTTCACCACTGTTTGTTACTGACCACTACAGACGGGGAAAATCCCACACGAGCTGCAGTTTTAGAGAAGTCGTCACAACTTGGCCCTTGTCAAACTCGCTCGAATCCTTACGCTTGCCCATTTTTCCTGCTTCTAACATGTCAACTTTGAGGACAAAATGTTTATTTACTGCCTAATATATTCCACCCACTAACAGGTGCCATAATGAAGAGATAATCAGTGATAATCACTCACTGGTAATGATGTTATGCCTGGTCTGTTTATTACATTATCCCTCAAACCATGCCCTGTAATCATGCTTTAAACATGTCCATGGCAATAAACTGGTTTTGGAAAATGTCATATGTTTAATAAAAGATATCAAGAAACAAAAAAACCTGCAAAATTAAAACCCTTCAATCCACCCAGAGCAGACATCTACCAATTTCATTAGATCTTATCCCTGGTATATTCCTTCTCACTATATAGCACTTCAGTTAGATTTGTTCATGAGATCAGTAGTAAGAACATTTGTCAGATGTTTAGTTCAGTGGAACTTATTGCAAGGCTTTGGGCTGGATAGTCAAGTTCTTCCAGTAAAAGTTGTTCTTTAGGGTCAAAAAAGTCCAAAACATTTATGTAAAAAATCCTTTCCAACATTTTGCTTGACTTTTGGAGTTCTCTAGAAGATCCAGCAAGCCTAGACTCTTTAGAAAGACTGGAAGACAGTGATGCACAGTATGACTCACTCTAACAGTGATGAACTTGTCTACCTCACTAGGAAAACACTTGTCATTGAACATCGTGATCTTATGCTTGTGTCTGGCTGCTTAGCCATGAAAAGTCTGTTGCTAAGCACCTGATGAACCATTCTTGTGCTGATGTTGCTCACGATGAGCTCTCAGTTTATAGTGATTTTATGCACTGCATTTCATCATTCCTCAGATTCAAATGCTGTGATTGAACTCTGACAAACCCTGAAGGAGGTTATACTGTGTCAGTATTATTCAAACAATAAATCTAGATTAAATTAAACAATTAAAAATACAAATCAAGTGCAGCATGTTGGTGTGGCAAGTAGCCTCGCTACCTAACAGTGTTGGAGTCACTGGTTCAGTCCTGTTTTGTCCGTATGAATGGTTTCCTCCGAGTTCCTCCACTTGTTTCCTAATAGCATTTTGGTAGGTGCTTTGTTTTCTCAACGTTTAAAAGAGTGTGTGGCTATTTGTCTGCCTAGTGTCCTATGGATAGGCTTTTTGGTTTAACTATAATGCACTATTCCTAATTCCTTGGGTGTTTTTCTTTTCTCTTTCAGCGCTCGCATCTGCCATGGCCAGTGGACAGTCAGCAGCAAGTCTGTGAGGTCAGATAGACTCAGGTGGAAGAAAACATGCCGCATAGTCAGGAAGGCATGAAATGGGATGGCTATGGACTTTATAATGAACTCTGTTATCACATAAAGAATATTTAATTGACACTATACCACACACTGCCTTTTACCGGGACAATGATTGTAATTGTTTTTGTTTATTAACAGTCATGTTTAGATGTTGTTAACGTAAATGTATTGCGAGAAATGTATATGTAATGTATATGTATTTAAAGTGTTTGACAAGAGATTGAAATGCTATTTTTAATGTCAGAAGGATTTCTGCAGTACATACTAGATTTATGTTTTCTGTCTGCTACACAAATGTGGTCTATTTAAATACAATTTAAATACTAATTAAAAAACCATCAGCATTGTTGTTGTATGTTGCTCCGGATGACAATGTCTGCCAAATGACTAAATGTAGATGTAACTACATGTTCTATTTAGGTTAAAAAGGACTAGTTTGCCACTTATATTGAATATACAATCAATAAAACAAGTCAACAATATCAATAGAAATGAGTTAAACAATGCATTTTTACTGGAGGCTTAAACTAACATAAGGAGGCATAAAGTTAATCAAATTCTACAGTGTTACAGATATTTACAGTGCCAAAGGAAGCTAATCAATATACGTTTATTATGTTTATCTAATAAACATAACATTGATCTTAATGTGACGGTATTTTTTGCTGACTTGACAATAACTCTTTAGCCAAGGTTATGGCTATTAAGTTAATAAATGTATACTCATAACTCTGTCCTCATTTCACACAAAAAAGATATGAATAATATCTTTATTTTTTATATATTTAACTGCTAAGTCACTGTGTATATTAAGATCGTAATATCATCTCTGCATATTATATCTTCAATAAAAAGTCAACCAATGTGAGACTGTGAAATAAATCTCATGAAAAAAGAAACAACTACCACCCACTCCTTTCTGCTCTAGTAAATGGTGATTTCTCACCTAAAATTCACAGTCGACTCATAAGTGACGAGAATCGTAAGTCACTTTCTGTCCAACCCACACAGCATGTGTTTTGTAAGTGCTACCTCAGCAAGAACATGTTTCGTCTTTATTAATCAAACCGATGCCAATACCGCAGCAATGCCAGTACTGCACTAGAATATTGGTTTATTACCAGTAAAATCTGTGCTGATTGGTTTCACTTAAAATTTTACCTTTAGCCAGTGAATGAACAAACATCTCCATGACCACCACCATCTTTCCCACTGTCCTCTTCCTGATGTCTTTGAGTAGGTGGTGACAATTACTTTTCACCCCTTCTTGTCCCAAGAATGCTGCTTCAGCTTGAGTCTGCTATTCGTCTGTAACAGCACTGCAAAGCACATCAGCAAAGCACCACATCATCAGATCCACAGATGCACAACAGTAAAATAGCTGAGTGATGGAAATATGAGATATATGAGCTGACAGAATAAAGTCACATGGTTAACATGTGCGAGACTTTTCTGATTTGAGAATAGTCTTTAACTGGAGTTGAAGTTGTGCGGCGATGGCATAAAGCATAATGAATAAACATACCTTTGAAAAGAGACTTTGGACAAACTCAGTGAAGTGTATATAAGTGTGTTTTAAGATTCAATAAAATGTAACATTATTTAAACAAACTATTAATATTTATTCCTACTTAAGTGTGTTCAACCTAAGTGTATTAAATAAAGCATAGAACAATTACAAGTTTCAGTTTGAAATTAAATTATACTCATCTGTATGTGAAACAAATGCATGGCAAGTGTATTAATCTTTCTGTCAACAACTCAAATGTATTCAACTCAAACGTCAATAAACCCAAAACTATTCAATACAACCCAATTTATAATATAAATTAATTTGTAAGAATATGCTACTCAAATGTATTCAACTCAAATGGCAATACAACCCTAAACTATTCAATACAACCCAATTTACAATATAAATTCATGTGTAAGAATATGCTACTCAAATGTATTCAACTCAAACAACAATACAACCCAAAACTATTCAATACAACCCAATTTACAATATAAATTCATGCCAAGTGTATTCAACTCAAATGTATTTAATACAACTCAAATGACAATACAACTCCCCTGTGTTTAGAATGTTCTTATTATTTTATATATTTAAAGAAACACTGTCTTTTTTTTTTGTCTGATCTACATATTTAGTGTAAGAATATGCTACTCAAATTTATTCAATTTAAACAGCAATACAACCCAAAACTATTCAATACAACCCAATTTACAATATAAATTCATGCCAAGTGTATTCAACTCAAATGTATTTAATACAACTCAAATGACAATACAACTCCCCTGTGTTTAGATTTTATATATTTAAAGAAACACTGTCTTTTTTTTTTGTCTGATCTACATATTTAGTGTAAGAATATGCTACTCAAATTTATTCAATTTAAACAGCAATACAACCCAAAACTATTCAATACAACCCAATTTACAATATAAATTCATGCCAAGTGTATTCAACTCAAATGTATTTGATACAACTCAAATGACAATACAACTCCCCTGTGTTTAGAATGTTCTTATTTTATATATTTAAAGAAACACTGTCTTTTTTTTTTGTCTGATCTACATATTTAGTGTAAGAATATGCTACTCAAATTTATTCAATTTAAACAGCAATACAACCCAAAACTATTCAATACAACCCAATTTACAATATAAATTCATGGCAAGTGTATTCAACGCAAATTTATTTAATACAATTCAAATGACAATACAACTCAAGCTTACATTGGGAGCATTTGGCAGACACCCTTATACAGAACGACTTACAACTGAGCAGCGGAAGGTTTTAGGGCTTTGTTCAAAGGCCCAGCAGCGGCAGCTTGGTGGTGGTGGGATTTGAACCTGTGATCTTCTGATCCAAAGTCCAATGCCTTAAGCACTGAGCTACCACCTCCCTTGTAAAGTATAGGTAACTAAAATGCACTTATGTTAACTTATGTTAATGTCAATATGACTTATATTCAAATTTAAATTTCTTCAGTATAACTTAAGCCCAAATGTATTGAAATCAATTGTACCCAGTAAAACATAACTTGCAATACACCTCTGAATTTTACATTCCAAGTTTATTACAAACAGGGTACTCAATACAACTTAAATGGCAGTATAATTTTATCGTGTTCAGTACAACTTAAGTGCCAGTTTAGCTCAAGTGTGTTCAATGCAACTTAAGTTTCAGTGCAATTTAATGTATTTAACACAACCTTAGTGTTCCACACTTAATAGCTTTTCACAGTGAAGGATGTATTGATAGAGGGCTCTACAAAATACTAACAAAATGTTTCATTTGTAAAAACTTTGCTTTTACTTGCACTTGCAGCATCTTTCAATAACTTTTGACACTTCGAATATAATTAAAAACTGTTATAGAATGTATAATCCATTAGCTATATAATATACAAAATGCAAATTAGCTCAGTAGCAGCTGGTCACACTGATGCAATACAATCTGAGCAGTGACAATATGGTAATACACATATGGATATACACACACACACACACACACACACACACACACACACACACACACACACACACACACACAAAGTTTTCCTATTGGCTAAGCACTGCTGCCCTCACCATAACTCAGTGAGCATTTCTTACAGAACTTCAGCCTTGTTTATTTGTGACTTAATGAACAGTCCTGTCCCTTTGTGGCCTCACTGGGTGTCCTTGCCACGCTCTGCAATAACACTGAGTGCTCTCATCACACTCACTGGTTCCTGGAATAGCATGTAATTGTGTGTTGAATAAGGTGGATAAACCAGCATCAGCAAATTAGAGTCATTTGTATTTCAGCTGACAGTCATGCATCAGTGATCCTAGCTCTTCGAATGGATTCATGGTGACTGGAGAACCCAGCTAGCGTTATGTGTTATGTAAAGGTGGATGTGCCATAAGGTTTAAATTAGCACATATAGTACACAAAGATTTCAACAACAACAAAAAAAGAGATAAGATGTACACAATGTTCTACCTGAATAAATCATTTGGGTTGACTTTGAATAAGCAATCTAAGCCACTTAGATAAGCAGTAATTAATCTGCAGTAGGCGTGGCCTTTTTGTGTGTTTTTTTTTTACATCACAGTCGATATTTAAATGCAGGATTCAGAATCTTAATCAGGTTTCGCTGTTTCTCTGTTTTGAGTACAGTTAACAAGAGTTTGAATCCAACATATAATCTATATCTTCCTAAAGTAAGTCTCCTTTGTGTTGAGAATGTTTTTTTGCCTGATCTACATATTTAGTG
Source organism: Silurus asotus (assembly GCA_024362625.1). NCBI lineage: Eukaryota > Metazoa > Chordata > Actinopteri > Siluriformes > Siluridae > Silurus > Silurus asotus. The sequence continues at coordinate 8,470,097 of MU563656.1, forward strand.
TAAGAATATGCTATGTAGGATTTATATTTCTATTGCTAACGATTGAAATGTTTTACATGGTCTTGACCTAATGTTATCATTAGAATGATAGATGATTCACAAATGTTAAGACATGCACTCGTTGATTTTCGATCACTTTTGGGTGTTAATAATGGCACTAATTAGTTTTGGACCACATCGTACTAACATTGAGCGTTTCTTGCTTAGCATTTTTAGTGTTCTGTTTTCAATGGATCTCTGTGCTTTCCTTATTTTCAGTCTATCTCAACTGTTACATGTGCTGCCATGTCGTCCTCCCTGTCTGTCAGCTCGCAGCTGAATAAGATGCTGCGCTCTTACTACCTCGGCCTTTCCCAAGAAGGTGTCTGTATGGTCACCTATATTTGGATCGATGGCTCTGGGGAAGGCCTCCGGAGCAAAACTAGAACCTTGCAATCTGAACCCAGCAGCATTGAGGGTATCGTAGGAAATGATATACAGTTTCATCAGCCTTTTTTAATGAATACATTCATTTTACCTGCAGCAAAAATCTAACTTTAAGACTTTTAAGACTTAGAAGTTTTTAATGTTTTTTGTACATAAAATAAAGATTCTGAAGCTCTACTTCAATTTGTGCTAGATATTCCAGAGTGGAACTTTGATGGATCTAGCACAGATCAGGCTTCGAGCTCTGACAGTGACATGATCCTGGCCCCGGTGTGTATGTTCAGAGACCCTTTTACTCTGGACCCCAACAAACTTGTACTTTGTGAGGTGCTCAAGTCCAACCGCAAACCTGCAGGTATAACCAAATGTAGATTATTTAATTAATTAATTTGTATTGGAGTTGATTTTAAAAACTTTTGTTTGAGTCTTTTGATTCGTTTTCAAATATAGATACTAATCATCGGTATGTCTGTATGAAGATCATGGAGAAGGTAAAGGACTTCTACCCATGGTTTGGGTTAGAGCAGGAGTATACTATAATGGGTATAGATAGACATCCTTATGCCTGGCCATCAAATGGTTTCCCGAAACCACAGGGTGAGAAATTGTATGCAGTGTTTTTCCTATTTATTCTAACAGCTATTAATGCATGTTTTACCACACAAAGTATAACTTTTAAATCTAAAACTGTGATTAATGTTGCAGTTTATATAAATATCATATTTAGAAGTTGTTTTGTGTTTTTCCTTATCAGGTCCATATTATTGTGGTGTGGGTGCAGATAGGGCCTATGGCAGAGACATTGTAGAGAGTCACTATAAAGCGTGCATTTATGCAGGCATTAAAATTTCTGGCTCCAATGCTGAGGTGAAGCCGTCTCAGGTAATCTTTCCAATTTTCATTTATTTAATTGATTTTGGGTCGTATTCTGGGTTTTGAGGAGGATTTAATACCTCGATGCAGATGTCGATGTTCAGACCTTTTGCATTACACTGGGTCAAGTGAGAGGAAGAATTGGGTTCAGCACAAAACAAACACAAATATATACACACATAATGTGCTGCATCAAGTGCTATTTTATAAGCTGTAATTACAATTAGGACTATCCAAATGTAGGATTTATATGTAACTGTGTAATGTTTTTACATTTTTATTTAAAAGAAACATTTCCTTTTCCAGTCTATGTTTCTATCCCTAATTTTTAATCCATGTCTGATTATGTGAAAATGGTCTCATATAAATATCAATATCAATATTTATCAAGTCACCAAATCAAAGTACTGCACGTTAAACAGGTTTGCAAAACTTTTTTTTTTTCTGCTACAGTGGGAGTTCCAGGTGGGTCCATGTGAAGGCATCGCAGCAGGAGATCATCTTTGGATGGCACGTTTCCTATTGCACAGGGTTTGTGAAGACTTTGGTGTTATTGCCACTCTGGACCCGAAACCCGTCCCAGGAAACTGGAATGGAGCCGGCTGCCACACAAACTTCAGCACTGAGGCCACTAGAGCAGAAGGAGGGCTGGAGTGAGTACACTATTACACACAGATCTGCGAAAACAAACAAATCCAAATTTATGACCTCCTTTTTCTTTGCTCTATATAAGGCATATCGAGAGGATCATCGAAAAATTACGTGCACATCACATCCAGCACATCCGAGTCTCAGATCCACATGGGGGACAAGACAACCAGAGGAGACTCACAGGTTTGCACGAGACCTCCAATATTAATGTATTCTCAGCTGCAGTAGCTGATCGTGGAGCCAGTATCCGCATTCCCCTGCAGGTTGGCCAGGACAAGCGTGGATATTTGGAGGATCGCCGGCCTGCCGCCAACTGTGACCCATATGCTGTGACCGCTGCTATCGCTCGGACCTGCCTAATGGAGGAAGACGAGGAAGAGGATATCTTGAATGATCTTGATATTAATGATTTGGAGTAAAACACTCCTAATACTAGATAGATATTAGGTGAGATGTTCTTTGCATATAATGATACCACTGTCTATTTAGCTTTGTACGATTCCACTTTGTGAAAATGTAAAAAAGCATAAGTTTGGCTTGCTCTATATTATCAGCTTAAGAAATTCTTGCTATTCTGCTCAGATAAGTAAATAAAAGGGAGCATTGGGGGTCATCAGGGACAGCAAGGGCTTCTCTGCTTGGCTTAAACGATCAGATTCACTGTCGTACATTAAAACATATTTTTGTCAATACATGAATATGTGTTCAAATATTCCTTATTGTCTATTGTCTTCATTTCATAGCTTTTCTCTCGGTTGTGCCGCTTCTAGGAGTGTCTGTTTACGTTGGAGTTTTGATCCAATCATATTTCAGCCATCACATCGAGTTTTGTAAAAGAGGTCAATGGTATCTGCCATGAGGATTCAGAATCAACAGCGTAGGAGCCTGTTGCATAATTTACATGTTGCTTGAAGCTTTAACCAATCAGATTTTGAGTTGACGGCACTTGGCGCCTAATAACGTCGCCATTTTTACATCCTTTGTTGGTATGGTCCGAGAGTGCACTCGTCAGAGATCTCAAACCACATCCTGAAAAGCATATTTGTGTCAATTTAAAAGCTGTTTTTTCATTCCACAATGCCTGAAATTGATTCAGATGCAGATACCTCTATACTAAGTCCGTTTTCAAGATGGACTTTTCGAGAAAAACTGCACATTTTCAGGAAGAAACTGTTTTCAAAACAGTTGCTAAGCATTTTTTTTATTTTATTTTTTATTTTTTTTTTATGAAAGATTTTCATGAGAGATTCTTTCCTGTAGAATTTGCAGCAAAAACACAAATTTGCTTCTATTTTATGTGGAAAAAATTTATTTTATGTGGTTAATATCGATTCTTCTGCTAGAAATTATATATGTGAGCGGTGCAGCTGTGGCTTGTTAAATTGTGTTAAATAATTTCTCTTGCCATGGTGTCATAAAGATGGTATTAAGAAGAGGGTTGATTCAGGTGGGACACCACTGAAGGCCTAGGTGTGAAATGCATGGCCTGCCACTATAAAGGAATTCAATACAAAAAAACGGTCCAAAGTATGTCCTTGAGTAAGTGTATGTATATTATTGAATGCAACAATGAAAGAGCTAAACCAGGGAAACAGTAAATTGAATTATTTATGAATAGTCATCTATTTATCTATTTTCTAGAGTGTTTATACTACACATGTTTGCAGAACTGCCTAGAGTCTGTCTCAGGGTGGTGGAAACCCTGGACAGAGTGCCAACGCCTCACAGTGCTCAATCGGCTGCACATAATGGGGGAGAGTAAATAAACATCAACTGACAAATGTGAATTATACTTATATATCATTGACTCGGCATAAAGAAATCTGTTCATATGGATATACGTTTTTAAAAATCATACAATGCTTTGGCCAGCAATTACTGTATAAACACAGGATACAGAAAAGGAGGCTTGAATTAACTTTGTGGTTTAGTTTGGCATGTGATAAATGAATCTCGTTTTGGATTAAAATTTTACTGCGAATGAAAAAGTAAAAAAAATAAGTGAATTAAATGAAAAGTGCATGTATATAATTCATTCAATTCATTTCACATTAAATTTCACAAGGGGGCAGCACATGCAAGCACAGATTTTTTTGGGGCCCCTGCGTGATATCAGAAAGCAGGGTGGGGTATAAAGTGTCCCTGTTTATAACCTCAAAATAAAGTTATTAATCTCTAGGTGCTGTTTGGTGTTTTTAACATGATATCCAATTGTATTTGCTATTATTAAGTAGAAATGATTTAAAACTACAGCCATGTAAAACATCTGGTATTTTTTTGTAATGTGCATATCAGTGATCAAGCTGTTAGAATGTTTTCTTTCTTTGTATTAAATATATAAAATGTGCAGCGCACACTAAAACCTGATTTTAAAGCCCATAAGTACAATATGGATTGTATTACGTAATATTGCGTAATATAAGCATTTATTTATTCTTTATCTTCTACAGTCACAAATCACATTTTTTTGTGATGTATGTAGACTTTTAGTGTTTAGTGTTTATATAAAGTATATATATCTCATCTGGCCTTCAACTTGGCCTGAACTATGATATAATTGGATTATTACACCATATAGTTATCAAATGTTTTGTATCTTGTGTTTGTCTATAAATAAAACATCACAAATAGACGTTGCGTTGACATACTACAATACTACAATAAGCTTTTTCTTTTACTCATGCCAAGATAAATAAAGTTTGGAATTATCTATTCATAATGAAATGAACAGAATGAAGATTGTAATAATGATGAAATGATGCAGTCTGGATCATAGTTAAATCAGAAAATGAGCCCCAGCATGGATGATCCTCCTTCCTTTCTCTCCATCCTTTCTTCACAGGATGCTGGTGAATAGTGCTAGAGATTACAACCTTCAGAATTATTAATGTCTGTGGATGACAGGAATTAGATGCTGTTTGTTATCCTCTCTGTGCTCGCCTGGCCCGAACTGAATCACACTACATAAGCCAGGCCTGCTGCAGAGACAAACTGCAGCTGTCAACATGCCCAGGAGCCTGAAGTGTGTTTTTCTATAAGTGTAATGAGCGAACCAGTGGCGACTGTGGCACGGAAAAACTCCCTGAGATGGCAAATGGCTTCAGAGGAACCAGACTCAAAGGGGAATCCATCCTCATCTGGGTGGCACAGAATGTCCATTCACTACAGCTCCATCATTGTTAAGGTGTGCACTGATTACATGCAACTTTTGGGTTGGAGCCATTGTAGTAGACTGTTGCTATTAATTACAGTCCAAATCCATTGTTAGATTTCTTGATAATGTTGTAATGTGTGTGTTTTTTATACAATGGCACAAAATACAAATCTGCATTGTAAAAGTTAATACATTCTCTTCGACGGGTTTCCTAGCCTGAATAGATTCAATCCAAACCCCAACAATTCACAACTAACCGATCTATCATATTTATAATGATCTATAAATAATGATTTACCCAAACCTAGTGCGTTCTGACGGTGAAAAAATAACCCAGGAATGGTTTTGAGAAAGATATTATTCTATTGATTTGAAATAATGAAATACGAAGTTCTAACAGGGATATTCTGAAGGAATATTTGACCCGTAAAGAGGTCCCTGATCAGAAGAAAAGAGCTTGAGAACCTCTAATCAAGTGCAAAACTTTGTCTAAGGCAAAAACTCTCAATAACCCTTGCTATTTTATTTGGACAATCGAGGCACAGTGCCTGTGATTTAATTTTTGTTTGAATATAAAAAACCAGAAGAAGAAGAGTCCAGAAAGCATATGCAGGATGCATATATATATATATCTCAAATCAAATTTTAATCAAATTTTATTAAACCGTCTTATAAAGCATTTTACTGCATGTCGTACCCTGTATGTATGTGTATGTGATGAATAAAATTTGATTTGATTTGATTTGATATATATATATATATATGCACTGATATACTGATAAATGCATTAAGCCATTTTTTACTTTTATTAAATAACACCCGTATGCAATTATACATCTAAACAGATTTTCAGAATGAAAGATGAATTGAGAATGCTGCATGGACATGCTGCATGGGTTAGTGAGGCCTCCACTGCACTGCACGCGCTTGCCTGTAGTCGGGAATGACGTCACAACTCGGGGTGGAGAGTGACAGAGAGAGAGAGAGAGAGAGAGAGAGAGAGAGAGAGAGAGAGAAAAGAGAGTGCATGTGGAAGAGAGAGAGTGAGAGAGAGAGGTGGGAACGCTGCAGGTGCGACGTCACACGCAGCCGTCAAAAGCCGCACTCGGATTAAAGGCGAATCTCACGCGTTTCGGCTCGCGACCGAGATCATGGGCAAGCTGCAGGAATTTGACATCTCTTTCAGCCACAACAAAGTGGTCTACAGCCCTGGAGAGACGATCTCGGGAACGCTGAGGATCATCACCGCCAACTCGTTGCAGTACAAGGGTGAGCGGATCGCTTCTCTCTACTCGGTTCTCACGGTTCCCGATGGTCAGGAGATACCAAGCAGGGTGGAGTTCTTCCAAACTGGATTTTGGGGTTGAAGATCTTTCCATGAATTTGCACTTCACGTATTGCAGGATGCCCACCTTTCTGTTTTCATCTTCTCCAAATGCACATGATTCCATTAAAATACTATATACTAAAAAAGAACAAAAAAGAAAAACATGTTTAAGCTTGTCTTTGGAGACCTTTCTGCTTAGTTCTACTTTCTTATCAGATCTACTGAGATCAAAAAGAGAATGGAGTGTGTTTGGTAAAGAATGCAACCCCACCAGGATCATGCAATTACAGGAAAACAATCATAGAGCTAGTGTTACTATCATACAAGTTTCCAGTAACAGTTCCTCCTTTTATTGGTTTACTCCTTTTTACAGGACATAAAACAGCAGTTTATTCTTCCTAACAAAATCCCTGACTATTAATCGTTTTCTATTTTATTTTTTTAATCTGTTTACTGTTACAGTTAATGTGTGGCTTCCTGTTATGGCTGTGCAATAGCTGCTCTCAACAGTGATTTGGAAATCAAATGAGCCTCTTTTTTCTTTATTTGGAATTGAGCAAGATGAAAGAGAGAAAGAGGAAGGGGACATTTCGTGAATTGCTCAGTCTCAAAAACATTCCCATGTTGGAAAACTTGCTAGAAATCTGTGACACTTGCACTGGAAACTCACAGAATGCTTCGCCATAGAATCCATGATGTGTCTTTGCAAAAAATAAATAAATAAATAAATAAATAATAATGATAGATAGATAGATAGATAGATAGATAGATAGATAGATAGATAGATAGATAAACTTATGGGTTTTGTGTTGAGGATAATTTATTATGTTATATCATATAGCTCAAAAACATTCTAGGTAGATAGATAGATAGATAGATAGACAGACAGACAGACAGACCTATGGGTTTTGTGTTAAGGATAATTTATTGTTATATAGCTCAAAAACTTTCTATGTATATAGATAGATAGATAGATAGATAGATAGATAGACAGACAGATAGACAGACAGACAGACAGACAGACAGACAGACTGACCTATGGGGTTTTGTGTTAAGGATAATTTATTGTTATATCATATAGCTCAAAAACATTCTATGTGGGTAGATAGATAGATAGATAGATAGATAGATAGATAGATAGATAGACAGACAGACCTATGGGTTTTGTGTTAAGGATAATTTATTGTTATATCATATAGCTCAAAAACATTCTATGTAGATAGATAGATAGATAGATAGATAGATAGATAGATAGATAGATAGATAGATAGATAGATAAACCTATGGGTTTTGTGTTAGAGATAATTTATTATGTTATATAGCTCAATAACATTCGAAGAGTGATTGCTGGTTCCAGTGCCAGCTCTTGTCGTGATGATTTCCCAGTTGTAGCTTATCGAAACACGATTCTAGGTTGTTAGAGTTGATTCACGTGTGTTTGAGCCGTCACATCAGCAAGCTGTGCATCACTCTGACCCCTCAGGACAGGAATGTATAACCCCTGCTTTCCAACTCAGAGCAGCCTTTTCTTAAACGTAAAAGCATGTTTTAACACGAGGACGTGAACAATCGCTATGAAAGACTTGTAAATGAGCGAGTGAGCACACAGTGTCTGTGTAGTGATCTATCCATAATTAATACACAGTGCACACTCGAATAAGCCTGGAAACTGGGGGGCATGAATACAAACAAAGCGCATGTATTCAATGAAACAGGAGTCTGGTGTTTTTTTATTTTTTAGATATAAAAGCTATCAATTTTTTCAAAAGGAACTCCAGTGTTAGTGTGTGTATTTGTAGATTTTTCTAAATCAAATCATCATGGCATGGATGTAAAATGATCAGAAAGTGATGGACGATAGACATACATGTAAATTATTTTAATTAGAACAAGAATCTAGCTCTAAATGATTTAATATTGTATATAAAAACTGTAAAGTTACTCTTGTATCTATGTAAAATGTATCTATGTATTTTGTAAACTAGCTCATCCTAAGCTAGCAGTAGTGTTATTAGCTAGTTTTGTTTATTTAGTTGTTAATGCTGTTTCCGTTGACTTATTTATGATTGTTATTAGTGTTATTAGTGTTGTGCTTCAACCTAGCAGTTTTATTTGCTAGGGTTTTGTTTGAGCAGGAAGTATTTTTCTGTTTTTAATGGTGTTGTTGAGTTAACGGTGTTAGACTGGTACTAGCATTGTTCACTTGAGTATGCTAACATGTTGTCGTTGTGCTTTAAGTGTTAATCATAGTGATTTACTACGTTATTGTCGTTAGCCTGTTGTACAAAATACAAATGTGCTTACTATAGGGTTGTTACTGTGAATTTAGCATTTCACTCATATTTGTGTATTTATTTAGGAATAATTATGTCCAATGGATGAAGACAGTATAGAGTTAAAAGTGTAAAAACACTCGCAGGATCGCAGAGCAACATTCATCTCTTCTTTCGATTTGGATGTTAATGCTCTGCGCTTCATGAATAATTAAACCTGTTTCAGCAAGTTTGGCGAACATGATAAATTCTGTGACGAGGCCCGTGTTAACTGTTTCCGAGCCGAAAACGAGAGAGAAATGAACTTTCAAATTATTCGTTCAGGTCTTCATTTCCTTTTCTCTTTCTCTTTCTTTATTTCTTTGTTTCTTTCCTTACTTCTTTCTTTCGTTTTCTCTCAGTATAGTCTTGCTAGAGTTGGTATGGCAAAGTCAGCAATTTGGCACAGATTACAAAAATTCATGTTGTATAAGAAAAAAAAAAAGGTAAGTGAGAATGAAGTGATGCATGACATCTAAGCTCAACACACTTAATCTAGAAACAAGAAAAAAAAACTAAATGACGTGATCAGAAAAGGGTGGAGCAGCGGAAACTTCAACTACACATAGTGGTGTGCTTTGTGGAAATATAATTATCGTGCAGTTAAGAGACAAAGCATTAGATTACAATGACGATTATTGATTTAGAGGAACTGGTGAATTTCACCATTTCCCACTAAAGCAAATGTCAAGCAATCAGCGTAATAGTTCAATCTTTTTATTTTATTTTATTAAAGGGCAGGATAAACGGCTGTCTTTTCAGTGCAGTTTTTTGCATGAGTGCACACCCTGTCTAACCAACCCTTTGTTTTAGATGGTGAACTTTGTGAAAATGGGGAAATAAATACCAGCTTCACCAGCATTGGGATTGTTCATGCGTGGCTGTTTTTTCTTTTTTGTCAGTAGAGCAAGAAATGCATTTGTGTTCGTATGCACTAATGGACACTAACTCTGTACACATGGAAAAAGTAGTAGCAGGTTGAGCTTAAGGTGAATTTCTTTATGTTGGGACACTTAAGTGTGTGGTGTGTGTGTGTGATGTCCTGTTTTAGACATTGCCTGAAACTATTATTATTTTTGCTATGGATTTTCTGCCTATAAAATAGCTTACCATATCATTGCTGTATGGTTTCACTTTTAGGACTGTTTGCTCACAAGTTTTTGTGATATATTTGTATACCTTTGATGTAAATCCGAGCTTCGCCCTGATCTGAATATTCCATGTACACTCCCGTCTTTTAACCAAAAGCAAACCCGCACACAAACCTATTCTGAGTAGCTATTTTGGTGTGGTTAATTCTGCTATAACAGCAGCTTTCTGTGAGACAGTATTTATTTTACGATATAAGATTCAGTCATTTCTAAGTAAGTTTCTGAAAGGTTTCAGAGCAAAGTAATGCTGCAAGATAAGTTGCATTTGTTGTGTTTTGATCTTGAGGAGAGAGAGGCTGGTGTGGACAAATGTTTATATCTGCTATGGCGTGAGTGATAACAGGAACTGAGTCATTTCATGGATGTTCTGCAGCATGTACACAAACATAGCTGTAATCAAAAGTAAAAAGTACGACATGCTGTTCCTAATAATAAATAGCTGATTTGCTATGGTTTGGCTTTGGGACATGCAGTTGTTTTGAAAATACATCAGCAGTGTCGATACAGTAGCCATGTTGGACTTTTACTAGCAAAATGTTCTATGAGCTGAAAGTGTTAGCTGGTGGCTAGTGGTGTTTACATCAAGAGTTTGAGATAGTTTCAGTGGCGGTGCTGTGTTGTGTGATATATGATGAGTCAGCAGAATTAGACGCTTAGAAATGTTTACTCTAAGCTCACAGTGTTGCTTGTTGACATCTTCAGACTACTAACATTTAAATGGTGGAAAGAGAAGTAGACTTGAGAACTGAGGGGAATAATAGACAGTATACAAACATATTATTTGTAAAGCGCTTTTAACAATGGACATTGTCCAACAGGAGCTCTATACTAATAAATTGATCACAAATACTAATAAGCCCGTCCATATAGGTTTGTCCCTTATAAGGTCATCTCTGATGACCAGCCAATGGCGACAGTAGCCAGAATAAACTACATGAGGTGGCATGACGAAGAAACCTTGAGAGGAAGCAGACGCAGAAAGGAACTCATCCTTATCTGGGTGAAACCACATGTCTATTAAATTTTAGTTCTATTATTGTTAAGGTTATCTGCTGTTCACTGATTGATGCTTGAAAGCAAAAACTGTTCATTACAACTTTAATCCTTAAACATTTTAGCAGACTATTCATATTAATTACAGTCATGGTTCTTGAGTTGAACCCTGCTTAGTAACCTAATGGATTTTTAGATTGTTCATGTGATGCCATTTTCAACAGCAGTGAGTGGTCTACATTTGAAAAGTACTCCATCCAGAGGTTGGGGCGTTAGGATGAATCTGAAAAGTAGGGGCTGGACATGCATTATTAGGTATTTTTACATTCATACGTACATAATAGTTAAGGACATCTATCTATCTGTCTGTCTGTCTGTCTGTCGGTCGGTCGGTCGGTCGGTCGGTCTGTCTGTCTGTCTGTCTGTCTGTCTGTCTGTCTGTCGGTCTGTCTGTCTGTCTGTCTGTCTATATCAGAGCAGTTGAACATTTGAAATATTCAATTGCGTTTATTCGCATGATTGTCATGCTTTATGGATCAAAACTTTTTATCTGTTCAAATTGTACATTAAATGAATGCATATGTTCTAAAAAGAGTTTATTTATTAAATTTTTTTATATCTGAGTAAAGGAGGGACGTTGCAAATAAATGCGTTTTATATTTATTTATTTATATTTGTAATAAAAATGGTCAAACAGAACTGTATATATATTAATTCACATATATATATATATACACACACATGCATGCATTATCTTAGTGGTCTGAATTTGAATATTTTGCATCTTGTATTGAATTTGAATGTCCTGAAAATAGCAGATCTACAATCTAGTCCAGTCCTAAGCCTTTTTTTTTTTTTCTACTAATAATTAAGCTGGTATTCTGACTATTGTTTATCCCCCGACACTACCAGGAAGCCTTTTTAAAAGTGCAACGCTGAAAACATGTTCCTGCTTGGAATAGCAAGCTTGTCATTTATTTTTCTCTCGGACACACGTCAGTGGGTGGTAAATTACCTTTTTTGCAGCAATCAAGTGTGTAAGCTAAAGATGCGTGTGCACACCGGCTGCTTCCAGGTCAGAGAGACAATAAATAAAAGGGAGGGAATGGAATTTTCCAGTGGGAAAAAACGTTCCTCTGACGTTGCACCGTGGCTCATCCAGATCATTTTTCATGTAACACCTTTCACATTTATGCCCAAACTGACAAACCTAAGGCCCAGAATGACCTTATATAAAATGAGGTACGTTCAGCACTTCTCAGTTACACATCCTGACTCTGAAAGGGAGTAGCTGCAGAGAGAGTTGCTCAAGAGGAAGTGTGTATATGTGTGTGTGTGTGTGTGTGTGTGTGTGTGTGTGTGTGTGTGCTTGTTTGTTTAAAAATGCTTAGCAAGAGACACATTTTCTCCTAATATGCACTGTATCACTCATTTGGTTCGCCGTCTGTGAAGCACTTTATGGTTACGTAACAATGTTCTCATTCTCTTCTTCTTGCATGTCACGTGACCTCAATGCAAAGCAAAACAGATAATTTTCCTAAACCAGCACATCCCAGTGTTTCATGCGCCTTGAGCTGATGTACCGACAATTGCGACATTGTTTATACTTCCATTCAAGTGCTGAAGAATGACTCTGATACATGAATGCATTCGAGCTGAAGTTGCAACTTGCTGCTACATCCGATCCACGGTTGGATCTATAATATAGATACTAATATATACTTATACCTGTTTCATCTACATTTTTAAGTTATCGCTAGATTGGATGGCTTACTTATGCTGCAGGAACTTTTGTAGTTCTGTATAGCAGAACACATGCCTCTACCTACGAAAGTGTGGTTTAAGTAGCTTTCTGTTTGTTTTGTGTGGTGTGAAGCTGTTAATCTAACCAAAGTTGTGCCAAGGTGGGAAATTATTTTTTTTCCAACATACACATTCCCACTTACAGGACAGCTTTAGTATCACTTACAGATATACTTCTATAAACCTTAGGTTTTTCACCAGTCCTCATTTCCCCTTACTTCTAAAGTTAACCAAGAAAACTTTTAATTATCAAAAAATTTCTTAATCTGTTGTATTATTAGGATCAAATTAAATGTTGTTTTGATTGGTTACTATAGACACAGTAAAGTAGCAAAGATCGAAGGCATTAACAACGTTTCTCATGGCAAGTTCAGTGTAAAACAACGGCTTGAAAATCTTCAACAGAAGTCTGATTTTAAATCGTACATCCAGATGTTAAGTTGTCGAAAGACATCTGGGAAAGATGGAATAGGGTGGAGTGAAATCTGCTTCCGAACACCGCAATTATCTAGCGGTATCTGCAAGCGTGTGACTCATGTTGTCGCAATCTCAATTTGTTTCGCACTTTTTTTAAAGCGTAGAGCTGCAGCCCTTACATGAGTAGAAAATCATGCAATTCTGAAAAGATTTTGTTTTGTGGAATTTTTTTGGGCTTTATTAACCACAGTTTTGAAATATGACTTGAGAGATGACTTGCTAAGTAAATGTAAAAGATTGGTTTCATTGTCTTTGTTATAGTGCATCATAAAGACACTGGCCTATATACAGCAGGAAGTTGCATTGCCTTACTCAACAATTGATTAATTGACATTTAGAGCATTTGGCAGATGCACTTATCCAGATCTACTTGCAGTTAACGCATTTACCCATCAGTGCCCAGCAATGGCTACTTGGTGGTGCTGGGTTTTAACTTTTCAACCAGAAGTCCAACATGTTAACCACTAAGCGACCACTTCTCTTATTGGGTCCTATCTTGATTTGCATTAAAATAGCCTGTTAGCTATGTAAAATTTTTAAGGTAGGCTTAGCTGCTTAAATGCACACATACACATAGAGTACACACACACTCAGGCAGAAAAATAATCTAACACAGCATTGTAAGCAACAAATCTATTAACATCAGTCTCTCCTGCTGTACAAGAGCTGAATAAACAAGTTCAGGGTTGTTATTTTCATCTTTGTCCGCGATAACCTCAGTACCGGCTTCAATCATTTTAATTTTATTGAATAATACTTATATTTATCTCTATTCTATACTTTTGTACTATCATTATATAATTGTTATGATTTGGTACTCTATACTATAACACTATAATTGTTCAGATTAAATGTAAAGATTATAAGATTCTTATCAGTGTATAGCACAGCAGTACACTGCTGGTTTAAGCAGTTTTTATTCCAATTTATATATTCTTTATGCATAACACATTAAATACAAAATCAAGCTTTGTCAAGTGAGATATACAGATCTATTAATTAGGGAAAAAGTATATTCATATTCATATATTTACATTACAATTACATTTATTAATTTTTTCCGCTTGCCAATCTACATGGAAGTAATTTGTCACTCATTTTAAATGACAAGTTGATTTCATGTTATTAGTGCAGTGGAAATACAATCCATCCACTCAGGTTACACCTTCCAACCGTTTATTATCATCCTGTCAGTTTTGTTGAGTCTGTGAGGATGTTGTTTTATGTGAGCATGTCCATGTGGCTGGCTTTCCTGGCTGAATACGATGACGCTCTTTCGTTGAAAAGTTGTCCTGTATTTACAGGACACTAGACAGGCTGTGTATCGACTTACTAACAGACTAACTAAGGTCGTCGAGTGAAATGAGCCCAGCTAGCCTTAGCCCTTAGAGATATACCGAGCTTCATTATTAATGAGACGGTGCCTTTTTTCAGTCAGTTCAAAAAAGACACAGGACAAGGACAAATAGTGTAGGTGATTTTATAACCACGGGCTCCCAGTGAACTCACAATAGGTACAAATGTTGACATTTTGTAGTATGCAAACTTTTTCCTGTAACTAAAACAGAAGTACAATTACAACATTTTAAAGTTCAGTGTCTACCAACTAATATAAAATATAATAGTATACTAGGGTTAGGGTTAGGGTTAGGGTTAGGGTAACTCACAATAATAGGGTAACTCACAATAATAGGTTGAAAAAAGAGAGAGTGCGAGAGAGAAAGTGCAAGAGCGCCGAACAGATTTGCTCTTTTGCATGTAGCTAAACTAAAATGATAATTCTACCATTTTGAAATCCAGTGTTTACTCAAAAATATAGAATTTAAATATGCAAAAGTGTGTGCTTTGTTTTGCTGAGAGTTTGTGAGTATATCAAAGGTGTTTTACAATGCTATGTTTTAGTAAGTACACCCTTTATTTGTGGATAGAGGGATAGAATTGAGAACCAAGGAACAAAAGGTCTAGGTTACAAATGGCCTCTCCATATCATTATAGAGAGATCTCTTAAAGGGGCATAACCACCTGACCAATTATCGAAAAAACTAATAAACCTCACTGGCAGCATTTTAACTGGTGCCAATCAGTCAACTGTAGACTTGTATGTTACTCAGGCTGTATTGCTAAACAAGTATATAGGTATTTCATTTTTTTTATATTGTAACTGAGAACAGCAGAATGGGAAGCACATTCTTCCATGTTCTTCATAACGCTGCTTCTGGTTCATTCAGGTTTACCTCCCACATCTGCATTCGTATAGCCAGTTCAGCCAAAATTTCCCAAAGGTGAACGTCAGTGATGAGCAGATATGAAAAATATTAGCAAAAAATGTTGTAGCAAGCAGATCCCAGGCTTTAAACAGTTTTCTCCCTGATATGTACGTTATGTAGCATAACACCTATTTTACGCATTGCTAATGTACATCTAGGAAGTATATAGGAATATAGGAAGCTATGGTACTGCTGTGTGTAAAAAAAAAAACATTTTACAGTACATATAAGTAGACAATATTGTTTGGATGGAACCTAAAATCATCTACTTCTGCTGTTTTTATTTTATACTACTGCATTTGTTAAACCACCCACCTCACGTAGCCTTCTGTTTCTATATATAGTATAAATGGTTTCTTGAGATCAAGCCATATAAGCAAGTTGTATTTTTATTATGATTAGCTATTCAATGGGAGAATTCTTTGCATGTGATGTTTGCATGTGAACTATGCAAACGCATCTATGAATAAAACACTACTAAGTAATGAGCGAAAAGCTCATGGGATTGTCTGTTGTCATCTCTTAAGTGGAGCCCTTCTTTTCATTAGCCGCTGCCTCAAGAGGCTTGATCATGAAAGGTGACACTGCTTTTACTGTTGCCAGACATGTGCTTCAGCCATGGCCAAGCTTTGTGCTGCTGGAAACCGGTTCCTTGGCCTACTTTTACTGATTTTTACTGTTTTATTTGCAGATATATAAAAGAGAACAGTGTTCTCATTTGGGTTTATGCATTGTTAATGATTTTGGCTTTAATACAAATCGATAGCTATTCCAGGCTGCCGAGATTGTGATTGAAATATTGATGTGATAGACCTTTTTACGCTTCATACTTTAAAGGACAGTAATATGAACAAATTATATGATTTTGTTTTAGGTATTTTGTAAGTAGACCGTATTTTGGTTCTGCTTGAATCGTTGCTGCATTTGAATCTTTATTGTAATTCGTTATTGTCATGTTTATTTCTCAGTTAAAGAGGACCGAAGGATTTCTATCGAGTTTTGCAAGTGTTAGAAGCAAAATGAAAAGTGCACATTGTCAGAAAGTGTGTGTCGGAAAAAGTGCAAGAAGGCAATTGGAGAAAGGTGCTCCTTCAGCATAGTGTGGTTTCCAAGCTGTATTAATGCTGTTTTGCACCTTGCAGCAAACTGCAGTGCTTCCCAGAGCCTCAGCCACCGCTGCAGCGAATTATAGATTGAGTGTGCCATCATGAATTTCTTTGCAGTGCTGAGACACATCCATGCAGCAGTGTTTCTCCTCAGCAATCTAACACTGAACACATGCACCACGACTCATTCTGCACCATCATCTGCATCTCTTCCACCTTTACAAAGACGTTTTCTAGGGATTGCACCAGTTTGTATTGGATTTAGAGAGATATTATTAAATAATATTAGAGTGCAGAAATCATGAGAGGGATTATTGAGATTCCTTATTATTGGTAGACTGTCAAAGCACTTCTTGCTTATTCACAAGCTTCATGGTCAATTCTGTCGTGATCAGAATTAATTTGGATTCATGTAATTGCTTGGTTATAGTAAGATTATGCAGAAACAATTGCACAAGAGAACTGCACCAAGAATAGATGCTCATTGTGGGATCGCACTAAAACCAAAAAAGGTTGTTACGCCTGTAGGTGGTAATTTGCGGCGTAGCTTTGTAATTGTAGAATGTTTGATAGTGTTAGTAGTACAAAAATAAAAAGTATCTTTTTTGTCGGGAAATACTGTTTGTTTACCTCAGGAAATACAATTTATTTACCTCAGAAAAAAATGCTAACTTGGCTAGCAAGGGCCTAAACTCCTAAAAACAATGTTATAGCAAAGCAAAATATTTTATATATATATATATATATATATATATATATATATATTAAAGATAAATATCTTTACACAAAACACAAATACATAAAAACAGAAATCAGTTACAATAGCAGGACAGCTGGGTTTTGCAGTAAACAGATGTTGTTAGCAGTGTTGCTATTAAACATGAAAACAAAACGATATAAGGTAGAAAGGAGGGGATGGTAGTTTTTTCAAAGGAGTGTTTCTGTTATTTTTATTGGGGTATAATATTGATTTAAAAGTGAACTCTCAAATCTGATCAGACTGACTTGATTGAACCGACGATCATATCCTTTTATCCAATTATTTTTATTGTGACTTTATTTACTGTATTTTCTCCTTGTTTAGTCATGAAGAGGAATTGTATTGTGGCATGTGCAAAGGCGCTGGCACCTTTTGACCTGGCTTGACTGCACTGTGCCTCCTGGCAGCTTTGCCAATCCACCAGCTGCCCTTTATGGGTGATTTCAGCATGCAGGCCTGGCAAAACGCCCAGACTCCCACTCACTGCTTTACTTTAACTCTCTCACTGTCTACAGCTTTGTCTTGGTGATCTTCAGACAGACATTGTGGATTGATACGTGATCATTTTGATGCCTGTTTTCTTAATCAGTATTTGTAACAGCTGCTGTGCATGTGTTCACTTAAAGCAGGTTAAAACGAGCTATTCAACCTATTATAGCCTGCCGTTTTAAAAAAAAGCTCCTAATAAACAGTATTTTCTTTCAGTTTGTTGATTAAATTGAGCAGAGATATTCAAACCATTTGCATCCAATAAAGTACATGACTTAATTAGTCTTTCTATTTTTATTAATTAATAATAAAACATTAACATGCATTTATGAAGATAATTAAATTATATAAATATTAAGCTAATTATGTACATTTGTATAACCAGATTTTGCCTATACAAATTTACATAATTAGCTTAATATTTAAATAATTTAATTATTTAAATTTGATGCATACAATTTAACAACATACACATTTGTTTTTTGTTTAAACCAAAAAATAAATTAATTATTTCGGTAATTATTTCGGTTGCTATTTTGACTATAAAAATTTTAAGTTCTGTGACTGTGCTTTACAGACCACTGTCCGAAGACCCACAGGGATTTTAGTTAATTTAAAACAGCCTTAAAGTGATATCTCAATGATGGACAAATACTAACTTTATTAACTAGCCCACAAGTGAAACATCCAGTGTGTTGCTCTGTTCTATGTTTAGGTTACCCACAAACTCAATTATCTGGGTCAAAATGTGGTATCTAATGTAATTGAACTCCAGAGTGCGACAAGCTAAATGCGTTAAGTACATTGTTATAGAGTCTAAGAGCTGATGTTTCATTGGCTCTGGTCTTGATTATATTTTCGCTTAGCATGCTATAAACTAGCTGTGTGCTAGTTTTGCATTGTTCTGTATTTTGTCATGAATTTAATCATGGTTCCAGAGTTAATGGTTAATAGAAAAAAAGAAGACTTTAACTATTAAACATTTCAGTTGATGGTCACTTTGCATCTTAATGTGGGACTTTTGGGCTCGTAATATAAATGAAATAAAACCAGAAAATCTAGAAATCAGCTGGAGTTGTGATATATTATATTGCATCAAATACAATATTAAGTTGTGAAAGTCAGTATGGGGTGGTGGAGGGACAGTCTAATAAACTTTATGTCCATCTGTCTGTTTTTTTCTACCCTTAAATCGCTTTAAAAATTCTGCCTGCATTGGCTTCCAATCCCTAAACCAAGAATGTGTAGGAAACTGTCTTGACCATTGTGCTTTGGATATCATGCATATCTGTTTTTCTGGTACATATTTTGGAATATTTTTTAAGATGAAGGCCAAACACTATGTAGCAGCATTACACATCAAATACTTAATAAAATAGGGAAGGCTGGAATTTTATACATTCCTTGGTTCACTGGTCCTCACTGTCAATTCTGTGACCTTTTACACCAATTCTACCCTGAATGACTTGCACACTAACATCTGGATTTTTTTGTCATGAGTTTATTAACATTTGTCTATTTTAACCTATGTGTACCTGCCACTATGATTGTCATAGTCGCGCCAAATCTCTGCTGTAGCTCATGTCCGTCCCGTGATGTCATAAGAACCAATCAACAAACTACCACTAGATTTCTTAAACACATGGCATATAAAACTTTCAATGTGATTCAGGGGAGAATTTTCATTCAGCTCTACTTAGTCTTTTTTTACAATTTTAATAAGATGCAAAATATTAGCCCTAAGCTGAAATGATTTAAATAATATGATAATAGAAGAGTTCCAGAAACGATCCTGGAAGCAAATCTCAGGCTTTAATGTGGCATTTAACCAAGGCCATTTTTTTTTGTTGCATGATTCATACTGACTGCTGTTGCCATGCCACAGATATATGGGAATTTCCCAGCCATGATTCTCAGCTTTTGTGTTCAGGTACTTACACAGATACTGAACCAGACAGAACAAAGAGTCCTTTGATTTGTTCATCAGTGCTGATGCACAGACAAGGTTGTACCCTGGAAAGTTTTAGTGATAATTAGGAAAATATTTGATGCATTTTTGCCAGAGCTGATAAGGTGACAGATACTATTTAAAGTACAATTTTAACAATTGCTTTTAAAGTGTTTATGGCAAGATTTAGATAAACAAATACTAGAGTATTTTGTGCAGTAAATAAATCTGGAATATCCCACCTGTACCTGGCACCTTGGTCTTATAACAAAATACTAATAATTTGTAAGCATTTTTATATTACTTGGTGATCATTTAAGTGCTCAGTAAAATAAAGAAGCACACATTTTTAGGCACCCATTTTCCAGGTACCTTCATGGAGATAGTGATGGCTAGCACAAATTCTATTTATGCTTAATTATAGAAACTACCAGCTGCCTTGTTCCACATACATGAGCTTACAGACGAAGATGATTGACTAATGTTGCTTGACAGGGAGTAGACTTGGGAATTAACTTGGGAGCTTTGTTCTTTTTTGTTCAAGATGGCCAACAAGGAGAAGTTTGGATAGTGATGAGAAACTCATTACAGTAAAAGAAACTTGGTGAAGGTCTGTCTTTCTGTGTCTTAAGAGATGATCGGCTAAGTTAGGCTGTTCTTTAGACTTGACTTGAAATGGACATAATGTAGAGAAGGTAGCATGCAGGAGTTTTTTTCGGCAGGTGGTATTTGGTCAATTCTTGTATCGAACGAAGAAAAAAATTAATGAAGCTGCCTTCTGGATTTGTTGTGGGGGTTTGGTGTTTGGGGAAGGCCTGCCAGAAACAACTAGGAGTAAGCCAGTCATGATATGAAAAGGAATTGAACAAAAACTAGACAAGAGAATGATCCACAACCACAGCAAGGTTATCAGATGCCAGGCCCTCTCCCACTCTTCTTCAATATTCTCTTAGCATGTGAGACTACACACTTTCACTGATTGCCAAAATTCATTCCTTTACATTGTTGTATTGTTTTTTTGGTTTATGGAAATCCCCACCCGCTAATCCTCCTGGCTGGAAATTGGAAAAGGGTTGTTTCCATTGCCTGCATTCTTAGTTAGTGACCTGCGATAGGTCCACAATGACTAATAGATTGACGTCTGGCTTTTTTTCTTTATTCTAACACAGCTTGTATTTCTCTTGGTGCAAAGTGTGCCCATAGCATTGTCCTTTAAAGCTCATGTGACAAAAGGTTGTTCTCGCTATTGTGAATGTCCAACAAAAAATGGCACAGAATGATGTGCAAAAACAGAACTGACTTGCCCCAGTCAAATTAGTTATAAAATAAGTTATCAAAATATTCTAGTTGAAAATGTTATATATATATATATATACACACACACACACACTTCTGACTATTGTTTTGACTTATTAGGATGCGTTATATTAGTCATAGGCTGAAATGAATGAAATGAAAGTGATGCTTTCTAAATTATAAACACAAATTTACAGAATTTTTCAAAGAAAGTATAAATATTTATGTGGCAATGGGAATCAAATACATTGTCACAGATCCAGTTACCTTGTAATGGATAAGCAGCTAACATGACTAAATGGCGACACGAGTGACTTTGTAATGCTGAACAATTAATGGTTTTAAATAGAACACATTCAATTGGTAATGTGAACAGACGAGACGACTGATTTGAATGTGATAAAGAGAAAATAAGTACATTTTTCTTCTTCCAGTCGCCTTTAAAAATTATTTTTAACAAGATATGCAATTGGAAGCCTCAAAACGTTCCGTTTCTAAACTTTAGCACTGCACGTTCTTTCTGGTCCGATGAGCTGCCATTAACTACATCATTTTCATACTATGCATGAGTTTATTTGAATAAACAGCTGTGACAGATGGCCGCTCTTTTCCTAATGTTTACTGTCTTGATTTAGAAAGTACTCTGTTGGGTCTGCTGAGACATTATTCAAATTGAAGACCCCCTCCTTTAAACCCTTTATATAATTTGTTTGTAAAGAAAGAATAATCTTACATAAAAATAGTAAGAGAGGGAAAGAAAGATGTAAGTCAAGATCACCTTTAGCTCCTACATCTCATTTTCTATTTACCAATCTGGCTTGGTTTAATAAAAGCAGATGTGCTGGTGATCACATTATAAAAACCTTCTCTGGAAATATACAGTCTAGGGGTATTTTAGCTTTTCTCTGATTTGAGCTTCGAGGCCATTCTATTTAAATTTTGACATTTGATATACATGGAAGTGAATTAAATTCCACTTCCTTATCTGAGGTGAATAACATGGAGTCAGTGACAACAATGCCAGATCAACAAGCTGGAAATGTCGAGTACAATTTTCATATACGCACAGTTCCATGTATGTTGATAAGCAAGAAATGTGACATTGATGGAGGAATAAAAAATTATTTGGCTAGTACACTAAACCTGAAATTAAGACATTTAGAAGATCCAACAAAAAGGGAGCTGATCACTATCTAATTGAAGCAAGAAAATGTTTTGGGGATTTGCAGTTTAACGATTTATACGGTTATAGGTTCAGTTCGGCGGATTATATAATTATTTTACCAAACATAGCACACTATGTTTAGTACATGACCTTATTTGTCTAATTTTCCATAAAAGGGGCAGAATATAAATATTATGGATGAAATTAGCAAGAATGTAACAGTGTTGTGCGGGTGGAACTGTGGAAATGTGTGATTCCCATAATGGAAGTCAAGTTATAAACTTGCAGTTGTATTTTAATTTTATTGGAGGTCCCAATTTGGACAAGAGTTAAAATATATACAAACCACACCAGTCACGTCGTCACATTTTTTTTTTGAAGGGTTTGCCTGAATAACAGGAATCATCTGAAATTGTGAACTTCCCATTAGTTCTGGATAACAATGACTAAAATATGTTATGGGTTTAAAACCCTACAAAATATGCCAGACTCATGCTTTTGTGAACCACAGTTGCTGAGAATGTGGTTTAGGGAAGTTGGTCATTTTAGCTAACTTTGGAGCTCTTTTTTTAAACAAGCATTTTTCTTCATTAAAAATATGCTAATTAAAACTGTTTTAAGAACCAAATTGAATCAAAACGTAAGCCAAAATCAGATTAGATTGAATCGTGACTGGAGTATTTTGCTTCAACCTGTAAACTATTCTTTTTTTTTTATCTTTTATTTTCACATCATTTTTACACTCATTTAAAATCTACAGCCTTGAAATTTATGAACGCCATTAAAATGGAACAGTGCAGCATTTGTAGTAGAAATGACTGAGAGAAACCATGCTTTCTTCTCATACCCACAGGTTTATTGCTGACTTTAACTAAAACCTGGAACCGGTTTTCTTCATATCATTTACAGCAATGATCTGCTTTATTTAACCATGCGTCACTTCAGCTCATATCGGACTAACAGATCCCTTTTTTCCAAACTCAACACCTTCCTCTTGTTTGAGTTTGATGTAAAACTGTTTGAGCTGAAGCAGTAGCTCATGTAATCTAGTTTGGTGCAGTCAGTAAATAGAGAATGCATTAGAACCAACCACAGGGAACGGACGGTTTCTGTGAAGTTTTTGTCTCTCGGTAATTGGAACCCACAGCTTTTGTGATTTTTTTTTATTTCCTTCATCGACTGTAGTGCACTTCATGCTTGCCTTTTGACCATAATGTTTTCTGTGAGTAAACTTAAATCTAACACGTCAACGTTTTAAACCATTTAGGGTTGAGCAATTGTTTTTTGCTTACCCTGGTTCAAGCCATGTTACTGTGGAATACCAGTCATAATCAGTAGAACCTTAAAAACTGAACTGAAAGATTCTCACTTAGTAGTAATGTAGTAACTCAGTAGTAATGATGTGTTGATTCCATAAAAAACCCCAACAATCTCAATCTTAAATAGAGATTATATAGTAACATCTTTCTTTCTGAGCTCACCAGAAATATGAGTTGCTCAGGTAGAATAGAAGAAGACGTTTAATAGGTCAGCATTAGCTCAGTGGAAACGGTAGTTTATGAGGCAGAGTGAAGGAAGTCCCTTGGGTGAAGCTTTCTTCTTTATTTCAGCTGAAAGACTATACTTGGTGTGATACAATCTGCTAAGTGTTTCAGTTGATCTGAACCTGCTTAGAGGGCAAACCACAGTCTACATGTTCAGTTTCATGATTTGCTGGCTGTTTGAAGCATTTGGCGATGAACTACACAGTAACTGGAAGTCGAAATTATTGAAAGCATTCTTGTTTTCCCCTAGCTGTCTGTTTTAAGTTCTGAAAGTGAAATCGACAGTTATGGTTTCTTTTCTCTTTTTTGTAGCTATAGGAAGTAGGTCAGTGATTTGTACATTCCCATTAAAAAGACGCTTCTGGTAAAAAATCGATCGGAAATGTTTCCTTACTTAATCATTATCTGAAGTTCATATTTTCACGTTTTCATTTTCATATATTTTCATATTTTTCTAAAGATATATTTACATATATCTATAAATACATTTCTGCCAATGATGTTGCTGATAATAATGGTGCAACCATTATGAAGAAGGAAGTCGAATTTGAGAACAAACGAGCGATACTGCAAAACATTTCAGGTGGTTATGCAAAATGTCCGCAAACAAGATTATGGAATAGAACTAACTGTACGAATTGGAAAGACTTTTAAGATGTTACCATTAAAGAATCAGTAATGTTTTGCTCGCTGGGTGCCTAGGTGCTTCCATGTAACATGTGTACCTCAAAAATTACTAGATAAGGAAATTACATTTGACATATTAAATTTTTTTTTACTTTAAGTTCCAAATCTTTGCAGTTTTTAATGTTTGCTTCATTGTTTGTAGTTGCGTTCTCAAGTGATAAAGCATAGGGAACTTCCATTTTGCTGTTTCAAGTTTTGCGTCATACTAAAGAAATGCCCTGGAATGCAAGGCAGTCGTGTGTTGCGTCACTGCACGTGGCTAACAAGGCACTCTTATGCCCTCTATAAGAGTTAGGGTGGGGGATTCCCCCTTCTCCTTTTTCTCCTTCTCCTCCTTCTCTTTCACCACTTCAGCTGAAACACTCTCCTTAGGGTGAACAAGTTTCCTATTGTTTTACTGGACCTTTGCCTCCTCCTTGTTTTCGCTGGAGGACAAAGCAATCTGTTATATTCTAGTTTCAGCTTCAGACTGTGTATAAACTACTTCCCATGGCCAGTCGGTGAACAACGAGATACAGTATAAGTATCGCCTCGAACCAGAGCCACCAGATGTGGCCTTGCCTTCATGCTGACTCATTGTCGAATGCCGTTCTAGTCACAGGGGTCAAATTCTGCCGATTGGCTACAGGATGCCTGCCTGTTGCCAGGGAGATTCCAGATGCACTTCTTTTGTTCAGGAAATTGTTGCTGACAGAAATCCTAAGCAGTGGTTTTTCCTTCTGTCAAACAACTTTCAATAAAAGAAACATAATAAATAGAACAATGTTGCTGTTGTTTTGATTGGTGGGATAGTGTTGATTAATTAAATGAACTTTAAGAACATGGCTTCAGCCATATATCATGCTGAAAGGTGTATTAATATTAATGTGCATGGTCAAGTGTGTTCTCGTTTCTATAGAAACAGCGAACAGGGTTTGTATGAGGAACGTGGTTATTGAGCTATGTTAGAAGGAGTCTGCAGTAGGGGTTGGGGATATGACAAAACATAACATCACAACATGTCAAAGCAAGATGATGAGCACCACAACATACACACAGTAAATCCCCAGTGCTGAATTAACAACCCACAGTTTATACATTTTATACACACACACACACACACACACACACACACACACACACACACACACACATATATATATATATATATATATATATATATATATATATATATATATATACATTGCTGTTGAACAAGGACTGGTGAGATTCATAAATAAAACAAAGAGAAAATATTTTAGTGAAAAAAGCTAAAATGTATTAAATCAGCTGCTTTCAGTGTTTGTAACTGTTATATAAAAAATTGTATACATACACTGACAATATCTCAGAATGTCCATTGGGACATAATCAATTGAAATATTGATATTATATTGTGGAAATCTCTCAGTCCTAGAGTCAATTGTCAGCATTTTATAAAAGATACACAATGGCTTTTTTTTTTATTTATTTTTTTTAAACCATTTATCATGGCAAGCTAAAGTTTTTATGCCTCGTAATCATAAAAGAGTGAGAGAGAAATGATGAAGGAACATTTTTGTTTGTAGTTGCGATAATGCATGGTAACAGGAAGTAATGATTTTTAATGTAACTATGGATAAATGCAAAATAATTATTTATTTTTTTAATAAAGAAGCAGTTCACATTATAAATTTTTTATATATAAGAAATCAAACAAATTAACACCAAGTGTGTACTGTTTTAGACAAGTTCATGGAGTAACACACTGTTTTTGTTAATTATCTTTCTATAACAGCAAGTTTTATTTCATGATTTGGTCATTTTTTATTTGGTTATGGTCTATTTGTTGTAAAATCCATTTTGTAGGTCGGCATCTGTTGGGATTGAGGTGTTATGTAAAAGCTGTGGGATTACTCAGCATTTAGAGCCTGTGTAGCGACTTCAACACAATGGCCGATAAGGACAAAGGCCTGAGAAAGGAAAAGCTTAAAGGAAACTGGTGGGAGTGTAGAATAGAGTGGAATGTCATCAATTTGGTTTGCACTTCATTCGCGTGTCAGTCTGTTCAATGCACACTGATTCGTTGAATAAATTCTATCCGGTATGTACTAAGCTTCATCTGAGGTTTCATCTCATTTACATATGGATTTGCAGTGTTTTTTTTTTTTTTTTTTTTTTAGTGAATCATTCATTCTTCCTATATCAAGAAGTTGTTGTTTAACTAACATACGACAGGAACAACACATATACACTGTTCTTACTCCCTCTCTACGGATGTGTTTTTTACTTATCTGAAAAGAGGGTCTGATTATAGACACAAGGTTAAGGTACATGCCTTCTGTAAGGGAATGTGGAAGTGTTTTAAGTCATTCAAGCTAAATTTATAGAAGGTCACATTAGAAGTACAGTAATTAATCTATGTGTTCAGTGTGTGTCAAAATGACCTGTTTCAAATTTAGAAAAGGACAGATTTTGTTATCATCAGACAAATCAATTGGCAAATAAAAAATACACATAATAAAACAAACACATAAATAAACAAGGCAACATACAGATAAACAAATTAACTCAAACAAACAAAAAGACAAATATACAGACCAACTAAGATAAATAAACAAAGACAGACAGGCGAAAAGGCTAATAAACAAACCAAAACAATGTAATAAACATCCACACACAGACAATTAAACAGACAAACCAAGGATAAAAATGCAAAAAGATAAATAAGCAAACATTAGCTAACAAACAAGTGAACTCAGAAAATCAAATAAACAGACCAACAACCTAACAGACAGAAAAAAAAACAGAGAAGGTTGACAGACAAACACACAAAGAGATGCAAGCAAACAACTAGACTAACAAACTGTCAATAAACAAATTACACACAAAAGTAGACAAACAAACAAAAGACCAGCAGAAAAAAAAGACAAGCAAACACACAAGCTGGCAATCAAATATTGACAGAAAAATAAACAGTCAACAGTCAGACAGACAGATGGACATGCAGACAAACAGACAAAAAAAACTTGAATCTAGACAGCTGTCAGACAAAAAAAATGGCTAGTTGAATATATCAGTTCTTGGTAAATTCGCCAAATGTTACCTCAACGTTTTATTTGCACTTCTATCAGGTTACACCCACCTGCTCATAGGAACATCCCCAGGCATAAGTAGTGGACGGGTTGTGTGTTTTTATACTATTTTCTGTCACCACTGCAAAATCCTCAACTGTATATTGTTCCTTTTTAGACAAAATGTTAGCATGTTTCCACAGGAAAAGATTAACATAATGCTTACAGATGTTTCAGTACAAACTTGGTGAATCAGATGGCAAACCACAGATGGTCTAACTGTTAATTTACTTCTGCAGATACCCCAAGCTGAAAAAAATCCCTGCGTACCCTCTCTTGCTTTTCTCCCTTTCATAGCATTCAGCTATTATTCCTGCGTAGAGCGGAGCCGCAGAGGCCTCGGTGCCAGCAAGCGTTGCCATCTGCCACTGGTGTTTGTGTGTGGTGTCAACAGGATGCCGTTTAAGACCCCGTGCCAACCTCTGGGCTCACCACAAGTATTAAAATTCCACAGGCGTATGGCAGATTGGAATTGTGTTGAATAGGCACTTTGGAACATTTGTGGTCTTGCGACTTTTTGACTGGAATGCATTTACTCGAGTGTTCCACACGTTTCCACAAAGCGTCTTATGGAGCGAGACCAGGCGAGCTTTGGTTTCATTGAGGAAGCAGAATGGATGAAGAATGAAGCACCTGTGAATGTGGCATCGCTTTGTTAGATTTTTTTTTTTCTCCTCTGGAGAATTTAGTGCTGCTTTGTGTCCGGGGGTGGGTAACATGAAACTCTGGGAAGATTTGTGGGGGAGTTTGGGGGGTTAAGGCTAACTAGGTGTGTGTCTGTCTGTCTATCTGTCTGTCTGTCTGTCTGTCTGTCTGTCTGTCTATCTGTCTATCTATCTATCTATCTATCTATCTATCTATCTATCTATCTATCTATCTATCTATCTATTCATTCACTTGCCTTTTCCTTTGATACTGTTTGTGGGAACCTGTTTAATATCCTCTAATAAACTACTCGACAGGACAAATCAGATTATTATTATAGATTTTTTTTTACTTTCTTGAATGAAATCATTTTGCATCTGAAGTAAACAGGCAGCAAACCATTCCATGAATAAACAAGTCAGCGGTTTATTAAGGAATGCGCCATGCCGTTATCTTTCACCGCTGTGGAATAGATTTGCATATTTGTGTATTCGTGTAGAAATCCGAGAAACCCCATCAGACTTTCTGGTTTTCTGGTTCACAGACAAAAAAAATGACGTGTTTTTCTTTTCTTTTCTGTTTGACAACTCAGCTTTAAAAAAATTAAATGTAAAGATGCCTAATAAAGAAGTTTTGCTAGCTAAATGAGCTTTCTTTACACGTTAGACTTCAGGTTGTTGGATAGTAATGTGTCATACAGTAGCAAGAAATTTAACAAAAAGGATTTAAGCCTGATACATTCAGGTTTTCATGAGATACCAGGTGATAAAACACCAGCTTGGAATGAAGTGTAAATTCAATGTAGTTTTTTTTTGTTTCTGGGTATAAACCAGATAAAAAATGAAACTTTACTATGTAGAGTGGATTTTCCGGGCCATCAAACTATAAAAAATTGTTCTCATGCTGCTTGATTTGAACGATGTTGATGATTAGGACAAACGTAGTCCATATTTGGACTATTGTCATGGTTGGACTAATATTCTATTGTCAAGAGCAGAGAACATCCGGGTTGAGTAACTCTGTGTGTTTAATAAACACAACTCAAATGTCACAATAATCTAAATGGCTCTGCTGGTCTGAATAAAACACAATGGGCCGCGCTGTCATAGGAAAATAATCAGTAACAGTGTGGTGTCATGTGACCAGCAAACAAAGTGGAGTTGTTGCAACTGCCTGACGTTTTTTTTTTAATCCCGTAAAAAAAAATATATTACAAATTTAAGAGCAACATAGGCATTTTGTTCATGATCTTTTTAATCCAGTCTACTGGATGTCGTTAACTAGCTGATAAGTGATGAAACAAGTGTTGATGTCTTTTTCTTTTCTCTCTTCAGCCATCAAGGTGAACTGCATGGGCTCTTGTGGCATCTCGACCAAGGTGAACGACACATCATGGATGGTGGAGGAGCAATATGTCAGCAGCATGCTCTCTGTAGCTGACAAAGGTAACGTGATGGACTTGTTTCATCAATTTTTCATTGAAGTCTGTTGCTGTATATAATACTCTCATCTGTCGTATGTTCATTTACGCTAATTGATCGGGTGGCACTTTTTATCCAAAACAACTTACAAGTGAGGCGGAACACAGTCTAGTAATCTAGAAATCTGCTTAAGGAAGTGAGAGGAAAGTTCTGCAGAACCAAGGTCTTGATATTGAAATGAGCTATGTTTTCCAATAAATGTATTTGGATTATATGTTAATTAATTGTATGATAGAGATACATAAAGTATGCAACCTTTGCACCTACAGTGCCTGTCAAAAGTTTGGAAACATCGAGTCTTATCATCTTTTGTTTACTATGCAACAATCCCGGTAGTTTAACACTATAAAAATTTACTATGACCAAACAAATAAATAGATGTACAGATCTTACACTTAATTTGCATTGAAAAATCCTTCCTATGCATCAATAACAACTTTTACACAGTTTGTTTCGCCAAACATTCAGCTGTAATTCTTTGTAATTCCTTTTGTGAAACATGTCAAAGATGTTCTACTTTCTGATTTTTGAGATCCAGTTCATCCCAGAGCAGTTTGATGGGATTTAGGTACAGTGATTGGGCAGGTTAGTTTATGATGGATAACTCTCTAGTTGAGAGTTTGCTCAATAAATAATCCATACAGAGCTTGGGCATCATTGTCTTGTTGTATGATAAAGTTGGTTCCAATTATCCACAGTCCACACGGAATTGCATGGAGCTGAAGTATGGAATGGTAGCCGTGTTGCTTCAGTATACCTTTCATCTGAAATGAGTCTCCAACCTTCCCTGCTCCAAATCAACCCCAAACCATCAAGCTTTCACCTCCACATTTGACAGTGGATGTGAGGCAGTCTTCAATTCTCCCAGCATCTGTCCACATAACTTTCTCCCAGTTATTCACTTTCCAATTCTTGTGTGGTTTTTCTTTGTTTTGTTTTTTTACCAAGTTTGTTTCAATCTAACACAAGGAACATGCATGTGCCTCAAAAAAAAAAAATAGAAGACAAGGCATTTCCAAACTTTTAGCAAGCACTATAAATTTTTTAAAACTGTAACAATAAATGGAATTCAAATGACAGATAGTGAATTCATATACAGTGGTTTCTGGGTTCTTTTTGCTTTCAGAAGATAAACATTGCATGAATATGTGCCTTTAATTTATTTTTAGCTCAATTAAAACGAAAGATATATGGCAAATCTTATCTCTTATATAGTGGTTGCATGATCCATTTAGACACACAAAAGCTGTGTGTTAAGAAAAAATAATTGTAAATGAAACATTTGTGCAGGGTTGCCAAGTTTGAGCAAATTATCCACTCCAATGACATCTTGAAATAGAGTCTTGAAAAAATTGTATAAAAAATTGTATAAACATTTGTCTTTAGTTCATTGTACAGTATAAACAAAAACCAATGTATGTAACGACTGGTTTGTTTTTTGAATACTACCCAGAGTTATGGCAAAAACAAATGCAACACTTTTACACATTCACAGCTGTATCTCAGTGATATGTTTAAGAGGATTTCCCTTCTAAATTGCAGCTCGCTTTAGAGTGAACTTGTTTTTGAATTATGTATTCCACACTGCATCGAGTCTCATAACGCAGTCAAGAACCTTCAAGGATTTTTTCATGGTAGACTTTAAGCAGATGGCATTGAAAAATACGTTTTTTTGGTGAAGAACCTGAAATGTAGCATAGCTGCGAAAGTAAAAGCCAAGACAATGGATGAATAAATGACATGCTGAGCCTTAGGTGCATTTAAGCAAAGGTTGAGACATACATTCCAACTGGAGAAAATGACCTGTAAAGAAGAAGGCTTTATTCTGTCTGTGTTTTCTCTAAAAAAGCAAGTGACTCATTTGTGTCCATGTCACCTATGTAGCTTCTGAGGAACTTGTGGGAGGATAGAGGATAAAAGTGTGTGCATTTGTGCTTTACTGGATGTATCATCAAACCGAAAATCCAAGCACTCATGCATGCTCCGTGGCCTGAAACATTCGTATGAAGCTTTTATAAATATTTGATGTTGGGTAGCCCTTTTTGTTTGTCTGGAGTTTTGCATCTTGAATTATTGACGGTTGAGCTGATTTATATGAAGCGTATACGTTTAGCTAAATTCTGTTTTATTTGTATAACACTCACTTTTGAGTGCCTCTGTGTGGTCTAGAGTCATATATTTTTCAGAGTGTTAATAAGATCTATCTGAGCTATCTGGATCTCTGGTACAAGTCATGAGTGATCCAATCCTTAGTGCGCAGTAGTGATGAGTCATTCACGAATGATTCGTTCATTTTGTGTGAGTCTTTTATGCGACTCAGAAGGACGTCACGAGACACTAATGGCACAGACCTGAGCAACTCATTCTGTTTATCATAATTTGTCCTTAGATGCATTATCATACTTTCATTATCGGAACTATAGTCACAGTCTGTGTATGATGACATGTCGTGGGATCTGCTTATTAAAAATGTACCATTTTATTTAATGTATGATCAAAGGATTGCAAGGAATTGAATGACTCAAAAAAAGGTTTGTTCAGTTTGATGAATGAGGTTCAAAGTACCAAGTCACTAAAATGATCCGATCTTCCCAGCACTAGTGCACAACATTAAGTACATGTATGACACGTCTTGGAGATGCCTTGAAAACTCAAAGCATTGGCGGATGGGGTGGGGGCATATGACCACACAACTTTCCTACAGTTGTGAAAACTTTCCTACATGACTTCCTACAGTTGCTGTACAAAATACTTTTTTATTTGGTATCGTACTTAAACATTTTCTGGTATCTGTACTATGTCAGAGTATTTCTTTTTTTTTTGGGAAATGTTTACTTTACTGCATTTGAATGTGTAATATCTTACTTTCTACTTTACTACATTTCAGAAAAACATGCTGCACCTCAGTAGTTTAAAGTAAAGATGTCAAATCCTGTTAATTGAGAACCTAAGGCCACAAACGTAACCCCATACATCTAGTGAGAGTGTGGGTGTGGGGTAAAGGTTCTCTTACTGTACGACTGTAACTATAGAAAACTTTCCTCTTCAAAAAAAATGTGTAGGAGAAGTGAATACTGACTTGCATTGCAGAAGTTTTTAAACTATAGTTCTCATACTTTGACTTTTTATACTTGGTGCTTGCTTGAGAATTTTCTGCTCGTTATTTTAATCAAGAAAACTAAACATTTATACTTTTAATAGAATAATATTTAAGCAGGATGTTTGTACTCAACTACAAGGATGCTGTACTTCATCCACTATTGCTTTTCTAACCCAAACACAAACACATCTGGGTTCCTCCTGGATGATGCAACATTAGCCCCAGACCCTAATCTGGGATCTATGGCAAAGTTGGCCTATGTTGACTTTTGATTTGGCCTGCTATGTCACATATGAGAAGTGAGAACAAAGAAAAATGTAATGCCATTGACACAGATTTTCATTTCAAATTTAGCATAATATATTTTGCTGTATTTTGAAGCTACAAAAAAATCTAATAAATCAAAATGATATATAGAGAATCTAAATTAATTTGAATTTTTTTATTTAATGTTTGGTGGTAGCTGACAAGGCAAACAGACAAGAGGAATTTGTCTGTTGTTTTAAAAGAAATATATGATATTGTATGATCCCAGTGTTTTGAAGGTTCGATTTAAGTTTATCATTCCAACGAAGGAGAAAACATCACGCCACAATTATACAAAAATGTGAAGTTTCGTGCGGCAGGCAAGCGTAGCAACGTGTCCTCCATCCTACTTATACAACACATACTTATATACTGTATAGTTTATACAGTACAGTACTGTAAATTGCTCTGTTTTGCTAAACTATGTACTTTAATTTGTTCAATTATTAACAAATTACAGTATACTACCCCATACTGATAATTCTTTAAGACTCCTGAGGGAGGCCATATCTCAACTTACGAGATTTTTCAAAGTATAGTGGCCAGAACATTGATTTTCATGCAACATCTAACTTTGACTCATGGACCTCAATCATGCTTAATTTTTGGCCCCTAATAAGATACGTTTGGGCTCCTCTAGTGCTGTAACGATTCCTCAAGTAAAATTCATAGAGGCAAATAATTTTGTCCTAAGAGTGTCCTAATGGGATGAATGAGTCCTAGAGATAACAAAGAGGCTGCAAATCCTTTTTTGTCTGTGGTCTCACTTTGCAGGTTTGTAACCGCTCATAAATACATTGCCACAAAGTGAAGTCGATAAAGATAGAGTTTGGCAAGGTTGATGTGTTGAGTATTCTGAACAGAACCCTAGCCTCAGACCCAGTGACCAGCTTTGGGATGAATTGGAAAGCTGATCATCTGTCTGAATAGTTGAATGGACAAATCCCCAAAGGCATGTTTCGAGATCTAGTTTCGAGATCTATCTAAAATCTTTCCTAGAAGAATGGAGGTCATTATAGTGGCAAAGAGGGACCAAACTCTGTATGCTCTTATACCAGTGGCAATGGGACAGGTGTCTGTGGTTAGAGTGATGTGTCCTGCTTATTTATACTCGCTGATGTCATATTTAATGCCCCACATGTATCAGTAGAAAATAATCAGCACAATCAGACAAACTGCAACTGTCTCAAATCACTTTTTTCTCACGCTAAGCTTTGTTTTTTTTTTCCCTTGTTGTCTTTTTTTTTCTTCATTCCTTGGTTTCTCTTTGTGGCCTCCTTTCTGTCTTACTCCATGTCTTGCTTTTTATCTTTCATGTTTTGTTGTGGTTTCCTTTCTTTTTCTACTTTAAACAACTGCAGCGTATTGACAATGAAAGAGTCTTTGTTTGTTTTACTAGATAATTGGTTGGCCTCTTGCTTTTTATACGTCGTTTTTAAGTAGGCATTTAAAGAAATACTTTACTGATGCATTCAAACCGCCTGACCATTATAACATCAGTAACTGGCTAGATGAAGTGGTAGGTTGAAGAGAGAGCAATAAAATTAGCATTTAATTATTCTCTCTTTGAGATTAGAATAAAGCATGGAGTAGTAGGTTCATTTATCAGAACATGCCCTTCTTATCAGGTAAACTTTGCCCCGGCCTTCTCCATTACAGTGCACTTAAATTCTCATTGCACAAATGTACCGTAATTTCCGGACTATTAAGCGCACCCAAATATAAGCCGCACCCACTGAATTTTACAAAGATTTTTATTTTGAACATAAATAAGCTGCACCTGTCTATAAGCACTGTATCTAATGAACTTTACACAGGCTTTAATGAAAGACAGTGTCTGTAACACGGCTTGAATCTAAACAGTAGCCTACCAAGAAAGTCATTGTTCACTGTCTTCCTCCTTCCTTTCACAACAATCTTTCATGAATTTTTCTTTTGGCATCGTCGTGCGTTTAAAAATCACCATCTGTGAAGCTTTTCTTCCGATGCCGTGCAGCTCAGAACACAGGTGAAGTGTGTGTTTTCATGCCCGGTTGTTTTCAGCATGACGAATGATTCGCATTTCCTGTAGACAGTCTGAGTGAGGTCAAACTTCAGAGGAACATCATCCATATTTATGATGTGGTGCCGCTCGATTCAGTGGGAGAGCATCTGATTTAATATAAAGAGTTTCAATGGTTCACCTGAACCTGTTCTGCAATTTCATTGGTCTAATGTTATGGGGCTCAGTTTTTTGTCTTGAAGCTTGTGAAACGGGGAAAAACCCAGGAAAAATCCATATATTAGCCGCTTCATTGTTTAAGTCACTGGGTTCAAAGCGTGGAAAAAAAATAACGGCTTATAGTCCAGAAAAATACGGTACTTGTGTATTACTTATATATTGTATTAATTTTGCCATGTTAAAGCAATACATGGCAAGACATGGTGATATTGTATATACTGTATTATCCAAAAGGTATCTTGTGAAAACTCCAAATATTATACTACTTAAATGCTGATAAGATGCCGAAAGTGGTGGAATTGACAAACTAATTGGGTTCATTGGGAAAGAGAAACAGTTGGTTGTGGTAAAATTAGGGCTAGATGTGGGTTACACAAATTTTAACGCACCACGTAGAACCCTGAATAACCACCCGAGACTATTAAAATGGTGTAACACTTACCTAATAGATTATCCTGCTGATATATATATATATATATATATATATATATATATATATATATGTCATTAATCAGTATAGATGAGTAGTAAAGATGCCAGTGATGTTGGGAAATCACATACTGAGGTAAAGTATGGTTTTTAGATTACAATTATTTTAATTTTGAGTAAGTTTTGACGATTAGATTCAAAGAATCTATAATCATATGTACAGGAAACAATCTGTTACACCATACATTTAAATTCTTACTCTGAGAATATTGTGTGACTGTGCTGCTTCTCTGCTAATAATGAAGCTGTTGGTGTTAACACTTTGTGCTATTTTTACTATATTTCTCATTTTAACATTTCTTTTTTAGTTAATCAAATCAATCTTGTGCCTCGGCCCATTTATCGAAACTGCCGTAATCACCATATCAGTTACATGACAAAACAGAGTGAAGGTCACTAGAAAATGTGTAAAATTGCTGTCTCACTCTGTATGCCACTGTGACTGTATGTTACTGTGATTCCAGTTGTTTATAAGACTGAATGCCAAATTTTCAGCCATAATCGAGTATTCCGACAGTGCTGTTCAATACTTTAAAATGTTTGGTTGATATTTGAATATCCATTTTTAGAACCACAACAAAGTTCATTGAAAAACTCAGACATTATTTTTCAGGTTTTTATGCAAACAGGCATTTTATATGTCACTTCCGTTCGATCTTACAGTAGATTGGCACTCCCTATCACATTCAACTCCTTACTTAAGGTAACACAGCAGTGTACTAATAGCTTTGTTTGTGTAAAGATCTTATCAGCCCTACTGAACTGGATTTTCAGGACGTAAAGTTTAAAAGAGGTTGGAAGAAACAGATCGGGTGGAAATGCAGTCAGTCGAAGGCACTTAATGAGCACAATGTAAAGGTCATATCCGTAAGGGAAGGGCATTGAAGTCTCTGAGTGTAAATTTCAGGAATATGACTTGTAGGGTGTGGTGCAGGTATAATTGAGCTCTACTGGTTTCACCTGAGAAGCTAGGGTCATTGATGTGGTTATCAGTTGGATGTGAGTTTAATTGCGTCAGTTGATAATGTCTGTAGCATATACACTACTAGCATTTACCCTCTCGGTGCTAGAACAGAGAAAATTCTCAAAGCATGTTTTCCTTGCACTCTGAGAGACCAGTCAAGCA
This sequence comes from Silurus asotus, assembly GCA_024362625.1. NCBI lineage: Eukaryota > Metazoa > Chordata > Actinopteri > Siluriformes > Siluridae > Silurus > Silurus asotus. Next base: position 8,506,986 of record MU563656.1, read on the forward strand.
GTGGTTGAGGACCAGCAGGAGCATGGTGCAGTGAGAGATAGGTGGGATAGCTGGTGTGAGGTAGAGGGGGTCTGATGTGGGCAGTTACAGGAAACCAGTGGAGGGAGCATAGCAGTGGGGTGTTGTAGTAAAAATCATAAAGGTTGACATGTTGTGCAGCTGCATTCTGGCTCAGTTGCAAAGGTTAAATATCTTTTAGAGGCCGACCTGCAAGTAGAATGTTGCAGTTGTTCTGTCTGGAGATGACGAATGATTGAACAAGTACTTGAGTCGCCAGTGTGGATAGAAATATGGAACTGGGAGTTCAGTGGTTAAGACTAAAGGTTGACATATGGTGGATTTTACCCATACCCATAGCTAGGTTGGATCGTACTTGCCGATAATTATTTAATTAACGAATAGTTTGAAAAATGTATAATGGATTGAAAAAACTTTATTTAAAAAAAAGTTACTAAATCATGAAAAATGTGCTAAATTAATTTACCATGAGTATATGGATCAAATTAATAAATATAATTAGGTTTCAGGCACCGTACAGCAATGTAAAAATAAACAACACTTGGCATCAGCGATTCGCCTCTAGAGGCCGATCTCGTAATGACAGCGGACTTTCTTAACCGCTCCAGCGAGGGACGCTACCCAGAAAAACTATCCGTATGGATTTTTGACAATAGTTCCAGCAATATACTATCAGTGCCGATTAATCAGCAGAACCAACGAATCAGTCGACCTCTAGTTAAGACATTGAACTTTGGATCGGAATGTCACAAGCTCAAATCCCAGCACCACCCAGATGCCACTGCTGGGCCCTCAAGCAAGGCACTTAACCTTAAATTGCTCAGTTGTAAGTTGCTCCGGATCAGGGCGTCTGCCAAATGCCATAAATGTAAAAGGAAGAATTTGCCAGATGGTATAAATGTGAAATCAACATGAAGACGTTAAATCAGCAATGTGATGCCTTCTACATTTATAAACGACTGAAAGAATATTGCCATCTTTTGAATTTTTCTGCTTCGTTTTGCTTTACTCTGATACGATTTACTTTCACGCCTTTTGGCAGATGCACTTACCCACAGAAGTGCTTGGATGTCCCTTAATAAATAAATACTAATACTGGTTTAGGAGGCCACAGGCTAAGAATACCATTAGGCTACAAACTCTGTTAGGAAAGAGGAGAATAGAGTTAGAAAAGCAAAACCTTTCGATTCAAATAGGGATTTCTGGAGAAGGTACGTCTTTGACATTGTTTGATAACCGCTATTGACTCCATTACCTCGGTGACAGAACAGAGAAGACTCATGAGGCATTTTCCTTCCTTGTACTGAGTGATGGTTGGATGAGTCGTGCAGTGCTAGACCTTTTGGCGGACACTGATGACATTCTTTATCGTACATTCAGTCCATTATATCATTTAGTTTTTTTTATTGATTTTTTTTTACATTTTATTTCAAATTTTGGGGTATTAATGCAAAGTGGTATTTTTATGCATAGTTACGAAAGAAGACAAATCCAATAATTCACTGTCTGTCTTTCACAAAACATATAGATTTTTAGAAGGCTTGAAAAACAGTCTTAAATTAAATTAGAAGACCTGCAAGATCGTGCCTCGTTTTGATCTTATCTGATTTAGTTTGCATTCCCTTTTACACTTTCACCCATTTACCCAGCATGCACCTTGCTGGCTGCCACTGTTTTTAATTTCAGATGATTTTCAGATCTCTATTACAGTAACAGGTGACCGAATGACCTAAACGATAACACTATTTCTCCCCTTATTTTCATAGAACAGCGTTTTTCTGCTTTGCTTTGGGTATTGACAGTGAGCAGACTTTAGCCGAGAGTCGTTTCACAGCCGAGCTTTTTAGACAAGAGCTGCTCCTCCTCATCATTTCCTTTAACAGACCTCTTCCTGTCTGTTAGACAGCTTCATGTAAACAGTATGAGAGATATGCCTTCGAGTTAGACAGCATAAAATGACTTGGCAGCACTGGACCAAGAAGTTAGTCATCGTTTGAGCAGTGAGTTTCCAGTATGAACTGCTTACTGCCTGGACATGGTCTTATCACTTTAACCTGAACATGCTACTGAACTCAAGGACATGTCCTAGTATGCCATGAGGTACACACACATGGCTGTGTCACATGACTAAAAATACATCTTCAGTTTTTATTAAAAAAAATTTATATATCTCAGTCCACACTACAACTTGTGTGCAAATTTATCTTTTTCCAGAAAAAAACACCAAATCGGTGTAGACGGAAACCCAACGCATACAAAAAACGATGCATTTTTTAATTTATCTGGATCAATCTAACATACTTTTGGTGCATGTGTGTGCTTAAATGCAAAACACTTTACACATCTAGCTGGAGAACGGTTTGTACGGGCATGCCTTCAAGATCGATCCCTATTTCCTTTAATTTTCACATTATTACCTTAAGAAAAGTAATAAGTAAGACAAAAAGAGAGGCTGGTAATAGAATGTTTCCTATAACATATACGTAACAGCTAGAAATGGAAATTCCATGACAACTGGTGTATCTATAATCAGTTTTTTTATTAATAAAATGAAAATAAATAATGGACAAATAGAAGGAGTTATTTGAGGAATACAAATTTTCAGGATGTGTTGGGGTTTTTTGGGGGAAAATAATCAACATGGCAACTCTACAGCAGATACCCCATTTTGTGCATTTTGTGTCTAGCTGGTCCTCGATTCATGTCCTGTAACTGCTCACTGTATTGTGAGACAAAATTTGATTTCTGTGTATAAAACTGTTATACACATTTTTACAAAATCGTTTCATAAATTCATGAAAAAAACCTGACATTAGGATTGGACTGGATTTTGCCACACTTTTGAATTGTCCTGGATGGAAACATTATTATAACAAGAAATGTGTTGAAGAGTTTTATGTTAAAAAAAATGAAATTTATGAATAAAAATAAAATTATAAATGATAAAATAGAGTAAAATGTATTTTTTATAGTACTGTATACATAAAATAGCATTTTTTATAGTGTCGTCCGTTTATTGGCGTATGATCACTGTATAAATAATCATTATATTTCAGTCACATATAATTTCCCAGATGTTAACGCTCCTGTTCTCTTTTTTTTTTCCAGGAACCCTTCCGCCTGGGGAGCACAGCTTTCCGTTTCAGTTTCTTATTCCAAGTAAGCTTCACACTGTTTCTGCTAATTATCCTTTCAATTCATTAGACAAGTTTGTGTTGATTAGATCTCAGATCCTGGTTGATGTACACACAATTTGAAACCGTAGGTAATAATTTACTGATGATTTACTGCAATGTGTCTAAGGGTTAGTCATTAATGACTCGCTAGTAGCACAGCTTCCATTCTTTTGCTTTCCTGTTTAATAAGTTGGAGTATACTCGGAAGCTGATGAGCGTCTCTGCTGTCTGAAGAACGGGTGGTTTCATTTTAAAACTGCTACATGCCTATGTGTAGTACAGGTGGAAGCTCAATTGTAGCTCCTACAAACTCCTTTTTGTTTCTTCCTACCACAATTTGTACCCGCTGTCTTTTTCATTTCATAGCACCAGGAGATGTCGGGTTGCACCCGTAGTAAACGGGAATTTTGTTGGGAGTCCAGGGCCTTTATTGGGAGTCTAGGGAATTTGTTATCTGATTAGTCCAAAACTTTGTTCCTGAATGATAACCAGTAACACAGTCTGTAGGGAACAAACACATCTGTTCATTTACTGCATTATTAGAGATCTCATTGAAAATTAATGCATAAAAAAAATCATTATGTTCCAAAAATGTTTGCCAACACATTTCTGGACAGGCAGTCAGCTGATTACCGGTTTCGCTGTTGACATCAAGGGTGTGGTATGTTCAGATAAAGGTTACACACGTGCCAGTGTCGCATTAAACCTCACGTATGACCTAAAGTAGTTACTTAACTTTGGTTTTTGATTCATTGGGTAGAATTATAGACGTATGGATTGATAGTGTTAACTCAGTTCCTGTGAGTGTTCTCATCGAGTACTTCGCTTGGGTGTGTTATAGCAATACATCTGAGCTTTTACAGATCTGGATGATGAGAAAATGTTTTGTGATGGGACGTTGTGCCCTCTGCTGTCAGAGTGTTGGTAAAAATTGTCACAGATTTTTAAACTTTGTAGGAGAAAATTTGGTTTGTGTGTCAGTGTGGACAAGTTGAAAGCAATCTGAAGCTTCTGATGTGTTCTTGGAGTTTTTTTATATAATCTTAAATAATATATAAAATATTTAATCACAATTCATCGCACGATCGTCAGGAGTTAATCTGTTTTAAATGCTTCTCACGAGAATTTTTTATATCTAAAATGTATTTATATCTCATACGTAAAAAATTCATTATTAATAAAAAAGATGAGCGAGAGACCCAACATTAGTCTTCCCATGAACTTCCCAGGAAATTTAGATGATGCAGCTTTCTGTGTTTAAAAACTGTGTCGTGAACTATTCCAAATATTTCATAGTAAATGGGTTCAAGTTATATGATCGAGTGAGCTATAATGCGAAATTTTATTTTGACCTGTGAGACAAAAAATGGCAAAATATTTGAACGATTAGAATTGACCTTGAATCTAATGTGGTCTATTTGTCAATGTTATATAACGGGTACACTCGATAACTCGTAAATCATGGAATCACCTAAAATGAATATTTTCTTCCTGTTTGATCTCTGGATGGCTGATAAAGCTCACTATACACAGTCAGACGGTATCAGAGAGCCATGTTTGGCCAGAGTGAAAGCTTGATGGTGATTCCGGCTGACGGGCCTCACTATGTCGAGCTCATTATCAACACTTAGGTTACGGTTCCAACAATAGTCCTGTTTATAGGGTTCGCTTTGGGCATTTCAGTAGGATAAGGCTTATTTTGTCGTCTTGTATATTTATTTACTTCTCATTTCTTTTTATCTGTGATCAGATGTATTGTATAGTTAGTATTGTTTGAAGCCAGTAGATCTTTAGCCAGTTATTTAATTATTTGGTCAATTTGACATAATTGATGTAAAGAGCGTTTAATTCATTTAGGGTGCGTCAATGCTATTGTCTTTCTTTATTTCTCTCTCTCTCTCTCTCTCTCTCTCTCTCTCTCTAAAGTAAGAAAATGAGCAGACAACCTTCTATGTTGGTGACGGTTGGGGATGCAGGACTATCTATCTAGAATATATGGACCAAAATATTAGCAATCAGTAGGAGGCAAACAACTGTGTAGGATGCTTGTGGATGCTATGGAATAACATTTTCCCCTCACTTGAACTAGGAGAACCAGACCTGTTCCCCCATGACAATGCCCCTGCACACAAAGGGAGCTTCATGAGGATACATGGATTGGGGTAGAAGATCTTGAGTGGCCTGTTATATTGGGACTAAATATGCAATGGGATGTTTTTTTGGCAAAAAGACTTTTTGTTCTTAAATCTTTAACTTAATCTTTAAATCTTTGATTCAGGATGAAATCTGCGTTCCCTCTTTATTTAAGTCAGGTCTTGGTGCTCTGTGCTTTTTTTTTTTTCATTTCCCTTGTTTGTCTCTGTCATCCGCTTCCATTATTAGCCCTACTAAATGAGCCCCTGCTAGTCACTGTCCTAGCACAGCAGAGGAAAAAGCTCTTAAATCACACGGATCTCATTCACTGACAGTGCAATCTAAAGCTCAGGCAAATTAGCCCTAGTCTGACCCTAGTCTTTTACATCCACAGTCCCTTTTTATTAGAGCGAATCAGTAAATGAGAAAAGAGACCCAGGCAGCAGTTTTTTGCATTCACTGATTGTATTTGTGGTATTTTTGTGAAATTAAAATGTTGAATGTTTTTGATTTGTTGCTTAATTATGACTGCTGTTCAAATTAATTAACTGTACCCTTTTTTTTTAGCACATGCTCCCACTTCATTTGAGGGCCCCTTTGGGAAGGTCTTATACAGAATCCGGGCTGTAATAGACACTCCTCGCTTCTCCAAGGATTACAAGGCTCAGAGACCTTTTTACCTACTGAAAGTCCTGAATCTCAATGAGTTGCCTGATGTAGAGGTGAGAGGTCTTAGCACTTAGTCTTGTTATAAATAGTCTATACAGCAGTCACCTCACTGATATATATACAGTGCCTTGCGAAAGTATTCGGCCCCCTTGAACTTTGCAACCTTTTGCCACATTTCAGGCTTCAAACATAAAGATATAAAACTGTAATTTTTTTGTGAAGAATCAACAACAAGTGGGACACAATCATGAAGTGGAACGAAATTTATTGGATATTTCAAACTTTTTCAACAAATAAAAAACTGAAAAATTGGGCGTGCTCGGTAGTGTTGTGACGTCATATTCACGTAGCCGCAGCAGTGCTCAGAAAACGTGCTTTGGAAACAGTTTAGCGAGGAGAAAACAATCTACATTTTAAATATTGTTCCCAAATTATTAGTCACTTTCGAAATAAAACTATTGCGCATCTATTAACAATTCTATATAAATACATATTTTGGGGGATGCAAATATGGTAAACACGTCAACTTGTGTTCACACTTGCACACTTTATTTAATCGGTGCAACGCATCGTTAACTTTTATGCCGAGGCAACGATGCGAATCTTACCATCCCTAACGAATACTTACGCAAGTGTGTTTCTTAATGGATCTACATTGCAAGGAATAATGTATTATTTATTTAGACATAAAGTTTTGTATATATAAAAGTTTTTCTTTTTTTCTGTCAGCAACCGAGCAGCGCTGTGACATCTAAAAAGTTTACCTACTTCCTGGTGAAGACGGGGACCCTTGTGCTAAGGGCTCACAGTGACCTGAGAGGGTACACTCCAGGCCAAATCATCAAACTCTCCACAGAGATCCACAACAAATCAGGAAAAGACACAGGCTATATCCTGGCCAGTCTTGTACAGGTGGGTCTGATAGTTACATTTTATCTTAAGGATGTAAAAGTTCTTGTTATTAAATATCTGTATGTAGGTTCTTTTCAAACTCCTTTCCAATTAGATTTGATTTTTGTTTTATTTTTACGCAGAAAGTCACCTATAAGACAAAACGGCCGCTGTTCGATTTACGGACCATAGCGGAGGTAGAGGGAGCAGGCGTAAAAGCAGGGAAACACGCCGAGTGGAAGGAGCAGATCATCGTTCCTCCTCTTCCTCAGTCTGTCCTTGCAGGCTGCAGCCTCATAGACATTGAATATTTCATCCAGGTAGGAGCAAGTCACCTCAAACACAAAGTAAAGAAGAAACTAAACACATTTAAAACAAATGAACTAATTTTTTTGTCAGGATCTACTAGCAATATAGCCTGGTTTGCATGTTTTTTGGGAATTTTCTACCTAAAGTGCAAATAAAGATGGAAATGGAAATATATTTCTTTAGCACCCACAGTTTGCAGTATTGCAACCTGAAAGCCAATTCAGGAATTGTGATTTAATGCTTAAAATATATTGTATACCATTTGCTTGAACTTGTTGCTTGAAGAATCCACGAAGTTCAACGTATTTGCTCAAAGAGTCTAATCTTTCTTTTAATCACTATTACTCACTTCTTTCATGAAAGATTTCATTAAAGTCTCCCGAGACAGTGGTCACTCTGCCCATCTACATTGGAAACATCGCCGTCAACTTGAGCCCCACAAGACTGAATCCACCGACACAACTTCAGCACGGAGCTGCGATGGCCCCCATGCCAGGCCCTGGACCGGTGATGCCGAGCGCCCCGCCGGCTGAGGACGACGAGGAAGACGTGCAGGGTGCAGGAGCACTGAGCAGCGAGGAAATTCCAACCAAGAGTCATTCCCAGCAGGACCCTTCGGGCCAGTCTATTTCCATGTCCCCTGGCGCGTTCAGTCACGCTCCGTCCCAAGCTGTCCCTCAGGGTCAGCAGGGTCAGTCAACTGAAAGCACTGCACCACTTTTCTGCGTCTCCACGGGGGCCACCATTCCCTTTTTCTCCGACAGTAACGCCACACCAGTGCCCACTACCTGCCCTCTCATTCTGCCTCCAGAGTACAGCAGCTGGGAATATCCACATGGTGAGTGACATTACTGATTTACATGGTAGACATGATAAAAAAAAAAAAAAAGGTTGCATTCAATAGTAGCCATATTTGTAGATGTTACTTTTTTTTACACAAGGTGATGGGTGCAGTTATTTATTTACATTTTTTTCCCCTCACTATAAAAAGTCATGTAGAAAATAGCCATAACTTCTGTTTTTGCTTTAAAGAAGCAGCTTTTTAAAAGCTACTGCATCAGTATAAACCACAAAGCTGGAAATACTAACAGCTTTCCTGTTATATTAACACTTTTTGACCAATCAGTATCAAGAATTCAAGATTGGTGTAAGTCATGATATTATCTAAACAGAATAAAACAACCCTCCCTCCGTAATAATAATATTGCTCAGCTTCAAATGAAATAACTGTAATTATTATGTATTGATTGAGTTATTGATATATGTTGATATGTCTGTCACAATGTTGACCTGCATAGCTCAGGCTCATTATGACCCAGGCAAATTAGATAGACAGATTCTTTATCCTGTTTGAATCAGCCAATCAGTTTCGAAATTACATTACAGAGCGCCTTCTGGTAAATCTACCGCTCGAATAGTACTTAAGATAAACGTGCACATCAGAGAACGCCGGATCCGTAGTCTCCAGAGTAGTTCCTATCGATTCGGTCGAATCCAGAGGACATTTCGCCAATCGTCCAAATTAACGACCGAAGGTGAAATGGCTTTAACATCGTACTGCACTTCCAGCTATTTGACGTTTCAAAGATTCATACGAGTGAGTTCTTATTTTTCTTGCTTTGTTTTTCCCAGAACCCCCTCCCACTTATGAGGAAAGCTGCAGCAGTACCAACTCGAGTTTCAACACCAGCATGACGTAGACGAAAACACTGGATAATACTTGTCAGTAAATCTGCAACTTCCCCTGCTGGACATTCCCAGGCATTGCCGTTTCTCCCTGAATAGGACCAAACGTACTTAAAAAGGGATCTTGTCATTTTTTTCTTCTCACTTGATTTATATAAAACTATATAGTCCTCACTCTTCGGTGTTGGAGAAAGGGTCTCTGGATCAGTGCCTAATCATTGTAGCACTCCTGAACTACTACAGATTTGGTAAACCTGCCTCTTGGTGCGGTGACAGCCGATATACACAGGACGTGCGTTTGTTAGTCAAGGCTGGCCTTTCTGCCACGCTTGTCCCAAAACACAGGCTGTCAAATCAGAGCCATCTGATCTCTGGTCACTCCGATGTCGATCTGTGAACATTTCCTCAGGCTTTCGCAGTGTCAGTCTGCGGCTGGAATGTCGCTCAAGGAGGACCCGTTCGGTTTTTATCAGCACAGAGAAAGATACAGCTTTTTGTTTTTGTTCTCGCCTTCTGATCCGATTCAAAACTTCGTGCGGTCGCTTAGTTTGTTCTCCGATTTTTACGTCTATATAAATCGTAGCTTGTTTTCATCGATATCAAAGGCATTTGTCAACGAGGAGAAGCAGCTTTTGTTACATTAAAACCCTGCATCAGAGGTGCCAACATCTATGGTTTAATTGTTGCCATAGCAACATAGCAAAAAGCAACACGCACTCACGATAAGAATATTCAGTGATTTATTTCAGAACGAATCTAGTATTCCCAAAAATAAATATCGTGGACTTGTTTAACATGTTGGCGTACATATTAATGGTAAATGTATTGCAGATTGTTCTGGAAACATGACTGTTAAAGACCACTTTGTGGGACGGGGCATCGTGTACTGTTCTGGTTATCATTAGGAAAATCTAATAAATAAAGAATATCTGCACACTTTTGTTAGTATGCAGAGCACCGGCTTTGTTAAAAGCATCTTTAATAAATAGGGCTAATCTAAAATCCAAAATGGGGAGGTGGTAGATTAGTGTTTAAGTCATTTGATTTTGTTTATAAAGGTTTTGATTTCAAATCAAAGCTACATCAACTTCCCACTCCTGGGCCCCTAAACATGGCCCTCAACCCCTAGCAGCACAGTTGTGTAAATGAGATAATCGTAAGTGACTCTGAATAAGAGCGCATGCAAATGTAAAAAACACAAGGTTTTTTTCACAAATAGCACGGTGAAAGGAGCATGGACAGAAACCCTTGTGCATGGATGCAGTTCAGTTCTGCGAGAACTGAGTACTGAGCGTCTACAATTCTCATACAATTTAATGACAGTAAAAGAGACATGGCCTGCTTTAACAAAAAAATTACAAGTATTTGTAATCTTTGTGCGATCGGAATTCTGATTCTGATAAATACATAGTGTTTAAATATAAATTAATATCAAGATTAAATTTAAATAACCGTGCTTTTGTGACTAATTTTTTACCATCATGTTTGATAGCAAATGGCTGTCATTATTGCTATTTAATATCGCTGATATTATTATGGCAATTATTATGATATTATTAAGTCTGTAAAAAGAAATCAAACTGCCCCCTGCCCTGAGTTATTTTAAATAGATTCTCCTGATAAATATGATTCTATGTAAATTGCACAATTTGTGACTTTGTGCAACGGAAATACATGAGCCTGATGTGAGCCATTTTTAAATTCATGAAAACAAACGAAAGGGGATACACCGAAGGGGAAAGGACACGTGGTGTTACAGGTGCGCATTTCCTACTGATTTTCTTCGCTTAACGCTGACTTGATTGGCCTGTACTCTGACTAATGAGCCAATAGAAACGAAGAACACCGAGCTGCTGAGTACACGTGAGAAAAAACAAACAAACGAGCTGCATCTTCCAATGAAACAAAGGTTGTTGTTTTTCTGTGGTAAAACCTGTGAGGATTGTTTTGTTAGTAATGTTGGCACCTCTGCTGTGTTTTGACTACTTTTGCTTCTCGACTAAGCCTTTTCTTACCCCTTAAGTGTTGTTACATTCGGATTCGATTATGTAGTACGGAATGAATTGTAGACTTTCTCTGTTTAAAATCGAACGAATCTGTTTCTGGGATGTTAGAAAATGTAATTTCTTTACAATGAGTATATAAAGTATAGACAACCTGATTTTAAAGAAAAATATTAATCATAAAATTCCCTCGCCATTTTCGTAGGTCAGGCGTAATACGTGTTTCTTGCATGTATCCAAAAAAAGTGAATATCTGTGCTGAATGAGGAAAATGCTTCTTTTTTTTGCTGGAATGAAATAGCAATGTTTGTAAACGATGTTTTTTTTTTTTTGTGATACTTTTTTTATTTGTCTGATTTTGATCTGATATTTTGTCTTATTGTCTGATCTTTTGTCTTATTAAGTCTTCTTGACTTGACTTATTAATCCACAATCGATGGAGTTTTAACCTGAATTCCCAGTCGAGGCCTTATCTTGTGCTTGCTGTGTGAAACTCTGGTCTGGTGGTGTTTCTCCATTAATGTTTTATTAATTCTTAATTCATTTAAAAAAAAAAAAATTGAAGCACAAAATGGCACTTTTTAACATTTTATTTGACTGTTTGTGTGTGCGACATCTTTCAGCCCCCAAATGTAGTATCACTATCGTTTATAGCTTTACTTTACTGTGATTTTCTGCCATTATACAGTATGTAGCGACCCTTCGTCTTGCTTATTCAGTCATGAATGTTAATCGTTGCTACTGCTTTTTTTTTTTCTAGGATCCAAAAAAAAAGATTGCTCGAAAGCCACTGATCTTTTTTTTCCGTGTGAGTACTGAGTAAAAAAATCGAAACGAAATGCTCACATTTTTTGAAAACTTTGTTCAATAATCGTCTAAATGAAATCACTGTGCTACAGGAACATCTCCTCGAGATTGTAAATAAAAAATTTGATGATTGGTTATGGAATAAGGATGAAAATTAAATAACGCATGGGAAAACTTTTTATAGTTTTAGATATTTTAAATAGATTCCATTCAAGAGAGCGACCTGTTTCTTTTGCATGTCTGGAACTCCTTTTTTTTATTTTTTTTTATTTATTTTTTACAGCTTTAAAGTTAGAGTTAAAAAACTCAGTTAAAAAAATGAAGATTTTCAAGTAGGAGTGAACGGATTCGAATCATAATGGTGCTCCCTTAGGCTCCAATATGCTACAACATTTGACAGTTCTTCCATTTCTGTGCTAAACTTTAAATTGCCTGATGTAGCAAAACGAGTCATACAAATGAGTTTCACTTTCATTCAGAGATGCACGTGTCACTGTTTTTGCTCGAATACATGCCTTAAAAACATTAGAAATTGTAACTGTGACAAATTCAAACATATATCAGTATCACGATGGGGATGTTCTTTTCATAGGAAAACGAAAAAATAAACCAGAAGTGAAATAGAGTTGCTATTGCTGTCCAGATGTTGATTATTTTCCAACCATGTGCAGTTTTTCCCAACAGTTATAATTTCATTATTTAATAATCAATACATTGTCCTTTTTATCAGTTTATTGGTACTTTTATTGTGGTGGAAGATCTGCGAAAAAAACAAGTTGTCCTTTCTCCAAGATCTTTTTTTCCTTTCACAGTTAATGAGACAGGAATGAAGTCCATTGTGGAACAATACAAAACATTAGAACTGGAGTTTCTTTACTAAAACTGGCTCAGCAAGTCATCAGCAAGACGTGCAGTCCAAATCCCTGCGAATTAGCTGGTGCTTTAGAAACAATAATTAGATTTTAATTTATATGTTTTAAAAAAATAAAAAAATAACCCATTGCAGTTATTTAAAATCAATGAAAAACCTCCTGATCAGTCTGTTTTGAGAATTTAACATAAATTGTATAAACGTCATTTGTTTTCACAAAAAGGACTCATCTACATTTGACAAAAATACATCCTGGTTCTTAAAATGGATTTCAGACTTGTTCAAATGCCGTGTTCGGCCTTTAATTTACTCTTTCCATCACCAAAGGTTCAACAGCTTTATAATATCCTTTATTTGTTTTGTTTTTCTTTATTGACATGGTCTGTACTTTTGTATTTTTCTGTCGGTATGTATAACCATGTGCGTATTGCCGATCTTTCGAGCAGTGCTGTCGTCTGAACCTCTTCAGCAGGCATTGGATACCAGTACCACCACTGTGGATCAATGTTGTATTTCAAAAAACATTCGAATACAAATTTGTTTTGTTTTGTTGGTACATTGTACTAATAAAATCTCATCTGTCTCTACCGCTTCATATTTTCTTGCGTTGCGTCTGGAGTCTTAATTTAATGCCTTTAACGGGGATATGTAAAAATGTAATAGCCGCCCACTGGATTTCCTGCTCAGCAAATCCATCAAGCATGTAAATCGTAAATTTGAATCCTAACTCCACCGAGCTGCCACTACCGCACCCTTGAGCGAGGCCTTTAAACCTCAACTGCTCAGTTGTATGATTGAGATAATTCTATTGTATTATTGATGGCACTAATAAAAGATGCTTTGTTGATGAGTGTAATGTAAAACTACCCATAATTTTAAACATTGTGACTTTTTATCAAAATTTAGACCATGTTAGTGTGTTAATTAAAATAAAGAAAGAAATAGAACGTAGTAACAAGAACCGATGCTAACGATTGTCCTGCATGTGATAGGACTCTTTACTTAACTCTAAAACTTGTTATACAATTTTAGAGGTAATTCCCAGTGATGCATCCCAGTGACCGATCTCTGATTCCCACCATTCCCAACAACCGATCACCAATGCCTAAAAATCTTTCGAAAGTTATTTACTGTTTATGTTCTTTCATTTGACATGTATAATGATTTAAAAGCTATGCAAATAGTCTATAACCACAAATAAAAGCTTCTCTATCTTTATGAATGTTTGGAGAAATTAACTGTCTGGATGACCAAGGCTGTCCATACGTGTGCAAAGCTGTTATTCATGCTAAGGAAGTTTCAGGGTTATCAGAGTAAACCTTTATACTGTTAAATGACCTGGGGTGTTGCATAGAAACAAAAGGGACATGCATGTGTCTCTCAAAAAAACTTGGAACTTCTGGTGTCATTTGGCAGCAATTTGTCACCTTTTACTCAAAAGTGATAGCAAATTACATCTATGTGGTATTGTGGGCTGCAGTGAGTGGGCTAATTACACTAGGCATTAAAGGGGTAAAAATAGGTTTTTTAGTTATCACATGTACATTACAGCATAGTGAAATTCTTTCTTCACATATCCCAGCGATGTTAGGAAGCTGAAATCAGCCATGATACAACTACCCTGGAGCACAAAGGGCTTTGCTCAAGGGCCCAAGAGGGGCAGATTGGCAATACTGGATTGGCTTGAATACCCAACCTTCTTTAAGTAAACCAGAGCTTTAACCACTGAGCTAGTGCAGTCCAGATAGAGTTGCATGGTGTTAAAATATGGACTGGTAGCCATATTGGTTTAGTATTCCTCACACTATTTAACCTACATTTGACAGGCACTGTAAGTGTGTATTACTGCCGTGCAACAGCAACAACAATTTAACACATCACATTAAAATGGTACTGTTTATCACCCTTACATCTTCTGTGGTATGTTTTCTAAAAGGACACCAAGTTTCCATGTGGGATTATAAAACCATTCACCAAAACTTTTAAGTTGTCCCAAAAAGAATATTAGTGTTATTCATTAGTACATGAACTAATACTAATAAAACAATGTTAGTTTTATGCCCAATGAGTTCTGTAAACACTTCTGGCTGCTGAGCACACAGAGGAAGAAAAAAACTCCATTGTGCAGGTGGCGCTCTGCGCATGTCGTTTGCCACGCGCCAGAAACTCAGAAGAAGACAAATCCCTCTCATTCCTACAGAGGGACAAAAAGCTCTACAACATGCTACACATTCGCACAGGATTACATGGAAACGAGGGATCGCAAGCTTTCTAAAACGTAAGACATCTTCTAAACAGTTATTTAATTCAGATTAGTGCATGCAACAATAGGTTTCCAATGTCAGTAAAATGCACTTCTTGCAATAATTCTGGTTTGTAGGTCGCACTCATATGAACGGATCGGTTCGAATGCGCATTTCTTACGCATTCATGAACAACTTTAATTCTTCAGTGTGCCTTTTTATTGCGGTTCGATTTCTTCTTTCGGTTTATGAAACATTTCCTGAACTTACGACCTCATTTTATTAGCCTTAAACTCTCCAAAAGGTGTGTAATAATGATGGAATGTGAAGCGGTGTTTTGAAAAATAAAACAGTTCGCCAAGGAACCTGTAAAATCGACAGTTTAGGCATGGTGTCTACGAACAAACTTGTGTTATGCTCGTTCCGGGGTTTGATCCATTCCGGCTTCTGGTGCTGCCTTATTGCCATTATAATACTATTTGTTTATTTGTTGAATAGTTAGAAAATCAGTCAGGGGAAATACATTTTAATATTGTTAATCTGTTATTAATATTTGCTGCCTTCAGTGTTTCGATGTTGTGTGGGTAAATTATTACATTTCGCTTATGTAGATGCTAAGAAGTGTTCATCTTCACCTAAACTGAAAGTAAACTGTTGTTAAGATTTATGTCTATATTGTCTATCTGTCTATTTCAGTTTATAATACTATAAATTGTATTATTATTATTACAGCCTTGATTTAACTGGCTATTGTAACGATTCCTTGAGTGAATAAGCCAAAGCTGGGTTTCATTACCTGACGGTTTCGTGATCCGTGTAACTCAAATTGATCTTTAATTATTCTTTTATTATTTGTAATAATTATTAATGATCGTGCACAGCAATCAAATAAAATCATAGAGCTATATACTTTCATGAAATTGCCATTCAGTGCTACAAATCTTCATTCATGTGATGTTATTTGCACTAATTGGGCGGTAGAGGGCGCACTTCACATGCCATATTCTATTCTGTAGCTGGAGCCTGGTTCCTGCTCCAAGGTGATGCTTCATTTGAAGAACATTTCTTCGAATTTCTTTTTAGTAACTGCTTCATTCTTGTCTGGGAAGTGGTGGATCGAGAGTCTTTCCTGGGAGCACATGGTGTTCAGTCCATTATAAGGAACCAATTGCATACAAACCCACGCACATTTTCCTGCAGAATATCTGGTATATAGTGAATGGTATGATTAAAAGCAAATAACGCTGGATTTGTTCATCTCATTGGGGCTTTTGGAGTCTATGCACTGATCAGTCATGCTGCTTAGTGTACATGTGGCCAATTGTGGTCTGTTTGGATTATACATCATCAAAAGTATGACAGGGTCAGTGTTTCGTAAGATACACAAACCTCAAGTGACTTTCCATTCTGGTCAAGAGCAATAAGAATTGATTTATTTTTTGTTTATGGGCAACCATTTGCTTCCTGCTGCTCAGAAGTAATGCAAAAGGCCTAATGCTAGTGTGGTGGATTGTGTTATCCAGTTGGTGAAATACAGTTTATTTGGGTGTAATGTAGCCTCTATACTACATTACATCCAAATAAGATTTAAATAAAATTACTAAAGGTATCCAGTTGCATTATGAAACTGGTTTCCTGTGTTGTTTGATGGTTGGGTTGTGTCATGTATATGTAAGGAATAATAGATTACAGGGTGTGATAGTGTTTTCAAATAATCAGTGATCACAATCAACGATTTCTAACAATCAGCCATCAGAATTTTGTACACAAAGATTAATTACATTTACAGTTGAGAAGTTACTAATCTTGTTCAGGAACTGCTGCGATTTGAACTAATGGCTTTGTGATTACTAACCCATTAAAACCATTGAAACCTACAACTTGCTTGTTTTTTGTTAAACCTCAGAAAAAAAATGCAACACAGAACTGTGGAAAGTCTGTCCTCAAGACTTTCTTGTGGTGGAAAACCTCTTAATTGTCACTGAAAACTGGGGCCTCGAAAAATAAATGCTAAAAAATAAGCATACATAATCATTACCTCACAAAGTTTAATTTACAATTATCCATTTTCTTGTTATCAAAAATCAGTTAACACCTTCTGACCAATCAGGATTGAGAATGAAATAGGACTGTGGTAGATATTGGTCAAGCAATACTCGATACGGATCGTTTTAAAACTTCTCAGCAACCTACTCTACTTGCTGCTAGATTCTGTTTCCAGGTTGCGCTAAACAGCGATCATGGCATTGTGTCTTCTGGATTTTGTTCAATAAATGCGAACCCCAATCCAGTGTTAATTCAGAGTTTTGTGTCACTATCGGGTTAGATTCGTACCATCATTTATAAAGTTTGATAAGCAACCCAAATCACATCTACTGGAAGCTGAAGTGTAGAAGGATTTTTTTTTTTTTTTGGTGAATTCGTCTGAGGTGAAAACATCTACATCTATCGGATGTAGCGTTTTATGCTAGGTATGATTTCTCAAAATTCCCCTCCCACAAAGCCTATTTCACTGAATGAGGAAGGACATGAAATATAAAAAAAAAACTATATATATATATATATATATATATATAAAAAGAAGTTTGTGTTTATATGGTAAAGTGATGTTTGGCCTCTGAATTTGTGAAACTCTGTTTGGTGAATCATCCATAGAAAACAAAAGGTCTGGGTTGTGCTTACAGAACTTTGATGCTGCTAGTATAATGTGGTCTTCTCTGCAAACGCTTTGGTTTTTGTGGTAAAATGTTTTCCCGTTTTCCCTCTCGCTATGACGAGTTTCTTTTAGGCTACCATGTGCTCGCATTTCAGATATTTCTGTCAGCAATTTGTAGATTTGGTGTACGCACACATGAGGAGTAACAACCCAGGAACTGTTCAGTCAAGCCAAATGTGGTTAAACTGTGGAAAATGGTAGCTCACCTCGTAAGATCATCATATGCTAAGCCAGCCGTTCCAAAAAAACTCAATGTTGAACCCTCTGTTACTCAGTTGTCTGTTAGAATTGTATCTTGCCTCAGTTGTAAAAAATTCATAGAGCATTGTTGACATGAACAATGAAATGAAGGAAACGCATAATTCAGTTGCTCATTTTAACAATTATTTCAGATATTTTTAAACTAAACCATGTTGGGTTTATTCAGACATTTGCCTTCAAGGTTTGGGCAACTTTCTAGATGAACCCAATTTAGTTTGAATCAACTAAAGATTTCAATCATTCCAAAGATCTCACAAAGTGTTTTTTTTACAGGAATAACCTCGGAGAAATGTAAGGCTACGCTAGGCAAGTTTACTGCTATGATTGTGTAATTCTATAATCATTTCACTTCAGTTTTATAAAATGCTCTGACTTTTTGGAAAAGTTAATGTTAAAGTTAATTTTCTGATTGAAAGTCTAGTTGGATTTCTCGAGTCTTTTTAACTTGGTTTGTCTGGTAAATTGTGTTGTATGACGACTCCTAAGCTAGCTTGAGGAATCTGTTATGTTTGCTCTATTGTCTGTTGTCATCTAGTCAGTGTTTGTATACTTGTTATATCATTTGGGCCTGCAACTAATGATTATTCCGATAGTCGGTTGTTTGTTTTTCTTTTCGATTAATCGGTTAATCAGATTGTGTTTTAAATGAGCTGTTTTGTATATTGTAACTATATGGAACCATATTCAGGGTATTTGTGTTTAAAAGTGTACTTTAAAAACATGCAAAAGCCAGATTTTGAGTTGACCTCCGTTTTTCATTTTGACATTTTAAAACGCCTGCAGTGCATGCAGGATTTCTTCTTTAAACGAATTTGCCCAAAATATTGTGTAAATCAACATCTGCCTAGTTTTTAATGATAATTGCAGATGGCAAGTTGACAACCGCGGTTTAACCAATTTTATTTTGTTTAGTTGTGATGATATAAGCACCGGGAATTTAAGTAATACAGTTTTGTATAGTAATTAAATGAATAAATGAAATTATACAAACGTTGAAAACAAGCGTTCGAACGTAGTAAAGCCGCAGTAAATCACGTTTGAAAACGGATCAGTTACTGTTGTAGCAAACGCTTTAAAAAGAGAACGGAATGGAAAAACGCAAGGAAGCTAACCGGCTTAAAAAGAACTGAAAAAATATGCATTGGTGTACAAATGCATTTGCCAAAACCACAACTTATAATCGTTGACTGCTGCTGTTATTTGATGCTTTTAGATTGTATTAGTTTGCACCGTTTCAATTGAATCCACGATGTCGCGAGCGAGCTGATTGACTAACCTGATGTTCGCGAGTCACGCCAGAGCAGGCGTTAGCAAACAACTTGTTTACACAATACCACTTCATTAAACTATACAATTTCCTGCTGCTCCTGGTTGACCCTCTACTGTTAGCTGTTTCACATGCTTAGCTGTAAATTGAGCAGCCCAACTAATCGATAGCGGCATTCGTTGACAACGAATTTCATTATCGTTTATTATTTTTTTTGCAGTTGCAGCCCTAATATAATCTTATTACTGATTCTTTATTCATTGGCGTCTACACAATATTATTATTATTATCATTATCATTTATTTATTAAATTTTTTTTTATAAGACTTTGATTATTCAACTGTGTAGTAAATTTTTTTTTTTTAATCTTTAAATAAAATGGTTTCAATAGAAGGTCAATCCAGGTCTTTGTTTTGTAATAATTTCTAATCAGATTCACGTTTATAACACGTATCCCTCTGCCCTAACTTTAACACGGATATTTAGAAATATATGTATTCAGACAGCTGAAGAAAAAAAACCCGAATAAACCCAAGAAAATCTGTGCTGTTGAAATCGTTAAAAAACAACGCGAGTTCTGGTTAGTTTGATCTGTTCATGCTAACGTAACACTGACTTCCCAGACTAATCAGCCATATTCTGACCTGACATGCATGTAAATAAGTTCTTAAGTCTGGTTTAACACGCATGGTTGGCGTGTGCCGTGCCACTTTCTATATTATGCAAATCTGGTTGTGGGACACAAGTAATACAGCTGTGAATGCTTTTGTCTTTATCTTTAATATATTTTAAATGTGAATGGAATAAGCCATAGTCTAAAAATTGATTCTACTATTGCAGTATCCTCTGAAATGTGCTGGAAATCCGGTTCCAAATGTTGCTATGGTGTGTGGTTCTGGTAGTTCCTCTGCCTCAGCTACATCACTTGAATTTATAGTCAGTCAGGAAGTGCTCTGTCGATTTTATTTTTAATTTTTTTTCTATCGTGATTCAAAGTAGTGCGTATTTTACATACAGGCATTACTTCATGCAGAAGACTAATATCGAAACCTCCCTGACACATCTGGCCAGCTCTTGGAAATGGATTCCATTCAAATGAACGATGCTTCAGCTGTCTTAGTATTTTTTTTAACCCCAATTTACTAAACTCATCTTTTTACTGCGCTGATCTGCTCTATTTCCGCTGTAACATCGGTGCGGAAATAATCTGTTGACTAAATTAGTCTGATGGTCCTTAAAAGTGCTCTTCTTTGTTTGGATGGTAATCTGATGATGCTGAAGCATTGTGGACAGCCAGAATTTGTTTTGACGTGTGATACTCAATTATTTAAATACTTCAAAGGCTAGCAAAAAAAAAAATGGCTGCCTTAGCTAGCAAGGTTTTCTACATGGTTCGACTCCTCAGCTAAACATTATCTTGCAAACCGTTTATAATATAGTGACTTTTTCACATTTCTAGTTGTTTTGTCAATTTTATTTTGTCATAGTTTAACAAACCTGCCACAGCTAATTACAGTTTTGGGTTATGCTGCTTCATGAGATCAGCAAGAGATAAAACTTTCTTTCAGCTTCTCCCATTAGGGGTCGCCACAGCGGATACTCCGCATGTTTGATTTGGCACATGTTTTTATGCTGGATGCCCTTCCTAACGCAACCCTCCCCGTTTATCCGGGCTTGGGACCGGCACTGAGAGTGGCTGGGGATGGTTCCCTGACAGGGGATCGAACCCGGGCCGCAGCGGTGAGAGCGCGGCATCCTAACCACTAGACCACCAGGGGACCTGAGATCAGCAAGAGATACCAAAGCAAAACTTAATTGTCATAAACAGGAATTTATGGCCCGTGCAGGCTGTAATAAATAGCTTGAATAAGTCTTTTCAGTTTGAAATCATAGCCTGCCGCCGCATTTTACCGGTATTACTGCATGTGTGCAAGGCCGAGGAATATGTCCTTATTATTTTCTGATGCTCATTTCTATGTTTCTTTGACTATGAGTTTTGGAAACCTGTCTGTACTTATATGATTTCTGTTGCAACTGGAGTTAGCGAGCTATCCCTTGACCCAGACTCGATGCGTTACAACGGCTTGTATCTACACAGTAGCCTACCAAGAAAGTCATTGTTCACTGTCTTCCTTCTTCGTTCACAACAATTTCTCTCAGGAGTTTATCTTTTGGCATTGTCGTGCGGTTAAAAATCACCATCAGTAAAGCTTTTCTTTCGATGCAGTGCAGGTGAGGTGCGTTTTTTCCATGCCCGGTTGTTTTCAGCGTGCCGAATGATTCACATTTCCTGTAGACAGTCTGCGTGAGCGGCATGTCAAACGTTAGAGGAACATCATCCATATTTATGATGTGGTGCGGCCGTATTTAATGGGAGGGCATCTGATTTAATATAAAGAGTTTCATTGGTTCTTTTCGGTTTGCTAAACTGTATTGCTAAAGGGAGTGGTAGTTCAGTGGTTAAGGTGTTGGGTTACTGATCGGGATCAAGCCCCGGTATCGCCACCCTTGGGCCCTTAAGCAAGGCTCTTAACCCTCTGTGCTCCAGGGGGCGCCGTATCACGGCTGACCCCGCTTTCTGACCCCAGCTTCTACGCAAGCTGGGAAATGCGAGGAAAGAATTTCACTGTGCTGTAATGTATATTTGACAAATAAAAGTTTTTCTATTCTGTGTAGCCAAGCTAATAAACGAATTCGGGACCGAGCTACAGATTATTTAATTTTTTTCCTCCATTGATATGTTAAGCTTCACATACAGGGACTGTCCGGTACAGGGAGCCATTACCATGGGGTACCATGGGCTAAAAACTCAATACTGGCACATCAGTACTGGAACATATTAAAATTAGGAATATATTGAAATAGCATTTAAAATATGTTGCTGTTGATCTTTTGGGAGAACGAATACGCCAATACACAAATCATTCATCTACTATCGAGCACCAAACTTGTTTTTATGTCATTTCTTGACTGTTGCCAGACGAGAGCAGGATTTTTAACAATAGCAACTTGGTTTAAAGCCAGCCCTGTGTTTCTGCACTCCAGCATGCTTAAGCACAGACATGACTCTTTATTTGGTATGCTGGGCCTTTTTTCTTTTGAGTCAGAAAAATCAGATTTTCAAAATGCATAAAGTATGAGATGGAATAAAGCATGCTGTTCTGTTAGCACCACTGGATCCACACACCATTCCATGAAAATGGCTGCAGTGTTGTTTTTTCTTTTTTCTTTTTTTTTTCCCTTCCTGCTCTTCCTTCTTCGTGAAGACCAGCAGAGCTCCAACTGAGCATGCCCAGAGAGCGCCATGTCAATGCTTTCTACAGAGAGTTGATCATGTGACCTGAGAAGGGACGGTGCTTGTGCGGGGAGCTAGACTTTAGTCAGTGGAGCTTTACTCTCGCCCTCTTCCTCCTCTTCCCCCATCAATGGAGACCCACAGGCTATGCCAGGTACTGCCATGTTTCTGGAGGGCTCAACATAAAAACAGCAGGATTATTAGCTTCTCTGTTTTGCTGCCTCTCTCTTTTGGGAAAGCCATTGCCAGATATATATATATATGTATGGCTGATTATTTATTTGATCCCAAAAAAAAATAAGATATCGGCCAAGGGTCTATCCTGGGTTTGCTTTTTCTCTTTCTCTTTCTTTCTGTGTTTTTAAAATGCATTTTCATTGTGATTTGTGGCTTTTCTGTTTGATTGCAGATGACCGATTCAGTTGATGTGTGCATGGGTACAGGATCTGATCAGAAGGCCTTTCCTCCTCTTGCAGTTGTTGGACAGAGGCTGTTTGCAGGCTCTACCAGATATTTTCTTGCACTTCCTGTGACCCTGCTTCAAAAGGGAAAAGGGTTTTTTCGTAATGGTTCCTTGCGTCAGCAAGAGTCAGATGTGAGACAACACGTTCTGATCTTAACCAGCATGGCTGCATATTTTCTGCAACTATGAGGAAGAGAAGGGAGGCATTTTCTTGGTGCTTGTTTTCCCTCCACATCTAATGGAGGTGTGGATTGGATTTTTTTTTTATAGTTTTGTTTGAATCATGCCTTGGACAGATGACTAAAGTACTAAAGCTAGATGCTGTTTTTTTTCCCCCCAACACGAGTGAGAACTGGTTGGAAATCCTGCCAAAGAGATTATGGTAGATTATTATCCCTACTTTAAGCGTAGAATTGAATATTCAGTTCATTTGAAGCTCACAGTTGTAGATTAGACTGATAAGGGCTGACTTTTGCACGTATGGACAGGCCTGTTTTCATTTTTCGTAAGTTTTGGTCTCGTATGTTGTACATGGCTACTTTTTTGTCGTGGTTCCTTTATTGGAAAAAGGCTTATTGAAGTGTAGAAGAGCGCCGTTTCTCTTCTTCCCGCGCGTTCCCTCTCTCTCAATTGCTCTCCCCTGCTGTATCCCTTTGTGGCTGTGTGTCCGTCTCTTGCCGTTGAGCCAGTCGAGCAGAAGGATTTGCGCGTGGAACTGGTAGGCTGAAGATTGGGCTTTTCTCTTTAGACGAGCGTGAAGCGGGGAGCTCTCGCACCGCACGTAACGAAACACCTCACGAAGACTAGTGGCTCTGATTCAGAGTGCCGCTTTGCCTGGCAAGCTGACACGAATTCAAAATGGCTAATCGTTTGGAGGGGGGAGGGGGGGTGGTTGCGAGGCTCCTAAGCATGCTCCATTGGTGAGCTTAGTCATCTAGGGAAGTGTTGTAATGAAAAACTCAGCAATTGGTGAACTGTTAATCATCTAGAATGATCATGGCCTGTATGTTTTTAATGTTTTGATGTTTTTTTTATGTTTCAATATTTATTTTTATTTTTATTTTTTTGTAGTATAAGCAGGATTAGAAGAACATACTGAACCCATTGGAAAAAACAGGAACTACTAGTGATTTCGTCTTGAATGTAATATATATATATATATATATATATTTTTTTCTCATTTATCGACACATCTTTATTCAGTTAATATCCGTGAGGTGGAAACAGGCCGAGTGTTACATTCGGTTAATGCTGGTCCAGAGATACAGAATGATTCATGTCGGGTGTGTAGAAGCCGAGGTTTTAGATCAGTCAGGTTATTCAGTTCCGAAGCAATTCTTATGTTTTCACCGTTTGTTAAATGTTAGGATTGTTCTCGGTTTTGGCCTTGAGCTCCAGTCTCTTGTGACAGCCCTGCCCTCCTCAGGCTCGGTGGAGACAGACCTGTGGGAAGACCAGATGAGATCAAGGATCTGCTCGCTGCCGTTGGACGTCACGTCCCTTTTTCCTGCTCGTGCGTCTGCTATATATATAATTTTTTGCCAGCAACACGAAATGGCAGCTTGCATTCGTTGGTGACCTCCTTTAAGAAGAATTAAATAAACATTTGAAATTCGAACTGACTGAGCATGCTCGGTTGGGGCCTTAACAAAGCCGGCCAACAGAGGGAGCTGCTTGGTCACATGACCAGCAAGCTGGGTGAATGCCTGCATACAGGAGGAGGTGGGGAAAAAAAAACAGGAACAATCTGTTCGAAGCTCTCGTTCAGCCTAATGGAGGCCCTCGGTAGAAAGCAGGTATGATGCTGCTGGAAGAGGACTTTTAGCAAAGGAACAAGACCTCAAGCCTCCATCTTTGCTGGTTTTGAGTATTTGTTGGTTTTAGCCTATGCTTTTTTCCACCATCTGCCTTTTATCCCTCCATTCATGTACAGAAAAGTGAGAGTGCTTGCTAGAGGGAGAGTTCTCTTGTGACAGCGTTCAGATCGAGGCATGCACTGGTCTGCTCTATGGATTGAAGTAGGGACCACTAGGTCTCCTTACCCTTTGAGGCTAAAAGTCTTTAATTCTGGTAGTCAGGCTTAAACGTTGGCGGCTTGGGAACTTAGAAAAGGGAAAACCCAGTGGATTACCACAGACTGGTTTAACGAGCGCTTAATTAGGTTTTGAATCTGCTCCTGTGTTAAATGGGAGGCAGAGAAGACGAACGGTCTCATCTCTGAAGTCTTGGAAGGAGACCACCTCCGAGTTTAAAACGCATGCCATGTTTCATTCTGTGCTCGAGAACGTTCTACTTTGATTTCCTGCGTTCTTGTTTTATCCCCTCTCTGACTCATGACTACCACAAGAATGCTGGATAAGAGGAGAGCATTGGCTGCAGATATGCCATGCTGTTCGCAGGAGAAAGAATTGATGCATGCAGGTTTGGGCCTGTTCAGCTCGTCAGGTCAAAGCCATCCTGAATAGAAAAGAAATGCTGTTTACTGGTGGTATTTTAATTTTTTGAGTTATTATTATTATTTTTTAACTGCTTGCAAACAGAAGAGCAAATAGGGGCTTTGTTTCTGCTGTTGCTGCGGTGCAAGATCTTATAACCATCCTGATCAGTCTGCTCAGTGTTCTGCCTTTTGTTGGAGGAACCATTGAAATGAGTAAAGAATGCAGTGTTCCCAGGCATCATGGCATTCATTTTTTTTTTTTTTTTTTGCGCATCAGTACTACAGATGTCTTTTGTTGCAAGCGTTATGTTACTGTTATTGTGATTATCATCATCATTGTGGTGTATATAAGAATCGTTTTTGGGAGGTTTTGAACGTCGAAGGATGTTTTCGCAATCTGTATTATAGGAATATTTTTTTCTTTCCTTCATCCTTTAAATGGCAAGTGTTTGTGGTCAATTACCAGGCATATGTTCTGTTTGTATCCTCGCTTGTATTTCCTTCCCTGTTGTGCTAATTCGATATAAGAAAGAGCCGATATTCGATTGCAATAAATAATAAATATTCCAGAGCCGGGATTGGACAAAATGTTTTGGTTTATTAGACTATAATACCTTAAAAACATAATAGGAATGAAAGGTGGCCTGTGTTGCCCCAGCATGTGAAACCTGAGCTGTTTATTTGATGTTATTTATTTTTGGATCACCAGCACGACAAATTCACTTCGAGTTTGGAGGAATCCAAGTATTCCCTCATGGGGAGTTCATGTAGGTTAAATTTGTATAGCTATAAATTATTTTATTTTATTATTTTTTTCCTTTTACAAAAACACTACTGAAACAAAGGGGAGTCCATCAGAATTTGATGGTTGGTTCTCCATTTGCAGAAATCCTTCCTACACGTTCTTTGGGCCACTAAAAAAAATCACCATGTCCTGTTGTAGCAGTAAACAATCTGGTAACGAAATGGCGGTTGGGAGCAGAGGCCCTTCCTTCTTTCTCTCGTTTCTCTATTGGAAATGATCTCTCTTCTGCCTGTAGGGGGAGAGCTTGGGAAGAAGAACAGCTCTACTTCAAGGCAATGTATTTCAGATAAGGGAGCAGGCTTTTTCTCTTTTACTTTAGGAAATCTAATGCTTTGAAATGAGTCTTTTTGGAGCTACACAAGGTAATGCATGCAAATGTGTCGGTGCTTTGGATCGGGGTCTTCTCTTTTGAAACTGAGATGAGATGGAGCTTTTTTGATGTGACTGTAAAAATGGCTATAAGGTCTGAGCGCATCAGAAATGCCAAAGTATGATAGATTGCTTTGTTTGCACTTGCAGCTTGTTGTATTGCAAGTGTATGTTATATGGTGGTGCTGAGACTTTTTGTTGTCTCACGTTCTAGACATTCTTTTGTCGCTCCTCTATGCATGTGACTGGATGAAACAAACCTGCAGTTTCTGCAACTCAACAGGATTTATTGTGGCTGGTTCACTGCTTTGCCCTTCTGAGGGTCCGAGTTTGGATGGGCTTAAAAATGCAATGAAATTGTTAAGATTGTGTTTGTGTGGCACCTCAGTATGCAACCTGGGGTTTGCAAAGTCCCCCAGATTTAATGTCATTCAGCATTTTAAGAGATTTTCCAAAAATGGCAATAAAAATGATGTCAATGATTATGATCATGTCAATGATGGATTCACCCAGGATCAGCCATTTGCCATTCTTGATCTTCTCCCCAGAAATCTGGACAAGCCTCATTCTTCTGACTCTATATTTTCTTGTTTCGCATTAAAGATTCAGTCCGTGTTTACCTTTGGTTACATTTTCGGTCCAAAGAGTGCTTTCTGGACTGTCAAAATGAAGAAATATTTATCTTCTTCCCCCAGAGGATATATTGGACCAAAATGTGAGATCAGACTGGATATACAGGCAGGCAATTAGCTAGACTTATTTTTTTTTATCGATCATATTATTGAATGGAATATGTAGAGATATGTGTCTTCCCATGGAATGGAAATTTGATTAAGGTTGCTAGACAAATTCACATGTTTAGCAAATGAGTACTATTAAATGAAAGTACCAAAACCAGCTGTGGGGCATCAGATGCTTTCAAGGATCGAGTTTCAGCACTTTTGTTAATGTTTTTTTATTTTTATTAATTATAATTTTTTATACAGGATAGAAGATAATTCAGCAGGCCCTTGACGAACGGATATCTTGCTTCAAAGCAAAACTGAGATATCCACATTCGCAACTCTTGATTAAGCAGGAAGGACTTGGAAGCCACATGGCAGGCCACACTGGAAGCTAGATTTTGCTGAAGGAAAGAGAGAGAGAAAGAGATCTTCTGGAGCGAGCGAGTCACCCTTCGCTCAGACAGCCCTAACAATTCACTTCAAGCTTCTCGGCTTGTTGTTTCTGGTTTTGATGGGCCCGGACCTCTCAGGGTTGCTTAGGTGTTGGGGGACTCTTATTATGAAGTGGCTCCCCTTGTGGTGAGAGAGGGAAAGAGAAAGAAGGACCGACCTTTGTTGAGAGTGCAGCTCCAACGAAAGGCAGCCATTTTCTGTGTCCTGTGGAAGGCAGCCAGCGTGGCTGCCAATCAGATGAAGAGGTTCTGGGGAGCAAAGGCATGACTGGGGGAGGGGCAGCCAGGGGAAGAGCCTGGATTTTGCTGTAATTACTGCACCTTCTGACCTCTTTCCTTTGAGCATGGCTGATGAAAAATCACTACAGTAGATGTTGAAGGCTGGCAAGTGAGTGAGTGAGAGTATGCTGTGGGTGTCTGTATAACTCTAGTTGCTTTGCAGTTGCCTCAGTAGATGGAGCTACTCGCCTGCTTCTGTCCTTCTCAAAAGACAGCAGGTTTAGCATTTGCTTAGTGTTGATCAGGTTTTCTTTTAATTTTTTTTTCACTCATTGTTGATACTCTTAATGTTGTCTTAATGTTGACCTCTTTTGTCTCTCCTGCAGATTCCATTCATTCCTTCTCTGCTGAATGGTCCTGGATCAATCAATGGACTCTGAGAGTATAGATATGTTCGTGCCATTTTGACTGCCACCCTACAAGGGAACAAGTCCTGCTCTGTGTTAAGCAGACCGGCTAGGGCATAATCATTTCTGAGCCATGACACGTCAGATTGCTTGGCTTCTTGTGCATTAGATCTCTTCTCGTTTTTTGTATTTTCATTTTTTTGAAGTTGTTCATGAACGGCAGAGTTCAGCGTCACTGCATCCCAGCAGGACATTAGTGCTCTTTGTTCACTGGTATATTGATGCCATTTGCTCTACGTGTTTCTCATTGTTTAGAGAAATTCACACTGAGGCATCAAGAGGTTCACTGCTGTTGGATTGTTTTTTTCATTTTCAAAGATTTTCAGTTCAAAGCACATTTAAAAGAAAAGATCAGATTTTCTGGTCAAAGGTCTTGTATGTTGCTTATGGGGAGGGGAAAAAAAAAAGCTATTTGTTGTAGTAGTTCAGGTTTTGTCATTTTGTGCATTCAGGGCTTTGGGCAGGAACCAAACCAGCTCTGGAGACGAGGCACTTCCTCGGTGCAGGGTTGGCTAAGCAGCTGGGACTCTCTACAGTAAATGGGCCAGAAGCCAAATGCAATTATTCAATACAACAGGGGTAACTGGGAAAAAAAAAATAGGGAGTGTGTGTGAGGAAGGTACGATGAAAGCGAGGGAAAGCTGAACGACGCTAATGGCTTTGCTTTGAGGATCAGGTTTTAGAAACACATCTTCACTTTGTGTCCTCGCATGTTTCAGAGGAAAACACAAAGCAACCAAGTAAATCTCGCATCGGCAACATGCCTCTTTCCTGTTTTTTTTTTTTTCTGTTTACATGGAATTGGGACTGATGTTCTTGATAAATTCTCTCGGGGTTGTACCTCTCGTGGTCATTTGCACTCAGTATATTTTGTAATAACCTAGCTACAAAAGGCTTCAATATTCTAATGGAGTGTTTGCCAGCCAATCTAAGCCCCTGTTGTGGTGGTGTGTTGTTGAGACGCATTCCCTAAGGATGAGCAAGTGACTCCATGTTTTTCCTCACGCAGACTGAAAAAATAACCCGCGCTGGAAATGTATACGATGAGCTAATCGGAGAGTTGGTTTTGGTGTCTACTGTATATTGCATGAAAAATTAGATTTTGAGCATCTTGCTTTGAAATCGTGAATGGTCATGGTTGCTGCAAAACAGCTAAATTTGATACCATGTAAGCCTCCAAAACATTGCAGAATCTGTAGGCCTGTTTTAATGGTAATTCAGTCAGTCTTGTGCCATTTTTATTTTGATTAGATTTTTATTTTTTTATTTTTTTAATAGCCTGCTGGTTTGGTCAAAGATATCCCAAGGAAGAGTGAACCAATGAAGACTGACAGTATGAAAGACTCTCACAATGAAGCAGAAGAAGGTAATTTGCCTGTTGTTTATTTCTTTAACTGTTATAATTATTGATTAGTTTTATTTATCATCATGAATATATATCATTGTCTTTTGTTTTAGGGCTCGAGGAACCCTCAGTGAAGCAAGTGGAACCATCCAAAACAGCAGAAGAGCTGAATGGGACTTTAAAGAGCACAGAACTTGACAAAACTCAGCAGGATTTTGATGTCCAGAAGTCATCCACCCCGTCACATGCCATGGAGAATGGACTTTCGGATACTGATCCTCCTCACGGCTCCACAGTGGGCAGTAATGGATATATTCTGAGTAAGGCCCAGGACAACTCACCGGCTACCCAACACAGGACTAACTGGTCCCCTAAGGGATCTTCGGCCGTAGGGTACGCAACTAAAACACTCTCACTTTCAGCTACATCCCAAACCCTGGGCCAGGAAGCTTTAAGGACTAACACAAGCACAGGGCCCAGTCTGTCAGAGGGGCCCGTGGAAAACGAGACTAAAAATGGCACTGCTGCTAACACGACTCCACGTGTCACAGTACACAGAGCACGCAAGACCATGTCCAGGCCAGCATCGAATCACGCACTAAAGGTAATTTTTGGTATATTGAAACAATATTTGAAAACAAACAAACCTGCGTCCCCAGATTTAGCCAATGAAAGTAAAGAATGTGGTGACGTGTATCTTTAACTCGGCCGATTTTTTTTTTGACGTCATGGGACACTTCAACCAATAAACACGCAGAGAAACTCCGCATAGGCGACGCTACTGCAGAACTGTATACTGTACAGTACATGTACTCACTATAAATGTGATACAGTGTACCGCATTTCTACCAATTTACATAATTCATCTCGTTATAATCTTGCAAATGTTTTCTGTGGGTTTAAAGTGTGCGGGAGGATGATTTACAGCTTAAACGTTCTTTTCTTTTCCGCGTTTTTCCGTTTATTGCAGGCGGTTTTGGAACGAAACCACCCCTGTAAACAAGGGATTAGTGTATATATGTATATGAGAGAGAGACAAGCCATTCTTGGTGGAGTCAGTAGTAGTGTGAACAAACGAGTTTTTTAATTGTTCGATTTCAGTGGCACGTGACAAAGCAACAGCATGACAAGTAGCATTTCAATTTTCTCAATTCTATTGAAATTCGATATCGGAGGCTCCATTGTTTTCACTTCTTTAATCACATTTGTTCCTATCTGCCATTATTTCCCATTTAATGTTTGACCTAAGATTGGAAGAAGAACCAGGGTTTCATCCTATCCTCCCAAAGAAAACTCAAACTTTGCAGGAAGTACCAGAATTTGGGCATCGCTCATAGCCAGAACGTTTAGCATGATGCTAATCTCTCAATGAAGCTGGTATATAGTCTCACACATTGTTATACCTAGTTAGCTTTAGAAGATTGAACAAGCTACTAATAAATCTGTGGATAGTGCAAAAGAAACACCAGTAGTAACACCATGCCCAGGTTTCGAGGATCATGACAGAATTTCCCCTAGTTATGTTTACAGCGATCTAATTTAACGGTGATGTAAATCCAGAGTTAAACTGATGCGATTTCTCCCTGCAGGTTTTAAACAGGGAAATAAAAGAGCCAAGCGTGGTGAAAGGTGAGACCGTGGACAGATCAGAAGCTCAAGCTTCTGTGCAGGCTCCTCCCACTCAGAACCAGCTACCTCAGAAGCAAACCGATGCCACACCAGCACCAATCGCCACCCCAGCCAAGCCACACACAGGTTAGATACCGCTAATAAAGCTAACCCGAATAAGATGTAATAAACATTTGGTGATGCAGGAAACACAAAAATCTGTCTGAGATGGTTCAGGTTTCAAAAGACCACCATTACCAGTAGGATCACCATTAATATTTACTGAAGGCATAGCTAGAATAACAGCAACGAGTCTCCTTCCTGTTATAGATCTTTTTTATGAAGTAACTATTTATATCTCCTTTATAATTGTAAGTTCGGGTATGTGGACTGTTATACAGTTACAACGCATTTAAAGTACAATGTAGAGGAAAAAGTCTACAGAATTTTTATTTGGTGTGAGAAATAGATCGAGATGAACCAGGTCATCTTTTTACGTCTTAATATCGCAATCAACACAATGTTTCACAATGAAATTATTCTGGACAAATGTCCACCCCATCTCTTCTGGAGACTGTCAGCCTCGATCCGACAATGCTACAGTTGTCTATGCCTGGGAGTGCAAGAGAGCGAAATTGGCCGAGCTCTCATGGGGGAGGGATGGCATACTTTCTCTGTCCCCTGTCATTCACAGTGGCTTTATCCAATTGCTGACATCTGCGAGTGCATACAGCATTCCTGCGATTGTGTTGCCCTGCCGTGTAAGACTGCATAAACAGCAGTAGTTAATTAAGATGCAAAGGTTGGATTCACTTCAGAAAGCAGGTGTTAACCCCAACCTTCCCGGGTTGATGGATGTCATGTGATACGTTGATGGGTTGAATTGACAAAATTTAAAGGGATTTTGATTAACCCCCCCCAAAAAAAGTTAATTATTATTATTTTATTTTAATCTATCTGCTAATTTTATGGTACACTAAGCCCTTCACAGAACATGAACAGGTTCTTGTTGTCATAAGCTTTTAAACAGAAGATATAGAACATAGTAGACCATTAAGACTGGATGTTATTGGCGCTCATTTGGAAGGCCATCATCAACAGTTGATGAATGAGGTTCTCTGTGATATTTCCAAGAGCAGGAAAAAAAAAGTTCAAATGTTAATAATAAACTGCGTTAATAAAAAAACAAGCAAGTTTGGTTTACATTTCTTCCCAATTAAATTGAACCCAACAGTGACTTAAAAACGTAGGTACGTACCAAACTGTGAATTTTGTGTCCCGTTTACACCCCTGCTATGAGGTAATGTGGCCAAAGCTTGTTCTGATGAGAAAAACCATCCAATCTGCCTATATTTTGACAAAATTTGTCAAAATATATTATTTTTTGAGGACCCTATGGTAGAATTCTACAATTCCCAAAGAACATCATACCAATGGTGAAGCATGGTGGTGGCAGCATCATGCTATGGGGTTGCTTCTCTTTAGCTAAAACTGGGCGCTAATCAAGATCGAGGGAATGACTGGAAAGCAGCTGTGAATAGGGGATTCCTTTTGCAATTTAACAGACCTTTACAGATACTTACTGTACATGTAGTAAAATTTAGTGTTCTTTATTTATCTCAATAAGAAGGTGTATTTTATTGTATTTATTTATTTATTTTTTTTGAGCAAACTTTAAAAATAGTCCTGAATATGGATAATAGAATTAGTTTGATTTTGTCCATTACCAGCGTGTAGCTCCC
This sequence comes from Silurus asotus, assembly GCA_024362625.1. Taxonomy (NCBI): domain Eukaryota; kingdom Metazoa; phylum Chordata; class Actinopteri; order Siluriformes; family Siluridae; genus Silurus; species Silurus asotus. The sequence goes on from MU563656.1 coordinate 8,539,963, forward strand.
TGTCTTTTGTTGAACTTTTTTTTTTTGTTTTTTCTTCATAGATAAATGATAAAGCGATAATGTACCATAAAATGGTATTGTTTCTGAGGAAAAATCTCCTCAAAATCTGTCAACAATTTAAGCAAATATATATTATTTATTTATTATATTATTTTAATTAGGCTGCCAGTACTAATTATTGAATACAGTAAACTGGAAAAACTGTTCTAATTGTAATTATAATTATAAAATATGAAAAACACGCACCCAACTAGGTTTATTTACATTTAGTTATATTTGTTGATGTGTTGGTATTTGACCCTAGAATTTTGTTTACTCAATAGCGTCTGTGTTGAGGAAGAAGAAGCGAAAGATGGGAACTTACAGCCTTGTTCCCAAGAAGAAGACCAAAGTGCTAAAGCAGCGCACTGTGCTGGAGATGTTCCAGCGTGTGCCCCAGTCTCCACCCACTCTGCAGGTCAGCATTCCAGACACACCAGCTCCACTTGGTGCATCCTGACGCTTTGATTATTTTTAATTCAATGTTTCATCAGCGAGATCAGCCAGGAATGTTGAGTGGGGCATGTGGAGGTTGAGTGCGGTCTCGGCGTCTGCTTTGCGTTTTAGCTTGTTGATTTATTGCTACTTACAATATAGACAGTGGATGTTTCTGAGTTGTCATGGACTTGCTGGTAAGTTTAACAGGTCTCTTTTGTTGCTTTGCATCAGCCAAAAGAGGCCATACAGGTGAACGGGGATCGAGCGGAGAACGAGTCTGAAGAATCGGAGTCTGATGACGATTCTGAAGATGAAGAAGAGATGGCTGGAAAAGAAATGACTGACGCATGTCAGGAGGACAGCAGATTGGCTTCAATCCCTCAGGTGATAACTGGTTTTTATTTTATTTTTTTTCCTTAACATTTTACAGAAATGTAGAATTTATTACCAGATTTGTAAGAGGGAAAAAAAAATTAGCGGCTGGCTAATTACCTGCTGGTTTTCCTTCTTATAAAAATACAATCTTAAAAGTTTAAGGTTTAAACGTTTATAATGATATCAAAGCTTCTCAGGCAAAAAGAGAGAGTAAATATGTTTGGCATTCAAAATCAATTGGCAGGTTTTGACACATTTAAAAAAATAAATGTCATCAATAAAATGACACAGAAATGTTTTGTGTTTTTTTAAGTCTATTTTTTCCTCTGTTCCTGTGAAGATCATGTGGTATAAAGCAGCCAGTTTAACCAACTCTAGTTTAAAGTTGCCCCCTAAAACTTAAACCCTCAAAGTTGTTAAATCGACTGTAATTTCCGGACTATTAAACGCACCCAAATATAAGCCACACCCACTGAATTTGACAAAGATTTTTATTTTGAACATAAAAAACGCCGCACCTGTCTATAAGCCTGTCTACACTGAAACTAATGAACTTTACACAGGCTTTAATGAAAGACAGTGTCTGTTACACGGCTTGTATCTAAACAGTAGCCTACCAAGAAAGTCATTGTTTACTGTCTTTCTCCTTCCTTTCACAACTATTTCTTTCGAGAGTTTATCTTTTGGCATCATCGTGCGTTTAAAAATCACCATCGGTGAAGCTTTTCTCCCGATGCCGTGCAGCTCAGAACACAGGTGAAGTGTGTGTTTTCATGCCCGGTTGTTTTCAGCGTGACGAATGATTCGTAATTCCTGTAGACAGTCCGAGTGAGCGGCAGGTCAAACGCCAGAGGAACATCATCTATATTTATGATGTGGTGCGGCTCGATTCAGTGGGAGCGCATCTGATTTAATATAAAGAGTTTCATTGGTTCACCTGATCCCGTTCTGCAATTCATTGGTCTAATGTTATGGGGCTCAGATTTTTGGCTTGAAGCTTGTAAAACCGAGAAAAAGCCAGGAAAAATATATAAATTAGCCGCTTCATTGTTTAAGCTGCGGGGTTCAAAGGGTGGGAAAAAAGTAGCGGCTTATAGTCCAGAAAATAGGGTAATTCTAAAAAAATTCAAATTTTGCCAGTTATTTATACAGAGTACAACATATGACAGAGAAATTAAATATAAAGATTAAAAATAAAACGAGTAAAGTAACATAATAATAAATAAAAAAAAAGTGTAAAAGTATATTAAAATTTAATTTGACTAGAAAGTATAAAAAGGTTAAGGATATGAGTTTGTGTGTGTGTGTGTATGTATGTATGTCACACACACACACACACACACAAGAAAAAAGTGTATATATTTACACATGAAAATGATCATGTGAGGGTTTTCATATGTTTATTTGTTGTTTATTCATGGCTTAGCTTGGAGAAGAGCATGAGTCTGAAGAGACCGCTGAAGAGGAAGGGGAAGAAGAGCAAGATGAGTCAGACTTGGTAAGAGCATCGGACTCCCTTCCCTCTAAAGCCCTAATGTTGTTCTTTTGAACTACTTAAACAGTTTCTCCGATCTACAGCATTTCTCGTCAGTATAGAGCCTATGATTGTATTCATTAAACTACTTGGCCTACACTTTTTGTCTTTACCTATGCTAACAAACCATAGTCCATGATTCGTCGTGGTTGTTTAAGGGGACATCAGAGGTCTAAATTAAAATCCAGTGTTATAATGAACTCTATTAGTTAAAGATTAGGGACAAATTTGTTTACAATTAGTTTTTTCCCTTTCAGAGTTCTGAATCCAGCTTAAAGAAGAAGATGAAAAAGAAGGCCAAAGCAGACAGCCCTTGGCTCCGGCCTGCCAGAAAACGTAAAAAGAAGCTGAAGACAAAGTCCATGGAAATTTCAGGTAGTGTTGTCCTGGAGTAATTGTCGCACATCAGAAGTAGCATAACTAGTGGAATAAAGTTCATCTATGTTCAAGTGCTACATGATGTCGTTTTAAATACGCCTGTTTCAGAGTTTGTTACAGAACATATCTAAACGAATAGCGTCAGGAAGACCAAGTACGATTAAATTAGGGCATAAATATTTAAATATACCAAACTTTCAATATGCTGCAGAGCATCATTAAATTAACCTCTGGAAACGCAAGGAAAATGGTGCAAGTGCAACTGTTTTGAGAGGAAGCTGTACACCAAATGTCAGTGACCAGGTTATTTAGAGCTCAAGTTAAATTCTTGTGATGCCACCATCACCATGCTTTAGTGTGAAGCCTGTTTTTAGGGTAATGATCAATATTGGGTTTTCACCACACGTAGCTGGTGGGCAAGAAGTTCAATTTTGGTTTCATCCGATTGGGGAACCTCAAATTTGACGAGACTCCATTATGATTAAGGCAAAGACACGGCACAAGCGTGCGCTCGTCTTGAGAATGCTGTTTCACAAAGTCAGACAACAGGTCAGATTATTCAGAGGAGTAACCAAGAGGCCAAAGGTAACGTGATACTTGTGTTCCAGGTTGTAAGGAGATAAATCCTTTTGTGAGAGGGTGATGCTTTAAGTCACTGATCACTGAAATGCATGCTAGGCCAGCCAAAAAGCACCACAGCTGGAATGGTTTAGTTCCAATCAGAGATTGTTCATGACTGAGACTAAACAAATCCAGGTTTGGGTGTGGACCCCTTTTCCCCACCGAGTTGCCTTAAAATGGTGTTTAATTCTATCTGTGTGTGATCCTCTACGTTTAGGTATGAATGCCCAGACTAGGGTAGAGATTCCAGACCAGACTCCTACCCCTGTCCCTGCCACTGCTGACCCGGACAAAGAGTACACCGAGGTTCCATTAGAGTCACTTAACCTGGAAGCCCAGGATGCCTGGCTGAACACTGAAAGCACGGGTGAGAGCTGGCGGTGTCAGTACATTTATTAACTGAACTTGGGGCTAAAGACATTCCAAGTTGTTTTGAAAGTTTTTGCAGCAATTTGCACACAGTTACGATTTTTTTTTTTTAATTGCTTGAATGCTGCTGATGACTTAATTGCCAGAGCACTCTTAGTACAAAGAGGGAAGGGTGCCCCCTGGTGGTGACGGATAAAACCCATTAATTTTTGTTTTTTTATTAAAAATATGTTTAAACCCAATACACCATACTTTTTTTGCCATCAGATAACTAATTAGGAAAATAAAAGATATTGCAAATTCAGATTAGTATTGTGCTAATAAAATGCTCACAATGGCTATTTAATCATTTGGACTCATTTCTACCTACAGAAGCCTCCAGCACCACACAGAGTTCAGCGATCGACATGGTGCAGGAGCTTCCGCTTTGCAGCTGCCGCATCGAGACCCCCAAGAGCCGCGAGATCCTCACTCTAGCCGACAGGAAGTGCATGGCAACCGAGAGTGTGGACGGACAGGTGAGAACATGCAGCGCAAGGCATATTCGTGACTGATGTGTACTAAATAAATGAATTCATGTCCATGATTATACGTGGTGTTTCTCATAGAAAATCAATCGACACTTCCTGAACAATCAAAATCCAGAATTCAACCCCACTGCGTTATAATGGATATGGACCTCATTCTTCACTATGATGTGAACTTAGTAGTGCAAGTTGACTGTATCAGTTAAACAGAATAAAGGCTTTGCTTTTGATTTGCGTGATCAGAGTACGCGCCATCTTTATTTCTGTTCAGCTGAGTCGGTGTCAAAGCGCGGTTCTGAAGCACGAGATGATGAGGCCGTCGAACTCCGTGCAGCTGCTGGTGCTGTGTGAGGAGCACCGCACAGGAATGATCAAACATCAGTGCTGCCCTGGCTGTGGCTTCTTCTGTAGGGCGGTGAGTGTGCCTGTAGCTTCAAACCGTAGCCGGTCGTTTGTTCATTTGTTTCCTTCTTGCTGTTTAAGAAAAATTCCCTGAATTGGACACTTGTCATTTCACAATAGGGAACCTTTCTGGAGTGCCAGCCAGAAGTGAACATCACTCACCGCTTTCATCGGCACTGCGCGTCAGTACTGAAAGGTCAGAGCTTCTGTCCACACTGCGGCGAGGAGGTCAGCAAGGCTAAAGAGGTCACCATTGCCAAAGCAGACACCACGTCTACAGTGCCCCGGAGCCAGAGCCCCGGCACCGTACCCACTTCAGAGGGCAAGGCTGACACCACCACAGGAGGGTATGGGTATATACGTGCAGTTTATTCATCAATCATGTGGTGGTGGTTTACAAAAATCAGGCATAACGTTATGACCACCTGCCGAATATTGTGTTGGTCCCCCTTTCACTGTAAAAACAGTCCTGACCTGTTGAGCATTAAGTTCTTCAGCAATCTGAGCTACAGGAGCTCGTCTGTTGGATCAGACCACACATGCCAGCTTTCAATTCTACATGGTTTAATGAGCCTCGGCCTCCCACGACCCTGTCGCCGGTTCACCACTGTTCCTTCCTTAGAGCGTTTTGATAGATACTGACCACTGCAGAACATCCAGGAACATCCCACAAGAGCTGCAGTTTTGGAGATGCTCCGACCCAGTCGTCTAGACGCCACAATTTGACCCGTGTTATTTTTCCTGCTTCTAACACGTCAACTTTGAGGACAAAATGTTGCTGCCTAATAAATATATCCCACTCACTAACAGGTGCCATGATGAAGAGATGGTGCTATTCACTTCACCGCTCATAATGTTATAATGTCCTAACGTTATGCCTGATCAATGTATGTCCTGAGTATTTGATTTCAGTTAGAGGTAAACCCATTTGATGGATGCAAAAAAATCCACTTGGTGGCTTTTTTTAAATGATAAATGTGCTCTGGAAAAAGCCCATTAATTTAAAGGTGATTGGCGTTTTATTAAACCATTATAAAACTAAAACTTTTATAATTTGGTGGGAATTTTTTGTGTCTTTGTGACCTATTAAACATTGATGCACAACTTGACTGAAAAATAATGGCCAACATGTATTTGGTTTTAGGGCACATCGTCTCTCATTATCAGGAGAAGGGAGAGCAGACAGCACTTTATCCAGACCTTCTGAGACTGAAAATGGACCACTTGCCGAGGAAGCCAGCAGGCCAGAGCAAGTGGGTGCAGGAACAGTGGCTGGACCCCTGGTAGCACCTCCTAAGGAGACTCTGGAAACCATTTTATTGGCACTGGATGCAGAGAAGTAAGAAAAAGAGAATTCATAATTAAGCACAAATTCAGGATTGACATATTTTGATTGATAAATTATAATCTATTTTCAGGCCAAAGAAGCTTCGCTTTCACCCAAAACAGCTTTTTATCTCTGCTAAGCAGGGGGAGCTGCAGAAAGTCTTAATGATGCTTGGTAAGATGCTTTGTTCAGCCATATAACCTTCATCCTGATCACCATTAGATACAGATGTTTGTCTGTTTTTTTCCACAGTGGAGGGAATTGACCCAAACTTCAAGATGGACAGCCAGAGCAAACGTACGCCTCTCCATGTAGCAGCAGAGGCTGGACACCAGGAGGTCTGCCATATGTTGATCCAGGTCAGCATTAGTGCACATCATGTATAGAGGATTAATCTTAAGTGCATGAATTAACCCTAACCATTTAGGGTTTTATTTACACATTTAAAAGTTGTATGTTTGTCCGTCAGGCCGGTGCAAACCTGGACATATGTGATGAGGACCAACGGACTCCTTTGATGGAGGCCTGTGAAAACAATCAGCTGGATACAGTCCGCTACCTGCTGAGAGCTGGAGCCATCGTTTCCAACAAGGTTTTATAGCTACACCATGCAGTCAATATTTCTGTTTGCCTCTTAGCTACATGCCTTGATCACTGATTTTCATGAGTCTGCACATTTTGGAGGGTAAAAAAAAACTAAGTCTTTTTTTCAATCTGTTTTTAGGATGCGGAAGGGTCCACGTGTCTCCACCTTGCTGCTAAAGCCGGCCATTTTAATATCGTAAAACACTTGCTGTTTACAGGCATTTTCGACATTAACTGTCAGGTGAGGATAATGTTTCCCATCATAGTCATGTGATCAGGTTGTAGTCTTTAAGTGTAGCTTTGGATCTGGCAGTCCTAAATCTCTGCTCTTGTCTGCAGGATGACGGGGGCTGGACAGCAATGATTTGGGCGACGGAATACAAACACGTCGAACTGGTCAAGCTGCTGTTATCTAAAAGTGCCGATCCCAACATCCGAGATAAGGTCAGTGTGTGTCTCCAAATCTGTAGAAAATTTTTTTCGACATCATTTAGGATAATATTATGGTTCCAATTTTGAACATTTAATTTCTCAGTGGATCTTTTTTTAAATGTACAGCACCCCTAACACCAGTTTAATAGATCGCTATTAAAAATAATTGCATTTATTTTAAGCCTTTTAAAACGCTATGAGCAGGGGGTCAATCGATTTAAGTGGTTTTGTCGTTAATCGCAACGAGACTATCAGTAAAAATCCATACAGAGAGTTTTTCCTGGTTCCAGATCGCAGCAATTACGACAGCGGCCTCTAGAGGCGAATCACTGACACCATGTGCTGTATGTTTTTACTCTGCTGTATGAAGATATTCTTATTTATTTCATTTAGCATATTTTAATGCTTTCATTACTGTTTATTAAAAACAAAAACACTTTGTAATAAAGTTTTTAATACACTTGACCTGTTGTTATGAGGTACCTGTTAAAATGGCAACACAAGGACCGTGTGATGTTTTCTTTTGCTAGGAGGAGAATATCTGTTTGCACTGGGCAGCGTTCTCTGGCTGTGTAGAGATAGCTGATGTCCTTCTGAATGCCAAATGTGATCTCAACACCGTTAACGTGCACGGAGACTCACCTTTGCACATCGCATCGCGAGAAAACCGATTGGATTGTGTCACGTGAGTGCAATCTGATCCCGCAGCCAATTACTGTTCATTCCAGTGGAATTTGAAATTAGAATTTCCAGATTGATGTCAGCAGTAAGCTTCTCAACCTTATGCCAAATACAGGCTGTTCCTGTTACGGGGAGCGGACGTAAACCTCAAGAACAGAGAAGGAGACTCGCCACTAGAATGCTGCAGCCAGAACTCGAAGGTGTGGAGCGCTCTCCACGCCAACAAGAGACAGAAGGAGGCGAGCAGTGAGGGACGCACCTCTGGAGAGAAGCTCCTCAACAGGTAGTCCAGTGTCAATAAATACAGAGTCTTCAAATGCAAAATAAAGTGAATGCATACAGCCATTTGAAATGATCCCCCCCACCCCCCTCTTTGGAATTCCATTAATAGATAACCTTCATTTAATTGATTTTAATTATACACTGCATGTCCAAAAAAAAGTCACGACCTGGATTTAACTAATCAAACAGTTTGCATCATCAGGCAAAAGCATTATTGCTTAAGGCATAAGTCCAACGCATTATTAAAAACCAGAAGGATAGTGGGGAATCATCATCTTCAAAGAAGTAATGTGGATGAAAAGATCTTGAAGGATCGTGATAGCCGCTCATTGAAACATTTAATGAAATCAAATAGTGAAAAACCAACCGAAGAACTCTGCTATGTTTATTAGTGAAAATAACAGCATTTCCTCACACACAATGCGAAGGGAACTCAAGGCATTGACACTAAACAGCTGTGTAGCCTTAAGAAAACCACTTATTAGTGAAGCTAATCAGGAAATTAAGGCTTCAATTTGTTAGGGAGCATAAAGATTGGACTCTAGAACAATAGAGGAAGGTCATGTGGTCTGATGAGTCCAGATTTACCCTGTACCAGAGTGGTGGGTGCATCAGTTCATTCACACATCTCTTCTTACCGTACAAGCCTGTGGGGGCAGTGCTATGATCTGGGGGTTGCTGCAGCTGGTCAGGTCTTGGTTTGTGCCCAAAGAATGAGGTCTGCTGACTTCCGGAATATTCTGACTGACCAGGTTATTCCATCATTGGATTTTTTTTTTCTTCTCTGATGGCACGGGTATACACTTTATGGGGATTTATGGGGCTCAAATTGTGAAAGAGGATTCAGGGAGCATGAGACATCATTTTCATACATAGATTAGCCCCCACAGAATCCAGACCTTTGACGCGCTTTGGGACAAGCAGCGGTCTGACTCTCCAATCATCAATACAAGATCTTGGTGAAAATATTAGTGGTGTGAAATTTTTATTTTTTTATTTTTTATTTTTCTCTCTTTGGACTGGCAATGTGTATATTATTAAATATGCTGTAATATAGAAATATTCATTGTTTTACTCCAATACATTTATGTAATTTAAACTAATTATTTTCTTTACTTTTTTTAATGTATGACTTTTGTGTACATCGTCTTACTGAAACACTTCATACTTTATTTTGCATATTTAATACATTTAATTTGTTTCTCTGAAACGTTTTCAAAAACCCAGTTTTGTTTTGCTTTTTTTTTTAGGGTTTTGTGTGTTGTTACTGACATTCCCTGATTAACTTTTTTTTTTTTACAGGCTTACTGACTGTTACCTGCCTAAATACGTACTGACTTGCATTTTTACTTAATGGTGTACCAACATACTGTTTTGCTTACTTCACTTAATGACTCACTGACTGGTTGCTTACAGACTCACTGACTGACTGGTTAATGACTGGCCATATATTGACTGACTGACTGACTGGTTACTTACAGACTCGCTGACTGATGTACTGACTGACTGGTTATTTACTGACAGCTAACAGACTGACTGGTTACTTAGTGACTTTTATTTTTTTAATTACTGTTCTTACTGACTTACTTTTTATGACTTTGACTTGCATGATTACTGTGGTGTTTTGTATTGACGTTTCTTCTGCCTTTATTCAGGGACATATCTCGAGGTTATGAGAAAGTACCTGTGCCCTGTGTGAACGCTGTGGACAGTGAGCCCTGCCCAAATGACTACAAATACGTACCGGATAGCTGCGTCACCTCCCCCATGAACATAGACAAAAACATCACTCACTTACAGGTAAGGCAGCTTACAATATCTCCGTTACTGAGAAAGTTGTAATGCAGAGGAAAACATTGCTGGGTGTGTCTGAGTGGTATAGTTGAAAGTTTGTATTTTGGATGGCGATAATTATCAGTACCTTCCCATGAAGATTCCAGTTTTCCGAACAAGATGAGGGGAAAATATAAATCCATTGTGTTATATAATGGGAGTGGGTGGACAGGGAAAAGCACCTGATAGCCACTAATACACCCGCTGTTAAAAATAGTGGTGTATCATTGAATCTTATGAAGATCATTGACATCATGGCATCTGCCAGGAGGTTTAGACTCATTGGTAAACTTAGGCTTATGATAATAGAAATTGTTAATGATCGTATTGAGTGGTTTTGTCTTTTCCAGTATTGCGTCTGTAAAGACGACTGCTCCTCGGCCAGCTGCATGTGCGGTCAGCTCAGCCTGCGCTGCTGGTATGATAAGGTGCGGCGCAACATTTCCTATCGTCTTTAAAACCACATCTATTAATTAGTGAAATAGCTGCCAAATTGTGCACTCGCGTCGTACTGCACCGCTCATGACTCACCGATCACGTCGCGTTTGCTCTCAGGAAAGCCGTCTGCTGCCAGAGTTCTGCTCCGAAGAGCCGCCGTTTATTTTCGAGTGCAACCATGCCTGTTCCTGCTGGAGAAACTGCAAGAACCGGGTTGTCCAAAACGGACTAAGGTAGCGTCATGAGTATGTCTAATAACTTCTATGAAATTTCTCAGTACATTCTAACAAAGTTTTTAATGTAATTATGGTCAGGATTCGACTGCAGCTGTTCAGGACTCAAAAAATGGGCTGGGGTGTTCGGACGTTACAGGACATCCCTCAAGGAACCTTCGTCTGCGAGTGAGCTGCTCTCATTTCTCTTTCTTTGTTTGTTTGTTTGACTCAATTTGGGATGCTGGACATTATTTTCCCTTTAGGAAATAAAATACCTGGGTGGAAGTATGTGTGTGTGTGTGTGTGTGTGTGTGTGTGTGTGTGTGTGTGTGTGGGGAGTACAGTTTTGTGCACACTCTGATGACCTCCTTTTGTGCAGGTACGTCGGGGAAATCATCTCAGACGCAGAAGCAGATGTCAGGGAGATTGATTCCTACCTGTTCAGCCTCGACAGCAAGGTAGCGCCAGACTAAAAATAATCCGCCTCGTCTCGGCGAAGTGCTCCTGGTCTGGCGGGTTTCTTACCCCGTCTACTTCCTTTAGTTTTTTTCCCTGAGGGTGGAAAGAGGGTAAAAGTGCAAGCACTTTGAGCAAAATTTCACACGTTGTTGCATCATAACATCAAACCTAATTCAGGCTAAGAGCAAGACCTGCTTTCTGAGTGGTGCAGACGTGGACACTGGATGTTTCTCTGTGCATTAAATAGAATATTCAATGCATTTATTATTGCGGAATTATTCCGATATAAGTAGGTGATACCTTTTGATTAGAGATCGACCGATAGTGGGTTGTGTTTGGATCGTACTTGCTTTTCTTTTTATCCAGTCTCCATTTTAAAAACTAATCGGCAAACACTCCATGTAAAATAGTCAATAAAAATAAATTCAAAGACATTACTGAGTCATGAAATATGCTAAATTATATAAATTATTAATATATGAATGAATAAATTAAATAAATAAATTATAAATATTAAATGTAAATAAACATAGTCCGTGCAGTCTCACTTGTAAAAACAGTCAGCACATGGCGTCTTAGATTCGCCTCTAGAGGCCGCTATCGTAATGACTGCAGACCTTCAGCAACAGACGCAAGCCGGAAAAACTATCAGTATGGATTTCTGTCGATAGTTTCAGCACTCCAATAAACATCTATCTTTGATTATGGGGTTTATTGACCATTCATGTTGTGGCTGTGTTTTTCAGTGCGTTGGAAGTATTTATTTTTTTTCTCAGGCTCCTAAACATAGCTTGTTATTCACTATTATAGCGATTGGCATGATGTCATGGCTTCCAAAACGTTTGTTTTTTAGCTGAGCTAAAAGAAGAGATTTATTCACTGTCCAATATAATACCACAATATTTATTAATGCAATCTGATCCTCCTGCACACTTAAATAAACTACTGGCTTTGGTCGGGGGAAAAATTTAACTTAACCCCATCCTCCATTTACACACAAACCACTTTTCCTTGTTTTTATCGCAGGTTGGCGATATGTATTGTATAGACGCCCGTTTCTATGGCAACATCAGCCGCTTCATAAACCACCACTGCGAGCCGAACCTGTTCCCCTGCCGAGTGTTCACCTCCCACCAGGACCTGCGTTTCCCGCACATCGCGTTCTTCGCCAGCAAGAACATCAGTGCCGGAGACGAGCTAGGGTGAGCCGTGCCCCTGCCTTCCCTCCTTAAACGCAGCGGTTAATCTGCAGTCGTTAACTTCTCGTTAGCTTCTCATCGGTGTAGTGTAATGAAGTGTAAATATAGATTGGTTGAATTAAATATATTTGCAAATTGGGACACATCATGTAAAATCTTTAGCTGAGCTCTCAATTCTCATTGGTCAGGAAGTGTTTCTTTATTCATGTTCTATAACAGCAGCTCTGACAGAAGGCTGTAGTTTAAATCATGTTTTTTTTTTTTTTTTGTGTTAACTGCTGAATCATATGATCTCATCTACATCTGAGACTGATAAATACAATGCAAAGTGTAGAATTGCTAGAATGATAACAGGAACCGAACCCTCCCTTATGTCTCTCATGTCAGGTTTTTGTGACACGAGGATTGGATTAATTTTTTACCAGGTTTTTTTTTTCCTTTTCCTAGAAACATGTTTACAGGGGATTTTCATTAGGCATCATCAGAATGTGTTTAAATTATTATTTTTTTTTGTCTGCCTTGTATATATCCCTCATGTTTACATGACGATAAAACTTAAACAAACAAAAAAAGAATCAGGAACCGAACTTGCTAATGTTCTATACTATTAAACTAATCCGGTTACACGTGTAAAATCTATGGTCTTCTACATGATCACCAAAATCTGTGTTGAGGTTTTAGGCAAATGTGAACGAAAATGAAACGCTGAAGTAAAACTGCTTTCAAAAGAAAGTTGAAAAAGAAAAGATTAAAGTAAATTTTTTTTCCCTGAAACCTTATACACAGTACTGTAAATTTTAAATTAAAAATTTACATTTAAATTTTTCCTTTTTTTCTTTTTTTTAAACTATAAATAAAAAACGAACTTTGTTTCTCCAGGTTTGATTACGGTGATCATTTCTGGGACGTGAAGGGCAAACTGTTCAGCTGCCAGTGCGGCTCGTCTCGGTGTAAACACTCGGCGGCGGCGATCGCTCAGCGTCAGCCGGACAGCACGCCAGGAGAACAGCAGGCCACCGCCCTCCCAGATACCAGCTCTTCTACTACACCATCCAGCCCCACCTGAGCCTCGTCCTGCTCTTTTCCTCCATCTACCAGCCATCACCAGCGAGCACACACCTAATCAGGGGAATCCTAGCAGAAAGGCTGCCTGGACCACCGGCCTTTTTGGCTACAGCGCTCTTGGTTGAACTCGTTGTTGGACTGCAGATGAGGAGTTATGCACATGTACAGATATCTCATGTTCGCGGAGGATAGAATCTGACTACGGTGCCTCTAGTGTGTTGGCTCTCAGAAAACCGAGGACGACCTCAAGCCCCTGCAGGACTATGCATCAATCGGTGTCCTTTTAAAGAAAACGCCGAAGATGATGTTTTAATGTTACCAACGTCCACGCACAATATAAAAGTATACTTTTTCTCGGCCACAGATTTTCACACGCGGGATGCACTCACACCTTCGTTTCTCAAGGACTTCTTCGTTCGGCAAGAACTGTATCATGAAGCTTTCGAAATGAGATTGTTGATGATCGGAATTTTTTTTTTCTTTCTTTTAATTTCCCCCAAATAATTGTATTTTCAGATAAAAAGAAACGATCTGGATGTATGAGAAACACATACAAATTTTTTTATTGATTTTTAAACGTTTCCAGATATTACGAGCATCTGTTTGTGTGGTTAAATTCTCATCGGTGCTGGACGTTATTTATTTGCCAGTGTTTGTCGATCAATTCCCATCTGACAGGACGTTTTCTCATAATCCTGCTCCGACCATTGAAGGGACCGTGAGCCTCAGAGACAAACTGCCCACTTCGAGCTCCTGGCTCCTGCATGTTACTGATTAAATCAGGAAAAAAAAAAGCTTCTTGCGCTGTTTCATTGCTGTGAAACTGTAAACCGCTCGCGAGAAGACTGATCGTCTCGCATTTTGACCCTTCAGGAGCGGACGAACTCATCTCAACAGCGATGGTCTTTAATTCGTGATCATGTCCAAAACTTTCGCCATTTAAGGCCATATGTAGTCGAATAGGAATTTCGGTTAGGGAATTTGTGGTTATTCAATACTGCAAATGGTGCTGAACAAAAAGATTTTGTTTGTTTTTATTTTTTTATAGCTCAATGTGCGAATACACATTCTGAAATAAGATTAACCATTTTTTTTTTTTCCTGTTCAATTATTTTTTTTTAATACATTTACCTCCGGTTTTCTTACTGTAGATGACATTGTTGGCATGTACCCATTTTGTTAAATGTAATAATTTCTTGTTGATGGTGAAGCTATGTTTGTTTTTTTTGTTTTTTTTAAATGTTAATAGTATAGTCACAATTATTGTGCCCATTCTGCCATGTAGATCCAAAATGCTACATTTTTTCCTCATTAGAGACACAGTTGTGGTTGTAAATATTTTTTTCTCCAATAAATTTACTTCTAATAAAATAATCTTTTTTGTTGGACAGAACTCTACAGCTGCAAGCAGCGATTATGGGTGGGGCCAAGCACTTTGTGTACCTTTTTGACAGCAAAACCATATTGGGATACGAAATTCTCACTTACTGTTTTCAGTATTCATCATTGTCTTGCAATAGAATTATGGATGAAACCTTGGGTTTTGGGTTGGCCTTAAAATGCTGTATACAGAATTTTGTCACATATTGTGTAGGAAACGTAGCAAAAAACACCCGTGTGTGTTTTATTATTTTTTTTTTGTTTCAATTTTTTTTTGTTTTTTTTTTTATTAAATACCAAAATGGCCAACTTCCTGTTTGGCATAAAATAAATAAAGAACTTTCTGCACCTTTCAAGAGAAAAATCTTCATTTCAAGTTATGTGGTTTAAAAGTTACTCCAACAAAAGTCTTACCCAGAGTGAAGCATGGTGGTGGCGGCTTTTTTGCTTTTCTGACGGCAGAAAATTTAAAGTAACGTTCAAGACAACCTAGTTGTATTAATAGTAAATGATTGGCATGAAATAGAATCGTCTTCTTTCCCAATCTTTAAACTGGAGTGCTCAAATATACTAAATTAGATGTTGAATAGAGCCATTATCTCTTGGTAAATTAGCCCTACGGCGGCATCGATGGCGAGGCCGACCAGTGTTCCACCCCCTGTGCGAGTGCTCTGGTGGTGGAGTAGTAGTCCCACCCCAGGTCTTTCTGTATGATCAAGCACAGACTGTTTTGTAAAATCATTCAACAAGCGAAAGCAGGAAGTCTTGCTAATTGTTGCAGGCTTTGTAATCCGTTTTCCCTGTTCTCTTCCTGATTGTGGAGAAAAACTGCAACTTTGTAGCTAATTCAGGGAACTGAAGGCTTTTGGCAAGATAAAGCTTCTTAATGAGAAGGACAGGAACTGCCTTTCCGCATACCACAAAAGCTAATGCTTCTCATTTGCTGAGCTGCTTTGTCCTCAAGTGCTTTAAGATCATCTGTGCAGGCACTCTTGAAAATGTTCTTCTGAGAAGTTGGATGTGAAACCAGATTGAGGTTAACAAGGAGAAACCATGAGAGGAAATTTAAGGTCTCATTCCAAATGGCTGGAGAGAAAGTCAGCTGTGGTTTATGGTAGGACTGACCTTGTTTTGGATCTTAATGATTTTTATTTTAATTAAAAATCTATCTTTGTTTTAGCTAAACAGCTAACTTTACATGCATGGATAACGATTGTAGATGAGTCAATAACGTAACACTGTATTTGCAAATAAGACTATATCTATACCACAGTGATGTTAAAGGATCAATATGTGCAATATGTCTGGAATCAGTGTCTAAAGTTTTGTCAATATGGCAATATTTTCTGTAAGGAGAGTCTACACTATATGGACAAAAGTATTGGGACTTTTCCAGCCATATGTGGTTCTTCCTCAAACCTTAAGCACAGAGTTAGAGGTACACAGATGTACAAGATGATTGGATGCTTTAGCATTTAATTGTTTCCTTCACTCAAGCTACACGACACAAACCTGTTCCAACATGACAATGCCTCTGTGCATCAAGTTAGCTACATGAAGATATGCTTTACATGGTTTGGAGTGGAAAATTTTGACTGACCTGCTATAAAACTCTGACCTCAACCCTAATGAACCTCTTTGGGATGAATTGGATTGCTCACTGCACCCCAGCCTCCTCACCTTTGTGGGCTGAATGAGCACAATTCTTTACAAGTACACTCCAAAATTTATTGGAACATCTGAGGAACATTTCTGAGGAACATTTCTGAGAAAAGAGCTATATACTTTCTTGATTAAAACAAGAAGCTGAATATTAAACTTGAAAGAAAAAGTAAAAGGTGGAGAAGCAGATTTGTGTTATCAGGTGTTGCTTTAAAGGAAGATTTTAGTGGCTTAATGTAAAAAAAAATTAGGTTTAATTTTGTGTGGTTTCATATCCATGACTTTATTGTAACATGTTCGTTCCGTGAATGCAGCCTTGCGCTCGGTGACGCTCAGAACATGGCGGATGTTGACACTGGGAGTAGAGTACAGCTCTTGGGCTCACACCACTGAGCTCTCTGACAGGCAGAGGAAGAGGAGGGTAGAAGTGGCTGACGTGTCGCACACTGCCACACTCCCAGAACCCGCTCAAATGTGTGAAGATGTCCAGAGCTTGGCTAAATCCAGCAGCTACGACACCATTATTGACCTCGAGAGGCCTGATAAGGTGAAGGGTACAGACATTATCAGTGCACATGAGATGTGCCAGGACAACATCACGCTGTGGTGGAGCAGGTAAGCATTTCAAATGAGAAACAGAACTTATATTTGTTTCAACTCCTATCGACTGGATACATTATTGGGGGAATGCAGGTAACCATGAAAAAAAAAACCAAATTGGAAATAGCAACACTTCCACCTTTTCTGTTATCATGAAATCTCAATCTGTTATTATGCAAATTGGAAACATGCCCAAACTTACAGACCTACAGAGTCGCATTTGCATAATTGAACCTGATCAGATCAAACATGATGCAATAACAATTCAATTTACATTTTTCAGAATATTTTATTGATCCTTTATTGCTTATTTATTGGGGAAATTGTTGGTTTGCAGTTGCAGTTGAGGTAAAGATTAAAGTGACATGAACAAAACAAAAAAATAAGAAGAAAATGTAAATAAATATACATATGTACATATAATTTATGTATATGTAAAAAAAGAGTTATGAATTGTGTAGCAGAGGTGAAACTGATCGCAGAATAACACATCATAATTATACAAGTTTTTGCACATGTAACAATTATTTTTATTATTAATGCACTGATTCTAGAAATAGTTTTTGAAAAATTATGCAATGGTCAGTTTTCACACTGTGACCCTGGTGGGGTTTTAATGATATACATAAATCCTGATATTACATTCAAATAGTCAAAATGGTTACAATAATCAGGAATCAAAATACATTATATTGCCCAAAGTATTCACTCACCCATCCAAATCTTCGAATTCAGGTGTTCCAATCACTTCCATGGTTGCAGGTGTGTAAAATCAAACACCTGGACATGCAGACCGCTTCTACAGGTCGCTCTGAGAAGCTCAGTGAATTCCAACATGATAGGATGCCACCTGTGCAATAAGTCCAGTCGTGAAATTTCCTCCCAACTAAATATTCCACAGTTAACTGTTGGTGGGATTTTAACAAAGTGGAAGCAAAAAAATCCTTAAATCAGAGAGACACATAGTGCACAGGGGTCATCAACTGTCTGCAACGTCAATAGCTACCGACCTCCAAACTTCACGTGGCCTTCAGATTAGCTCAAGAACAGTGCAAAGAGAGCTTCATGGAATAGGTTTCCATGGTTGAGCAGCTGCATCCAAGTATAAAGTTTGGTGGAGGGGAGATTATAATTTGGAGTTGTTTTTTAGGAGTTTTAGGCTCGGCCCCTTTGTTCCAACGAAAGGACTCTTAATGTTTCAGCTTACAAAGACATTTTGGACAATTTCATGCTCCCAAATTGTGGTAACAGTTTGGAGATGGCCCGTTCCTGTTCCAACATGACTGCACACCAGTGCAAAAAAGCCATAAACCTGGATGAGTGAGTTTGCTTTGAAAGAACTTGACTGGCCTGCACAGTCCAGACAGGACACCTTTAGGATGAATTAGAGCGTAGACTGCGATCCAGTCCTTCTTGTTCCAACATCAGTGTCTGAACTCACAAATGCACTTCTAGAGAAATGGTCAAAAATTCCCATTAACACACTCCCAAACCTTGTGGAAAGCCTTCCCAGAAGAGTTGCAGCTGTTATAGATGCAAAGGGTGGGCCAATATCATATTAAACCATACGGATAAAGAAACAGTTGTTACTCAAGTTCAGGCAGACGAGCCAATAGTTTCTGCAATATAGTGTATGTCAAGAGGTAACTCAAAATAATGAGTTATTAAGTTATAATATTAAAAACAATACAATATAATTATATAAATATATGTATTAGAATACTATGTAATATGATCTATGAGCTATGAGCTATATCTTATGGTTTTGATGGATTTTATGGCTTGCTCATACACAAAAAAATCAACAAAAAAATAGTTTTTGTAATGCTTCGTTTTGCCAATAGAGGGCATTGTAGTTCAGAGGAGGAAAACAATATATCGAATAGCATGAAACTTTCGGCCTATTTTTGTGAGCTGTAAACAGACCTTTCACTTATATGATGTTGTTAAAGTTGTGCTTAATTCATGCAAAAGCTGTTTAAAAATGTCCCTTTGATAGAAACGTTGTGTCATTTTCTATGCTGTTTTATCAAGACAAATTGAATAAAGCTTTATTACAATGTACCTCAGATGTAGGGAGACATATACCTACATTTCTAGGAAAAAACAAGCCGAACATAAACTCAATCTGTAGTGCCTTATGGCAATGAACAGGATGCCTTTCTACTGAGAAACTATAGATCGAATAGTTTCTGAACACTTCCACACATTTTCTTTCTGAATGCTAGTAGACGTTCCTCTAATTAACTGATCCTTCACACCCTGTTTTTCAACATGCCCAAAAGTGTCTCTCATTATGATATACTGTCTTACTTAAAATAAACCCCCCCCCCCCAACCAAAAAAAGAAGAGAGAGAAGCACTAGAGTGAGAGAATTCACTGTCCACTAAGACACTGAGAGACACTGATGTCTGAGTGTGAATGGACTCGTAGTTGGACACTAAGTGGACTTCAACTTGTGACAGTGTTACAGAATCTTGTGTGTATGAATTCTTACAGCTCATGCAAAAAGAAAAGACTTTGTTAGGCCTGATCTGATAGTCTCTACTTACAGATAATGGCTTTTGTGTGAAATAAAAACCCCAGACAATAGATGAATGTTTGCTATTAGATTTGTACCAAAATACACCTGTAGTCACATGTAGTACAGTTGATGTGTAATGTAGTGTTTTGTTGGCAAGGGTTGATAACACACTTCAACAGGTGGCCATTTTGAAGCAGCTATAGACATGGCTGAGGATACATGTGGTCCAAAGTAGCACATTCGGACAAACATGACCTTAGATCACATGTCTGAGTGATTGGGTGTGTTTTCCATAAATGCATTTTAAGCCTCGTTGTCCAATTTGGATTTTGTATCTACATTTTTTCATTATTAAAAACAAAAAAAATTCTATAAAAGCAATCCCATAATGCTTTATTACAAAATATATAATCCCATAATGCTTTATTACATGGGAAACATTTTGCACCAGGAAATGACTGTAATATTCCCAAAAAGCAATTTTTCTATACACTATTAAATGCTGTCTCCTACTGTCATTTGTGCTGGAAACATGGACTCACCAATGAATAGGATGTAAGTGGAGATGGGTTGCAAGGTTTTTTTTTAAGCGTCACCCATATGCTGAACAGGTTTGTAGCCACACCCACAACGTGGTTAAAACCAATCAGAAAAATGCATTCATTAGTTTGAGGAATTTCTTTATGAGACGCACACGCGCACGACATCATCATCATCAGCAGCATCATGAGCAGCAGCAGCAGCATCAGCATCATCATCATCAAGGCTCGTCTCCTTAGAGGAGGAATGTCATGACATCGGGCTCATAGATTGCGCGCGGCAATAGGAGGCGTCTTTCTGGCGTCATAGTGCACTTAAGAGGCAGCGCGCGCCGCACGGCGCACACACCGCGCGCGCCTTTGTGCGTCAATTACAGACGCGTTTTGTTGCTTCTTCCGAATGGCTTGAATAGGCAGTAGAAGGTTTCAATGAGGAAGGTGTTTTTTTTGTCGTTGCATGATTTTTTTCACCGCCCGAGGTGAGTACGTGTCGGTTCGCCCAATCCATGTATGTATCGCGTGCCACGGATTGGATTCTGGGTGCCATTTGATGCGCTCTTTACTTGTGCATGCAAGTTTTTATATTTTTTTTAGAGAGGTGGGAAGGTAAATGTTCCTCTACCTACTGTAGGATGGAATGAGAACCGATAGCGCGCGAGGTGACATCAGTTGTGAGCAAGAGCACGCGCCTTTTTTGATTCATTTTTGGGGAGGAAATTCCAATCAAGCACAGTGATGAAGACTGTGTGTGCAAAGCAAACTGGAGCAGTGTCATGTCTCTGATGCATGCTGACTTCAATGCCAGTTACCTGTTGGATATACCCGCATGTCTAGGATGCCTCGCTTCGGAGATGATGCGTCTGGGCGCTATGGAGCTGCGCCGGGCGCCGGGAGAGGAGCAGCGCGGCCCGCAGGCGCACCGGGCGCTCAGAGGGTCTACAAGCAATCGATGGCTCAAAGAGCAAGGACCATGGCTTTGTACAACCCTAAGCAGACCAAGCAGAACTGCTTCACCGTCAATCGCTCGCTCTTCATCTTCAGTGAGGACAACGTGATCCGGAAATACGCCAAGAGGATCACTGAGTGGCCATATCCTCTCTGTCCAAGCCTGGTTCTAAAAAAGTTTGCTTAGATATCTAATAATTTGCATACACTCTCAGAAATTGCTGTTCTTTTCCATCAAAGTGGTTCCCAAGCATTAGGCTTTAAGAATGCAAATACAGTTTATAGATTTTAATAGTCCATATGTTTGAATATATATATAACATTCAATTATTGCTCTTTTTAATATCATGATGCACACATCTATCTACAAAACATGTCTTCATAATGGTGAAACCCTGAGCACAGGAAAAGGTGAAAAAAAGGAAAATTGACACAAAAAACAATTTATACAAAAGCCATTATTTTATTATTTCATCACTGGGGCGGTACCCTGAAGCATAATCCCTTGTGCTGTTCCTTTTACACAGATTGTTCCTTTTAACCAGGTGTATCTTTCAAATATTTTGCTTCAAATCATGTTAAATGGCATACTCTAAATGGTATTAAAGATACCACTGCAGAAACATGGAAAAGAACAGGTTAGTACCCTCTTTCTGAGAGTGTTGTCCCCTTAGTATATGTGTGTCAGTGTGTGTAATAATATTTGTGCATCCGAAATACATAAAAAAAATACCTTATATGATAATCAAGTTTGAAAACAAAATAACTAATAAGAAAAAGAAAGATAAACATGCATCAAAGCCTGTGCATAGCCTATTAAAAAGCTTGCCCCATCCCATGTGCTGCATAATTTATGGTATTATTTTGTACAGTAGTATGCAAGTATGGACGTAGCCATGGTTACAGCATCTCCATGCAGTGGTAGGTAGATACAACCCCCCCCCACCCCCAAAAAAGCTGCACTCATGATGTACCTGATTCACACCAGGAAGTGAAATTATTGAGATACCAGTGAAGTCTAGGTAAAAGTAAAATAACTTCGCTCCTAAGAAGCTTAAAAATTTTTTTTTTTACTTTTGGAGGTATGGTTATTATTGTTGACTTGTCACTGGTGGCTTGGATGTAGCTGTCTGCCACATTTACTGCTCATCTGAGAAATGAATTACTCCACTAAAGCTCCGCTGGGCTTGTTTCTGTGAGCAAACCGCTTTCCATGGTACTGAAATCTGCAGCTTGCATAATGCTTTTATCCAAATCAAGACACCAAGCCCTGACAGGAAATTAGCTAGGTAAATGGATAGATAGACGTATCTGCACTTTAAAAGCTCTCCCTTGTGGATGCTCTACAGTCGGATTGGTGCTTGTCACCTCACAGTTCCTTCCGTCGGGAATTAAGCATTTTCTCATGTCCATTTGGGTTTCCGCTGGGTTGTTTGGTATCTGATTGCCTTAATTTCAACTACTAATATTCTAGTATAAATCACGAGTGCAATTTTTAGCCTGCATGACTGCTATGTGCAAAGGATTTAGATTTTGCTACAATTCTAGTGCAACCCTGAAAAAATGCCCCAGGGGACATCAATTTATGTATGATCTCTGACTTCCTTATAACATACACATTATACTGTTTGTGTTTGTTTAAATGATGCAGTTTGCACTGTAAACAAGTAATTGCCTAAAGAAATAATATCTCAGCCTTTGCAGAACTCATTTTAATGCACAAATGTTAAATGAAAAGTAAGTAAGGGTATAGGGAATAAAACTAGAGGGGGCATGATGTTTATTGGAAATAATCCTATATCGAGTGAAAAAAACTGAATTGTAGTTGATCACTTTCAAGTAACAGCATCTACTGGAATGTTTTAAACTTTTCATACCACAGCAATTTGCTAGTGACACAAGCATGGAATATGAATGAAATGTGTATAAACCACTTATACAGTGGTTTTTGAAAAACTCGGTGTCTTAGAGATTTTCATGACCATTTAAAGCATAAAATGTGCACTCAATTTCTGAATTCTGGACTCAGCAGTTCATACAGATTGTAGACATCTATACATCTATACAAATATTTTTTTATCCTGGCAGGCTGAGATATACACCGTTTGATATGTATTCATTTACTGTGACACAGTCTGTCGTCTTGAATTGTCATAAAAGGCTGTCTAGTGACAGAACACAGTATGATATACAACATTTAAAATTGGAGTTTGTATTAGGCACTGATTTGTTATTAGTTGTTGCTGTACAAAATAAAACACCATTCACAGGGCACACTTTTATTCCGGCTTGTGATCCAGGCACCTGGTCACCACCTGCTGATGGTTAAAATAATCAAATATTGACCGTGCACACACACACACACACACAGAGCAGCACATGGTGTAAAATCCCCAAAACTGATTGTCATGATGACATAATTGTCAAATGTGCAACAAATATACATTATCCATCCATCTATCTATTTATCTGTCTGTCTGTTGGTCTGTCTGTCCGTCTGTCTGTCTGTCTATCTAGATATAGACATATATATATATATATAGATAGATAGATAGATAGATAGATAGATAGATAGATAGATAGATAGATAGATAGATCTGTTTTTTTTCTGTGCATTGGCTCTGTTGATGTTTTCCTTGACCTATACACTCCATTTGAATACATGATCCTTGCGACCATCATTGCTAACTGTATTGTACTGGCACTGGAGCAACACCTGCCAGCCAATGACAAGACGCCCATGTCTGAACGCCTGGTAAGCATGTTTCTTTTTCTGTCATATCTAATATCCTACAGCATTTGATTTGCTTGTTTTAAGGGTCCCTGGTGGTCTAGTGGTCATGATGCGGCGTTCTCACCGCAACGGCGCGGGTTCGATCCCCGGTCAGGGAACCAACCCCAGCCACTCTTAGTGCCGGCCCCAAGCCTAGATAAATGCGGAGGATTGTGTTAGGAAGGGCATCCAGCATAAAAACATGTGCCAAATCAAACATGCGGATTATCCGCTGTGGCGACCCCTAATGGGAGAAGCTGATAGTATTTGATTTGCTTGTTTTGTTTCCTAGAATATGGATAGATATAAATAGTGGTTGCAGAACCCATTCCATCACCCCAACAGCATACATTTTAAATATTGTAAAGGTATGAATGATCTAAATTTAATGATCATTTACTATTAAAGTTGTTATTCGACAGATATAAGCCAATCTCAGTTAATTCTCATGCCTTTCTAGATGGCGCAATCGAGGAACTGCCCATTTAGCCCTACGGATTTATGCAAAAAATTGTGTTTAATAGAATTAATTAGAATTCCATCAAAAAGAAACTTAGCAAACAAGGGAGTGTAAGTGGACACAGTATGTGTGAGTATAGAGAGAGAACTATTTCTATTGTAAGAAATATTGCATATTGCAAGATTGGGAAAGGGAAAATATGGTGTATAACATCTAAATATTAGAAATGCGTGCACACCACAGTGAACTTTCTTCACACTCAAAGCCTGTGTTTCTTTTCAGGCTTTTCTATGATGTATATGGTCTTAATAGGAAACTCTTGTTTTATTTGCATGTTTTCTATATACAGATTCTATGTTAACTCTTATGTGCCTTGTAATGGGATACTGTAAAAATTCACTAGATTTAGTATAGAATATAGCATCAAAGTAACATCAATATCGTCGATAGTTTATAGCATCAAATTGTCAAATTCTTCATTCCCAAGTATTCTTAGGAAAAGGCGCCATCTGAATTTTAACTTCTGTTTTTTAAAAACAAACCAAATGAGAGTGTAGATTTTGTGCAATATTCACTCCACCCCTAATTTTCAAATTCAGATTGGATCATATGGAGCTCGCATTTTGGGGTAAGGCTTGGCACTCTTCCCCACAGTCTACACAGAAACGACATCTGTGCCTCATTAAGCCTGAGCCTGTTGGGGAATATTGACATACATGAGAATACATGCTCTCACTGTGACCGGGACCTAACCCATGCCGAGCAGCTTTTGATTCCTCTCCTCAGCCATCACGCTCTGTTTAAACCACAGAGTGAACTTTTTTAGGCTTAAACAGCAGGTGCTTCAAAGCTTGTTGTTGAGCAATCAAAGCAGTCTGCTGGTAGGCTGCTATATGAGAGAGGATTGCTTTATATATATACACAGAGTGAAGCTAAATATGGATCTTTTTCCTGACTAGCCTTGTTCAGTAGCTTATAAAGTAGCAATGACACCCTTGTAAAAACACCCACCTGCTTCTGTTCCCAGTCACACCCACAGCAAACAATCAGCAAATTAAAAGTAAATCAATTTACTATGTAAGCTTTTCCCTTTATATTGTAGAATCATGTCTGTTTTTTCTACTAATTGCTGTCTATAAAAAATGATAGTTTTAAAATAAAACATAAAACATACAACACTTGCTTTTTTAACCCTTAAGAATCCACTATAGACATTTCTGTGCCACATATAAGTATAAACACATTACTATAAATCCTGCATACTGTCAGATTTGCTGTTAAAGTAAATAAATCACACTGCTAGATAGCCCTATACCTTTTTTTTTTGCTCCTGACATCGGTAATTAATTACAGTGCAAGGCTTCAGTTTTTCCTTTGATGGATCGAATTCATTATTTGTAGACTTGTAGCCTTTTACACTATCTACTATCTACCACTTCCTGGATTGTATGGAAGTCTCTTCGGATAAAAATGTAGAACTTTCAGTGATAAAAAAAAACCTGGTGGTCTAGTGGTTAGGATTCGGCGTTCTCACCGCTGTGGCCCGGGTTCGATTCCCGTGCCGGTCCCAAGCCCGGATAAATGGGGAGGGTTGTGTTAGGAAGGGCAACCTGTGTAAAAACATGTGCCAAATCAAACATACGGATCATGAATACGGATGATCCGCTGTAGCCGTACCCTAATGGGAGAAGCCGAAAGAAAGTTACTGAGACACCTAACTCTAGCCATATTTGGCTCATTCGAAAACCTTTACCAGAAATTTAAAGGGCCACGATCATATAAAATGTCTTTAGATAGCATGTAGCATGAACTTTTCCCTTCACTTGAACTAGGAGACCCGAACATGTTCCAGCATGACAAAACCCCTGTTCACAAAGCCAGCTCCATGATTATATGGTTGACATGGGATGGTCTGGAAGCTCTTGTGTGGCCTGCTATAGACCTCTGATCTCAACCCTATTGAACACCTTTGAGATGAATTGGAATGATAAATAAACACAAATCTCTAGAACCACACTTTAGAACATGGTAGAACATCCTCCCAGAAGAGTGAATGTTATTATAACATTATTATGGCCAGCAAGCTTCAAAAAACAGCTTAAATTTTTGTCTTAGCATAGATTAAACAAGCCTCTGGAACTGTACTGAGGCGATGAATGCCATTTTCAAAAAGATATTGGCTCAGCTAATGTTGTGATAACGCTGGTCATGTCTGCAAAGATGTTGCATTGGGTTGAGGTTTGACGACTGTGCATAATTATTATCCTCATTGCATTTTCAGTGAGCCCGATTTGCAGAATTTATCCTGGAAAAGACCACTCCGAACAGAATAGAAATCAAACCCTCTAATTAAGCCTTGTTCATGGTTTCATCCAAAGATCACCAACAAACAATCATCTTTAGATAGCATCATCAATTCTCTGTTTCCGAGGGACACACAACTGACAGGTTAATACAATCAACTGTAGTGTAGCACTTCACTTATTATTTCAGTCCATATTTCTCCAACCTCAAACATTCCTCTTTTACTCTCACTTCATTTCTCTTCGGTACAAAAGCAGTAGTCTTCTTTTTCACTCTTTCCCTCTCTCCTGGTAGGACGACACAGAGCACTACTTTATCGGGATATTCTGTTTCGAGGCTGGCATTAAGATCATCGCCCTGGGCTTCGTCTTTCACAAAGACTCCTACCTTCGCAACGGATGGAACGTAATGGACTTCGTTGTTGTCCTCACTGGGTGAGTCCACAGCCTGCGGAAAAGAACTCTGTGTGCTTAGAGATGGATGGTTATCCATGTGTGCTACTTGTTTATGAGAGTGTGTGTTTGTGGGTGTGTTTGTGGGTGTGCGCATGTGCGCACATGCGCCTTTTTGTGTACTAGACATACGAATAACATCGAGTGCCAATCGTTTGCCAACTGCATTTCCGTAAACAATGCCTTCTGGTATCTTTGTTTGTCAATCAGAATCCAGAAGTGAGAGATGCTGAGAGACAACACTAACAGCTCGCAGTTTAGGGTGGGGCTATATGCCAAAAACAATGGTAATAAAGATTTTTATGCGGGACTGGAATAAATAAATAAATAAATATAAAAGCACGAGTTTTGGAAACCTGTCTGTGCTTATATGATTTCTGTTGCAACTGGAGTTACAACTCGAGTTATTCCTTCACCCAGACTCAACGTGTTACAACGGCTTGTATCTAAACAGTAACCGACCAAGAAAGTCATTGTTTACTGTCTTCCTCCTTCCTTTCGCAACAATCTCTCTCGGAAGTTTATCTTTTGGCATCGTCGCGCGTAAAAAAAAAAAAGATTATTTCTCCCGATGCCGTGCAGCTCAGAACACAGGTGAGGTGCGTTTTTTCGTTTCCGTTCGGAAATGTCATTGGTCTAAGGTTATGTTGCTCAGGTTTTTGGCTTG
Source organism: Silurus asotus (assembly GCA_024362625.1). NCBI lineage: Eukaryota > Metazoa > Chordata > Actinopteri > Siluriformes > Siluridae > Silurus > Silurus asotus. Next base: position 8,567,468 of record MU563656.1, read on the forward strand.
AAGTTTGTGAAACCAGGAAAAACCCAGGCAAAATTCATAAATTAGCTGCTTCGTTGTTTAAGCCGCGGGATTGAAAACATAGAAAATACGGTACATGTATTATATGTTAGATTTTACCCTAGCCTCTCAGCCCTCTATCTAATACTACATATTGTGGATTTCATGATCTTTGTTGGTTGTTTTTGGGGCTTGTGCATACACAATTTCATTCTTAACATATTTCTATTCAGTCCCAAAAGAGTTTCTTGGCTATAAAAATGCATATCGAATTACAGTGGAGTAATTTCATTTGCACTGAAGTGCGCTTTGTCTTCGACTCTAGAATCATAATGCAGACCTTATCCTTTACCCACTCTCTTAGATGGTGAATTTTAAGTTACAGAATTTGGGCGATTCATGGTTCAATGTTTTAATTCCATCTAAGACAGCAGGGCACTAGGAGTCCATCCAGAGGGCTGCTTATCTCACAAGCCTGAACCATGAACTGTCTGTCAGGATGTCTAGTACATAATGGTTAAAAAAAATGGGAGACTTTTTATTTTCTGTCCCTGATTTAGACAGGGTTGTCATCTCTGGCGATTAGTGAAAAGTCTCCAGAAAAAGGTTGTTCATTGATTACTCAGTGGGTAAAATGGGAATTATTGATTGATTTAAGGAAAAATGGTGATCAATGTTTTTGTCACTGAGAACAATGGTGATTGTTAAGAATATCAATGATCATAATTGGTTTTTGGAAAAAAAAAAAGATCACTCATTGGTCATTACCAAAAATGGTAATCATTGATTGGTTGTTAAGAACATTTTCACCAGTTGGGAAAATAACCTACCATTATAACCTGTATAACCAGCAGCACTAAAGTCACTATTGGTATCTACGAAGCAACTCAATGGGAAATGTTGTTTTAATTCTTGTTTTAAATCTTAAAATGCCACTAAACTGGCACCTGTGAAGGATTAATTGTGATCTTGAGACCCATAATGAGTGCAGGCTTATGTCTGCTGAAAAAGTCTCTAGATGAATTGCTCTTTTTAAAAAGTCTCTAAACGGGCTCCAAATTAAAGTGGCTACAAATCTGGTGGCGATTCTGAATGTACACCTAGAAGAAGTTTATTATGTAGGGTTTGATCGTCCAATCAGAACAGATGGTCATTTTTGAGGTTTTCTTTGGCTGAGTCAATTAATTCTTACATTTATCACTTCCAGTACAAGTCCAGGTGGAACAGTTTGCATTTATACGGCTTGGCATTGCTCATTAACTGCGTTCGAATCAATAACCCCTGAATGATCACCTGCTTTCAGTTTCCACTGCTTGTCTGATTTTTCTAATAAACTCTAATGAACCATCCTACAGCCGGTGCTCTCGCTGGAACACTGTTTACTTTTGGTTGCATGTCACATGTCATTACCTCACTGCCGTTCATGTGCGTTACGATGCAGCTTGTCACTTCGAAGGAACAGAAACTGATCTTCAGCGTCACATGAGATGGTGTGGAAAAGAAAGCTGGCACAGTTGAACTTTACAATGATGCTTGACTTCTCATTACCATACCTAATTTTTTACATATTGAAACCTTTTGGTGTTGCTTGCCACTTGATGTCAAATATAGTCCACTTTCTATATCTTTTTTTCTTCCATCCACAACAGCATTTAGTTTACTGCTGGATTACTATTTCCATCGTATTTCTTTATGTTGGTACAATGAGACTGAGCTTTGTATTTATGGAGTCAATAATGCTCATTCTGAGAAGTGAATAAACAGATAAATCATGCAGCAGACCTGGGCCGAAGCAGGAAGTGTATGAGTTAGGGATAGAGCAGGAGCTTGTGAACACAGGGATGATATATGGGGTGATTTAGAGAGGGTGGGCTTGGATCATTGTGTGCAAATGAAAGAATACTCTAGGTTTGTCTTAGACCTCACAAACAATTTTACAGAAGCGTTAAGTCACTTACTGTCGTTCCTTTAATCACATTAACTATGTATTTACGTAATTTTTAATTAGCAGAAATTGTAGTTGTGTTCAGAATGGTGTTTACTTTGTGTTTTCACTGTCTGTTGTGTTCAATATTTGGCAATAAACCATGTTTGGTTAGGATTCTATAAAGTATTCTCGTCATTATTTATTCACATGGTGGAACAAAGAGGAGACCGCATTTCATTCTTTAGTCCTTATTTTCTATACGTGTTTTTTATTTTTCAGGCTTAAATTCGAATTTTTTAATATTGGTGTTCTACATAATGTTTGAAAATGTTCTCTAAGACACCTCTATTTAAGATTAATCTAAAAATCAATATAATCTTAAATAGGGGGCGAAGCTACACTGCAAAAAAATGACCATCTATGTATAAGAAATCAATGCATTACAAGAAGGTACAGACTAAAAACAAGTCAAAATGCACTATGTGCTAGTGCAGTAAGATAGTAGCACTTGGTTACATTTCTTGAAATAAGAAAACATATTTAGGACTTAGAAAAAAAAGCATTAAAACACTTATTTCCAGCAGCCAATTTGGTCTAATTAATTTAAAAATAGTCAAATATTTTTTTATTTTTTTACATTTTGCTTTTCCAATTTGTGTAAAAAAAAAACTAGCTAAAACCCAGAGCTACTAAACAAGAGAATTCCTCTTAATTTAAGAATGGTCACCATTATATATTTTTACTTAAAATGAGACAAAACACATGTATGCGTATGGTCAAAAATTATTTATTCAAATGAGGACTCGTGTAACACACAAGAGTTACAGAAACAAACAAAATCATTATTTGCTGCTACTCAAAAAAAACTTACAATTATTGCAACATAAATCATTGTGGAATGTTTTTTGTCATTACTGAACACTTGAAGATATTCAACATCAGAAACTAAAATCAAACTAAAGAACAACTTAGTAACTTAGTAAAAAGCCGTTGTTTCGTGTGATGTTTGGAAAAAGTCTAGTGACTTAATAACTGCAGAGTCTTATAACATGTTATTAGGTTGAATATAACTGTGTTGGTGTTAAGATAAAAGAAGAATTTTTAATAAATACTACTAATGAACAAGTCCTAAGGGTGAATATTGAGCATTTTTTACTGGGCCAGTCATTATGGCTAAAATAAAGCCTTAAAAGTTAAAAAAGGATGCCCTTAAATCATGTCTCTGATGTTAATTAAGGTCAATTTGCATGTAAAATAATTAACTTTTAGCATTTTCAACTAAGAAAAAAAGAGAAATAATCTTAAAACAACCAGATGTTTATGCCTAGATCTAAGATTGTAAATCTTGACTGGATGAGAAGTTTTTACAACGTGGAGCATCTTTAGCTGGCGCATAACCTGAGTGTAACTTTGTGTAACTATGTGTAACTTTCCCCATAGAAATATTGATATATTTTTTGGATTTAGGTCCCCAACTCTAAATATGGCCCTCATTGAATAAAATATATATTTATATAAATCATTTCGTATTGTTTATTTTCTCTGTCAGTTTTATCTGCCCTTGCTAAATATAAATGTTAAATATAAAGCGTATCCTATGAAATACAGCTAAAATCAAAACCAAAAATCACTTGTGTTAGCTGTCACGCTAAAAAACCTTTACTGACACTATTATTTTTTAATTAGAAACCTGAATTCCCCATTAGCGAAATACACATAGCAACATGAATGTTAGTCTTTAGTTAATTCAAGGAGATGCAAAGAAGGACTTTGGCATGTCCGTGTGTGGGTTGTACCTGAGCTGAACACAAACATTTAAAAGATGTCCTTACCGACATCCAGGCAAAGCTCTGTTATTTCTATCACTCACTGTTACCTTGACTACAGAAGTCTGGCCCTATGCTGTTTTCAGGTACCTCCTAAATCCTGGAAATGATGCAGTTTCCTGTTCATCTCCTCTCTTGTCTCCTTCCACCATCCTTCTTAACACTCCACCACCTGCTAACACCTTTAGCAGTCCTAGGTTATGACCACTGTTTTACATTGTAGGTGCTCCTTATTGACTCCCAGCTCCATATGCTGAAGGCTGATAAGGGTTCCTCGTGCATACTGCCATTTCCCACGTTTTTCTTTTCTCGTTATCTCTCTTTGTGAACGCAGGAGCGTTGGGCGTAGTACACTACCCCACTCATACTGCACATAAACGGTGATTTAATCTTTAGCTCTGCTCCAGCAGGAGTGCTGGGAACATCATGAGGTAGAATATAAGGTGAATATTAAAATGGTCATGGAAGGAGGAGATTGTAAGTTGACATGTGGCTGGATTGTTTAGAGAGAAAGAAAGATTGAAAGGGCTGGTTTTCTTTTTCAGTGCGTATGAAAATGATTTCTGTTACGATAGATAATATACTGACGGTAGTTGTTCTGATTATGTGATAGACAGGAAAGACATTCACAGCGAAAGACTGGAGGATATTAATTTAATGGTGATTTGCATGACGATATATAGATGGTCCCAGAGTGACGATGGTTCGACTTACGATTTTCCGATTTTCCGATCTTATGATGAAGATAGCGATACGACAAAATTTTAAAAATATTCTAAAAAATATTCTAAAAAATATTCTAAACTTTCGAGCAACAGGTACAGGCAGCAGCATTAGATGAGCGCATCTCTCGCCCTGTGGGATGACGGAGTAAAGTTGTCTCATTGTGTATTTCTTTTTTTATAAAAGCATGTCTTCCAAGTGCCCAAGTATGTCTCCTGCTTGTAGTGAAAAAAAGAAAGAGGAAAGCCATCAGTTTAGAGCAGAAAATAAAAAATTATAAATCAGCATGACTTTTTGTTACAACCTCTCCATCGTAAGTAGGGGACTACCTGTAGTGACGTTGTTAATTTTGGTTTTAATCATCTGAGATACCAAATCTTTTGACATTACATTTTTTTTGTTTTTTTACTATTTTCCTACTAACGCCCGCACGTATATTTCCAACACTGGAGCTTTCTACTATTTCCCTTTCTACTAGAAAAATGGTTATTGAATTACTATAATGAACTGTTAGAGATAAAGATAAATGGACCCAAATCAAACACTTGATGCAGCATATTTCTATGAAAAATCTTTTTTTTTTTTGTCAAATTTGTAATCAGTTACAGTCCTAGATTTATACAATGATTTGTGTTATTAGTTGATATTTTATGATTATTTTGTTAAAAATAATAAAAAATGTATGGGGGGGGGATTCTAGAAGTAACCACTCCCATTAGGATACAATTGTGCAAACATAGAATAAAGGCGATCACTCGGAAGAACGCTGTATTGATTTGAAGTAAAATGTCCTTCTACAGGGACATATGGATTTAAACAATGAAAACTAAATATTCCCCTCCCCCAGAGAAATAGAGACAGTGTTTTCATTCCCTTGAATTTGTCAAACGATTATATTAATAAACAGAATTATTAAAGGAAAATAGATTGCATTCGTTCATATCCATACGCAGTGTTGCTGTTCTTCTAAGCTCTTCTTTCCCTCCGTCTCTGTCTTTTCGATTCAATTCCTTCTGTGTTGTTCGGTGCGATTTGATTGATGGTTACCTGCAGTAGCTGAAGCAAATGTTAGGGCTGTCAAACACAAAACCATTGTGAGTAAATGCTTTATTTTGTACGGATGGTCACAATTAAGTGCTGATTTTTTTAATTTGTCAGTTTAAATCCGTGAAGGAAAAACATCCTTCAAGAATTTCAAGGGTATCACTGTGGGGTACATGATATATATTTAAATGGTGTAATAGAGCTAGAGATTATTATCTACTAATACCTTGAATACTATTGAATAAAATGGGTGGGAGTGGGGGCACTATAGAAGAATATCGAGCGTGATATAGCCTAACATGAAGTGGATTTATTAGCAGTGTTGTTCCTTTTCCTTTAACAGCATGCCCTAATGTGTTTAATGTATTTTATACAACAACAACATGCAGGTGACTTTTAATAGCATGCTAATGGTTGGAATGTAAGAAACGTTCTTAAAACGAGTTTGCTCCTATTATCACTTATATTAAAGTAAAAGATTCCAACAATGTTAAGAATGAATAAGGATAAGGATACGGATGCCATCACATTAACCACCAGTACAATGAGATTTTTTTTAATGATACAATACAAACACGATTACTTCAATGGTACTATAACCATCTCAGGCTTGAAGAGAGTATGTTAATTACAATGAAATTTAAAGATGTTATAGTCCCTCATTTGGACTTTCCACCATTGTATTTAGTGTTTTTCTTTGGCTGTGGCTTACGTCTTTTCAGCTCTCTTCTGTCATCCACAGCCTCGTCGTAACTCAATATTCGACTGCTTAATGAAATGCCCCAGACAGCTGGGCTACTTCATGGCCATTAGACAGGTGGAGCCGTTAATAGGGGAATAAGTCTGTACCCTGTGGCCTCAGGTACTGATCGATAGTGCACCAAGCTCAGGAACACAAACACCAGACACACACACACACACACACACACACACACACACACACACACACACACACACACACACACACACACAGTGTGTTCTCATCTAAAATACTGACAGTAAGTGAATATTTATTTCTATCAGGGTCAGTTCTGCTTTAGATCTACTCTGTTTCTTTTGACTCCGAGGTAGAATAAAACACAATTCAATTATGTCCTGCCAATCATTTAAAGACCACTTCTATGACGTCCTTTTTTTGCATTTCGTTTTGGGGTATAAAGACCAACACGTTTTTCACTGTGCTCAGGGTGTCAAGGAGAATTTGCAGGCTTTGAGGTTTTTGTTTTCTTCCTGTTTATTGCTTTTTGTTTAGGGTGCACTCTTCAGCAAAATACTATAATCCCAGGCTCATCAACTAGGCTTCTGTTTCATCTGACCTTCATTCTTCCTGATCCTAGTGGAGGTCTGGGGTCATGTCAATCCATCCTGACATCATGCTGAGGCTTAGCTGGCTGTGGTTGCCATGGTTGCTTTGTCACCTTGCATAGCTACTGTGTTTGTTGATATGCTCAAAATGCTGCCAGTGATTCAAAACATTGTTATAGGATTATAATAACAACAACAATAAAGATTATATATTAAATATAAATTATTATTATTTTTATTATAAAATATTCATTAGACTCTTTAGTTAATGTGATGTACTATTTTGTCATATATTTTTCATAAGTTTGTGGACACCTGATCAGAATTTTTATGTGCTTTTTTAAACATCCCATTTCACATTTATTCTTCATTCGCTCATAATAACTTCCACTCTTTTGGGAAGATGTTCGACTAGACTTTGGAGGTTTGTGCTCTTTCAGACACAAGGGTGTAATTAAAGTCAGGTACTGATGTAGGTGTGGAGGCCTAGGGTGCATTCTGCGTTCCCATTCATCCCAAAGGTGCTAAGTAGGGTTGAGGGCAGAGCTCTATAGCAGGGCACTTAAGATCTTTCACTTTAACCCATGTAAACCATATCTTTATAAAGCTGCTTTTGGCACAGGGGCATTGTAATGCTGGAACAAGTTTGGGTCTTCTTGTTTAAGAGAAGCCCTAGTCCAAAGACGGCGTATACAACTGTGTGCATCTAACTTTGTGGTAACAATATAGAAAAGAACAACATTGACATGTCAAGAGTCCAAATACTTTTGTCCACATAGTGTATAGTAAGAATTTTACATACTCCTAGTTGTGAAAAATGATTCTGAATATTCAGATTTCTATAGATGTATATAAGTTAATGTACTGCTTTGTATGAGCCAGGGATACTTAATTTATTCATTTATTATTTGACACCACATAACTTTCAGGCGTTTGAGTCAATCTGTATAGCCACGGCAACCTCCTCATAAGTGAACTACAGTGTTATAAGGGCCAGAACGTGTTATTGACACTCCTGTTGGCATCTCAAGCACCTTTCTCTTACACTAACGTTGACCTATTGAACTTTAGCGCATCTCACGAGCATCCATTGCATACTATTGATTCAGAGTATCAGACCCCTGCCATTTGGAATATTCCATTTTGTCCCACTTTAAAGCTCGGACTAGCGGCGAAGCCCCGACTTCAAACGAAGAGCATGAGAGCTTAGCTTCTTTCATGTATCTGTGCACCGCGAAGCATCGGTGGGCTTCAAAGTGTCATGGTCTCATCTCAGTTTGCCACCGCCAGAATGATGCAAGCAAGCTCGAGTGCCATTTGAACACAAGCCAGTTTCTTTTTACCCCCTGAACGAAGGGCTACGCTCCAGTTTTGATGTTAAATGGCGTGCACACGGGCGTGTCTTTGTGGGAGTCAAAGAGAGCACAGTGTCACTTTCTTTTCCATCATGTTCGCACACTCGGCCTAGAGCGAAGCAGGGTGAACAATGTTTAGGGCTGTTTCAGTTCATTCTCTCCTCTCTTACATCACACTTGATAATCCTTTCTTTCTTTAGTGATAATGTTTGAGCGTTTGAAGAAAAAAAAAGGCTTCTTATCTTTTTAGATTAGTGAAAATCTTGTGATATATAAGAACATTTTTGCAGAGGGAAAAAACAAGAAAAAAGGAACAAAACTCTTAGGGGTTGTGCTGTTATATATCAAATTATAAATGGTGTGATGTAACTTCATGCATTGAAAGTCACTGTTGCCACTCTGAAGCTGATTACCAGCATTTCCCGAAGTGAGAATTTTTTATTTACCACAGAAATTAGATGTTGATTACTCAGTTGAATATATGAATGAAATAGCATCCTTTTTATTCATTTAAATTACATTCATTATTGAGAAATGTCCGTTAGTTACTGCTCTCTCTCATAACACTGATCAACCAATGGTGACCTTTTCTTGCTGACCTTGCTCTGACTCCTTCCAGGAATGCTAAATAAAACCCATTTCATTGCTCATAAAACTTGTTTGATTTGGCACATGTTTTTACACTGTATACCCTTCCTAACGCAACCCTCCCCATTTATCCGGGCTTGGGACCGGCACTGAGAGTGGCTCGGGTTCGTTCCCTGACAGGGGGTCCAACCCAGGCCTGTAGCGGTAAGAGCGCCGCATCCTAACCACTAGACCACCAGGGACCTTGCTCATATGCTCAAAAACCTTTGGTAAATGTAAAATGAATACATTTTTAGCTTCAGATTATGTAGCTTGTGTTGCTTATCCTTCGAAACAATTTAAAGTAAATAATTCAACTTATGTTTATAATGTTATAATGTAATGTTTAGCAGTGCTCGAATTGAGAGGGGCTGGGGGAACCCGGAAACCCTCCATGACAAGTAAAAAGTAGATTATTTTAGTAAAAAATATATGAATTGCACAACAACTGGGGACCCTCATAAGACTTGACTCAATTCGTGCACTGATGTTTAGCTCATTTTACTTATGGAACATTTAAATCTTTCAAACTAAGCTTCTTTTTTTATTAATAAATGTTTCTTTTCTCTGCTTCTCAATTCTTTACTTTCTTTCTCCACACCTCAGAACATAAGATTTTGTTCATAATACCTGAAGCAAACTGTCTGTCGATCCATCTGTCCCATGCTGAACTGAGCCTGTAAGACAGTTGTAACACTCCGAGCGAGACGATAGTAGCGCCTCAGCGTGAGTGCGATTTTTTCACAGTTTTGTGTGTTTACTTTCCAACTCGAAAGATTTTATAGTACCTGATCATATTACCTCCTCTGCAAAGTTTCAAATATCAGCACCCTGAAATGTTGAAAACCCCAAACAATGACAAGCGATATTTTTCTTACTTAGTGAAAGGATTGTGACAGCCATCAGAGCTGAGTCTTTCTTGAAAAACATGTGCTTTCAGTACTTGAGAGAAGTGAAACTGACATTGCACTGCATTTTATTCTGAAGGGCATATGTAGGTCTCCCAATCTTTCTGTTCTCTCTCCATTTTTGTAAATTACACAGATTATGTTACCTCTCTTTGCCTTTCTCGGGAAAAATGCGTAAAATGGCATCATTACAATTTTTTTTCAAGTGGCTGCCTATGCATTCAAACCAGTGAAATGTTCTCTATGTTTTGGATTGATATTGTTGAAAACTGGTGTTGATAGTATTATGTTGAGACTCACAGTTGACCCCCTTAGTTGCCGTTCTGACTAATTGTTTATGTGAGAAGGACATTCAGGGGGAATCCGCAGGGGGACCGAATGCTCAGGACCGTTATAACATTTTAAACGATGTTTTTAGTCAAATACTGTTCACTATTACTAATATAAAGTGACATAATTTCTGGATTTGGGGTGCGTCCAAAATTCGCAGATTTTCAGAATTTTAACTCTCTTTGAGTCTTTGAATGTAACCCCCGTGAGTTCCGAGGGATCGCTATATATGAAATAATTTAATAGAATATTTTATTAAAGATAAAAAAATCTATCAAATTAATGCAATATACTTTTTATTATATTGATTAAACCAATTAATCAATTTAATTGCCACAAATTAAATGTACTAAATTAAATAATTTGAAAAATTGAATGAAATAGTTTACATTTGTTAGACACCATTTGGGTAATACAGATGTGTTTAAGTGTGTTGGTGTGTGTGTTTTATAATTAATATTTAATTTTCTCAAGATATGTTTTACTTAACTGTCCTACGTATTCATATACTTTTTTACCATTCCAAACATTAACATGCTTTAAAAAGTCATATCACCTGCATGTTGCTGTAGTAAAAAATACAATAAACACTTCAAGGCATGCTGTTAAAGAAAAAGGATGAACATTGTCCGCCACTTAATACGTCCCTGAGGGAATTTGAACTATGTTCGCACTTAAAAAGAATTGCATTCGGTACCAAATATATATACACTGCAAACATGGCACCTCAATATAGCTCTAAAGCAGCATGTTATATTTAGTCATGTTTACTTTATTACACCTGAAGCTACCATTTCACTTTTAGAAACCTGTGTTTGTACTTGCGTGTATGTGAGTGAGTCATTTGTGGTAGTAATGTTGACATTTGCAGACTCTTCTCCAACACTGTCTTGTTCTATATTTTTTTCTCAAGGAAAAGGGTCACGTTTCAGCATCAAACTGTGGCTATACTCTCTTAACTATGTCTCTGACTGTAAAAGAAGCCATTTAATGTCCATTTTTTATGGTTGTGAAAGAAATGTGAGCTGTAGGATAACATTTCACACCAGACAGACTATTTATATCTGTACCTGTTTAATGCTTCAAGTATGAAAGTATACTTGAAATCAAAAATCTCCCATTTGCATTTTTGTCAATTCCTGCCAATTCCTACCCACCTGCCAGTTCTCTCTATCATATAAAAGCCACTAATTCGGGGAGGTATATGTTTTTTCAAGATACATGAAGCCGGCCAACCACCTCTTTCACAACTCCTTCTCGTGGTCGGTTACGGCGCAGCATAATGTACTGCGAATCAGAATTAGATTCAGAGTACCTTATTGATCCCACAGGGAAACGGTAAGATTGCAGTTGCTTACAGTACAACTAAAGTAAAATAAAGTAAAATGAAATGTAACAATTTGTAAAAAAAAAACGTACATATTATGATTTATATAAAGTATAGAATCCTATTGAAATATACAATACGGAAATGTCTAGCAGCAGTAAAACATATGGCAGAAAATGTCGACACAAACCTACAAGTATACAAGTAACAAAGTGTTGTTTAGCCTCTGCTACATACATGAGCTCCAAGATCCTGTGATTTGATTATTGAAATGATGCCATCCCTTCCACTGAAAGAGAATAGCAAATTTAGCTTGTTATGGCTATGAATTCTCCTTTCTCCTTAGCCTTCTTCTTTTCTTCCTTCCTGGCCACCTTGTCTCCAAATAACCCTCTAATAAATTAGTTACTTGTCCTGTCCATCCTCATCAGTCCCAATAAAATTCTTAGTATTTTCAACTCTTCCACCTCCAGCTCTGCCTCCTGTCTTTTAGTAAATGCAACTGTAAACCATACAACATAGCAGGTCTCACCCCAGTCCTATAAACTTTCCCTTTTACTCTTGCAGATACCCTTCTATCACAAATATTAATATCATTTGCAAACATCTTAGTCCATGGAGACTCCTGTCTGACCTCGTCCGTCAACCTGTCCATCAGCACTTTAAACAAGAAAGGGCTCAGAGCCGATCCTTGATGTAGTCCCACTTCCACACTTCAGTGCTGTCACACTGTTCTCATACAGGTCCTATCTTTCACCCTGTTGTATGCTTTATCCAGATCCATAAACACACAATGAAATTCTTTACTTTTAAATCAACATTCTCAAAGCAATTGTAATGGCTGTGACATTTTCGTGAATTCAAACTTGCGTTCTATCTGTGAATCGTTGAAAAAAACAACAACAAGGAATATATCAAATATCTATTTAAATTTTACCTGTAAAGATGATCTTATCAGTGCAATCCAGGTAATGTATTACAGTTAGATCCCTAGTTGAAATTCACTAACAAACATTTAGTTGCGTCTAACCCCGATGATCACTGTTATGTACTATTTTTTTAATGCTGTGGTAATATTTGTGTCTGTTTCCCATTTGAGTGAGGCTATTAAGTCCTGGCGCCTTGTGGTGAAGGTACCACAATGGCCACTAACAGACAAAGCAAGAACTTTTTGAATAATTAAAAGGCATTAATCATGTCTGTCTACATTTGTGTTCTCTTATTTCTATCTTGATTGACTCCAGGGAGCTTGCGGGCTGTGAAATGCTGTGATCACATCATGAGGTATTAATAAGTGAATGCTAGTGGCTGCTATTTGAGAGGAAACAGAGGGGGAGAGTGGATGTTAGAGAGGAAATGATTTGGGTTGAGAGAAGTAAAAATGCTGGGTTATTAGCATACTCTAAGACAGCAGTCCTAGGTATAGTCAAGCAAATGTCAGAAAATCATTTACATTTATACCATTTGGCAGGCAATCTTATTCATAGTGACTTGTACTGAGGGTTGGCGCAAGAGCAACAGCTTGGCAGTGGTGGATGAAACAACCTGAAGCTTTTCTTCATTCATTTGTTTTATACACGCATTAAACAAAACCATGATTCAGCAATAGCACCACAAATATAATTTGAATTAAGATTTGCTAAATTATGTGCAAATTATGATCAATATGACTAAGGGACAAATATAAATAACTGGCCCAAAATTGTATTTAATTCCTTACTCAATTTTAATTTGTAAGAATAATTATTTTAGATTCAATTTACTGTTCGACACAAAATAAATGCAAGCATAACCATAATGGTTTTATCTTCCTGACAGAGTCTGTCACAACTTTTTTTGTTTTACACGTTCCTTTTGTATATATACAAAAAACTAGGTAAAAGATAAAAATACACCAGAATTGGACAGTGAATGACTAAAAGTAAGGTCTTCTGGACAGAGAAGTCAAATGTGACATTTTTGGCTCTAACAGAAGAACTTATGTAAGACAGAGAACAGCAGAGAAGAGGCTATCTGACTGTCCCACACCCACAGTCAAACAGGGGTGGTGTAAGCTCAATGTATGGGGTTTTTTGGAGCAGGGAAGGTTGAATGCTTATTCAGGGTAAGAGAAATACTGAACCAACATGGCTATCAAACTATGATTTACCTCCATGCAATTCTGGCTGGAGTACAGCTAATTATAATCAACTTCACCATACAACAAGACAGTGACCTGAAGAATACGTCCAAGCTCTGACAGGATTATATAGAGAGCAAACAGATAGCTGGTGATTTTTTCTATCATTGAATGACCTGCCCAGTCACTTCACCTAAATCCTATTCAACTGCTCTGGGATAAACTGGATCGCAAGGTTGAAAAGAAATATCCAACCAGTGAAGAACACCTCTGGCTAGTTTTACAGGAGGCATAGAAATTTATTACAGCTGAAAGTTTACAGCTAAAGTCTCTGGATAGCAAAAGTGTGTAAACTGCAAATGTTTTTGCAAAGGTAACATTCATGTGTCTCTCAAAAATAATAAAACACTTGTTTCCAAACTTTTGACCGGCTTCGTATGACCTTGTGTAGGAAAAATTAAGCTTGGAAGGAGGTTGGATAGCTCGTTTTTGCCTTTATTGACTATAAGTTGCTTTAACAATTAGCCTTTCCCCATATAAAGCTTGTACAATGCCTAGCACTGAAAAAAAATATTAAAACCATAAAAAACAGAGCACGCAAGAGTAAGCTACAAGCGACACAAACAACTTGTCATTAGTGTGAGCAAAGGGGACAATAGCCATCTGTTCTGCTCTTGTGTTCTTTTGTCCCATGTGTATTCACATTTTTGTTATTATTGTTTTATTTTGCTTTTAGAAAAGACATGAGTAAAAGCAGGATTAAGTGGAATGATGGATAGAAATAAATAGATATTGGAACAAAATAGAGCAGTCTCTCATGGTCAGTCAGCCCCTGGTTATGTATCTTTTAACCTCTTTAAGCTCCACTGCACACTGATCCAGCATCATGAGACCTGTTTTTATTGTCTTCCACATTTTCTATTCAGTGTCTTCAAGTCAAAGGGGGGGACTTGCACTGTGTTCGTCTGCATTAGCCTGTGTCTGCTTTTACTTTGCATCACCCGAATGACCACAATACAGAGTTCACTGCATTCATTTACATTTCGATTTAGAGGCTTTTATCCGACGTGACTTACAAGTCAGGTAGAATGTAATGCATGCATAAAGTTAAGCTGGCAAATTAAACATGCCAAACGGTCTTTCATGTGACAATGAGCTAAGACGCGTCCTCATAATATAAAACTATGTATGATTTCGAATCATCTCAAAAGCATTATAAAAAGGTAGGTGTATTTCTTTAATTTCACCTGCTAGAGAGTGTAATCTGCTATTTAAAGCCATGATTTAAAGGTTACATTGTTGTGACGTTAAGCCACATGGAACATGATAAAAAAAGAAGTACAAATAATAAATAAATGCCAATTGAGTTAACCTATAATTCATTTGGGCATGGACAATAAATCGAAATAACACAGCGCTTAGTCCTCAGAGAATTGCCAGCATTCTGCTTCAATGTCTTGACCCTTATAGTAGCTGATCTACTAGACTTGGTCCAAAATCCCAAAGAGCAAACCCTCCTCCTTCCCAGATCAATAGCAAACTAGCTTAATATATATGGCAACAATGTGGTTTCAAACACATTTATCTGTAACAGGGCTGTTGAGAGTCATGGCTTCCTATGATTAATAAAATGGTAGACAGTATACCAGATTGTATTGCATACCACTTGTATAGGATTATATCCTTTATTTAGTGACACATTGTTCCAAACATGCCACAATAATAATACCGTTCATTTGCTAGTGTATACTACATTTTGTTACTATGCAAAAAGCCAAGTACAAAAAGCTTTTAAAACTGGCCAAATGTTTCAATCAGAACTTGGTCATTCTTGTGCTTCAGATTCTCCTCATTGTGGTTCTCATGGTGATAGCATGGCAAGTTTTTGTTTTTGGTCCGATTGTGCTCTTTATCACTACCTCTCATCCTGTGATTGGTTTGTTTTCCATGTGTGTGTACCTGTATTTTGTTTATCTTCCCTTTTCCTAGGTTTGGTGCCAAATCGTAGATTTTCATCATCCTTGTTTCTTTTTTTAGAATAGATCTTTGTCTAGGTTTTACGATCCTGATTATGGATTGTATTAATAACCCCCCTGCTGAGTTTACGTGCTTGCACCCTGCCTCATTTCCCAACACAGCACGTTACACTAATAACCTTTAAAAAAAGAAAGCATTTTTCCTTACTGTATCTTAATCTAAAAAGCTTTTTTTCGTCAGATTTTAAATCGTTTTCATTGAAAATTAGCACAAAGAAGTGCATATACAGGGATATTTAAAGAGCCAATGGGATTTGAGCCTTTATGATCCTGATCCTTTTTGACAGAAACATGTGCAAAGTGCATCAAAAGGTCTACAGCCAATGAGCAGGGGTCTGAGGCTCAGAATACACAATGAGTATCAGATATTTAAAGCCAAATTTTAAAATGTTGCATACTCTATGCTCAAATCCAGTCTAATTGAACGCAGCAGTTTGTGAAATAAACTGTATAGCTTCTGTACAATGCTGTGAATAAAGTCTTTGCAGTTACAAGAGATTAGACAGTGTACAATGCCAAAGGGCTCACAGGGGTAGTCCCAAAAGAGACGATCTCATCTGGAGGTGAGAATGGAAGTGACTCAACCTGTGATGTCTGTTATAAGGACACTCAAGGACTATATTTCCCATCCTGTTTTTCTATTTTGCAGGCTTTTTTCTTCTGATGGCATTTAACAATTTGACATCAATCAAAATGCAATGTTTATCCAACCATTGCAAATGTGTGTTTTATGAAAGACTACATAATGTCAGATTTACAGACAATTTTTTCTTAATGAATGAAACCCTTAAACTTGTACACAGGTCATTGAAGTGTGGATTGATAGTGACTCAAATGATGAACTGCTCACATTATCATGCTGGTTTTTAGGAACAGGGCACCGAACACCAGGAGGCCTTTTAGTTGCCATGGCAATTGATTTGGTTCTGTGTCTCCGTGCTGTATGTGCAATGATTGGAGAGGGGGGAAGTGTGGCAGTGAATAAAATCATCTTTTATTCTGATGTTTGTGCTCAGGAAATGATAGCACTGGTGTCACCCAGGAAAAGCTTACCCTGTTCTTAGATGAAAAACTGATTCGAACTAAGCATGACCAGAAACACTAGAATTCATAAAAAACAAAAAGAATATAAAAAAGGAATATATGCTATACATTGAAAGAATGTTCTACTGCTATCACCAGGTAGCTGTAAGTAATACATTCTAGCATGCATTTTCTACAGGTATATTTTTGACTAGGATCAACACCAAATCTCAATATTCCACTCACTGCTTTCAAATTCTAGTGTCAGTAACTATCACTACTGAAGTGTAATATTTAATATTTAAAGCGATATTATCCATGTAACAAAGTAGTTTATGGCTTCGTAAGCATAATAAAATAGGGCAAAGGTGAATACAAGTGCAGACATTTTGATTAAGTGCAACAGAAAGACACAAAGACAACCCACGCAATGAATAGAAGCACAAGCAAGAAAACCTAATCTAAACATTAACATGAACCATGGCTAGACAAACACGACACATGCTGTATCTGAAATTGCTCACTTGTTCACTCATTCATTATATAGGGCATATCAGTTACGATCATTATACTGGAAGACGGAAACGAAAAGCAATTCAGACACAGGCGTAAATATCATGCGTCAGGGATGAGAGTCTGTCGCAGACAATTTTCTTATATATATCTTATACATTAACACAGGTTTATCGTATAGATTTTTTATGTTCATTTGGCACACCTTTGTCAAATTTTCTTAATAAAGAGAGCATAACAATTGGATGTCGTTTTTATATACCATTATGTTTTTTGTTTTTGTTTTTGAAAAATACATTAAATATAAAATAATAAAAAAATTTAAATGTAAAAGCTAAAATTTAAAACAGACTGCTGTCACATTTTATTTTATTGATTCATTTGAAAAAAAGCTAAATAAAGATAGACAAGTATAAATAATTATATAATTACTACGTACAGTGAAATATATACCGTAGTATAATACATACAGAACATTTTTGTGGGGTTTTGTGTCTGTCCTCAAAATTAGCATGGTCTTAGTTTGTAGTCCCATTACCCATAATCCTGTTTCTAATTATATCAATTATATATGGTCACAAAAATAATGTAGCCACAGTATAAGAGTGATTAAACCAAACCACTGTGAAGTTCAGGAGTGTTTTTTGTATTTTCCTGGGGTCAGGTTTGGTTTGGGATTTGGGCATAAATAACCTATAAATAAATAACTTTGTTTAAATTTAAACTGTATATTTATGTATAGATATTATAGGTTAAATATATACAGTACATAACATCCAGTATTCATCCTGTAAACAATAAAAAATTAGCCATGTCAGAAATTTGAAACTAATTAAACAAGAAAAACAAACACAAAACAAGTGCAATATGAAACACAAAACAATATGTTTTAGCTATTTTTAGCAAAATATTTACATATTAACAGTTGCTTTTTAATATTCAATGTAACTATTTAAGTAACCATAACAGTTTTCTTACATTATGTATAAAAAAAGGTATATAAGAAATAAATATAAGCTATAGATGAGCTAAGAATGATACATACTAGCATGCATTTTTACAGGTAGACATTTGACTAGGTTGTTTTCAAATTCTAATTCCATTTAGGTTTATTATATACATACCATCCAGTATTCAACCTGTGAACAAAAACAATTAACCATGTCAGAAATTTAAAACCAACTAAACAATAATTTTTTTTAAATATTTTTAGCAATATAATTATATATTAACAGTTGTTTTTTTTTAAATATTTAACATGGTGGTTAGTATTCGGCGCTCTCACCGCCACGGCCCGGGTTCGATTCCCGGTCAGGTAACCGAACCCAGCCATTAGGGTTGCAAAAGCCAGGGCACTCTTAGTGCCGGTCCCAAACCCGGATAAATGGGAAGGGTTGCGTTAGGAATGGCATCCAGCATAAAAACATGTGCGAAATCAAACATGCGGATCATGAATACGGATGATTCGCTGTGCGACCCCTAATGGGAGAAGCTGAAAGAAACATAACCATATCTGTTTTGTTTATTCGTAACATTACTTAGGTAGCTAGCTTCCTAGCTCTACAGCTAAATGATTTCAAGTGAAATATCATTCTTGCATAAATCTGCTTTTTGAGAAAGTGGCTGTATTATAAAAAGAGGGATGGCTTATGCTCTGTTTGACTTATATACCAATGTATATAATCAGACTCAGCCATCCAAAAAAAGTTAACCTTTGAAAATGTTATTGTTCAGTTCAGGGGAGTTTTGCTGACTAGTATAATTCAAACGTGTGATAATGCCAAATGCAAGCAAGTATTTTCTGCAATAGCAATCCCACACCGGGCTGCAAGGTGCCATTAAGCAGATGGAAAAAAAAATTCTGTCAGAAAGTAGGACAATTTTGGTCCATGGTACTACCTTAAGATGTGCCACACACTCTCAAAAAAGGTGCTCGTTTTACAACAGTGATCTGTATAATCGAAACTGAGGATTATGATTTATCTAACTCTGCTCTTCCTCTTTCTCAGCCTCTTTCTCAGCCTCTTTTTCTTTCCTCCCTCAGGCTTTTTCTGCCGACATGTCCCTCACCTGACATTTAAATGTTAACGCCTGTTCAGATCTAAAGAAAGCTGCTATTATGTTCAGGGTCATTCCCTGTCATGCTGGCCTTGTCCCAGTATCCCCCATGTCAGAGACCTCACTTTCTCTCTTTAAAGAGGCCAAAGCTTCTGAAGGCCTGCTGTGGCTGAAATAACCACATGCAATATCAGCCAATGTGCTGCTGTTGATTGCATGTTTTTGATTAGTCAAATGTTAATCCTTTTCTTTTATAATTAAATTCTTGTTAATGTAGAAACTGCTTATTTATTTAAGGACTTCTTGTGGTAGCTCAGTGAAATCTAAGACTAATTATACCTCAACCAGGTATAACATTATGACCCAGCAGTCTAGCCATCACAATTTGTCAAACTCAAACAAATCCTTACGCTTGCCCATTTTTCCTGCTTCTAACATGTCAACTTTGAGGACAAAATGTTCACTTACTGCATAATAGGTGCCATGATGAAGAGATAATCAGTGTTATTCACTCACTGGTCATAATGTTAGAAGGTCATAATGTTATGCCTGGTTGGTGTATGTGATAATACTAATAGAACAAAAACATTAGTATTATAGTGAAGTATTTAACATTTATGGAGTCTCCAGTGTCAACAATGCATAGAATAATGCATATACAGTTCAAGAGCTTAAGTTTATGTTCAGATCAGACATTTTGTTGGTAGTGCAAGACAGGTTGGTTGGTTTATTATTTTAGAAACTGCTAATGTATTGGGACTTTCAGTTTATACAGAATGGTGAAAAAAAAAAGCGATAGTAGCAATATTTTAAACTGAAACTTCTTATTGATCTAAAAGGTCAGAATAGAATGACCAGGTTGCTTTAAACAAACAGAAAGGCTATAGTAAGGCCACTAATTACTCTTTATAACCGTGGCAAGCTCAAAAGTATCTCTGAACACATTGTATGCCAAATTTTGAAGCAGATTGGCTACAACTGCAGAGAACTACATTTTCTGAAACATACAGAAAACATACAGGTTCGATTTCTGTTAGCCAAAAACAGGAATCTGACGCTACTCTGGGCACAGGCTTACAGATATTTTTTCCAGGTTTGATGATTGGATAGAGGTACATGTATTCTTATTAAAGTTGATACACCCAGATGACGTATTTGTGTTATATACACACTGAAAAAATATAATTAATAATTGTAATATCAATTAAAATAATAATAATAAAAAAACATGTAACAAATGTCCCTGGACTAATTCAAACCAGTTCAAAACCAAAAAAAAAAAAAGAATATCGCTCTCTCAAGCCTTTTATTCCCAGATGCCTTGCAATATTTATAACACAACCTAAAAACTACAATATAATCAGATTTTTAGGTGGTATTATCCTAAATAGTTCATTCACAAAAGTATTTCAAGATCTTACATTATTTATATACAAGTTAATGGTTACTACCCACTAAAATGGGTAAAATAAAGGACAACACGTAAAAGCTTGTGACCCCAAGGCTCATTGATTTGTGCACGAAACAAAGGCGGGCCTATCTGGTTTGATCCCACAGAAGAGCTATTGTAGAATGAATTGCTGTAACTGTTAAAGCTGATTATGATAGAAAAGTGTCAAAATATACAGTGTTTTACAGTTTGCTGTATAAAGGGCTGTTTAGCTGTAGACTGGTCATAGTGCCCATGCTGACCCCTGTACACTGCCGAAAGCACCTGCAAAGAGCATCAAAACTTAATAGACAGTGAGAGAAAATGAGAGACAGACAGAGATAGATACAGACATAGAGAGAGAGAAACACAAACGTAGATCAAGACAAAAAAGAGAAACAGAGAAATATATGAATATATATATATTTGTACTATATAACACAATTTTGTTGGACTGGATAATGCTGTTAGGACATAAATTATGGCGCTGTATTCTTGCTTAGTCCTGTTTTTCCATAAATAGTCCATGCACAAAGCCACACATGATTCATCCCACTGTGTTGTCCATCTCTGTCTGCTTTCTCAGTTTGATGCTGTGCTCCGCTGAAGTTGAGGCCGTGTCACCTTCCCGTTACTATGGTGACGGACAATGAACCATACCCAGCGTGGCATTCGCTTTACACACACACACACACACACACACACACACACACACACACACACGCACACACACACACGCATTTGTCTCTGTGCTTTTTCCCCATCATGATTTTGAGAAAACATGAGCAGCTCCTTTAATAAGTCTCAGAATTTTCCTTTTAGCCATGTGTGGCACACCTTGACATGGCAACTTTAGTTATTGAATCTTCCCATGGGCTTTTAAATAGAGTGCAATGAAAAAAGAATAATAGCACCTGGTTTATTTTAATGCAAGATTATAATGTCATTTCAGCTAAATTATAAGCCCAATGAGCAGTAAATATTCCTTTTTCTTCTTTTCTGTACAGCTGAAAGTAAATCTAATAGTAGCATAGGACTAGCTCATGATTTAATGCCTTAAATCATCTCAGGTTTTTATCATATTAGCATTACAGAAGCGTCTTTTTTTGTTCACACATGCTTACCATGCTAACATGCAAACAATGTTAACCCAGTCTAGCTGTGCAAGTGTCTGGAAAGGTGTGCAAAGTCTCAATTAGTTCCATCTTGTCTTATAAAATCCAGTTGTTTTATGTAGCACCTTGTTGATTGAGGAATGTTGTGTCATTTTACTGCGTACTTTACCATCTGTATATGATTGAAATAACAAGTAAGCCATGAGATTAAACTAGCAAGAGAGGATAACTTTGATTATGTCATGACAGCGGCACCAGTCAAAAAGTTCTTGAAATTGATGTGCAGTACTGAAGGCAGGAAAATAGGGAAGTATAAGGATCTGAGCTACTTTGACTTGTGATAGCTGAAATGTGATGGCTAGAAGACTTGTTTAGAGCATTTTCAAAATGGTAGGCCCTTTGAGGTTCTCCAGTATTCACTCTTTAGTACTTTAGTCCAATAAAGGACCAATTTTAAAGACTTTAATGCTCATTGATTTGTGTATAAAACAAGGCCAAACAAATCTGGTTTGATCCCACAGAAGAGCTATAGAATGAATTGCTTGTATAGTTAACTGCTGATTATAATAGAAAAGTGCCAGAACATACAGTGCTTCACCGTTTGCTATATAAAGTGCTGTGTAACTGTAGACTGGTCATAGTGCCCATGCTGAACATGTGTACATCAAAACGAAACCAACACTAAGAGAGAAAGAGTGAGTGAGTGAGATACAGACAGAGAAAGATACAGAGAGACAAAAAGATAAAAGAGAGGCAGAGAATCAAAGGGAGAGAAAGTCAGAGAGATGTTTAGATTTTTTGACACATAAAGCATTCAAAGACAAAAGTCTGTCTGTCTGTCTGTCTGTCTGTCTGTCTGTCTAGAGTGAGTGAGTGAGATACAGACAGAGAAAGATACAGAGAGACAAAAAGATAAAAGAGAGGCAGAGAATCAAAGGGAGAGAAAGTCAGAGAGATGTTTAGATTTTTTGACACATAAAGTCATACAAAGACAAAAGTCTGTCTGTCTGTCTGTCTGTCTGTCTGTCTGTCTATCTATCTATCTATCTGTCTGTCTGTCTGTCTGTCTGTCTGTCTGTCTGTCTGTCCGTCTGCAATATCTCACAAAAGTGAGTACACCCCTCAAATTTCAGCAACCATTTGACTATATCTTTTTAAGGTATAATACTATATAAATTGATCTTGTATATATTAACCATGCTAATGTCATATTCAGCATGCTCATGTTTTTGTCTGTTTAACAGGTCCATACAAATTAGTGTTTCGTGTATAAGAGCAGTAAAATTGTAAAAGAAAAATCTAGTACAATTCTCTCATACTGACCACCGGATGTTTAACATGGCACCTCATGGTAAAGACTCTCTGAGGATTTCAGAATTTGAATTGTTGCTCTCCACCAATATGCTCTAGGCTATAAAAAGATTGGTAAAACCCTGAAACTGAGTTACAGTACAGTGGCCAGGGTCATACAGAGGTTTTCCAAGATGGGTTCCACTCGAAACAGGCCTCGCAAGGGTCAATTTAAAAAGCTAAGTCCTTTTACTATGCATCTGGAACAGAAGCTGAATTCAGAAAATGGACACATGAGTGCTGCCAGCATTGAGTCAGAGGTTGCAGAAAAGGATGGTCCACTTGACCAGATGCTACACATTGCAACAAGTCGGTTTACATGGCTGTCGTCCCAGAAGGAAGCCTCTTCAGAAGCTGGTTAACAAGAAATCCCACAAATAGTTTGCTGAAGACAACCTATCCAAGATCATGAATTATTGGAACTATATCCTGTGGTCTGATAAGACTAAGTTAAACTTGTTTGGCTCAGATGGTTTCTAGCATGTGTGGTGACGCCCTGGTGAGGAGTATCAAGAAAATTGTGTTTTGCCTACAGTCAAGCATGGTGGTGGTAGCATCATGGTCTGGGGCTGCATGAGTGTTGCCGGTACTGCGGAGCTGTGGTTCATTTAGAAAAAACATGGATTCCAACATGTACTGTGACATTCTGAAGCAGAACATGATGCCCTCTCTTTAGAAACTGGGCTAAAATGCTGTTTTTTTAATATGAAAACAACCCCGAAACAACTGCCTTGCTGAAGGTAAAGGTTATGCAGTGGCCAAGTATGTCTCCAGACCTGAATCCTATCAAACACGTGAAATGTGAGGAGTGTACTCACTTTTATGAGATACTGTTTCCATCCATCCATCCATCCATCCATCCATATTTACATACCTGTCTGAAATTATTGTTCTTTTATGAAATACAGGATATTTAAAGTACATTTATGACATTCGGCAGAGCGTGTTATCCAGAGCAACTCACATTTATATAATTTATACAATAGAGCAGTTAAAGGTTAAGGGCCTTGCTTAAGGGCCCAGCAGTGACTACTTCAGTGGAAATTTGAGAATGTCTCTTCTATAACCTATTGCCACTGTTGCATTTTACACCTTAATTATTACTTATTTCATATTTAGTCTTTTCTTAACCCCAGTAAAGGTCAGTGTGTGTGTGTGTGTGTGTGTGTGTGTGTGTGTGTGTGTGTGTGTGTGTGTGTGTGTGTGTGTGTGTGTGTGTGTGTNNNNTGTGTGCGAGTGTGTGTGTGTGTGTGTATGTGTGTGAGTGTGTGTGTGTGTGAGCTGAGTCTGCTAATATAAAAGGGTTTGTTTTGCTATGTGAGAAGTTTGTGTTTAGTCACTGAGTTGATGTAATTAAAATTTTCTCGAGGGACTACACAGTGTAATAAATACATTTTGATCTAGGAAGGGCATGTTGGGTGTCCAAAATAAATAACTGATAAAACAGTCAGATGTGCTAGATTCTGATCAGGGGTTATGCCTTTTCATCGTGTCAGAATTTTTCTTTTTTAAACCAGTATCAGTTATGATGTTCAGCGTTCTATATGGTGCTATAATTCTGCTGGTCTTTTTTGTCAGCTAGCAGGTGTGTTTGTGCCAGGAGACCAGATCAGAGCTGCTGTGTGTGGGCTGGTGAAAAATAAAATGCACTTTGCTTTTGCTAGGTTTTGTGTGTGTATGTGTGTGTGTGTGTGTGTGTGCGTGTGTGTGTGTGTGTGTGTGTGTGTGTGTGTTTGTTTGTGTGTCATGGAAATTAGCAGAATTTTTTTAAGTTTGTTCATTTGTGGATCTGCTGTGCTAGCTGGGCATCCAAATGTGTGTTCTTTTTTCTTTTTTTTTTACTTTATCTAATTAATATTTAATTGTATATTAATGTAATTATTTAAAATGGAAATGATAATTGAATTGAACTGATACTTTCATTATTGCCAAGTATCATGGGTTGCATTTCTCATTGTGTGCTGGTGCTATAAAAAAAAATTATAAAAGAAACCATAGAAAAAATAAAATAAATTTAAATTTGCAGGATTGCTTGTTGATTGTTTTAATGTAACACACATGAAACGAACAGTGTGGGTTTACTGTAGCATTAGTGCTAATGGAAGCAGGTCAGAGATGATGGTTGGTCCTTGGTTTTATTGATGAGGTTGTTACATCATCATCATCATCATCATTATCATCATCATCCACAACAAGTTCTGTCTCATCACCTCAAGTCAAGTCAAGAAGATTTTATTGTCAATTTTAACTATATACTGCTGACACAGTATACAGTTTCTCCAAAAAACAAAACATAGAGTTACATACACAACATAGAGCTACATAACACAGAGCTAAGCACTAATGTAAGTGTCCTAGCCACATAAACTGCATTGTGTGCAATCTAGTGCAAACAGTGCAAGACAAAATACATTGCAGACAGACAACACAAGACAGTGTGGGACATATACACAAAACACAAAACAGTGCTGACTAGTATACCTACTGAATAATATGTTATACAGTATATATTATACTGGTTACATTCCAAAACCGGGCTCGAGATTCGAACCGTGGTAAAACGGGAGATTACTGTATAAATCAAAACGCGAATTACAGTACATACTGCTAATAATCTCTGTAAATCTCGAGCACTGCTTGCATTAATAATAACATAAAAGTAAGTGGGTGTTGACAGTGTGTGTGTACGTGAGCAGGTGTGAATGTGACAGTGTGAGACTAGTTGGCAGGGACAGCTGTCCAACTGGAGTGTTGCTGTGGAGCGGGCAGGAGTGTGAGCATACAGATCCACCTAACCTAATTTACTCATTTTCTCCTTCTTTTGCTGACTGCTGCCCACTGTGTTCGCTCATGTTCTTTACACTAATCTCAGATCGACTTTCTCTCTTTAGTACAGACGTGTGAGTTTACATCAAATTCAGCAAAAACGTGTCTGAGACGATCTTATTACGTTGGGTATATAAAAACATTTTTTATCAGAAATTTGTCATACATAAAATTACCACATCTGTCAGAAGAGATAGTGAGAGAAGGAGGAAAGTCATAACAAAAGCACTGCTATGTGCTAAACTTGCAACACTACGATAACATACATTGGTATTTCCCTTTACGGTCCCCCCACGAAAGGTAACACTTGCAACATTTTTCCCCACAAGCCAGTCAAAATGCTGAAATCAATAACTATTTATTTTAAAAGTAAGGTGCATGGTTTTGTATATGAAATTTGTTTATATGTGTATATGCACATCAAAGTAAATGATAGATTTTGGCACATTTAGATTAGTAAGTAAGACTGATACGAAATATCGCATTAGGACCTTCTTTGCTCACAGTAAAATAAATTGTTGAAATTTAGAGTGGATCTGATGATGCTGCATTTGATTTTAGCATCACTATATAACCAATCACACTTTTGTTTAGAATTCAGTGTCCAATCAAAGCGCTTTGATTCGTCACTGCGGAAAACGCAGTTGTTGTTCAATGTGTGCTCTCGCTGTCTGAATACTGAATTCTCTCATGATCATAAATAACATTATAACAGATTTTCTTTTGCTGCAAAAAATCATGGACTGTGTTTTTTTTATATTATTTATTTCATTTTATCATCATTTTTCTTAATGCATTTTAATTTGTACAGGTGTTCGCTTAATTAAAAAGAACTAGTTGGAAATTTGTTTCATGTTTAAAGAGTCCAAAAGCATCAAAGTGAAATGATTAAAGGATTTTAAATACTAAAAGTTAATTATTGCATAATATTAATTAAATCAAATGTAATTTATTTTCTGGTTACCCTTCCTGTAACCTTTCTGTGATGGCCCTGCACTGAACACAATGTTTGAGGTCAAACCGCATTTCACTTCAGAAATATTTAAAGTGGATTATTGAGTCTTTTACTTGAGTTTTGTACAATTAAATTATAACTTGCTAATGGAAAATGAACTTTTATTAAAAAAAAATAAAATAAATGATTTCACATAAATCTGTTGAAATATATCTAAATGTTACCAACTGTTAAAGTTTGCAGTGTCTAACTGAAATTATTCCTGCAAGTTACAATCAATTTTTAACTATAAATGTATAAAAGTGTGTCACTTTATGTGTCACATCAAGAACTTCTACAGAACAAGCCAGTTACTCAATTTTATATCAGATATTGTGGGAGTGCTGGAGAACCCCTCCTCCATTGGCACTAAAGCCTGCCTTAGTAACCATTATCACCCAAGCTTTCATTTTTCCTAACTTCAATTACCACCCCTTTACTATTACAATGAATGAACGATCTGTCTATCTCCAAGAATAATAATCTTCATTATGTTCCAATATGTGTTCACCTCATAAACATGGGCAGAACCTCTGACCTCGATCAATGTTTCATTGCTCTGAAATTGTCGAGGAGCAGCCGGTCATTAATGTGAAATGAAAGCTGTTTCTCACGCAGGACTTTTTTTTTTTCGCTTCTCTTATGATGAAGTGACTTTTAGATTACTAAAGATTAGCAAGCTGGATTTCTAAGTATAAGAAAATACCAATAAGTCCTACCTCACAAATAAGACATTTTATATTCACTAACAATTATTCATAACACATTAGTGGATATCCTAAATAAATAGAAGCATATGGTTGTAAGTCACATTTACGAGATGAAAAAACATTTACTTTGCCGTTGCATTATATAAACTCCGTAAAAATCCGTGAGTAAAGCTAATAACTGAATAATGGTTTCTTATAGTTCATGGAAACGAGCTTTCATAAGATGGACTGAAGAGGTTCTAAACATATTGTGGTGTAACACAGATGAATGAAGGCTCAGATGAATGAAGCTCTGGTCAGACTCTTGCTCTTTATTGGTCTTTTTTTCCCAGGTCTCCATTACAATTACCAGGTGACTCCACCTCTATTTCAGATTTACAGATTTCAGAAGTCCGCAACAGAATCAAGAAGACTAGACTCACATGGCAAAAAAACAAGAACAGTGCCAAAGAAATGAACATAAGAAAAAGGTCTACTCTAGGCTGTATTTTGGAAGCTTAACCTACAGTAACTAACAAACAGCAACAGACTAGTTGACGACACTAGTCTACACAACCAGAAAAATACAATGGGTGGCACCTGGCCTCTACCTAGGGTGTCTAAACAAAGATAAAACCTACTTGGTGGAATGTAGGTGCCTGCACATTCTTCCCTGTTCTCAAACCAGGTGAGCTACTATAACAGAGACAACTAGCAACCAGCACAACTAGCAAACAATTCCCACTTCTCTTCCTTCATTTCCCCCTTGGCAGGGCTTCAGGTGGCTGCTTTTGAACTAGAATAGAATATTATTCTTGTGTTTTGACCACCACTGAAGTAATTCTACGTAAGGGTATCGCTTCTGGAAACCGAGTAGCAGCTCACTATATTGTTAGTAAATACTGATTCCCAGACTTAGATCTAGGCAGAGGACTAATTCAATCAACAAGAACACGCTCACATGACGCCCCAAGTACTGGTATAGGGTAAAGAGGAGCTGGTGGATTAACTTGATATGGCTTTCCAGTATACTGACAAACATGACAAGACAGACAAAACTGCACAACATCTTTCCTAAGTGCAGGCAAAAAAAAGTTTGAGAAAACGTGAATACGTTTTTGTGATGCCTAAGTGTCCTACGCAGGGATGATCATGGGCTACCTGAAGTACACCTTGCCTATAAACTGAAGGTACCACAATCTGAAGGACATTGTCAAACAGTAAATCAATGCGAGTCCATTTCTGCATTAAAAGATTGTTCTCTACAAAATAAGCTACTTGTCGGTTTGCCTACTCTTCCTGACTACACACAGTTGAAAAATACTTCTCCAGGCTACGATCAGCCTTTTGAGCTTCAACAAGTTGTAAACGACTAATGGGTAACTCACCAAGTTGAGCATCTGTGCTCTGAATTTTCATTGAAGTCACTGAGTCTAAAGAACGAACAGTGGGAGTGGGTCAACACAGCAGACTCTGCATCATCTTTAGCAAGAAACGAATCTGATAGGTCGACCACATCTTCTGAAAAAGCTTTAGCACGAGTCACAGGACATACAGGGAATACTGTGGGGTGATCAAGAGACTGCGGGACAGCAGGACTCTCCAGAACTTCTAAGACTGGAAGGACCTTACCTCCAGCTATGTCATTCCCTAATATGAAAGTAACCCTTCCCAGGTAAAGACTGCTACTTAATATATCCCTTTAGCTAGACTTGAGCTCAAGTACACATAATGAAGAGGAACTTTAATGTACTGCATGGTAAACCGCTTACAAAATGCATGTGTACCACAGAAGGTCTAAAAAAAGATTAAACATCAGCTATTATAAATGATTGAGTAGCCCCAGTATCAAGAAGAATTTTAACAGGTACGGGAGTTTGATCTTTTCCAACTGAAGAACATGAATCAAAAGATTTTTCAACATCCGGTCCAACGAAACCTTAAGCAGGACTAAGGGTTTTCGCTAGTGCAATTCGTTGTGTATTACTTGGAGCTTGCGCTTGAGCTATGCTTCACCCAGACTGCAGCCCATAGTTTAAATGCATACTGGATACAAATATTCACACAATGGAAAAATATTTTTTTTACAGTAGTCACCATTGCCTTAAAGGCTGCTGCATGCGTTTACTCAGAGCCTGGTTTATGGCTGACCAGGTGGTACTGGTTTCTCTCGGATTCTCTTCGCTACAATCAATTAGACAGATGGGAAGTGAAAAGGAAGCTGGCTGAGTCTCTTTCGTAGGTTTCGCTTCCATTCATGTCTACATGCATGTGTGCTCATGCGTGCACACACATGTACTGTATGTGTGTGTGTACTGTATGTGAATGAGTCATGAGCCTCAGGTTGATGTTTGTCACAAAGTGTTCCACAGGAAATGAAATGTGCTCTTTATCTGACCTGCTGGCATCTTGCCGACATTTCAGTATGAGATAGCTGGAGCGGTAGAGAAAAGAAGCTGCTGGGTTACTCCTTTATTCTGCTGAATCTAAGCATTGTGTTAAATTATATGATGCGTGATAATGAGTACTGTAAATCTGGTAAATTGTGGAAAAAAGCTAATACATTTTTATTTTTTTTCCCCCGAAAGGTGCATACAGCCTACATGTGCATACAGACATCTCAAATATAATGTATATATTGGGATTTTTATTCATTTCTCTGCCTGCTTTTTACAAAAATTTTCAAATCTGGTCTATCAGTTGCCAAACATAGCATTATATTTCGGCTCTATATTTCTCGAATTGTGTTCCTTCACCATGATTTTGGCTGCGAACG
The DNA here is from genome assembly GCA_024362625.1 of Silurus asotus. Classification (NCBI taxonomy): domain Eukaryota; kingdom Metazoa; phylum Chordata; class Actinopteri; order Siluriformes; family Siluridae; genus Silurus; species Silurus asotus. The sequence goes on from MU563656.1 coordinate 8,597,765, forward strand.
GCTCTGGATGAGGGTCCCAGCTGCTTGGCACTACATATAATGAGGTTTAGCTGTCTTTGTTGACATAGTGCCTGTTTAGTAACTCATTCTTTGCTAAACCTTTCCTCTCTCTCACAGCTGACATGGTGTGCACCTGCCTTTTTTGTCTTCTCTCAATGCTCTACTTTAGGTTTAGCAACTATGATTGAAATTTCAAAAAGACAGATCGCAACTTATTTTGTCCACAAAAACACCGGCTTTAAAGCACTTTTAAAGCAGGTGAAGACACTGAAAAGTTGAATAGATCTTAGTGGTTATGAAGTCCTTAAATAAGGCACACCATGTACTGGTGTCTAATTGGATAGGTTGGGTTTTAAACAAGGCAATTGTCTTAGCTCTGTGTGTGTTTGTTTGTTTGTGTGTGTGTGTGTGTGTGTGTGTGTGTGTATGTGTGTGTGACTGAAAAACAGCAGTGATCGAGCTGCTTTAAAAGAACAGATACATGTTAATGACAGAACATTTCATTCTGTCATTATAGAGGTGGTTATGAAAAGAAAATCGCTCCGATATTCAAAATCAAGCGGTAATTTGGTGTGCACTGCAAATTATTCTTGGGCATTTCACATTTCATGACTTGAGTGTGTACAGCGTGTTAAGTGTATACAGCATGTTGAGTGTGTCGAGCCTGAGATGAGGAGGGCTCAGAGACATGGAGAAGTGCTAATGAAGTGAGACTTGACAGAATTTATTTTGGTTTTACAGAAATCTTATAGGTCACTGAATACTACAGCTGCGATATGAAAGGATTATTGAAATAGCTCAAAAGAATGCAGAACGCTGGCTAGTGGTTGCATAAACTATGCAACTAAGTTAGGCATACAGTAAGCAACACGATTAAGAAAGACTGTGAAATGCAATTAAAGACTTTTTATAATGGGCATATAACATGTGTTTATCCTTTGCTCATGAAGGAAATCCTCTTTTAGATTTTTGTTGTCCTTTACAGAAAATGGAAATAAATTTGATGTAAATTCCATATGTGACCACTAGGGTCACTCAGCTACTTTAAAATCAGATTAGTGCATGCGTGTTCGAAGAAGGTGATCCGGACTTTGTTTTCGTACGCTAATGAAGCTGAAAATGAATAATCCTATACACTCTTCTGTATCCAGGTAATTATTATATGGATTATTTGATATATTTTTTATTTTATGTACATATCTTATATCGTCTTCTTTTGGCTGTTCCCATTAGGGGTTACCACAGCGGATCATCCATCTCTATATTGCTCTGTCCTCTACATCTGCCTCTTTAAAACCAAGCACCTGCATGTCTTCCCTTACCAAATCTATAAATCCTCCTCCTTGCATTTCTTATTTTCCTCCTGCCAGCCAGCTCCATTCTCAGCATTCTTATACTGATACACCCCATGTTCCTCCTCTACACTTGGCCATCCTGTATCAGTAATACCTCTCTCACCTTGTCTCCAAAACGTCTTTCCTGCGAGGTGCCTCTACTGAATTAATTTCCAGACCATGTCTTTCCGAGTGTCTCCTCAGCATCGTCCAGCTCCGACTCCTGTCTTTTTGTCAATGACACTATCTCTAAACCATACAACATAGCAGGTCTCATCACAGTCTTATAAACTATTTATTTCTTTACTCTTAGTATGCGTACCTATTTTCTGTTTTGTATTTCATGTGTTTGAGACACAAGATTTGTATTCCTGGTGTGACACAATTGACATAAACAAGTATAACTCCTGAATCTTGTACACATCACATTCTCCATTAATCAAGAAGCAATAATGAGGTTTGGTTTCAGAATCCCAGGCACAGCTCATTTACACAAGTTAATTTTATGTCAAACCTTGGGTAATATTTGTATAACACGATACAGATAAAATTGCTTTAGACAACAGTTAACTAAATGCACATAACGATGCTTCCTGGCAAACGCGATATAATAATGTATGTTGCAGACTGGCACATATCCATTTACTACACAAACAACCTTCCATTGGAAAGCACATCAATGAATCATGGTAACAGTCAGTCATTCCGTGCACTGAGGGAGACAGTGATGGCGTACCTCACTGGAAATTCTGTGGACGAAACAAAATGAAGATAAAATAGGTAAAAGGAAATGGGCCTCGCACCGACAGCGAATCGTCGAAACGAGGGACAGTTGAAGAGGGAGTCAAGCAATGTGTCCTCTTTCTCTGTAGACAAAGACTCACAGCATGTCACAGCGCTCTGAAAAGACGCGTTCACTTTCTGTCCTCCCTCTGCACCGACAGCACCCTTCAAGAGGTCTTTTCACAGGAGAACAATAGCCATGTTAAATGGTGTATGATGTATGGTGTGTGTGTGTGTGTGTGTGTGTGTGTGTGTGTGTGTGTGTGTATGTGTGTGTGTGCATGTGTGTAATTATAGAAGAAGACAGGAATGTCAGATACTGAGATGAGCCATGCAAAGCACTACGGATTAAAATTTGTTATTTGAATAAAACACATCATTGTGTATTGATATCTGAAACATAATCAGTATTGGAGTGCTTCTACACCAGCATGTTTTAATAGATCTTAATCCTCTTGCTCCACAGCAGTGTGCCATGAATTGCATTATTAAATATAAGCTTTCAGGTTGTAGAACAGCAAGTTGTAGTTTATATCCATTCACAGTTACGTTCACAAACACAAACAGCGAGTCACTTCCCGGTATTACTTCTTTGCCTTTTTTTTTAATCATGCACGCTACACTGAAACTGGAAGACCGCTGTGGTGGAAAACCGAACGTTACCGCTTTGCCTCTGAGTGTTACGAAGCACTCCATTAAAAAATCGTAAATATTTATGCATTTCTTTTTGAATAATAGCCTGCTTTTTTGAAATCCAGTTCATTTTTAGGCTTAGATCATGTAGGGCGTGGATACACGTTCCCGTGAATTAGCCGTTACTATAGAAACTATGATGTCTTTCGAAACCAGCACATTAATATAAGCCTTTGCGGTTGGTGCTATTGTCACAACCGCTCTTACAACACCTTCTGGCCAATCAGATTTGAGAATTCAATAGGAATGCGGTATAAAATTCAATGACTACATTTTTATCAGCAACATACACAGTTACGTGTATATGTATGATGTTACAGCTTGGTGTGTAGATGTTGCTTTGATGTTGTTTGTTCATCTTTTGTTTTTACTGAGAGTCTGGAAAAGGCTAATGAAAGACATGATAGAGAGAAAATGTTTTTTGTATTGTTCCTTTGCATAATTATAAGCACTTTGGACTGCAGTCAACGAGAAAACTGATTAACATTAACACATTCAGAATTCAAAAGCAGTGTGGTATAAAGTATAATAACTAGGGTTTTATTAGCAACATATACACGTGTGTGTATGTTGCTGTAATGTGCATATGTACACTGTTACACCTGTGTGTACAGTATATGTTGCTTTTATGCGAGGTGCGGTGGTAGCTGAGTGGCTAAGGCATTGGACTGACAAGTGAAATCGGAAGGTCACATGTTCAACTCTCAGCACCACTAAACTGCCACTGCTGGGCCCATAAACAAGTCCTTTGACCCTCAACAGCTCAGTTGTAAGTTGTTCTGGATAATGGTGCCCTCCAAATGCTGTAAATGGGTGAAAAAATAATGGGCCAAGCCCACGATGGTAGAATATGGAGCTTATTGGTGTTATAAATTAATAATTGGTCAGGAATTATGAGGTAAACCAACAAAGTAACTTAGTATGGTGAAGAGTTTGTTTTTTACTTATTTTAGTGTTTAAGCCTCGTGGGTAATCTTCGTAGGTCTCAGCTTTTTCAATGTTGATAAGCTTCAAACAGTTGATGAGTAGTTTGTGCACTGCATCCAACATGTTCATTATTGTGAAAATTTGACCTTAGTGTGCAAGAAGATTATATAAGTGATTTTCCTGTTCAAATTTTTTCCCCCCAAACACTTCACTGCAGCAAAAGCAAACAATCATATGTTGCCACAGGAGGCCACAGGAGTGCGTTTGTATAATCCTTGCTTATATTCTGACCAATGTTTTGTTGGTAAGACCGTAAAAGGTTTACTATTTTGCCCTAAGGTGTATAACATTTAGCCAAATGCCACTTCAATATATCAAAGAATATTTAATACAGTGAACACACAGTGTTCACGAAGTGTGTATTTGTAAAAATTTGAGTATGTGTGCATTTTGACACAATCTTTGTGTGTGTCTCACCGGTAAAGTAGCCCAAGCAGGTGCTAAGCAGCAGTTTAACACTGTAAGAGCCGGAGACACGCTCTACAAATCGTTTTAATTTTTCTCACTCTGTGGTCACGACCTGCTTGAGCTCTGGGGCCTGTAATAAAGTAATGATGCTTTAGTACCTTTGGAAAAACTGTGCCATTGGACCAACGTAGTGTGAAAACACAACAGGGTATCATTTACTTCATGATGCATATGCACTTTTGGCAGGAAATATTGTCAATGTATGCAGAATATTTATGTCAAAATCAGTGGCTTGTGGATTGTCTGACTTACCATTTTTCCATTCCAAGGATTCTGGGGTTGGAATCTGAAGTACACTACTGCTGCTGTAGTTCATATGTCTCCAAATTCAGCACATCATAAGGTGCTTTTCTGCATACCACGGTGTTAAAGACGTGTTATTTGATCTACCATAGCTTTCTCATCAGCTCCAACAGCCTGGCCATTCTTCTCTTCATCAACAAGGTGTTTCCGCTTGCAGATCTGCCGCTCCCTGGAGATAAACATACTCGAATCAGCCCATCTGGTCATAACAAGTCTCAGAGATCACACTTTCCCCCCCTGTTAACATCAACGTCAATCTATCTGCATGATTTCATGGGTTGTTCTTTTGCCACATGAATGGCTGACTGAATTATCGCATGAATAGGCAGCATACAAGTGAGCAGGTACCAGCAATGCTGAAAAAATGTACACAGTAAGAAGGCAGGAGCCATTTGTTTTATGCAGATCTCGGAAAAATACTGATGGATTCCGACAAGTGAAATAACAGATAAAACGAATCCTCTGTGTATGTTTCAGAAGCCAAACCACTGCACACCATTGTTTACACGCCTAATGGATTGATTGAGGAAATGATACTGAGAGGAGGAGACAATTATTGGTTTTAAAAAGGGGATAAGCGGAAGCTTGTATTTGTAAGCTGGAAGACATGCTTGTTCATCTTTTTTTTTTTTTTACTCAATCTAATGGAAGAAAAACATTTAGATTTCTTTTAATGTATTCCTTTACTTTTGCTATTACTAGAAGATTGACTGGGGCTGCTTAATTATGGGTGCATAAGGGCGTGCATAATTATAAGCGTTATGGACTGCAGTTAGAGAGATAGTGAGAGACAGAAGGGATGATGTGCAGGTTAGGAAAAGAACGAGTGCTTATTGTGCTATTTTAATTGAGAGAAGTGACTGCACACAGGAGATTTGAGCTCCAGTTACTCTTTGCCTTTTTAGAGAGCTGCCTGTGTTTTGCGCCTGCTGCTGACACTGTAGTGCCGACAATATAAGCAGCCTGACCCTTAATATAACAAAACTTCTACTCCGGTTGTAATATAGAAATTGTATGATTCATGTTTTTATGGTCATAGTATAAATCAGTGTGTGCTATCCGACGCTAATGGCTCATGCTAGACTGACTAGATTCATCCATGCTCATTATTGAGGACTTCATTGGCAGTATATCTCATGCCTGGTCATGCAGGTCATGTGATGTCATAGCTCTTCAAGATGATGAAGCCTTGAATCCTGTTCCTGTTTCACGGAAGGTCTGGAGCATAGCATCACAGCTCAATGCATATGCAGAAGTGACCAGGCATAGCATACAGTAGAAAGAGCGAGAGAGAGAGAGAGAGAGAGAGAGAGAGAGAGAGAGAGAGAGAGAGAGAGAAAGAGAGAGAGAGAGAGAGAGAGAAAGAATCGCTAGATAGTAGCACTGAGTTCAGGAAATGAATTGGCGCTAATCAGCAGAGGATGGGCTCTGGAAGGGAGGGGGTGTCTTGTTTTTGTTCTTTATTTAATAAAAAGAATATGATTTTTTTCCCTAGAATCCAATTATTCAATGTGGAAGGAAGTCTTGGTCATAAACAGACTCTCTTAATATAAACAATGGATGCTGTAAAATTGCAAGAGTTCATAGAAAAAATGACAGAATTAACTACACGGTGTGGTCTGTTTGCCGAAATGTTTCAGCAAGCAGGGGTCATCGTACAAGTGTATTCATTCATTTTATAATACTTTATTGTTCCACAGGGAAATTGTTATTTCTTCACATATCCTAGCGATGTACTGTTGGAAGCTGGGGTCAGAGCACAAATGGTTAAGGGTTAACCATTCCAATTCCAATAACCTTCCAATCAGCAACACAACAACACAGCCTAAACCACCTCTTACCACCTATGTATGTGTTATTAGGGCAAATCCATTTATATTTGGTGTTTATGGGGTCAAAACACACACAGACAGGATTCAAGTAGGATAATTTATCATCATAAATTATGAAAACTGAAAGGTTATGTGGATGAAGATGAAGAAAACTTGGACCAAAACTTGGACTTAATGAGACATTGCCAAATTAGCCAGAGGCCAATCAAACAAGTCAAGAGCAAAGCAAAGCAAAGTACAGGTGAACACAATCAGGTAACATACAAATAAAATGCAATGCATGTGGACAAAAGCTGTTTTACCCAAACCACTTGGTGTGAAAATAGTACTTGTGTTGCAGGCAACAATGACACATGCTAGAAATGTAAAGAATGGAAATATACGCCCCAATTCCTTAAAAAATCCTTTTTAAATATTTAATTTTATATAATAAAATGTATGATGTTTTTAACAGCTGAAAAATACGAAAGCTAGTATAGCATTGGGACATAAAAACCACACAGTAAGCATGACCCAATCAATGTGTTAAATATAACTTCCTTACAACATATCCATATGAAGTAGTAAAAAGTAGCTAAATATCCGCTATAGATTAAATTCCTGGATATGAATGAAAATGCAAGTAAGAGAACGTCACTAGTTGAGTCATGACTTATCCCTCAAAGCCTGTTTTTAGCTGTTTTGAGTAAACTAGCACACATTGCACATCGATCATGTCAGCAACCCACCGATACTGAGTGACACGACACTCTTAGATGCTACACTCCCGGGAGTGCTCTGTCACTTATACAGAGGTGTGAAAAACGCAATTCTACCATGATCCAGCTGGGTACACCAGTAATTACCCAATAGGATTGTCTACTAAGGAGTGCCAGAATGGCCCTTCACCCTACTCCACCTCTCTCTTTCTCTATCTCTGTGTCTGTCTTTCTTATCTACAGAATTAGAAAAAGATATATGTATGTATATATATATATATATATATATAGTGTGTGTGTGTGTGTGTGTGTGTGTGTTTGGTGTATATGTGACTGATGTCTGATATCATTCCCAAGCATATTTCCTGTGGCTCATCTCAGGGCTCCCCTTTGCGGAGGTGCATGGTGCTGGTGATAAGAGAGATATTAAAAATCACACTTCTGTCTCACTCTGGATCCTTCTGGCATGACTAGAACATTTAGAATCATAAGATTTGGGTGGTGAAGCACTCTCCAAGACACACACAAGTAAATTATATGTATATATATATATATTTCCTTAATGGAAGGGTAATACTAGTTAGCAGTGTGTGAAAGTATTATTACCACCAGAGGGCCTTACTAAACAACAAAAACAACAACAACAACAACAACAACAACAACAACAACAACAACAACAACAACAACAACAACAACAACAACAACAACAACAACAACAACAACAACAACAACAACAACAACAACAACAACAACAACAACAACAACAACAACAACAACAACAACAACAACAACAACAACAACAACAACAACAACAACAACAACAACAACAACATTTATAATATATTAAAAATAATAAACAATCTTCTGTCTTTTTTTTTGACCATTGCTTTGAGCTTTATTATATTTTATTATATTTTATTTATTTAAATGCATTTAGCCATAAGAGGCTTTGCTGAAATGGTAGACTTTTTTAATAGGTATATGTGTATAATATAAAACATTGTATAATAATAATAATAATAATAATAATAATAATAATAATAAAAACAATCTTCATCATCATCATCATCATCATCATCATCATTATAGCATTTATTTAGTTAGCCTTAAGGTGGCCTTGCTGACATTTTTTGCAACAAATCTGTCTTTTCCCCATCACTACTTGTCAGCTGATCTCCCTTCTGCTCAGTCTGTGTACTGTGAGTGGGTGGATGCGTTACGAGATTGTTACGACAGTTCTGCCTCAGTCACTGGATGGTCTTTTAACTCCAGCTACAGCAATGTCCTCCACTCTTCTTAGATCCTGCCTTGTCACAATCCATTCTGCACCTTCCCTTGTGTTCTGCCTTTCTCCTTATGCCCCCCATCTCCATTCCCCAGCTCTCTACACCTACTTAATTCTCGCTTCTTCTCCATCTGTTTTCCATCTATCTATCCTTGCTGTTGCTTTCTTTCTCTTTCTCTTTCCCCTCTCTCTCCCTCTCTCTCTCTCTTTCTTTTTATCAGGCTGTGCCCCTCAGCCTTTTTTCCTCTGCAGTGCTCCCTCCATCTTATTCAACCGTATTTGGGTAAAACGCAACATGTACGGAGTTGTGTTATAAAAGCCCTGTGAATTTGTTCCCCAAGGGCTGAAGAGATATGATGTAACACAGACAATGGTACTTTCAGGAAGATGCACATGCTGGTTCCAGTCCAGTGCTCAATGAGGCTAATTCCTTGAATCTAGGCTCATGCTAGCTTGCTTCGTCTCCCAGGCAACATCAAATCGCTGTCATGCCAAAAGTGGATTTGTGATGGGGTTTAGATCAGATTATGGAAATTTCACAAAACCCCCCCAACACACACACACACACACACACACACACACACACACACACACACATCTAAGGAGAATGTTGTTTTTGATGTATCAATACAGTGTGCCTTTAGTACAGTTAAACAATTACAGCACCAATAATAAGATATGGGGCTCTGCATTAGAATGTGAAAACAGTGACTAATATCTGCTTATAACCTCAAAAAATACTCAACGATACATTTATGAATAGAAAATGCGACGTCAAAAATGTAACATACAGTAAAGCCCTGCTAGTAAGTTCTACTGCAGCAGCTCGTCTGTTGGATCGGACCACATGGCTACGCCGTTGCTCCTCAAGTGCATCAATAAGCCTCGGCCGCCCATGACCCTGTTGCCAGTTCACCACTGTTCCTTCCTTGGACCACTTTTATTAGATACTGACCACTGCAGACTACACTTTGTATGGTAAATCATACTTGTGTAGGCTGTGATAGTAATAAACACTATATGTAAATGTATTTAATAATAAATGTGTGTGTGTGTGTTTGTGTGTGTGCATTGAAGGATTTTGGCCAAGGTGGGTTCAGACTTCGACCTGAGGACACTGCGGGCCGTGCGAGTGCTGAGACCTCTCAAACTGGTGTCAGGAATCCCTAGTAAGTGTATTGACACAGGATACATTTTTATACAATTGTCCTAAATGATCTACCTAACAGTCTGTGTGTGTGTGTGTGTGTGTGTGTGTGTGTGTGTGTGTGTGTGTGTGCCAGGCCTACAGGTAGTCTTGAAGTCCATAATGAAGGCCATGGTTCCTCTGCTGCAGATCGGCCTGCTCCTCTTCTTCGCCATTGTCATGTTTGCCATTATAGGAGTGGAGCTCTACATGGGCAAGTTTCAGAAGACCTGCTTCAAAAAAGGGACAGGTTAGTATAATCTATCAGCTGGAATAGAGCTTCTATTTCAAATAATCTTTTTATTTTCTATGTCCGTGTACTTACCAGAGCAGATTTTTTTTATTGCAGTCCTTTGATAGTTATATCTGACATTCTTAATTGCCTAAAAAAAACGATCAAACAGGCAGACAGAAATGTAAATGAGCTCATTTTGGTGTTATATTAAACAGTATAACAGCTTATTAACTTTCAATATAAATTTTTATCAAGGGAAATAAACAGACATTTTAATTAGTATGTGGCAATTAGACATCTCTTGCATCTTTTTTTAATTTTTCGTTTTACTGTATTTTACATGCAGAGAATATTAATCGTACATTTGGTTAGATTTGCATTTATTTTCCATACAAAATAGGCTAAATATTAGAGCCAGGCCTGCTTCAGGTAGCATTTAAAACAGCAATAAGAATTTAAGAGAAATTCATTTTATGAAAAATGGGGTGGGGGTTGTGCTGTATTTATGTTACTCCCATGAAAAGTTAGATGTGACATGGTGATTTTAGCAGAGAGGTGGTACTGTAGCTTAGTGGTTCAGGTCATAAGTTCAAATCCCAGCCACAACAAGCTGCCTCTTCTTGCTTTTTGAGCAAAGCCCTTAACTGCTTAGTTGAAAGACTAAGATTAAATTGATGGCAAATGCCATAACTGTATAGCAGGGGGACATTTTCTATGAGACAAAATTTGTTTCATGTATAGCAGAGAGTCAGTCTAGCTAATTATAATCTACAAAGATGTCATGCACGGTGCTGTTAAAGCCAGAATTAGCATGACAACTGATCAGTTTAAATAGAGATGTAGATGAGAGAAAGCTGGACAGATAAAATGTTTTCTTTTGTAAGACCAAAAGCACTGCTGCATCGCTCTCTTTCAGTAGACAAGAAGTGAATCTGCATTATTGGCTATGTAAAAATCGTGCAAACCAAAGTGCATAGTGATGAATGCAGTTTAAAATCAACACATAATCGACTGCAGATGATCTCTATGATGCAATTATTGAATTCAGCATGCTGTAAATATATTTGTGCAAACAATGGGCAGACAAGCTTTCTATTCCAGAGCCCAGTGTGCTTCATAGCAAAGGTCCGTAGAGGGGTTTAGTCGGGTCGGTAGTTTCCCATACAACTTGTCAAAAAATGAAATTGACAAGCATTCTGTATGACTGTCCCCCACAATTTATTCCTCACCATCTCCTGAGAGCAAAACATTTAAGGTAAAGTGACACGGGGGAGTTTTTAAATTCCTTTTTAGGGATATTTCTGTCGCATTATTCCTCTTTCATTGTCTTAGAAACTATGGGATAAAGGTCTTGTTTGTCTGCCTGTAGGCTGTGATTGCGTGTGCCAGAAAGCAAAAGGTCTTCCAAGAAACATGCAGTGTGTGGAACTAGCCTGCCTTAGTAATAATACTTTAACTTTGTTAGCAGGTATACATTTAAAATTTAATGTACATAGATGAAAACAACAGCATTTTCTACATTGGCACAATCAGTACATTAAATTACAGTATATTTTAAAGAATGGAAGACTTCATGCAAAAACATGCTTTACATGCTGCATTGCTTAACACAGTGTATTTGTTTTTGTGTGTTGTATGTATATACGTAGACGAGCCGACCGCAAATTTCCCATGTGGTTTGGAACCTCCGGCTAGGCAGTGTCCCAATAACACAGATTGTAGGAAAGGCAGTGCGTGGAAAGGACCAAACTATGGCATCACTAACTTTGACAACATCTTGTTCGCTATACTTACCGTCTTCCAATGCATCACAATGGAAGGATGGACCGAGATACTTTACCATGTGAGTAGCTCAGATACGTATTGTGTTTTCAATTCTGGGGCTTTAATGTATGCACTGCACTACATCTCAGGATGTTTGACGCTGTCAGTTGTGCTTGACTGACTCCTGAAATCTGCAAAGGGACTGACTGTCTCTGGAAATAACATTAAAATCTTGTGTGCTGAATATTAAACATGCACAAGGGAAATAAATATTTGGTAATTCCACATTTGGGACAAAACTTAAGAAAAATCTGGATTTTTTTTTTAGATATGCAATAAAAAGAATGTAATTATTATGGAGTTTTTGTATTTTATATATAGCATTTTTCTGTATTGTTTCCAGTACAGTCCATTTATCTTTATCACAATTTACAAAAAGACATGAAAATGAAAACGACTGCTAAAACGAACATTGAAAACAACAGTAAATGAAATCGAAAGTAAAACATCCATGCAATTTAACTACATTTAAGTATGAGGGAGTGCCTATTTTAATTATTGGACCTTCTAGTAAGGCTAACTTAACCAGCAATGCATAGCTTTATGTCTAGTTTAAACTTTTTGCATCTGGTTTGCTAAAAATCCGAGCTAGACCAGATAACATAGCATTACTTCAGTTATAATCGGTGGTGTTTTCTTTTTTTTATGCAATTACTGTATTTTGTTTTTTTTTGGTCCAATTACAATGTACTCATGCCATTGTTGAAGTAGATATATCCAGTATTGCATTGAATTACTATCCTATACTTGTGTTAACTTAGGATATTATAAAAATAAATATGTAGAAAAATCTGATTTTTTGATTAATAATAATTAATAATCCTGTTTTTTTTAGATGGATTTTCGTCCACCGTATTTGTACAACATGTGATGTATACAATGATGATTTAGGCATTTTTGAAAAAAAAGAGTGAGCTGCTTGTGTCTGTGACCTTTCTTTTTCCCCCCAGAAGCTTCTTTAATATCCTCGTCTGAATGGTTTTGCAGTCCCTTAAAATGTGCAATGTGCAATTATTTGTTCGCAGTGCAGCCCGGCATTACAAGCCACTCTAAATTTTAGGTCAGTGTAACCTCACCAGCTACTTCCTTCCAGCAGTTTTCAGTGCTGTTACAGCCGTCAGGAAACCAAACTGTGCGCAGTAGGGTGTTGTGCAATGGCTTTTGGGCAGAGAGGGTACTGTAGCAAAGCTGGCATGCTTACACCTAGCCCAGTCTCACTGGCTGTGAAATTCATTAGTGTGCCAGAACTTGGTGGGGAAGCAGCATATGCCACTCATATGCTGCAAGTCTGTGGCAGAAAGGAAAACATTGTGGGGCCAGCTGCATGCCGGCCCTGCCTCACTTCCTGCATTTTTTTTTCACTTGTTCTTTAGTTTTCGCAAAAAAAAAAAAATCTCCCCTACTTTGCATGCATGTGTTAGGTTTGTTTTTCACAATGTTACAGCTTTTGAACCATGCAGAATGTCAGAATAACTGTCAGGGAGTCTGATAAGCCCTGCAGCCTCATGCCATCAGCCGAATACCAGCAATGCTGATATTTAGTTTCACAGTAAGCTTGTTCATTGAATAAGCCACTGTTAACCTATAAACTTTCAAGGCTTGTTAGTGTATTAAATTTCTACTGATGTAATTGTATTAGCTGCATTATTTAAAGCCTTCAGAATAAAGAAATAATCAAAAACAAATTAGGAATTAATTGGTTAAATCAGTTCCTACTATTATAATCGAATTTCTAGCAACCAGGTGCACCAGTAGAACATCAGCTCTATTGTAACCCAGTTTATTTGTACATGCTGTTATGTTCACATAGAAGCCCCTAAAAGCCATGCATTATTATGTGCTTTGAAGTCTGCCTTAATAAATACATATTAATGCTGGTTTCTTAGGGCAATTTCATGTTTCATGTTTACTCGACAAAGCTCGAAAGCTTGAAAGAGCAAACCTGCAGCTTTATTGAGCTTTATGTTTGTCAATGATTTTCCACTTCCCCACCATTGTTAAAGACGTATAAACAAGGTCAACTGGAATCTAATGACAATTTTCGAACAGGAGAATAGATAATGCAAAACAAGCAACATAACTGCTTTTAAAGGTAGCATGGCCAAGTCGTCTAAGGTGCTGGATTAAGGCTTTAGTATCTTTGGGGGTTTAGGTTTGAATCCCACCGCTGCCAACATGCATTTTTGGGGGAAATGGTGGCTCAGTGGTTAAGGCCCTGGACAACTGATTGGAAGGTCAGGGGTTTAAGCCCAAGTATCGCTAAACTGCCACTCTTGGGCTCTTGAGCAAGGCCCTTAGCCCTCTGTGCTCCTTCAGTGCGGTATCATGGCTGACCCTGCGCTCTGACCCCAGCTTCTGAGCAAGCTGCTAGGATATGCGAAGAAAGATTTTCATGGTGCTGTAATGTATATGTAACAAATGAAGGCTATTCTATTCTATTAAACCACGCAAACTTTCAGAATGATTGTCAGTGAGTCAGTGAAGCCCTGCGGCCTCGTGCCATCAGCTAAATCACAATGAAGTCATGATCATGAGAAAAGAGGAAAGAAAACATAGCCTTTTTGAGCTTCCATACTTTGGCTTAGTGGATTACTAAGAAATTCACCAAGTATTATAGTTTTAACATGGAAGTACATTTTTTTGTACAGATGTCATGCACGGTGCTGTTAAAGTACATTATGTCTAAGTGACTTTGTTTTTACAAGAAATTACTGTATGAAGGTGTTTAAATATAAAACAGCGTAACAACTGCTTTACTCAGCTAGCCCAAAATGTCATATTGCCAAGGTGCCACATTTTTCACCATTTTAACTTTATTGCGTTGATCAGCAAATTCAAAGCCAGAATAAATGTACAGCTGCTTTGGTACCTTTCACTTGCTATAGTTCATTACATAAATGGCATTTTTGTACATGTGCCCAAGCTGTAAAAGAGCACAGTGTTCAAATACAAGATTCTGTCAGTTTATGGTTTATGACTGGCTATACCTTTTATATCTTACAATCAAACCTATGTATGTTAAAGCTGGTGCAACTGGATCCATATGGACATTTTAGAATAATTGGTCAAGACAGATGCTAAGTCAGGGGGATATAGTTAGTTATATGGTTATAGAAGTTTTCATTTATGGTATTATTGTATGCAAAATTATCTTTAAATGATATAATAAGCACTGCCAAAATTAAGAATGATCAACTTGCTTTATTTAGACCTATAGAAGTGACAAATCTAAATATCAACAAATTAGCAATTATCAACCCTTGCAGTTTAAAGTTTTAAGTTATTCAATTAATTCTTTACCGAGATTTCACTCATTTAATGCTAATGACAGCTAATTGTGGTTTTCTACCTAGATAGTCCCATTTAGCTTCCAAAGTCAGTCAGGCAAAGTGAACAATGGTAATGACTTCTTTCATACATATTTCAGTAATTTCTTGTTACATAACAGTACACACAATGAAATTTGGCTAAGACCATGTACAGATCATTTGTTCTAATCATCCCACAGTTGACCTCCGCCCACTCTTGAGGAAATTATGAAGGTGTAACCCATCCTGTAAATCTTGGGTGAAAATTAATATCACAAGACCTCAAAGCTGTTTTTGAACTCACTATCAGAAACTACACAATGTTTGCATGACTTTGACTGTGGTGGGCTTTTGGTGTAATCAGTCAGAAACAACTGATTTCCAGGGATTTTTACCAAACAACATTGTTTGGAATTTCCACAGTTTAGCGTCTAGCAGCAGTGAGCAGCAGTGCAGAGTAATTCATGTACGCACTCTGTTAAATTGTGGTGAACATAAAAAACATTTCACACATGAAACCATGAGACAGACAACATTAAAATACCACTTTTGTCCATTGCTTTCCTCTAAAAACATAAATCTGAGGCTATAGTGGACACAGGCTTGTCTAAACAAGCTAGATAAAGTAAAAAAAATTGTTTCATTAGCTCTCTAAAATAATAGTGAGTGTTTTAAGTAGCCAGCATACACCATTGACCTCCACTCTTTTGGAAAAGTTGATCCACTAGATTTTGCTCTTTGGTTGTAAAGATTTGTGCTCATTCTTTGAAATTCAGGTTCTGATGTAGGCCTGGAATGCAGTGAGTCTTTCAGTTCATCTCAAAGGTGTTAAGTAGGGTTGAGGTGTCTTCCATTCTAACCCACATATACCATATCTTCATGGTGCTAGCTTTGGACACATGGGCATTGTCATGCTAGAAAATGTTTGGGTCTCCTAGTTTAAGTGAATGGAATTTTTTTATTTGGCCAAATCCAGAGACATCCTATACAATTGTTTTTTTTTTTCCCCCAAACTGTTACCACAATTTGGGGGAAAAAAAAAACAATAAACTGAATAAACTAAAAAAGTCAGTAGTCCCAGTATTTTTTGTCTATGTAAATTTCATTAGTTTTTTAGGCAGTTTTCCTCCTGGTCTTTTCCATTTTTTGTTTTCGAATATTTCAACATTTATGCAGGCATGGATAAGGTAATGAAATGCATTGGACAGCAGACTCCATTCTATAGATTATGTTCTTTGCTGGAGTTACAGTGCATGATGTGACTCTTGAAGATTAATAGGGCGAATTTAATAATTAGATAGTGGGCTGCACTCAGAGATCACAAGAATACTCTTACCGCTTGTGTATTTAGTTTAATTGCATGACACATTTTGTAGCACCATAGTTGAAAAGAAAATCCATCCTGAACAAGTATATAAATCTTGTGATGTGATGTTCATTGTTATCTGAGATTTATTTGTGTTTGTTTATAAATCCTATTATTGGCATGTTGCTTTATTTTCACTTTGGTTACCTTTTTCCTACATTGCTCTTAATCAGAGTTGACTATGTTGACAGAAGACCTATTGGCAATTAACCTTAAAGAGGGCGATGCTGCAGCACTTTAGTCCTTGTTTGGCCAATCAGAACAATTTGCTCTGACAAGTTAGCTTCATCGTTCATGCTGCCATCAGCACCGTCATGCTCATCAGTCTCTAACTTAACGAGCCAAGTCTCTGACATAACTCATAATATAGTATAGCTGCATTGCATTCTGGTTCTTTAGTATAGTGTTAGCTGGCTCCAAAACTTCTCCATTAGATTTCTCTATAATATAAAATTGAATGTTGGTGAAAATGGGAAGAAAGGTAAGAAAAAAGTATTTTTAGGAACCAAACATTAAATTTGTTTTAGATTTTTTTTATATTAAACACTGGAATGTCTGATTTCTTGCTCTCTTCTGACATCAAGAAGGAATTTACCTTTAAGAACTGCACATGAACCTCAAACTTGGTGTGATATGATTATTGCCTGGGTGCTGAATGCCAGGTCATGTATTATTATTATTTTTCTTTCAGTAAATTACTTTAGAATAACCATATTTAATGGTTTGAGCCTGCATAGTTCCACACAGAGCAAAACATTATTTCCTACCTAGTAATTTCGATTAATTTAGGCATTTGCGACTGTGGAGGAACTTGTGGAGGCACTAATGTGATAGATGCAGTGGGAGGCGGAGCCCTTTGTTAACAAGTTTGTGGTCCTTATTTTATTCCTGCTGATTTTACTGCGTGTTTTTTTACTTTTAGAATTATAGATTTCTGTCTAATTGCCCTGCTGGTTTATGCAGTGTACCAGGGGTCTGAAAGAGTCTGCTAATATGATACACTTTAAATAGTCAGGGGCTGCATTAGAAAAGAAATGATTGTAAATGAAATCTGTTTTGGAACATCAGTGTGCAGTTGTTGGGTGCTGGTCAGGTTAATTATGTTGTGTCTCATGCTTAACCTTGCCTTCTAATAATGTATTCACAGAATTTCAGCGCCATTGCCACTCTGCACCCAAGTAACACCTCTATTGGTTATCATGACCCCTTTATGTGGATTCTTCCTTTCATTTGTCCAGTGTTTGGACAATTAAGCCCTCTGATTCCTAGCATATGGATGATAAGTGCTGGCTAAGATGTAGTATATGTCAGGTGAAGCCTGTGCAGTCAGTATAGGTCTGTGTAGCATGGGCAAAAACACTAGTCTCATTACTGCAGGCTGACTCACTAGACCCGTGTGCACCTTGACCCTGTTGCTTTGCCATCCTGAGACGTGCAACACACAGGCACGCTCATTAAAAGTAGTTAAAAATAGCCTGTCAGGGCTGGACTGAAAGGAAGTATATTTGCACTCGAGCAGCAGTGAATCATTGCTTCCATATTATCCTATTGTCTTCTCCTTCACGCTCTTCTCTTTCCATCTCCTCCCGCCTTCTTCATTGATGTAGCTAATTATGGTGGCACTAAAAAAGGAAGCTGAAGGGACAGGAAAAGATGCCAGTACTAGAATGGAATGCTTATTTTTATTTTTGTATTTATTTTTAATAATTGTCCGAAATTTCAATGCTGTATAAAATGTAGCATTACTGAACAATTTCCTACAGTCTATACTGACTTTCAATTATTGTAAAGTTTTACTATAGCAGTCTGTGTTTTACGCTTTGTTTGTTAGTTTTAATAGACATTTGTGAGACACAGGAGATATGAGATCAAAAGACCATGCTGGGAGAAGATGGCTGCAATTTTGTGACTAGTAATAAAAGCATCGTAATAGAGATTGTGCTCGAATTAGAAAATATGCTTCTTTCATCTTTGGCCTTTGAAACTTGAAATGCGTCAAGAGTGTATAAAAGATCACATCTCTATTGATCCATAAAAGTTTGACTTGAATATTTTTCATGTTTTCCTATAGAATGGAGAGTGTTTGTCACTGGTCAGTGATTGGGAGAGTGATCTGAGCTTTAAAATGTATTTAGTGATAGATGATTGAATACATTTGAAAGATTTAGTTAGAAATATCACTGTATCGCATTCATGTCACAGGGGCATTAAACAGGTCCAAATATTTTTGCCCATACAGTATATACACACCAGGGTAGATCACTAACAATTTCTTACAACATCTCCTCGCCAGTGTTAAAGTGACTTAATCAAGCCAACAGTTCATGTGAGTTGTCTGCAGAGCAGAGTGTCACAGCACAGCACGACATGTGTCTCATGACATGGAGTGTTGCTTCCGAGGTCTTTTTGTTGCAGGTAATGCATGTGCCAATCACTGCAGCTCAGACAACTTTATTCAAGCTTTATTCCGTCTACGCTTCACCTGACAGTGTGTCAGAGATAATTCAGGCGGCAGGGCTTGGAAAACTGTTTCGCTAATATCTCAGTATATAAGCAGGGAACAGCTTTTCGTATTCAAAGTTCAGTTTATGCAGCTACTTCGGTTGATATTCTGATAATAACTGCCGAGTTAGTGTCTGGAAAACTGGCATAAAAAAGAAAAAGAAAATTTTATAAAAAGGAATGTATAAAACAAGAACTAAGTAAATATCTAGCAGTTTAGCATAATGCAGATTATATTGCGTTGCATAAATAGATTTAGTTACAATAGTACAATAATCACAGTGAATGCATTTCAGTTTAACTACAAGGCATTTTTCCTTGTGATTCAGCTACTTATAAAATAGATTCTGCAGGTTTTTTAAAAGTCTGCTGCTAGGATTCTGACCAATACCGAGTCTGGTGAGTGTATTTCTCTGGTTTTGGCATCATTGTGTTGGCTCCTTATCAGGTTTTGGAATAATTATTTCATTCTTATGCTGACCTATAAGGGCCTACATAATATACATACTGCCTCATTACTTGACACAACTTTTAACTGTTTACACTCCGAAGTGTGATTGTCTGATTCTGGTCTTTCAGTTGTACCTACTAACCATTTACGTTCTATTGGTGCACCAAATCTCACCCCTTTAAAATTGGACAGGCTAAATCTTTTAGTATTTTTAAATTTGCTTATAAAACTTACTTTCTCAGGATAGCTTTCAGGTGATTTTATTTTTTGATGTATCTGTGGTGTTTATTTTATTTATTTATTAATTATTATTTTTTTTTAAATCAATTTTTATTTTCTATTTTTATGCTTGAACCCAACTTCGAAATGTCACTTTTAAAGGCACTATACAAAACAAAGATTATTACAATTATTAGTATTTATTAATATTATTACATACTGTATTTTTGTTTCATTGTTCTTGTTCATTGACAGTTAATTATATACAACTTAATGATACTAATTTATCAATGTTACTTGGATGGTTCTTGCTTGTGTAAAAATGTGTGGGAATGAACTCCCCCTGTGTGTCTGAACAGCTTCAAACATGGGTGAAGACTAGCACTTCCCAATTTTCTTTTATGTATTCAGTATCGATGTATGCTCAATGTCGCAAATATAAATGACCAACCACTTATCGTCTACGTACCTTTATAGCTCACTGTAAGCTGAGTCAAAGTCTGATCCCTATTGTGACACCAAACTGTGTCCCTTGAATGGCTTTTGATAGTACAGTAAGTCCCCGACTTACGAACGAGTATTAAGTACTATGATTTAACAAGTTATTATTCATAATAAATCATAGTACTTTGGATACATAAAAAAAGATTGGGAGTTTTTTTAAATTTTACTCAAGTAAAAGTTTAAAGGGAGCATTTTTTGGAGTTATATTTTACCTAGTGTATCTTTACTTTAACTAAAGTGTATGGTTTGTGTACTTTGTCCAACACTAGAAATATGAACTATTTCTGGGTGTTATAATACCATGTGTAACAAAGATACATTTAAAGTATGGTCCTGGTAGATGTTTATATAATTAGAGGAATTAAGCCAGCAGCGATTGGGAAATCTTTACTGCATTCCAAGTAAATGGCTTTGTTATAATGACTTCTGTGTCAATAATATCAGTTTTTGTATTTATAGTTAAATGTCCTCTAACAGTGCACTATGGTGCAGCAGCTGTCAGTTTAACCCTTCACCACTTTCCCTAAAGTCTAGTGCAACCGTCCACATGCTCATTCCAGCCAAGAGCCAATTGTATAACATTTACAATACCTTCTGTAAACTCAATACTGAGCACAGTGTGCCTATAGAGTTTTATTACATGCTATAATTTGTGGTTATTAGCCCTTTGGAAGTAGATGTTTATTTGCCTCCAGTCTCCAAGCCAGGCTTATGTTCTAAGACCAGCTTGGTTTATGATTATAAGATGGCATGGGCTTTAATGCATTTAAAAGCATATGGTTAATCTAACCTTGAGAATGATCAATGTCAAATGAACAAGATTCAAGCTTGCCCTAGCTGTGAAACTTCTCTAGGAATAGCGTTTTGCAAGCCTTTATATAAATACTTTACAGTGATACATTGCCTTGACATTTAAAAGAAGAGAAACTTATTGCCTACTCAGCACAAGTGCATGTTGACAGGCCCATTGTGCATTTAATATCATGCAGGACACTATACTTTTCATATAGTTCCAGCTACACTTTCATCCCAACTGGACCGTATTGCTATTCTTATGCTTTTTTTTTTCCTTTTCCTTTTTTTTTTAGAGCAATTCTGTATAGCGATCGCAAGCTCAAATCAAAAAAGGGTGAGCTCAGGAAAAAATTCTGCAGATACGCTAACACACGATAGCATTGCTGGGGAAAAAAGAACAAAGTGGTCCCTTGCCGATAAAATACACATCTGTTCGCTTCTTTTTTTTATCGTGCCGAAACTTTATTTTCCCTCCTAAATAGCTGACTCCTTACCTGCTCAATGATGCAAGTTTGAAGAGTTTTCTACCTGCCCACCTCTCCCTCCTCTGCATCCTCACGTAGGGACAGTTTTTGAGAAAAAGGAACTGATAGACAGGCAGTGGGCGAGAGGACTTCCACAAGAAAACTGGAGAGACAGTACAATAATCTGATGTGTTGTGAATTCACATATAGTTTCTATGCAGTTCTACCACACCAGGGTATCTCACTTAAGCTTCAAACTTTTCCCGAGATATTTTGTATCATTTTGTTTTTGTCTTGTTTTAAATAGCATTGTTTTATAATGATTATATCAGTCTCCATATTTCAAAAATCAGGTTTGAATGGAAGAATGCTGGGTCTTAAATGCCCTCTCCGTGGACGACATTGGATTGGATTGTGGTAACCTTGTTATGGATTATTTTAAGAGGTCTGGTCTTTACTCATGGTTATAAATAATATGCAAATTATATTTAAATCATGATATGCAGGTTTTGGGTCTATGTGGCTTGCAGAAGTTTTTAACCCCCACCTTCTATTCCTGAAAGAGCTGAGTTTAATAGAGTACATCATTAAGACAAAGGAACTATTAAAGCAAGTTCAGGACAAAGTTCTAGAAAAGAATAACTCAGTATTTGGTTATATAAATAAATTATACCAAACCTTCAGAGCACAATTCTTCAATTACTAAAAATATCTAAATATATGATAAAAGCTTGCCTTAATTTAAATTATACCGTCCACCAAAAGTCAGTAACTGTAGACAGAGCAGTAATCGAGGCGCCTAAGGGAAAATCTCAACATGATGCTACCGCCACCATGCTTCACGAAGAGAACAGTTTGTTGGGTAATAAGCAGTCTTAGGTTTGTTGTAAAGGCTTTTTTATTTTTATTTTTTTAATTTTATACGGCTCGATATGTTTCCAAAGAGCCCAGCATATGTGGAGTGCTTGGATGTGTTTTCCCAACAGCTTCTGCTATCAGACTCTCACTCTAGTTTTTTCTTTTTTTTTCATGTCATGCTTAAATGGTGTCACCCAGACCCCTGCAATTTCATCATTATTATGTTAACAGCTTTTTTTTTGTTTGTTTCAAAGTTCAGTTTGTCATGTTGTGTACATTTGCAATTTATGGACAATTTAGTCATCTTGCTATGTCACTGTTTCTGACACCATAGCAAGTTTAATGAGCAACATTAATGAGCAACATCAATCCCCCCCTGCCTTTCTCAAAAATCATCATTTAGGCAGATTAGCGGCAAGCTATTTTTATGTCCTGAGCAACACCATTGGCCTTATCAAGCTAATTAAAAAAAGTTATAAGAGGTCTGGATTCAGTTCATTCAATACAATAGAAGTAATGTCAAGGACCAGTTTTAGCAGCAAATGACAGTCTATAAATTGTTGGAGTGAGTCTATTTATGCCTACATTTATAGTGTTTTTTCACTTAGTTACATGGTAGACCTTTTAATTATTGTCTTTATTTGAAAAACTTAATGAAAACTGGAAAATTCTTGCCATTTTTCTCTTCCCAATGAGCTTGTGAGTCAGCAATGGTTACATGGTAATGCACCTTTGGCTTCTCTGAAGGAACATTTGGGGTTAAAGCTATCCATGAAATCTGCCAAATTCCTAATGATTTAGATTTGATTACATTACGCAGTCGTTTTTGTAGGAGCCTTAGGGCTTCACTTGCATTTAAGCTCTTGCTGCCACATTTCTGTGATGACTGCATGTGGGAGAGGGGTTGTAATGACTTAATTTATTTTGCATTACACTTTTGCTCCACGGGTGAATTATACAATTAGTCTTAACTGGGTTTTATGCATGCAATATTCCCGAGAATGAGATTTTCAGTCAAAGATTGACATATGGACCTTTTTGCTTTTGACCAACTTTTGGCACTCTTAATGTGGTACAGTCCATGGTACAAAGAAATGGGATTTATTTTGATGAAGGAATTGAATCTGTTAGAAGGTGCTTATGCATAATTTATCTGAAAGCTGTGTTCGTAGATTACAAATAAATGTCTGGGTTTTTTAAGATTGTTTTTTAAAATATTTCTCCTTTCTCTGTGTAGACCAATGATGCCTTGGGTAATACATGGAACTGGATGTACTTCATCCCCCTCATAATCATCGGCTCCTTCTTTATGCTTAACCTGGTTTTGGGTGTCTTATCGGGGTAAGCCAGGTTTTAACACTTATCCTCTTTTTCTTCTTCCTTCTTTTCTTTTTTTCCTCTTTTTCTGAAGGTTTTTTGTTTGTGCTTAAGTTACTGTGCAGTTGCTACAGTGCGGTCCTAAGGCATAGTTTACGAAGTGTAAATATTGCAAAATCTAGCTTATTGCCAATAAGTTTGCAGAAAAAAGTAGAAAGTCTGCAATACAAAAATAAACAGAGAAGATCAGATTTTATTGTGCAATCCAACTAAGAGGACTAACAAAACTTTGCAAACACTAGTGGTTAAAGGTAAGGTGAATGTCATCCTAAAAATAAATAAATTAATCAGAATAGATTTTAGTGCAATATATGAACACCTAGTTTTTTCCTTTTAAGCATTTTGTAATCACATGCATGTTCCTTTTGTTTATATGCAACAAACTAGTTACGTAAAAGACAAAAAAAACGAAGAATTGGACATAAAATATTTGGCAATTTCTGTGCACATTTTTGTCTCTACCAGAAGATGTAAGACTGTCAACAGGAGCAAAGATTTTAGACTGCCTTTTCACCACAGTCAAACATGGAGGGGGACACTTAATAGTTTGAGGTTGTTTTAGAGACTTATTCAGAGTGAAAGGAAAAACTGTACCAACATGACTATAATTCCATACTTCAGCGCCATACGTCATTGTGGCTAATTGAAACCAAAATCATATTAAACTGGATCACAAGGCCAGAAGGTACTAGCAAATAACTAAGTATTTCAGCTGAATGTTTGGAGAAACAAACTGTCCAGATGACCAGAGTGTGTATGCTAATGGAGGATTTTTTTATTGAAAGCAATACAATGTAACATACACACACAATATATACTGTATATATACTGTAATTGTTTTTGGTCAAAGTCAATCTTCATAGCATTAATTAGCCTCGTTGGTTGCATATGAACAAATGTAATATCTATGTGTATCTCAAAAATGATAAAACTCTAGTTTTAGTCCTGTTCTTATCCTAATCTTTTAATCTGATATCGTCATTCTATATCTTCCAATTGCAGCTTTCTGATTCTTCTCGCCATTTGTAACACTTCCAATCTCTCTAATCAAGAACGAATCACAAATTACTTGATTACCTTCATACATGCAAAGTTTAGTTCTTATTCCACATGTGAGAAAGTAAAACCCTGTGGCAGACACAACAGGTTTTAGAAGTTGAAAACCTGAACTTAAAAACAAATGATAAGATCATAAAGCTTGGTAGACAACAAGCTGATGGTCACCCGTCAGGGAATTTTGGGGGGTGGATTAAATGTTTTTAGTGTCAGTCGGCTTTAGTTTTCTTTCTGCAGAGTTGGCTCTGGTCAGACGCCATTAACTGTTTCTCGGCTGATTCTGCATGTCGAATGAGCGGTGGATCTTGATGGCGAAAAAGAAAATTCGATTGGATTAGTGAATAAACACAACAAAAAATAAACAGACCATGTTTGTTGTTAATCTTTGCAACTTTGAAACGCTGCTTGCTTTAGATATTTACAGTTCTAGCTCTTCCGGTTTTCCTGTTTGGATGCCGAATACAGTCTACTGCCACCTGCAGGTATAAGAGAGTTATGTTCTCTCTCACGGTTTGGTGTCTCAAATGCGCCTGCCTAATATTCGGCTTAATTTGCAGCACAATTAGCCGATGCTGATTAATAAAAAAATGGCAAAAAATCTGCCCTTTTGATCAGCCGAACTCTACATCAGATGATGTAAAACAGAAGAAGGTCTTCACTGAGGTACATGATAAAGTATTTATGGCCGTACAATCCAGAAATCTTTGAAGAGAATGAGTTTCACCTTCACAAGTCACAGATTACACCTCCAGTTATCCATCTAACCACTCCTTTAGCTGCCCATAGGACCACTACTGAAATTTTCCATTTGACAGCTCCTCCAGCCACCCACTGGTCAGCCACTCCTCTAGGTGCCCATCAGGCTATCGCCTTATCAAGCTATGCTGAAGAATTGGTCAACTTAAGCCTAGGTGACCCTTGAAAAAAGCTGTACCAAGGAAAATTCCTGCAACAGGAAGAAAACAGACGGCAATACACCTGTCAAAATGGCCCTGGAAGAAAACCAGAGAACAAAGTCTGACTAAGTGAAATGAAAAAAATGAAATAAGCTTGCCCAAGAAAGGTCTGGGCAACAACTAAAAGTCATGAAATTAACAAAAATGTTTGCACACAAATTTTAAGTGTTTAAGTTTTATTATAGTCATTACTGTTACTGAGATGTACAAACTTACAAACACACATGCAAGTTAGCTATTCAGATCTATGATGATGCTAATGTAACACACACACACATGCTGAAAAAAACTTTCAAATCCATTTTTTGTCATAATCCTATTTCATTATGTTACATATCACCCCGGTGGATATAATGATGTTACATATCACCCCAGGTTCTGTTACCACACACCTGGATCGTGGGGTAAATTGTAACATTTTATTCTGCATATTTTTAAACTTAACTATGCATTTTCCATTTGTGCTGCAAAGATACCAGGCATATCTTTTGATAGCAGACACTTTTAAATATTTTGAATTGCATTTTAAATACAGTGGCTTAAAAAAACGGCAAGATGCAGACAGACGTGTAAAGATTTTTACAACTATCCCCGGTCTTCCCTATTTTGTTACTCTGCGTGTTAAAATATTTTTGAGATAGCTTTTACAACAACTGGGGACCAATACCAAGATTCCCCAGTACACAAAGAAATTTCACTCTCTTTTTTTAAACACCATCTTCTTCATCTTTTCCAACGAATGCTTGATTTGAGGGTTTATCTTTAGAGTTAGCATTTTCTAGCACCTGACATCTGCTCTCAATTTTCTGTAGAAGGGTATTTCTTCACACTTGATATATAACATTGTGTCTTGTTTGATCGGTTTTCAGTAATTTCTCTGTGTGTGGGTGTTTTCTCAGTGAGTTTGCCAAAGAAAGAGAGCGTGTTGAGAAGAGACAGGAGTTTCTAAAGCTACGCAGGCAACAACAAATTGAAAGAGAGTTGACCGGTTACCTGGAGTGGATCTGTAAGGCAGGTATGTGATGAATATTTTAACAAAATTTTCTTATTGTAGCATACCTATATTTACATTAGGAAGGCAAGTTGTGCAAGAGTTACACATGATGGGTCAGGTAGCTCAGTGGTTGAGGCTCTGGGTTGTTGATCAGAAAGTTAAGGGTTTCCAGCCTTGGTATTGCTAAGCTGGCACTTTTGGGAACCTTGAGCAAGGCCATGATCCCTTTGAACTCCAAAGGTGCTGTAACATGGCTGACCCTGCATTATAAGCCCAGTTTTTTACATCGCTGGAATATGTGAAAAAATAATTTAATTGTAGGGATCAATAAAGTATTCTAAAATAAATCAATAAAAAAAAATAAGGGCATTTTCCAATTGCACTTGTGCATCTGGAAAAGTATTACATCCAGGGTCCCTGTTTGACAATTGACAATTAATGTCTTGCTGAAATTGATGTTTTGGTTGATAAACTCAAAACAAAGCTTTTTCAGAGGAGGTTTTGCTGGCTGAGGAGGATCAGAATGCAGAAGAGAAATCTCCACAGGATGGAGCTTGGTTCAAGAGGAAACCAAACAACCCAGGTAAAAAAGGGTGGTGATTTTGGTGTCATATAAACTGTTGGTCTGTGAATTTATTTGTGCTAAAAACATAAGCTGAAGACGGAAATTGAACAAATCAAATTAAATGGGATTTAGAGAGTTCAGCTAATGCACGTTTTTCCACAAGTAAAACTTTTAAAGTGAAATATTAACCACACTTGACTTCTGTCTATTTTGTCTGTTCAGAATTCTTGTTTTCATTGTCCTTTGCAAAATGTTAGCTCTTAAAATAATCCCTCAACCTCCTATTCTGAAAGAAAGCCTTTCTCATTCTTGTAAAGCTGCTTCACATACCCCATTTTCTTGCTTTTCGCTGTGGTTTCACTCTCCAGCCCATCCAGTGACATGCTTAACTTTCTGCTCTCAGTAGTTTATCAAGGCCCATAATCTCTATCAATTACGCCTGCTGTGGATGCCAGAAGTAATTATAGGGATTAAGACAACAGGGTTAATTGGATTAGCATGACACAGACACACACACACACACACACACACACACACACACACACCTCAGGGGAGTGCAGTTTAGGGATGTTTCTCTAATGCTTACCAACCTCACATAAAGGTGCCGTAATTAGAAATATATACTTACATATGCAGGGTTTTATCTTTTACCCCCTCAAGAGACAACAAGCAGTACAACACAAATTTCTAATGTACTGCAGACCATTAGTGCCTCAGCATCCACTTTCCAGGCCGTGATGGACAACATGATTGACAGGCTATATACAAAGATTTAAATACGAACTAGTCAGAGATGAGAGAGAGAGAGTGAGTGAAGAAGAGAGTGAGAGAGAAGCACATAGGAGGAAGGTAAAATCACAGCCTTGGGATTAGTGCTTAGTCATGCATGCGTGTTACTTTAGATCTCCTGAGAGATAATGACTGATGACTCACAGTGAAATATGGCTTACAGCATGCACACATCTATTTCTGTAGTAGGGGTATAATGCACTGACACTATCAGTATGAGGATCATTATCTGTACATGGATTCGAACGCCATGTGGGTGTGGCCCCATTCAGAAACAGTTTTTTTTTAATTATTAAATTCTGGCTTGAACAGTTCTTCAGTCTCAAATTTATGATTCAAGTTTATATTTAGTGTCAACTACAGATACAGTAACGTTTTCTTAACAATCCCAGTCATCAATCTGTCAGCCAATTACTAAAACCACTAGACGTCTTAATAGTTTTCTTTTTTCTCTCTTGTGTGTCTGTGTGTAGTGCTGAAAAGAGCCAAAGTCAAAAAGGGGAAGAATGACCTCATCAGTGCCGAGGAGGGTGAGGAACACTTCACAGACATTTCCTCAGTTGGTAAGGCTTAGAGTTGTCTCACTGCCATAATTCATAATAATGGGGATCACTAGACTTCATTTATTATCAAAACGGGTCTTTCTCGGATACGTACTGTATCCAAAGTGAAATAAGCGATAGCATGTTTGCACTATTCTTAACATCACCATAGCAACCTAATTAAATATAGTGGAGCTTGAACATATTGAAGATGATGTATTTTTTGTATGATGACACATTGGTAAGTGTTTTTGAATTACAGCTCGAGGTTCCTGCCGGACCTTGGGTTACCGTGTCATTAGATTCGAGGCTGGATTGGATGCAGTTGCAGCTGAGTGAGATTTTAATGAAAGGCAGGCAGACCAATTTAAAAACATTAGGCAGGATCAAGGTCAGACACGACAAAAAAATAAAAATAGTAACCCGGCTGTCTCAAAACACAAAAAAGACAAAATAGTTGAAAAAAACCTGGAACACTGAAGACAGAAATAGAAGGTTTAATCAAGTCTGAAGCTACAGGGAAATTGAATTTTTACTTCTTGTGTGTGAAAGTTCAATATATAGTGCTGGAGTTGATCAGTGGCATGTGTGCATGGTACATGTGCTAAGGTGCATGTGTAGTCCATGGTGGCCATGTTTTTTAAGGCCGGTGATAAGGTGGTGACCTAAAACATTGACTTGTGTGGAATGTGCTTTCTTTGACAATAAATGGATTGTCCTAAAATTGTTCTTAGTTGCCTATTTTTTTGTATTTAGATAAGTGATGCTTCAAGGATCACAAAAACAAAACTCTCAAATAAAATTTAAAAATAAAAGAATATTAAATATAATTACAATCAGTCAAGGATCTTTGATTAAAGATGCTATATGCCTATTTGTTGCATAGTGCTAAGTGCATCCAAAGTGAAGCCATTAGTGGAATTTACTTTGTATTGGTCCTGCCTTGATATAACGCTTCAATCTGAAACCACTCGCTTCAGCCCGGGGCTACTCTGTCAAGAGCTTCATGTCAGACTTAAGACTCTTATGTTAATTCTCCAATCTCTGCTCTTTAATATAGTTTACTTTTTGTGGTCACGGGTGGAACTTGAATCAGCGAAACCCCTCCACATTGCAATTTCTGCTCAGTCTTGGGCTATGATTGGCGTCAAGCTCCTGGAACACTCATAATTTTACCCTAGAAAATGACTAATTATCCATTCTCGGTATAAATAACTAATAAGAAAAGCTGATTCAATAACAATATTTCTCTCTATTGGAATACATAATTAATTCATAAGAAAATGAATTTCAGGATGTAGCATGAAATGTGCCATGAAACAGACCTCCTATTCTCTACAAAATGTGAAATGCCTTGTGAAATGTAAAATAGTCTCTTGCATTTATTAGTTTAGAGCAAAGGTGCCTGAACTGTTTTCTTTGAAGAGCCAAAAAATCTATCTTGATTGAGGGCTGTGGACTGAAAATAATTGTGGCATTCTACCCCTTATTTATGATTTCATATTTAAAAAAAAAATAAAGAAAAATTATTAACCTTATACAGTTTTATTCACTGAAACTTATAGTACAGTGAGAATCCATAGGAACATAAGGCTGCTCTTTAAAAAAAAAAACAAAAAAAAACGTTTTTTCAAATGGCATTTTTACATTTTTTTTCTTCTCATGTATGGCATGGGTTTCCGATTTAAAGGTCACCACGGTCCAGCTTTGGCCCACAGGCTATAATTTGGGCATCTCTGGTCTAGAGGAATTCAACTAGCAATTTTTTAAGGACCAGTTACATGAAAATGTTTTGTGGAGTAGCTATAGTATTTCATAATCATAAATAAGACAAATAAATGCATCTTTTTTGTTATTGTTTTATAATTTTTTTTGTTTCATGCTTTGCAACTTTTACCACGATGTGATTAGTCTATGAAACTAGCTAAATGATTTGCATAAATGCATGTGATTGGATAAAGAAGTACATAGTATTTTCCACAAAAGTTGCTCTGGTTCGTGTTTAGAAAACAAAACGTGGCTAGTTTCAGTTTTCTCTCGTGAAGTACCACGCTGATGGCTTTGGATATGTAAATGCCACGTAACATGGCAGGAAGTAGATGCAAGTGCAGATTATATATTATTATGCTGCAATTTATCAAACTAATGACCTGGCAACAAAACACAAAATTATGAAATATATGAACAAGACACCTGAATTTGGACATGAACACAAACAATGACAAATAATGGGCAACAAATCTAACACAATGAGTGTCATTAAGTTTGAGGCTGTGTTCAAGTGCTCGTGAGCTGTGACTAGAAATCAGGTGTGAAATCATGTGACATGCAGTGGCTTAGGGGAACCATAGTCCAGTGTTCCGTTTTTCATATGTTGAATCTAGAACTTTCCATCAAACATTTGGTGCACAAGCTAGTGTTCATCTGTGTATATATATTTGTCAACAATCTTTTGATAGATGTATAGTAAAGTCATGAGGTACTGTACATGTGCACTATTATTATTTAATATCTGCCCTTTAACATATTATTCATTTATTCATTCATCAAAATTGAGCATTTTCAATCTATTTAACACCAGGTGGAAGGAAAAGCAGAGAATTTTAAGGACACCTATACATAAAAATAGGAAACAGAATATCCACAATAACTCAGGAATTGAAAAAATATAACTCATAACTCATTCGCTAAAATCTGAAAAGGCAAAACATAATGAAACTTGCTGCAGATGTAACTTTGTTCTGTACTGTGTCTATACAGCCCCTGCTGGATCTCCTTTTGCCCGAGCCAGCCTAAAAAGCAGCAAGAACGACAGCTCATCATACTTCCGTCGCAAAGAGAAACGGATGCGCTTCTTCATCCGTCGCATGGTGAAAGCCCAAAGCTTCTATTGGATTGTGTTGTGCATAGTGGGCTTGAACACGATGTGCGTTGCCATGGTTCACTACGACCAACCTGAGGGGCTCACCCAAGCACTGTGTACGTATATTCCTCTTCTGGAAAATCCAGAGGGACAACATCTGAACTAATGTTGTGCATTACACACGAAATAAAAGATACTGGAGATGTAAAAATTGGAAAACTAATACATTTTGTGGAATAATGACCCATGACATGACTCAGAGTTAGGTTTTCAGAGTGAAGTAGATTTTTTTCTGATAATAGCACGTTATGGTCTTTATTCTTACCCCAATTTGGCAACATTCTAAACACTGAGTCACATTTTTTATTTGTTAAATAACAACACATGTCTCAATTTGCATGTCATTAGGCTTAAATTATGTGGAGCACCCTCTATACAAGTCTTCTTGCAAATCCGTTATTATAGAAACAATAGCCTATTAGAGCCATGATGTTATAGAAATGTAATCATCATCGTCTGAGAAATCGGGAAAAGTTTGCGCAAATTTTTATGTTACGTTGTTGTGCTTGTTAGACCTGGCTGAGTTTGTGTTCCTGGGTCTGTTTCTATCTGAGATGACTCTGAAGATGTATGGCCTGGGGCCCAGGAACTACTTTCACTCCTCATTCAACTGCTTTGACTTTGGGGTGAGTCACAGCTGGATGAATCAGAGAAGCATGGCATGTTCATTTCATGTTCAGCTATAAGCAGCCACGGCGACACTCGCAGCCATTTCATGTGGCAGGAGGGACTTTCGCACGCTGTGGCTATTCATTGTCATTATTTTGCTTCATTATTTAGCGTCTGTTATATTTGTAGCTCATTATTTCTGCATTCTGTGCTCTGAATAGGTCATCGTGGGGAGTATATTTGAGGTGGTGTGGGCAGCTATCCAACCAGGAGCCTCTTTCGGTATTAGCGTCTTGAGGGCTTTACGTCTGCTCAGGATATTTAAAGTGACCAAGTATGTTGAAATACTACTACACCCCCTTTCACACAGATAATGTCAGTAAGAACGAAAATATATTTATTCATATTACATTTATGCAAGCTAATTTAGTTTAGTTTACATGCATTTAGCTACCAACTGTAGCTGACAGGAAGGATGTAGTTTTAGTGGTTGAGAATGGAAAGTTCATGGGTAGTTTTTAAATCCTTAGACAGGGTGGATAACAACAACAATTCAGTATTAAAATCTTGAAAATGAAAGATTTTTGAGCAAGTAATAAATAATAATAATAATCACAGTAATAGCTCTCTCTGTCTGTTTCAAAGCACTGAGAGTGAAGACTCCTTCCAATGAATATATAGGAATACCTCTATTTTTGTCTGCTACAAACCATTGAGAGTAGAGACTCCATCCTGTAAAGTTATAGGAACAGCTCTATCTCTTTCTGTTACAAAGCACTGACAATGGATACTCCTTCTTATAAAAGTTATAGCAACAGTTCTATCTGTGTCTGTTACAAACCACTGAAACTGGAGACTCTTTCCAATAAAAATATAAAATCAGCTCTAGCTCTGTCTGTTACAAAGTACTGAGAGTAAAGACTCTTTCCTGTACAGTTATAGGACAGCTCTATCTCTGTCTGTTTTAAAGCACTGACAGTGAAGAGTCCTTCCTAAAAAGGTATACTAAATGAACACACAGCTCTATTTCTTCCTGTTACAATGCTTTTAGAGTGGAGATTTTCTCCAGTAAAGTCATAGCAACAGCTTTATCTCTGTCTGTTGCAAAGCTCTAAACTGGAGTCTCCTTCTACTAAAGTTATAGAACAGCTCTATCTCTGTCACAAAGCACTGACACTGAAGACTCTTTCCAGTAATGCTGCAAATGATTTCACCAAAGTAATAAAAATATATTTTAGTAGACTTCAGGATCAATGTATTTAAACTACAAAATAATGTACAAGAATGAGTGTGTTTAAAAACCCATGATACTGCTGTAGAATCGCCGTCTGCTGTGGTATCATGGTAAGTGTATATTTTATACTTATGTAAATTGCTGTTTATACACTTTACAAACTGCATTTCTCCATAGGTATTGGAACTCTCTGAGGAATCTGGTGGTGTCACTGCTCAACTCAATGAAATCCATCATCAGCTTGCTCTTCCTCCTCTTTCTCTTTATTGTGGTCTTTGCTTTACTGGGCATGCAGCTCTTTGGAGGACAGTGAGTGAACACTTTAAAAAAAACGTTTAAAAGTTATCTACAAGCGATACAGCATACAATCTAAAAATATAGGCGCCCAAAAAACGTTTCCTAAATGATTTGTCTTGTTCCACCCACTGAGCACCATGACTTGCTTAATGAGGTTTTGTAAAGGAGCTTTTTCTGTAAGTATTCTCTGGAGCAAAACTCAGCTTACATTGTGAGAATTCTCATTCGAGAAAGTGTACTGCATTTGTCGGTGTTAAAGCTTAAATGATTTCCACTGTTCTCCAGAGGTAAAGCATATTTGCTGTGTCTGATATGAGAGTCATAGTGTCAACCCAAGGCAACATCTGTTCACCAGAGCTGCCTTATCAATGACGACAAAGTCTCAGTAACATCATGCGTTTAATTGTGTAATGATCTGGGTGATTATCTTCTGCTCTGTGTACCAGTTGTGGTGGCGGTTTGCCAAAGGTAAGCTTTGATGGCTAAATCAAAATGTTTACCAAAGTGTGTATATTATTGGCGAAATTCAGTATTTTAACTTATTGAAATTATCATAAACGCATCACTGCAATGTTGCATTTTTCATGTCTGCTTATCTTAAACTGTTTTAGAAGTGTAAAGTTTACCTGAAAATCCATACTAGAGTAAAAGTGTAGATACCTTACTGCAAAACATTCTCAATTACATGTTAAAAGTCACCAATTTCAGTATGACTTAAGTAATAGTATTAATACTGAACATAGGCTCAAAGATGCAATATTCCTCGACCAAGACACATGTTAAGTAAAAAGCCGAAAACAGTTCATTTGTGAGGTTTTATTTTCTAAAACAGAAATCAAATTGTACACATTAACAATGCATTAACCAATATCAACACAACAACCTATTTAACATGCCAGAATAAAACAAAGATTAACATTTACAGCGGTATTTAACAGAAGTGACGTACAAAAATGCTTTGAGTTTCTATCAATGAATAAATCAACACTGGCTCGCTAGATTACAAACTTAAGATACCATCAGCCTACAGCCTGAAATCATTTTTTGAACAAAGACAAAGCAAACTGGAAAAAGTGCTTGTTTAAGTGTATAAGAAAGAGGTAGGTCTTCACCTGTTGGTTGAAGATAGTCAGGGACTCGTTTTGTACATCTAGGGGAAGAGATCAATCAAGCTGGTCAAGTTGGTTACAAAATTAGTAAAGCAAACTTTCAAAAAATGATCTTCAATTAAAAAAATATTGTACAGATTCATGTCACAAAGTATAAGAACCATTAATAATCAATACACAAATAAAATGAAATTAAATAATTTAAGATAAAATAAAATTCAGAGCTGACTGACTGACCAAATGTAATTGGTAACGATGAGTGTACATTTGGGGCATTTTGGCAGACGCCCTTATCCAGAGCAACTTACAACTGAGCATGGAGGGTTTTAGGGCTTTGCTCAAGGGCCCAGCAGTGGCAGCTTGGTGGTGGTGAGATTTGAACCTGTGATCTTTTGATCCAAAGCCCAAAGCCTTAACCACTGAGCTACCACCTCCCATGATTGTCAATAAAAAGTGAAGTAAAAAGATCATATATTCAATCATAATGTAGTTAAGTAGACAGTAAAAGTTATTTTTTTGATATTTAGTAAAACTAGAAAGCAGCCAAAAGATTACTTAAGTACAGTAAAAAATTACATTGACTTAACAATGCGCTCGTTGTCCCACCATTACGCATAGCATCTTCTTCTGATAATTATTAAATCTCTGAACGTAATCTGATTGGCTCGTAACCTACTGCCAGTTAGTAAATCAGGCAAAAGCCTCTGAAACTTTAACATATACATGCAATATAAAGTAAAGGCTTCATTGCTTAGAACCTATTTTCGGGAAAAGGTTTTGTATTTTGTGTTTTAATGGGTAAAAACAGCCCTCTGAAAGAAAAACTGACTATTGTTGATCATTACATTTGTTGTTAATATACTTTAAAGAAACCTCAAATTATTCACGGCATACTCCCATTCATTTTTCAATGCTTCTCACTGTAATCCAGCCTCTAACCCCTATACAACATTTGTAAGTGGGAAGAAATACCATATGTCAGCTGGGATTTTGATCTTCTTGACCCAGGACTTTGAGCGATTATACAATGTGTCTGTCTTTTCTCATAATAAACACATCACTACACAGACTAACTGATTCCTGTATATAGCATTCTATTTCTTGTCTGTATATGACATTTTAAGGTTATGTTTTACCAAGACACAACACATAGTAATCCTTATTATAATCATTGACAGTGCATTATTGAATGCAGTTTGAATGCAGAAAGTTAATTGCAGACAAATATTTTAAAATAGACCTAGTAATAACCTGTGTGTGAACGGGTGCAGCTAATGATGGAATAAGTGTGGGGAAGGGTGGTGCAAATTGATTTAGTAGAATCCAGCTCAGGCTGACATCTAGTGAATTGGCAGCGGTGCAGCTTTCTGAGTTAATCTCAGTAGAAAAAAAGAAATGCGTTTCGCTCATAATGCAGCAGCTGCTGGTGCGAGAGTTATGAGATACTTTGGAATGTGTGCAGAAATCTTTGTCAATCAACTCATTTTGCCCATTACCTTGTTACCATTTCATTAACAGAAAGAGTAATGCCTCTACATCTAAATTATAGATTAGTGGTTAACAGTAAGAATTAACTTCCCTCATGTAAATCCCCAAACTGTGTATTTCGAACTGGTAATATTTACCCTGGTCAAACACGAGACGAAAAATGTCTGTCTTTATTTTGGAAGTTGTCGAATGAATTTAAACAAATAGCATTAATTTCCTGCTGGTATTGTATGAGGAAGTCAGGTGTGGCAAAGAAGAATGTGAGGGTGGTGCGTCCTGCATATATGAGGATGGTGTGACAGAAGTTAAGTGTGCAGTAGGAATGACAGACTGTTTGAAGGTAGAGTTGGGACTGCATCAAGGATCGGCTCTGAGCCCTTTCCTGTTTGCAGTGGTGATGGACAGGTTGACGGACGAGGGCAGACAGAAGTCTCTATGGGGATGATATTGTGATTTGTAGTGAGAATAGGGAGCAAATTTGCACTGCAGCGAAGGGGAATGACAGTCAGTAGGAGTAAGACAGAGTACATAGTGTGTGAATGAGAGGGGGGGGTAGTGGAGTGGTGCAGTTGCAGGGAGAAGAGTTGGTGAAGGTGGATAAGTTCAGGTACCTGGGGTCAACTATGCAAAGTAATGGAAAGTGTTTTAGAGAAGTGAAGAAAAGAGTGCAGGCAGGGTGAAATGGGTGGAGAAGAGTGATTTGTGATAGAAGGGTATCTGAAAGAGTAAAAGGAAAAGTTGCTAGGACTGTGGTGAGACCTGCTATGTTGTATGGATTAGAGACAGTGGCATTGATTAAAAGACAGGGGGTGGAGCTGGAGGTAGCAGAGCTGAAGATGTGAGTGTCTTGGGAGTGACGACGATGGACAGGATTAGAAACAGGTTTATTAGAGGGACTGGGCATGTAGGACGTTTTGGAGACAAGGTAAGGGGGGCTTTGGACATGTGCAGAGGAGGGACATGGCGTATATCAGTAGGAGAATGCTGAGGATGGAGCCGCCAGGAAGGAGGAAAAGAGGAAGAGCAAGGAGGAGGTTAATGGACGTGGTGAAGGAAGACATGTAGGTAGTTGATTTGAAAGAGGCAGATGTAGAGGACAGGGGGGTGTGAAGAGGGATGAATCGCCGTGGCAACTCCTAAGGGGAGCAGCCGAAAGAAGAAAAAGAAGCATTTATTTCCTGCATTAGTATTCTTTAATTGAGTTCACACATATGTTTTTGTTATATTTTAGCTATATTTAGTTTTTTTTTTCCAACACTATGTCTTTAAATTGAATTTGAGCTGTGAAATCCATTTGAAGCCACTCCAGCCACAGTTATTGTTTTTCTAACAAATAATTTTCTTTGATTCTGTTGGGAGATGATGCAAGCAGGACATGGTTGAATAGGCTGACTTTGTAATTTACCTAATACCCAATTTAGTTACAGAAAATAAACAGTTATTTTATTTATACAGCTAAGAAGTTGAGGGTTAAGGGCCTTGCTTAAGGGCCCATCAGAGGGTTTTAGTTGGGGTAGGATTTCAACTCATGAACCTTAATTTGACTCCAATTACTGTATCTTATGAGTATCTTTATTATCTTTAATTTCTGAGTGAATTTTTGATTTGCATGTGATGTGCATGTTATTTCAAATTTTCTTCTCCAGACTTGAGTCCAGCCCCTGTATGTTATTATGATAAGACTCCTTTTGAACATTTTTACATTTCCAATTCCTCTTTTTTAAAAGACTTACTGCTATTTCCTTTCTTGTGACAGGTTTAATTTTGATAACGAAACACCCACTACAAATTTTGACAACTTCCCCGCTGCCATAATGACCGTCTTCCAGGTATTTGCTAAATTTTTTTGTTTTTATGCAAAATCATTTACTTTTTATGTTTTTTAAGTGTAATTATATAACATTGTGCAACTTTTGGGTTACGGTGTTACACTGTGTTTTTGTGTGTGTATGTGTGTAGATTTTGACAGGAGAAGACTGGAATGCAGTAATGTATCATGGGATTGAATCTCAGGGTGGTGTCCCACTTGGGATGTTCTCCTCCATTTACTTCATTATACTTACTCTCTTTGGAAACTGTATCCTCTTCTGCATAAGCATTGGCTGCTTAAATAGCCAATAGGCTTTCAAGTATAAGATCCGTTTTAGGTTTAATAACTAATGCAACGTTGATGTAGCTATGTCTTTAACCTGTGTTGAACCAGACAC
The DNA here is from genome assembly GCA_024362625.1 of Silurus asotus. Lineage (NCBI taxonomy): Eukaryota > Metazoa > Chordata > Actinopteri > Siluriformes > Siluridae > Silurus > Silurus asotus. Next base: position 8,636,006 of record MU563656.1, read on the forward strand.
TCTTCTTAATGTGTTCTTGGCTATCGCTGTTGATAACCTGGCCAATGCTCAGGAGCTGACGAAGGTGGTCAAACTGATTTTCCTGACTGTTATGACTTTGAATTTGTGATTAAATATGTCTGCGGCATGAACTAGAGCATGAGCATGAACTAGATTTGTCCGATCATTGTGTGAGTGTGATTGGCTAATTCTGTGTTTACCAGGACGAGGAAGAGCAAGAGGAAGCTGCCAAAAAAAACATTGCGCTGCAGAAGGCGATGGAGGTGAAGGAGGTCAGCCCAATGTCAGCAGCTAACATATCTATTGCTGCGTAAGTCTGTGCGAGTTTCTCCTTTATTTATTGCTGCCACTCAAATCCATGTCCATCCACACATGTGCATTATATGTCCATTTATGTGTATTCCACAGACACACTCAGCATTTGTCTCATCTGAGGTATTCATTCAACATCTTAGCCATTGCTATATCTGTGTAACATTTTGTTCTGTCACTGATGTGGTGTTTTAACTCACTGTACAAGAACACTGATGCTATTTGTACTATTGCTAGGATTAGTGAATAAACATTTGTTACATGTTTTGATCAAAAACTTGCATATGATTAAATAATAGGTTTAGAAATCTTTGCACTGTGAGTATTTTAAAATGTGTGATTTATTTTTTATTCGTATGTACTTTTTTCTTGACTAATAGTGCCATAATGGTTTCATAATCTTTGATCTGTAAGTCTGATGTATTGGTGACACTGAGGTAAAGGATCATGGATTTTATATTTTTTCCAAAAACTTGAAACCATTTAAGAATGTGACATTATTTCCACTGATACATTCTGATGCAGTTTGAATGCTAAAACCTTTAACTAAAGTGTTACCAATCTGTGTGTTGTGTCTTAAGACGTACAGGTGAACAAACAAGGCGAGATGGACATTCCTGAAGGGATGTCCCTCTGCCGGCCCTTATTATTTTTTTTTTTTTTTAAGTGTTCGTCTTATTGTGTATTGTTTTTGTTTGTTTCGCATGTGCAGTTTTGTAAAGCAAAATCGAGATGTGCTCTCTCGCAGCTCTTCCGTCAGCAGCGTTCACTCACTGTGAGTTTTGCTCTCACTTATAATCTTACAAATGTTGCCCTTGCCCTTCCTCTTCACTCTACTCCTCTCTTCTTTCTATTCTTCTCCCAACTCATTCCCTACCTGTAGTGAAACCCATTTTGAACTTTATACTCTATAACTGTCCCCTGCATTGTGTTCCTCATACCCATAACAGCATCTGCCACTAATAGCCCAGTCATTGCAATATGTGGTGCGGAAACCCGGGTTTTAGGATAACCTGTGGAAATTATAAGTGATATTTATAATTCTATTCGCAAAAAAACCTTATCACTTTTTATACTTAGAGTTTTGTTCATTTGGTCAAGTGTTTTGGCGCTTCTGTCAGTTCTCATCCCCTGGTCAAAATGTAGAAGAACCGCTCTTAACTGTGATTATAGCTATAAAGCATTAGTAACATGTTTCTTTAAGCTTAATACATCTGAACAAATACACCTGTTTCTTGGCACTCAGTAGAGGCTTTTGGTATAAAGCAATTTCAGAGTCTTGCCAAAAATAAAACCTCAATCAGCTCGAGGTCTCGGCTCTGAATAGGACATTTTAATACATTCAGGTTTTTGGTTTTGAATCATGGCTTGTTTGGGGCTTGTTTAAGGAACAATTCTCCTTGGTATCAAGTCTCTTGTAAAATCTTTTGAAATAGCTCTGTTTTTGGCTCCAGCCATCTTACCCTGACCACTTTCCCAGTCCCTGCTGAAGAAATGTATCACCACAACATGATGCTATCATCATCTAAATGATATCAGGGTGATAGTTGACTTTCTGCTAAATGTAGTGTTTTATGCCAAGCCCAAGTTCAGACTTGATCTAAATTTTACCTTTATGCAACTCCAAATTTTTGTTGCTTCTTTCATATTGAATAATTACTTTTTTTTTTCATAAAACCCAGTTTTGTGAAGTGACTAGCCTATGGTTTTCTGAGCCCTGGATCTCTTCAGCTCCTTAATAATCAATCAACTGTAAGCCTCTTGGTTGCTTTTCATTGGTGCAATTTTTTCATGTGCTATCCAATGTATAGCATTTCTTTGGATTATAATGACAACGAAAATAAATAACCAAAACTGACTGATTTTTTCCCAAATCCAAAATTGATCCCTGAATGATTTCGATAGCTCCTTAGTTTTATTGTACTATTTACTGCTCAAATTGAGAGAGGGCTGGGGAGGATCCAGGAACCCCCAAAAGGCATTAGCTAAGTAAAAAATAGACTTATGAGGTTTCCCAAGATTATTTTAGTGAAAAACTATTAGAATTACACAACAACCCTCATAAGACTTGAGTCAATCCTGCACTGGTACTATTTACATTTAATATGATTTCTGGAGAATTTACAGCTTTCATAGCAATTTTGTGACTAGACATTCTTTGTAGTTTGCATAGAAACTTGTTATGTAAACCCAATCCATTTCAGTTCAACACTATTAAATAATCAAAGAGGTCAATACTGATGATAGATTAGACGTAATGAAACATGAATTATGAAAATGATAGTTTTGTAGGAAAAAAAACCCTTCTGATGTTCTTAAGGCACTTAAGAGTCGAAACTAAACCCTTGCCCAAACAACAACATACTCATTATAATCCTTGGTACTCTAGCCATGTGTGAAAATGCTATTAAACACAACCTGTAGTCATTCCCGATGAGGTAAAGTACTGATAGTCCTCAGTGCAGAGTCAGCCCTAACACGTAGCTGTGCTGTGTTGAACGAGAGTTATTAAAGTTAAAAGCATGAGTTAATTTCATTGCTGCTGTTTGTTTTTACTAACATAATGAATTATGCATAATCCATCTCTGACACAGGCTGCACTTTGGCTCTTTGTTTTTCTTTCTAGTGAGATTTCAATAGAAGAGAATTTAAACAACAGTCTGTTTTTACCGCCTTCAGCCTTTTGGCCATGTGTGAATGTCTGTCTTTGCGGTGTCATTATCACCTTTGTATCATTTTTGTTTGTTTGCTTTCTGTGTACCACTTTTCCCTGTTCTCTCTTCAGTCTTTTTGCTAGCATCATATCTGTCCATCATGTCTGACCTTCTGTGCTGTGTGGTTCTCTGTGTTGCTCACAGGAATTATGTCTACACCCCTGTTCATCGCTTTGTGAGGTATAGTTACCATGATATGGCCCAACTGCACCACCTTTTACTAATGCTGTATCTCCATTAAAAGTATACAGTATACTGTATATCAAATCATAAAGAACATGTTGTTTTTTGTAATAAGAACTGTGTGCGTATTGCGCATCTCATATTGTGCATATACTCTACAAATACAGAACAGAAATTGTCTCTATGCTCAGTGTGTATATAAAATATAGCCTAGAACATGTATAGCAGTCTTGTTAACAAGTGTTTGTCAGCCTCCACGATAGCAATTAGGTGATGTTACTGTAGGGTGCTTCAAATTCCATGCTGGGATAACAGCGATTAGGGTTCAGAAAAGCTATAGCCATTCGAACCCATCAGCAGCATTTATTTGGGGCTCGATAAGCAAACAGCTCTTGGGTCACAGTATATATGCTGCGGTTTGATCTAAAAACAACATGAATTACAAAATGCATATGATTCCATCCATGAGGACCATCTTTTTACTTTTGGGTGGGCACCCATCTGACAAAGTAGCAAAGATGGCTCACAAAATTGTGGCACCATATACACCATATGCATTGTATACATACTGCATATCAAGCGTATTTAATTGAACAATTAAAGAAACACTGATCTTCATAACGTTCTTATTCACAACTTTATACCTAATTTTAAGTCCAATTTAGGAAAAATATATGGACATATTTATTTAGATACAATCTCTCTCTCTCTCTCTCTCTCTCTCTCTCTCTCTCTCTCTCTCTCTCTCTCTCTTATATATACTCTAATCTTACATTAAGTTGTTTACTACAATGGTACTAGATGTTCTTATTGTATGTAGCAGTCAAACGATTGACCTCCAACAGATTCGACTAGAGGGCCATTGGTACAGGAATCATGCTGCTCAATGCTTTTGAGATTAAAAACTCCCACAAAGTGACCACCAAGATTTGCTTTATTATATCGAGAAATTGAAACGGAATCTCGTAAATATTTCCAAATATAGGAAAATGTTAAAGGGCAGACAGTGTATCAATAACGTATTTTCTTTGTGTCTATCTGTATGGTCTATACTCATATCTGCATACAGTAAATGTACCTACAGTGTCTATATTTGTATTTTATCTAGCTAAGAAATAGCAAAGATTAGGGAGATGAGATTAGTATTATGAAGCGGATAATGTCTGTATATTGAATAGGTTTACACTTCAATGCCCACTTTATTGGGTCTTGAATGTGTGTTACTGGTGAAGATAAAGTACACATATTAATCAAACTGCTAGACTCAGCTTTGTTCAACATTAACTATTGATATTATTCTTCCTCAACCAAACCTTTGGTTATGAGCCACTCCTGGGCAATGCAGTACGAAAGTGAATATAAACAACAAAAGATCGTCTTCCTATGGAAGAGAGTTGTTTCCCCATTTTTCAACTACAGCTTATTGATTGTTCTACCTGATGTTTCTCTCTGTTTTTCCTCTAACACAGTAAGGAGCAGCAACGCTCTCTGCAGAAGATGTCTATCTGGGAGCAGCGAACTACTCAACTCCGTCGCCACAACCTGCGCAGCAGCAGCGAAGCTCTTTACAATGAGATGGAGCCTGAGGATCGGTTGCACATGTCCTCAGCACTACACCTGCGGCCCGACATGAAGGCACACCACGATCGACCCTTGCTGGTGGATAAATCTCACTTGCCAGAGGGCAGGGAAACCCAAGAGGAGGCACCCCCACATAAACACCACCGATGCCGTGGTGAGAACGGTGAAGCTGGCGAAGGACGCCGCCATCGGCACCATCGTGGTGGTGAACATAGAGGGCACCAGGATGGAGGACATAGGAACCAAGCAGAGGATGGTGTCGATGATAAGGAGCACCATCATCACCATTCGCACCGTTCCCGGGAGACCGATGGTGATGGCGGTAATGGAGCAAAAGGGGAGCGAAATGCAAGAGGACACAGAGAGGGGGAAGCAGGAAATGGCGAGAGGAGGAGAGACAGGCCTCGCGTTAAAGCTCAAACTACACCTAACAAGGAGGAGAGCAGGGACAAAAAAGAGAAAGATATCCCAAACCACAGGTCAGCCACAAAAACTGCAACAAAAACAATGTCAGCTAAAATTAAAAAGCTTTCATAGCTTTAAAATGATTCTCAAATATTAAAAAGTAATGCAGAAAACTATTTGGAACATTATGAATAGAAATGTCATTGTATTGCTGCTGCAAGGCAAATCATAGGCTTAAATTAATGGGGTCTAATTTTAAAAACACTGATAATAGGAGCCTATTTGTTTGGCATACATTCTACAGTGTTAAACATAACTAAAACTAGTTGGAAAAGTCATGTAAATAAAATGTCGAAAATACATAGGGAGATGCAGTTATAGAAAAAATCTGAATCTGAAACGGAATCTTTTAAAATAATAGCCAATGCTGAAGTGTTGTATTCCTCCCATTAACTATTCAATGATTTGTCAACTTCATTAATCATATGGTGGTTTTCTGGGAACAGGTTTGTGGATACAGAGGGTGATGATATGAGCTCGAGTCCTGTGCCATCTCCAACGGAGAGACAAGAAGACTCAGATAATCTAAAAAACATCTCAAAAGTGAGATCAGCTGCAGTCAACATCCCTGTTATGGTCACTGCCCCACCTGGAGAGTCCACCATCATTCCCAGTCAGTAGTCCATCACCTTTAACAGGGATTATCTTTACCCCAGGAATTCAGTGTGTTTATTTAAACTGTGTAGTCCGGTTTAACACTGATGGTTCTGTTCATGGCAGTGAGCAACATGGATGGTGAGAGCCTACTCCTTAGTGAAGAAAAGAAGGATCTGGATGAGCTGAATCCGAATGCTCCAAAACAAATCCTACCCTACAGCTCTATGTTTGTGTTTGGTCAGTCCAATCCGTAAGTATTGCCTGTAAATATGGTCATTTTAAGCACTTACAAATAGGCAAGAATGTGTGAAGTAGTTAAAGTAACCTTAAGCTAGTAGAAAGTCCTAAATTAAAGGTCTATCACCATACATTTATCCAGGTCATTGCCAAGCATTTAAAACATTGAATCAAACTACATGAATACTGGAAATAAATTGTAAATCCGTCTATGCTTGCAGTGTGCGAAGGTTGTGCCACTATGTGGTCAACTTGCGCTACTTCGAGATGTGCATTCTCATGGTGATTACCATGAGCAGCATCGCGCTGGCTGCCGAAGACCCTGTCAATGCTAATGCTTTTCGGAACCATGTGAGACTATGACACACATTTACACACATATATATCCATCCCACACAAGCATAGCAAACGACTGATCATTCTGTTATTCTGCTGTGAAGAATGAATCTAGACAAGGTAACAGTCAAGAAACAAAGTGTGGTATATATAGTGCCCACCCACACAAAAATTTACTGTGACAACCTGTAATCAGAACGGACTCTTTTGTATGGCATGAATCTAGACAAAATAAACCATAATACCAAATTTCTCTTGAAAATTATTGTATATCATATATAATAAAAAAATATCACCCTGGGATACCAATTTGCCCTCAGAGGTCCTATAATATACTTGCTTCTAGAAATCTCTTTGTTTTTAGATACTATAATCAAACAAACAACATCATCGGATCCAGCGAGTTTGCAAGACAAATCTAGCATGTTGTTCTGGAACGGTATCAGTCAGGGTTGGATATAAAAATAAATTGATCCCAACCATTATACATCAAGTATTAGAAAACTAGTATAGTAGTAATATTATTTAAAGAATTTCAACCTTTTGAAGATGAGGCCTTTCCAAAATAAGTCAATGAATAAAAAAATAAAAAAATGTGGTTTACTTTCAACATAAGGCTACCACCACCATGCTTTACAATGGGAATGTTGCAGTTTTTTTACATATTGTTCAATGTAGTTTGGAAACTATATAGATTTTTTTTCCACTATTCTGTAGCGTACAAGCTTCAAATCAAAATATAAAAGTCTATGTCCATGTTAAGTGTTTTACTGTGCATGTTTTTAATGTTAGTATTGACAAAATTTTACCTCATTAATCTTCAGATTTGTAACTCAATGTGAATATGGAATTATATTTCATTATTTCATAAATAATGAAATAATAATTTTGTTCAAATTACATACTGTATATGCTACTGTTTTTCTCCAGGTGCTGAAATATTTAGATTACATCTTCACTGGTGTGTTCACATTTGAAATGGTGATAAAGGTATGATTGAAATAGATACACATATATGTATATGCATACACAATATTGTGTAACACTCTTAAAGAAGATTGTATAAATAAAAAGGAATCAAATTCTTTGTTAACTATTCAACAATATAATTTTTTTTAGATGATTGACCTTGGGCTTCTTCTCCACCCTGGCTCCTACTTCAGAGACCTGTGGAACATTCTAGACTTCATTGTGGTCAGCGGTGCCCTGGTGGCTTTTGCCTGCTCGTGAGTACATCCTTCTTTCCAGATTTGTCAGAGTAGCAGCTAAAAGGAGAAAATCCACTCTGTCAACTTCAATCCAACGAAAAGCACTGTGCTGAAAATGATGAAAATGAGCTTTGACTGCTGCCTCTCCAGTGGCTGGTGGGAGATGGAGCGGTGGAGTAGTGGGACGGGTGTGTGTTGGCTTGGCTTCCTGTTTGAAGAAAGAGTGTTAAATGTGTTTGGGGATTATGTGTATTGTTGATGCACACCTGAGCTAGCTCTTCTTGGTTTACTGTTATTTCTGTTGGTGTCTCTCTAAGGAAAGTGGAGCCAAACTTAGCAGCAGATTTGAGGCGGCTCAGACTCTAACCGAAACAAATTTTTCCCACCTTAGCTTTAATTCTCACCACTACACAAGAGACCATGCTTAATTACTCAAATGAGTTTAAATTGCTTTCTCTCTATGGAGCATGGACTCATACACACACACACACACACACACACACTCAGGTACTCACACTCTTAAAAATAAATACTTATATGAAATACGTATGCACAAATCTATGTAATAATATACAAATAAATGCTGACAAACATAACAATCAGGCACAAATACACAATAGTACACAGACAAATATACTCACATACCTTCAGAAAAAAACAGACCCTCCTCTTTTTTAACAAACATTTTATGTTGGGTCACATGATTCTTTATACAGTAATCCCTAGCCTCAGGATGACCTCAGACAACCACACTTACAATTCCTGCTCATTTTCTAAAAAGATGCTGTTCCACTTTTAGATAAAGTCAAACAGTTTGGCCAAGCTTTTCCATAGGCTGCTTCATAATGGATGAAATTGCAGTGTTGTGCAGTGTGAAGTGGTGAAGTGAAGATCTTGCCTCTTTTCAAAACCAGTTATCTGGATTTTATTGACTTGAAGATCTGTGGCCCTTGGGATCAGCTACCCCAACTATTCAGGAGCCAGATGTTCTTTCACAGCCAGATCATTTATGAAAGTCCTGCTGGGTGGTCGACTAATCCAATTAGAAGCATTGAAATGGTGCCACTAGTAATGATCCCACCATTAAGCTTATGGGTTTGCAATTTCAAGACTCAATTTCAACCTCCACCTACTGTAGTATTTTGGTATTGAATTTGTATCTTCCCTGGGATGTAGTGCCAGTTTAGTGCCACTCAAAGTAACCTAATGGAGCGTAAGTTCCTGGAGGCAAATGTGTTTAAATTTATTATTAATATCATTCGTTTGTTTGCAATTTCTACCCACCAACCAGCTTTTCCCTATCATTGTATATCTACCAACCTGAAATTGTAATGTCTAGCTGGTGCTTATTCTCAGACATGTGAAGGTACCAAACCACAAGTGCTGCTCATGCAGAAGGAAACCACTGCATGACAACCATCAGCCAGTCCGGTTGACAAAAAAAAAGAGATCAATGCCATCCCTCACAATCAAACGGCAGCATCCTGTGTGTGTGTTCCTGTCAGGTCAAAACCCTATCTGCCTTGAGTTTACCACCTTTCGCAGCTACCCACTGTCTCCCCAGCTGTTAATACTCTATTCTTGGTAGTCATCTAGTCTATTCCTGTCTGTCATTACCTGATCCAGGTTGACACATAATCAGAGATGTAACCTGGGGTCAAAAACAAGCGTACTCACACAAATATATATGTGCTTATGTTCACATAGCCATTTAATCTCATACATACAAATACTTGTCAAGTACTCATCAAGTCAAGTCCTTAAGCTTTTATTGTTGTTTCAACCACCAAACGAAACAACATTTCTCCAGAAAACTGGTGCTCCATAAACAACATAGTGCTACACACAGAACACAGAGCTAAGGAATAAAAGTAAGTTGTCCTAGCCACATAAAGTGCATCGTGTGCAACCTAGTGCAAACAGTACGAGACAAAAGATGCAAATACACAATACAAAACAGCACAGTGCAGGACGGATACACAACATACACAATAGCACAGACCGGTATACATTCTGTATATGCTATACAATACAATGTGCAAAATAAGAGGATCGTAATTAAAGAGTGTCCTTGTAAACATTACTGTTTAGCCAGAGTTGGTGGCAGTTTGAAATGCGTGCAAAACAGCAACAGCAGGAATTGAGTAAGTGTGAAAAACAGCATGTATACCATAATGTATGTAATATGGGTGGTGCTATAGACATAGATTTTTTTTAATGAATTGAGTATTGAGTGTGTGTTTGAGTTCATGAGCATTGATCCGAGGCAAAAAAAATGGTATATGTATTGATGATGCAAAAAAAATGACGTAACACAACAGTGAATCTGTAACAATATAGTCACCCACAAGTGTGTGTGGTTTAAGTATGAACCGAATCCTTAAAAAGGTGCCTTTGGATGGTGCGAGAGACCCGAAAAGCGACAGAAAGCACTCAGTTAATGTAAAAGCAGTGTGTATCGTGAGCTGTGTGTCCCCAAGAGACTGTCGTGACGCAGCTAATGGCTTAAATGGAGAATCGAAATCCTTTTTCTGCCTAAGCATATGGTAAAATGTGTTACCTTGCATTTTCTTTTATCTTTTTTCTATTTCTCTTTACTTCCTCCCTTTGTCTAAAGCTGGCTCCCTCTTTATATGTTTTTTGTTTTATATGAATTGTAAGCACTTACAGTATGTCCTTTCTTGGCTTTCATTCCTGCTCTTTCTGCCTTTCTCTGTCTATAATGTTCCTTTTCCTTTCTCTTTCCTTGTTTGTGTTGCTTTCAGGAGCTTCATGGGGTATGCATTTGTTACGGCTTATTTCTGCCTGCATATATATGTGTGTGTGTGTGTGTGTGTGTGTGTGTGTGTGTGAGCAAGTAAGAGTGCATGCATGGGTTGTTAAGCGTTAACCTCAGGCTTTATGAGCAACGTTGTGTCTTCTTTACTGTGTTTCCACCACACTGCCATCTGGTGTGTGACGATCATTTGTAGCGTTAATTTCACCAAACATTCACACCCTGGTTGCCAGAGAAGATGACGATCCTATAAGATGACGTCGATTTGTGACTTCACCAACGCATTAAAATGAACAAAAACTGATGATGCTTGCATGAGATTTTTTTTTTTTGTGTAATTGCAATTTGCATAAAGCAAATGTTACAGGGGTTTAGAATTGGTTTTATGTATAATATGGAGCCACTAAAAGGACATAGTTTATATACTCATACACTACCTTGAGCTTAGGCAGCCGTTTGATAGTCTTTAGGGGCCGAAGGATGGATAAATACCAGATATTATTGTGTTCAGGCCAGATGCTATCGAAAGATAAGCGAATATTACCTCCAAGACACGAATGTGTTAAAACCCGAAATGGTTATTACAGTTTTGCATGTTCCTCATGTTTCTGCATGGTTTGCTTTGGGTTCTTTTTGCTTTTTCTGACCTTCCAAAAAATGTGTAATAATTTATACTGGCTGTGCTAAATTGCCCCTAGGCATGAATGAACATGTGAATGTATGGCTGCATTGTTCACTCCAAAAACCTGGAATTTCTTCCATAGTTTGTTTTGCCACATGCCCAGTGTTCATTGTATAGGCTGTAGACCAATTCTATTCTAGTTCTTTGTTCTCATAATTCTATAGCTATTATACAGTAGAAATAAGCATTTAGCTAGGGCCTGAGAATAAAGACATAGTACTGTCAGTCATCATGGATACACTATCCCTGACAGTACTCTGACATAAACAAAGGAATAACCATCTAAATTAAAACACTATTGTTTAGTTGGACCAAAAGTGCTTAACAGCATGTTGTTCAGTGGCCCCCTATCTTTTTAAATAAACCGGGATTTGAAGCAATGGATGCGTTTGTTACCTGTCATTACAATCAAAATGTAAGTAATGCATTGTTTATGCATGTTTTCAGTATATACAGCTTACACAAATTCAGCAAATATGTTCGTTATACACTTTCTATTAAAAAAAACTGATCTAACATCGATGTTTGAGGCTTAGACTTTTGGAATAATGTATAGTTTTTAATAGAGAGAGCTGTCATGGACGTGGGTGTCCAGGCGAGTGCTAAGGAGTTGTTAAAACACACTTTTAAGTCTAAGAGTCTATTTTGTTAATTTTCCAAATTTGCACCAAAAATTTGTTTAAATGTAATGTTCATGTAAAATTACATCAAAGTTCAATTAAAATTGTTTAATATTAAAGCCCCTGGATACAAGAGGCAAAACCCAGGAAGCTCTATGTTGCAAGATAAACAAATCGTTTGGTATTTGTAATGGATGCATTGATATATTAGCTAGAACTATTTTTGGCAGCAGTGGCAAAGGGTTACTCAGTGGTTGAAATGTTTGACTTCTGATCAATTATCATTCCAGCACCACCATGCTGCCACTGCTGGGCCCTTGCTCAAGGCTCTTAACCGTCAACTGCCAAGTTGTTTGAAAGAGATAAGAGGATCTGCCAAATGTCATAAATGAAAATGGCAGAGTGGCTAAAGCACTGGCTGACTGTTATTAACGGTAAATTCTTAAGCAAAAATGCCTAATTGTATCTTGTTCCATACAGTAGACTTAGAGGATGTATTAGAATAGCTAGAGGAGAAAAAGCTGAAAATGTTACAGTCCTTGATGATATCTAGATAGTACCTTGTGAATACTTAATGGGTCCTGTGCACCAAGTTTCTGCCTAGAAAAATTGCACATTGCCCTTTTAGTGGCTCTGTAATATCATTATTATTTCTGCTGGAAAGGTCAAATGCAAGGAGGTTTCTCAGGAATAAGCATGTGTATGCGTGTCGCTTTTCGTGTATGTGTATTGCTTTTCTCCATAACTGCAACCATGTGACCGGATTTTTAACGTCAAAATCGAATAACTCTTACTCCACTGTGCATTTCAATAATTTAATAAATGTCTCGTTGTATTTGATGCTTTATGTAACATTATAATTTTTCCCGTTAACTACTGTTGTTGTAGTGTTTTTCCGTGTTTCCTTTCTGCAGTTGTGTCTGCTTCTAATGCTTTAAACTTTATCTGTGAAGCTGCTTACGTCTGTGCATTTCTGTGTTTTGTTCTCTGTACTCTTTTGTATATGTGCACATTTTTTTTTTTCTTTCGTATCATTTGCTTTCCTTATCAGATCACAACAAAGCGTGACCAGGTGGGGGCAGTCTTAATCTCTATAGTTACCCTTTAACCCTGTGACCTTTCTCTCCCAGCACTGCTCCCATTCGCACGTAATTAGCAATAAAACCCTTTACCTCCCTTCTGGCCCCTTTAAGACTCCATACATGCCATGCAAGACAAGCAGTGCTATGATGCTATTACTGCCATTGCCTACAGAGGAAACACATCACTTCTTTTATTATTAAAGTCCGAGTGTCCTTACTATAGGAACCATTGGTGTGAATAATCACTCATATTCAAGTTATCAGTGATGTATTGTTATGATTCAAGGCAGAAAAGTGAGCCTTCCAGTTACAGGTAGTCCCCAAGTCACAATGGTTCAACTTGCGGTTTTTTGATCTCGATGTCTATAGTTATTTGACAAAATTAAAAACATTTTAAGTTTTGCCTGGCAGGCAAACATAGCAGCGCCTATAGTATATGGTACAATATGTTGGAGACAATACCTTGTGAGATGCCTTACTTTCACCAGGACCAGTTGTCTTGCTTTTAGAGCACTTTTTTTGTGTGTTTTTGTTGTTTCAAAGCCTTTTTATTCTCCTTTCGTGTATCAGCTCTTGTCGCTCTCCTTTTTTCCCCACCGTCGTCGGACAATGAAATGAGGCGCATCCCGGCTCCGCCCTCCACTTGCAAACCAGCGCTCGACCATGCACTGCTGGAACATACAAATATACTGTCAAATTTATACAGTATTAGTGTGAATTGCTGTTTTGCCAAATTGTGTAAAATTAGTAACAAATTACAGTATGCTATTCCTTACTGATCACAATTCTTAAAGACTTCTGGGTAGGCTAGGCCATGTCTCGACTTACAATATTTCCAAGTTACAATTGGGCCATCAGAACAGATCTCTATCGTAAGTCAGGGACTATCTGTTCTCTAGCTAGGAACAAAATATGCTATTATAGGGTGTCATGATGGAAAGCATTTGTTCCCACCATGTTCTGATTTGTTATTTGTTATACCACAGGAAATTGCCACCGGCAGCATTTTTTATATCAATGAAGTAACACATTATGATACTTTTTACCTATTTATAGTTACGTTAAATGTTGTATATCTTGTCATATTCCAAGAAACCAAAGTTTCTCTACAATAAAAACACACGAGAAAATAGAAGTTTCTACTAGAGCTGACTCTAGAGACTCCATTATAAATATTTTTGGTGTCTTGGAGCTCCCTGCTATTGTAGAAGATGAATCAACAGATTTGGACTAATCAGAATGAATGTTTCACAAATGCGATGGGTGAAACCACTGAAGGCAATGGGAGAATAGGAGCTGATCTTTGACACGCAGGAGTGTACAGGATTGATCAGTGTGTTTCCCCGAATGGACTCCTCATTGGAGATTACAAACGATCATTCACAACACTGAGCCATGCTACACCTGTTAAAATAGCAAAAAGTGCAACAAGCCCGGAGGTTTAACGGAGGACAGGGAATATTGCAGTTGGCTTTGTGTGACTTTTTGTTTATTGTGAATTTTTATATTATGGTAAAATGAAGGTTATCATTAGGCAGCAGGTGTTCATGTGCATGTATAACCCTATTAGACTCATTTTTTTATATGCATTTGTGCTTTGCATGATCATGATTAAACATTATATTTTAGAATAATCCTACAGACAGTATAAAAATACACACTGAATCAGTTTTTCTTTTTCTTTCATCAATTCACTAATCTGGTGTGTGTATTTAGAAGAACACTAGAGTAATGCAGCAGATAGCTAGGAAGATAGCTAGGAAGATAGCTAGATAAAATAACTAAATTGGACAAAAAACAAACATTTAAAATTGCAAACATTCTCTAAATACATCAGTCTAATAGGGTTTAAATTAGACCACCCTGCTTGTACTTATTCTTTTGCAACCTTTCCCACATTTTTAAATTTCCTACCTTTATCTTATTTCTTTATCTTTATTCTCTACTGTATTTTTTTTAAACATTGGAATAGTTACAACTTTTTATTTCTTTTATATTCTTTTTAATTTAAAAGTTAGTGTAACATTTTTGTAAAAGATTTTTACATGTTAAGATATGTTAAGATATGTTAAGATGCAATTCTAGGATTCTCTCACAACATTTTTTTAATAACGAGTTTTTTTTTCTTCTGTTTTTCATCCTCTGAGATTTTTCAAAATTATGCTTTGTAATTCATCTTTTTTTTCCCTGTCTCTCATCTTTAATATAAACCCCTTGGATGCTTGGGTGAATTAATTGGCTTTAACAAAAGGACCACTTTTCTAAATTTTTTTGGTCAATAATCTATTGATTTTTTTTTTACTTTGGTTTCATGGAGATTATTCCTAATTAATGTGCATACATTTACTAACCAAAGTGTGTATGTGTGCGTGTCTGTGTGTTGTGTAGGAGAATGCAAGCCTCTGTGTCTTTAGGCTACGATGTATATGCTCTATGTGCACTAACTTATTGATTTTGTAACACAGAGGGACCAAAGGCAAGGACATCAACACCATCAAGTCCCTCAGGGTCCTTCGAGTGCTTCGGCCCCTAAAGACTATCAAACGGCTACCTAAACTCAAGGTGAGTATATAATCAATACTTCTTCTTCTTCTACTTTTGGCTGCTTCCCTTAGGGGTCGCTACAGCCGATCATCCGTCTCCATACCCCCCTGTCCTCCACATCTGCCTCTTTCAAACCAACAGCATTCTCCTACCGAAATACCCCATGTCCCTCCTCTGCACATGTCCAAACTATCTCAACTGTGTTTCTCTCACTTTGTTACCAAAACGCCCTAAATGCACGGTCCCTCTAATAAACTCATTTCTAATCCTGTCCATCACTCCCAACGAAAACCTCAACATCTCCAGCTCTGCTACCTCCAGCTCCACCTCCTGTCTTTTCCTCAATGCCACTGTCTCTAAACCATACAACATCGCAGGTCTCATCACAGTCCTATAAACTTTCCCTTTCACTCTCACAGATACTCTTCTATCACTAATCACTCCTGCTACCACTCTTCTCCACCCACTCCACCCTGCCTGCACACTTTTCTTCACTTCTCTAACATACTCTCCATTACTTTGCACTGTTGACCCCAGATACCTGAACTCCTCCATCTTCTCCACCTCTTCTCCCTGCAACCGCACCCCTCCACTGCCCTCCCTCTCATTCACACACATGTACTCTGTCTTACTCCTACTGACTTTCACATATAATCCATACTACACTCTTCTTCAACTTGTCATAAAGCTAATCAGTACTCTTCCATGGAATCTTTCATTGTTATAATTCAGAGGTGTGGAGTCTCATGAGAAACAGGGATAATTCAAATTGTTCATGATAATATTGTGCAATTCACTTATCAGATACTGTGCTCAGAAACTTAGCTCTGTCTTTTCTGTGGTAATTATTATAAAAGGTAGATATTCAAAAACAGTGCGTGATTTAGGGGAAGTGGTAGCTTAGTGATTGAGGCTTTTGGGGTACTGATTGGAAGGTCAGGGGTTTGAGCCCCAAGCCCTCAACCCTCTGTGTTCCAAGTGGGTCATGGCTGCCCATGAACTCTGACCCCAGCTTCCAGAAATTGCTTGAAGATAAAAAGGAATTTAATTATGTTCTAATGTATATGGTAAAAGTAAAAAGCCTGTTTCTGTCTTTCAATGGGAAAAAAAGCAAAAAATACCAGATGCTCTATTTGACAAACTTAGGACAATTACAGGAAAAAGATAAATAGTGGTGTTGGTGAATGTCCGTCCAAAAATGTTTGACACAATAATATAGGTACAAAGAGTTCAGAGGTATTTGTTTGGTTGGATGAAAGGCTTTATCTTTTAATAATTTGAAACTAGTTACCAGCAGAAAATTTGTTTTTAATTTTAAATAAGACTTGCACCACACCATGTTTTGATGTTTGATGTTTTAGTGGGAAAAACATTGATTGGTCTCCACTTATTATAGACTATAGTAGTTCTTCTGTATATTATAATACAGTAGTACTATATAACTATAAAACAAGGGACTCCAAACACCAGGCTGCAGACTGATACAGGCCAATGGATTATGTTGTACTGGCCCGCAATAAATCATTATTAACTTTTTTACTGTTTATTTTATTTTTATTATATCGACTTTTGCACATTTTAAAAGATGACCACTTTTGTCAGTGGCAGTTTCTGGACTTTGTGTCAGTTGCAGTCTATGCATAGATAAATTAAGCTTGCACTGATTTATATTTTTATTATATATTTAAATATTATATTAATATTTGAATCTGTGGTGCGGAAAAGCTTCGGGTTCGCTACCATATAGTATATACAGTAATAACATAGACTTGAATAATCTTTTAGATGGAGTTTTAGAACAGTCACTTGCAAGTTGTAATTGTGGAAAATTATTGGTACAAGAGGAAAAAACTATTTCTGATCATGCAGTTATTATTCCTTAGTTGAGTATTTGTGGACTGTGTTAAAAGTATTTAACCACATTAATCAAGTACATTGAAAGAAACAGACTATTGTATATAACATCCAAAATTTGAACCATAATTATACATTAAATGTTTAGATTTAATTGAATATAACTCTCCTATTTACTGTACATGCTAATGTGACGATTGATGTGTATGTTACAGCTAACCTTTTTTCACACAAGCACAGCATGATGATAAAACATGGCATTTTGTGTTATAAGAACACTACGTTTTGCTTTCTGTGTGTGTGTGTGTGTGTGTGTGTGTGTGTGTGTGTGCACGTGCGAACACTTCTTCAGGCGGTCTTTGACTGTGTGGTGAACTCTCTGAAGAACGTGCTCAACATCCTTATTGTCTACATCCTCTTCATGTTCATCTTTGCGGTGATCGCTGTGCAGCTCTTCAAGGGAAGGTTCTTCTACTGCACAGACGAATCCAAAGCTCTTGAGAAGGACTGCAGGTGTAGAGGCACACACACACACACACACACACACACACACATTTATAGCTGCTCTTTTTCTGCTTTATTGCAGTGATCTCTTGTTTCTGGACTTTGTGTCAGTTGCAGTCTATGCATAGATAAATTAAGCTTGCACTGATTTATATTTTTATTATATATTTAAATATTATATTAATATTTGAATCTGTGGTGCGGAAAAGCTTCGGGTTCGCTACTATATAGTATATACAGTAATAACATAGACTTGGATGATAATCTTTTAGATGGAGTTTTAGAACAGTCACTTGCAAGTTGTAATTGTGGAAAATTACTGGTACAACAATTCTGATCATACAGTTATTATTCCTTAGTTGAGTATTTGTGGACTGTATTAAAAGTATTTAACCACATTAATCAAGTACATTGAAAGAAACAGACTGTCGTATATAACATCCAAAATTTAAACCATAATTATACATTAAATGTTTAGATTTAATTGAATTAAACCCTCCTTACTGTACATGCTAATGTGAAGATTGATGTGTATGTTACAGCTAACTTTTTTTCACACAAGCACAGCATGATGATAAAACATGGCATTTTGTGTTATAAGAACACTACGTTTTGCTTTCTGTGTATGTGTGTGTGTGTGTGTGTGTGTGTGTGTGTGTGCACGTGCGAACACTTCTTCAGGCGGTCTTTGACTGTGTGGTGAACTCTCTGAAGAACGTGCTCAACATCCTTATTGTCTACATCCTCTTCATGTTCATCTTTGCGGTGATCGCTGTGCAGCTCTTCAAGGGAAGGTTCTTCTACTGCACAGACGAATCCAAAGCTCTTGAGAAGGACTGCAGGTGTAGAGGCACACACACACACACACACACACACACACACATTTATAGCTGCTCTTTTTCTGCTTTATTGCAGTGATCTCTTTTTTCCTTTTCAAAATATAAATGAAAAACTGTTCCACAGCTCACACACATCCTTCTTGTCAGAACAAAAATCCATTGCGTTCCATAAGACCTTTTCTACTCTGTACATCAGGGGTCAATTTCTGGATTACGATGGAGGTGAAGTGGATGCCAAACCACGCCTATGGAAAAAGTACGAGTTTCACTATGACAACGTGCTGTGGGCTTTTCTCACACTCTTCACCGTTTCAACAGGAGAGGGTTGGCCAATGTGAGTACATCAGTGTTCTAGGCTTTGAAGGTCAACTTTGTGGATTTGACAAACTTGTCTAATGTTGGTTTTATTGATTAATTGATTTATTAATCAAAATACAAATTATATCTCAGAAATCTATGCTGTGCTCCACAGATACTGGGGGATTCGCTATGTAGAGTCATACAGTAATTGTGAGCATAGTTGATGAACTATATGTAGGATGTATAGTCAGGTCCAAAACCCTGGGACTACTTTTTATTATTTTCCAATTTTCTCATTTTGAATGCAGTTTTCATTACAATTGTTCTTATCAGCTACCCCTTATTAATAGGGAGAATTATTTTCTTAATTCTTCATTATTCTTTTCTTAGTACTAGGTTTGTCCCTCTTTATAAAAAAGATAAATAGATAGATAGATAGATAGATAGATAGATAGATAGATAGATAGATAGATACCACTGTGTCTTGTTGAGTGGAATAGGATATGCGAAAAGCACATAAGAATGAGATATCCATTTGCCCCTATAGTGTAGATAAATAGATAGAATACTTTATT
Organism: Silurus asotus; assembly: GCA_024362625.1. Taxonomy (NCBI): domain Eukaryota; kingdom Metazoa; phylum Chordata; class Actinopteri; order Siluriformes; family Siluridae; genus Silurus; species Silurus asotus. Next base: position 8,655,415 of record MU563656.1, read on the forward strand.
TATACTTCATGCATCTTCTATTTAAAATGTTGTACTGTATGTTAAGCCGTGCAGAGATATTTTCTTGGCATTTCTAATTCTGTTACATTGTATTCAATTTTACTTTTTCACGGTTGTCCTACATTGTTCTACTCGCTCCGAATTCCACCTGATCATTGTTTGTCTTTCCAATCTCAATTTATCTGATTCTTTTGCCTCAATTCACATTTTCTCACTCACTTTAAATCCGCTTTAAAAGCCTTTCATGCTTGAAATATTGAACGAAATTATACCACCAATCAGAAAAAACCTAGATAATCCCTTAGGCGATTTAATCCATCTGTTCTTGTTAAGACATATGTTTATGCGATTCGAAAATCTGAGTCCGGCATTTAAATAGGCCAGAGTATTAACTTGCTTGTTTTCTTGCAGCCAAAAACACTGTATTAACATCTGGATTATTTTATACCATATCGCTTTTAAATGCATAATTCTGGTTTCTCAATAATGTCAGCTTTGTCTACTCATTAAATTGTGTTATTACACTAAGAGTAACGTCCCCTGGTGGTCTAGTGGTTAAGACGCAGCGCTCCCACCGCTGCGACCCGGGTTCGATTCCCGGGTCAGGGGACCATCCCCAGCCACTCTCAGTGCCGGTCCCAAGCCCGGATAAATTGGGGAGGGTTGCGTTAGGAAGGGCATCCAGCGTAAAAACATGTGCCAAATCAAACGTGCGGAGGATCTGCTGTGGCGACCCCTAACGGGAGAAGCCGAAAGAAACATCATCATTACACTAAGAGTAACATCTTACACAGTGCCTTGTTCAGTGTGTGTGTGGTATATTGTATACATGAGTTAAAAATTTGTGCAATCAGTAATATGATTTTATGTTAGGAGACGTGGGAAACGGTAGTTCAGTGGTTAAGATACTGCTGGGCCCTTATGCAAGGCCCTTATCCTGAACTGCTTAGTAGTGTTAATGAACAAATGTATACATTGTAAGTTTCTATAAAACAAAAACACTGATTCAAGTTTGCTTTTACAAAAAATTGCTTTAATAGCTTGTAAAATTAGGTTAAGGCTTGTAACCCCTGATCAAGGAATTGCATTGGCCACAGAACTATTTGGTTCCAAGCCTTTTGTTTTTTACCCACCGTTGTTTTTTTGTGTGTGCAGGGTGCTGAAGCATTCTGTAGATGCCACTTATGAGGACCAAGGGCCGAGCCCAGGCTATCGCATGGAGACGTCTATCTTCTATGTGGTCTATTTTGTGGTCTTCCCTTTTTTCTTTGTCAATATTTTTGTAGCCTTGATCATCATCACATTCCAGGAGCAAGGGGACAAGGCCATGTCTGAATGCAGCTTGGAGAAGAATGAGGTACAAAGCACAGTTCAATACACTGGTAGCTGGCAGTCTGGCAGTCTCCGTATGTGATTGTGGTGACAGCGCTTTTCTGCTGTGCTCATTTTGCTGTGATAAATCTGCAACGTGATAAACCATGTAGCAAATTTCAGTCCTAAGTAAAAGCAGAGGCAACACACCTGTCCAACAATATCCATTATACCTGAATACAGATTTGCGCAGACTATTTTTCTTTCTATTGTTGGTATTATCTTTTCATTTTTGCATCCTTAGTAAAGGTTTTTTTTTCAGCTCTGGAGGAATTGGCTTATTATCAAGAAAACCATTAGCCAATGGTATTAGCTGTTTAAACATGCTCTAAGAGGTTTCTCTGCTGGGTGCAGACGCTAGTTTGATGTTTGCTTTCTGTCTCTCACACTTTGATTAGTTTTGATTCCAAGAGCTCTAGGGACATCGAGCTGCTTCTCTGATAATTAAACAGTGTTAGATCAAGGGCCGATGTCAGGACCGATGCTGAATCCTGGCACAGTCCTGCAGCTGCCCTTAACGAGGAGGCTTACTCAAGTACCTTTAAGGCTCTGTGATAAGAAGATTAAAATCGGTTTTGTTTTCTTAACTACAGCGGGCGTGCATCGACTTTGCCATTAATGCCAAGCCCCTGACACGCTATATGCCCCAGGATAAGCAGTCCTTCCAGTACAAGATGTGGAAGTTTGTGGTTTCAACACCATTCGAATATTCCATCCTGACTATGATTGCGATCAATACTGTGGTTCTTATGATGAAGGTAAGCCAATATTCTTATCTTAAATTTGTATTCACTTTCCTTATTTTCACATCTTTCACATTTTCAGATCTTTTACCCTTTCACTGTAATGCTTTTTTGCTGCTAACTAAGTCATGTGCCAAACTCATTTAATTATTTATCTCATTTAATTATTGATAGTGCAGTACAGTGCATTTTTTTCCACATCTTTTAATAAAATATAGGAAGGTACAAACTTCAAGTATTAATTTAGAAATAAAGCTTCTACCAATATGGTTTTGGAGAAATAAGTGCATTGAATCTCGACCGACTGTATGAAGAAGCTTTAATAATAACAATAATTTAACATTTCCTGGTCAAATATGATCAGTGGTCAATATCTTGTACACTCACAAACCCAACCCCTTGGGCCAAATTATTATTTTTTCTAACAATCAAGCCACATTGATAAGCCCGTTCACTAATTATTGAAAGCACAGAACAGCAGAGTGCAGTTTTTGTCCACTCGACTGTCAGTTTGAAAAATGGAAAAGGAAATTTTAAAAGTATTGATTTATTTATGCATTCAACAAAAATGTTCTGTGCCAAAACGTTTCAAACGAATGCATATGCATTAACCAACAGCAAAATTAAGTATACATATATTCATATAAATCCATTTTGCAGTGCCAGCTAGGAAAAGGTTTGATTACAGGCATTATTGAGCTACATTAGAGAAACTTGAGAGCAGTCACTTTGCATTAATTTCTCAGTTAAAAGGGCAGCAATGCGCTTTCATTTGGAATTCATAGTAACGCTAGAATCAGTCGAGACACAGCAAGAAGCTAAAAAGGAAAACTATTTTGACTTTTAAAACATATACTGTTAGTGCAGGGCAGTTCAGTTAAAAGCTGGCATATTTGTACTGATGTTTGTTAGTTGTTTTGTTGATAAAAATGCTTAATTAACTTTGATTATTTTTTATTATGTATATGCTGGGGCAATTAAACATTTGCAAAAGTTCTATGTATTTTAACAATTTACTAAAATGATTAATGTCTTGCTAATTCACAGAAAAGGACACTCTCATATATTCATGGTATATTTTATGCTTAGAATTGAACACATTTAATTGCTACCTGATTTAATAGCATTCTATAATATATACAATTTTAGTTCCCCCCTAAAAAAAATAATAATAATTTTACAGCATAACTTTTGGTGAACTGAGTAAACCAGCCCTTATGTATAAAATGGCTGCTGTCAATGCTTTGTCGATTTCAGTTCAGTAGTGCTTCGAAGCCTTATGAGGACATGCTGAAGTGGTTGAACATCATTTTCACTGCCATCTTCACCCTGGAATGTGTCTTGAAGATAATCGCTTTTGGTCTTGTGGTAAGAAACAAATGAGAAAACCAAGCACAATGCGTGGATTTTGGTCAGGTTTTATCTTTATTAATCAGTAGGCCAAAAAAACTCGTGTATTGGAACTGCTTTTGAAATGAGGGGCTGCAAATGGATTTAAATTACACTGGTTTAACCCTAGATACAGAAAATCAGTGTTTAGACTCATGACTACAGTGTAAAATGCTAAACAAATAAATATACAAAAATACTATATGAGGATAGTAATTTATGCATAAATGACACTATTAATTAATCATATTAATTGCAAAGTAGAATAACAATATTCAGATAATATGCTTGTAAATACTATAATATCACATATATTTAAAGTCTACAAGAAAAAGAATCTCAAGTATTTTTTAATAGATAAATGACCATATGAGCTATAAATGTAGTTGTAAATGCTGTAAACTGTAGTCAAGTTCTCTTTACAGGAGATCATACAGAATAATGAGCAAGCGTTATCCTCTTTTTGTATTCTGACTAAAAATAATGTGATAAAATGTCAAAAAATGGTATAAGAAAGATAATATGACATGCAAATAATAGGATTTTGTACATATTTTAAAATATTTTATATTGTACATATTATCACATGTTTGTACAGACATATTTCTTATTAATATATTTTAATGCAATTAACTTATTCTTTTTGTTACTCTTACATTTCTTTCTTATTGCTGCTGGGATCTGAGAGCTACCAAACTCATGTTGTATCACCTCAATAATGACAAAGTATTTGATTTAATATTATGGGTGAAAGCCATACTGTAAAATCAAATTAAATTCTATGCATAAATACAGAATAATCTGGTCACCCAATTTGAACCTAGTGTTGGATGTTGTTTAATTAGAAGAAGAATTCGAAGAAGAATTAGAAGAAGGAATATCGTTAAAAGCGTGTGAACCATATGATAATGATGGATACGCATAGGCACTAATAGTCCTAATAGTGACACATAAATCTGCACTTTCAGTGCCTGCAGCAGCATGGCCTGTCTCGAGCTCCATTTCCGTCTAGTAGCCTCATTTGTTAAATGGCTCCAACCCCCCTCCTTACATGATGCTTTTACCTCCACCTGTTTGGAGCTGGCGCCAGATGGCGTGGCCTCGCTGCTGTTGTTTTAAAGAGCTCGGCAGCCACAATTCGACAAATCACTGTGGCATTCAGAAGAGACATGCAGACTTGACTGCATTTCCTGAACGATCATTACATCATAGATGATCCAATGTACAAAAGGTTACGCTGTATGTGTGTTCCTGTGGTTTGACCTCTATTTTGAAATATAATTTTTGAAATATAATTTTTGAAATATAATTTTTGAAATATAATTTTTGAAATATAATTTTTGAAATATATTTTCTGGGCTTGATTTCTATTGATTATAAATTTATATTATAGTAAAAAATTCTATTTGTTCCCCATTTCTTTCTGATCTGAATGGTTTCTAGAACTATCTGAGGGAAGCCTGGAACATATTCGACTTCGTAACAGTACTGGGCAGTATCACGGACATTCTGGTCACTGAAATTAAGGTACGCAGTGGAGAAGGTTCATGCACAGGTTTATTTATGGAGTACAGGATTGTTGACAGGATAGTTAAGGGTGTGTTTATGTTTGGGTTTTCAATGTTTAGTCTGTGTGTGTGCGTTTGTGTGTCTGCAACTTTCTCTTTTCCTTTGTGCGAAATTAAGTACAAAAAGTTCGAGAAATCAAGATGGATGAACACGATCAAGACAACGTCGAACGTCACCCAAAAGCTAACACAAGCAGTTTTTAACATGTGGATTTCCTTGCCATCATGAGCCTCGGAAAGGAAAAGCTTGCTGAAATGAAATGAGGAAGAAACCAATCCTCTAAATAAGTATAAATCAATAAATCATGAAATAGAGTAGAGATAAACAGTAGTATATTTGATACTAGAATTCTAGACTGAGAACATGAGTGCTATTATGATTACAGCAGCAGCTTTATGGTACTATAGTCTACAGTATCTAGGAGAGATTATCCACTGATGCAATGGTAGGATTTGGGTTTTTGGAGCGAACGTACCCTTCGGTGCAAATCATAACAAATCCAATTAATCAGACTTACATTTAACAAATGGTTTGCAGCGTAATTCCTATTTCAAGCACCATCTTACTCACGTTCCCATTCAAATGCAGAAGACGAAATTCGACGGATGAAGCGTCGCAGTGCACGCATTTCCCCAATGAATGTTGACAGTCACGTCTCAGTGTGTCAGAGTAGACTCTCGGCCCTCCTAATGATTTCACTGTCACTTTGTTTCCATGCTAAATCTCTTTTGGCACCTGTCCCCTTCTCTCCCAAATGGACTTCATAGACGGTAAGCGGCTTTATTTGTCCTGCTCTGCTTTTGTCCATCTGTCCTGCCCATATATATGGATAATTACATATTTGTCTGATTGATTTTAGGCGAAAATAGTAACATTGCCAAAAAATTAACACCTTAGTTAGAATATCAATGATATTTACGTTTCCTTACTATGAGTACAGTAAATCAAATTACCAGAGGTTAATTAAAACTATTTCTAGACAGTGTAAATAACTCCTAAATATGCTTGTCATTGTTCTTAATTCTGTCAATAGAATATGTATTTAAATCAATCAAGAAATTAGTTAAAATGTATAGGTTTATGATAAACAATCTTATATATGGTGTACTGTTATCTTATATTGGGGGCTTGATAGGTAAATCTGACTAACTTCACTTGGTAGGATGATGTTTTTAGTGTTGGAATTGTGGTTTTGGGATATTGTTTAGCCATGTGCCTGATTAACTGATCACTAAATGCATAAATAATAAAATAAAAAACTGTAATAAAACTAAAATTTTAATTACAAAAACCGAATACAGTAATCCCCCGTTAATTGCGGTGGTTACGTTCCAAAATCGTCCTCGATAAACGAGAAACGGTGATGCTATTTAAAAAAAAATGCTATTTAATGTATACAGTACTGTACTGTATTAACATTTTAATTCATTTTATAATTAATAATTATATTTTTATCAATAAATGTCATTATTTTAACATAACACTCCATAAAAACAATCCCCTGTAAGTTTTTTGGTCGCGGTGGTTACGTTCCAAAATCGTTCTCGATAAACGAGAAACGGTGATGCTATTTAAAAAAAATGCTATTTAATGTATACAGTACTGTACTGTATTAACATTTTAATTCATTTTATAATTAATAATTATATTTTTATCAATAAATGTCATTATTTTAACATAACACTCCATAAAAACAATCCCCTGTAAGTTTTTTGGTCTATCATGCTATCCGTGAGAGACCAGGAGAATCAGCCAAACAAATGAATTATGTGGCAAATACAATTCCATGATAAACCGATGGCACGGGATTCGAACCGTGGTAAAGCGGAGAATACATTTATTTTATTACAACTTTAAAAAAAATTCTAAAAGGTTATTGTTGGTCTTGTGGATACGCCATGTGAACATGTAAAATATGAATATTTAGTAATGGCCTTCATAATGTCCACTTACAGATTTCTCTTAAACCCTCGATTTTGCTAGTTCTTGTCTTTGCTGAAGCATATATAAGTTTTATTCACACCGAGTTTGATTCTATAGGACCTAGGGACATATTCAGAGTTTACTACTAAATAGTTTGATATTTATGGAAAGTTGTGTATATTTAATCAGAATCAGGTTTTAAGTCATGCAGAAAAAGATTGGAGCTTTACAATGGTTTATATTTATTAATAGTTTTTATGTGTAGTTACTTAATTATAGCCTTGTATAGCAGTTTAACATATTGTGCTTGCATTAAGTTATCAGAAAGTGGCGCTGGACTGATCGCTCATACTAATATTGCAGAAGAGACATGTGTTTAGGTCAGAGGTCAGACTTTCACACTCTTCTTTTTTTGCAGGGGTTTTAGTCTGGTTTAAAATAAGGTTGGAATACCAGTGTGTGCACTTTAAATATTAAAGCCTCAGTACACAAGTGTGCAACTTAACCAAGCTTAATGGCAAAGTTGAGAAAAGCTCAGCATTGTAATATTCGTTATGTTTGTACGAGGGTTTTGAACATTTCAGGTTCTCCATGCATGCATATGACAAGCATAGTGGGCGTCTTGTAAAGAGGCATGTCAGTCAAGCATGGGACTTATAATATGAGGCCACGTGCCAATGGGAATGACTGAAAAGTGCTGGAAATCCTCAAGTATATCATTTTCAGAACATTCATAAAAAGTGATTTGACTGAGATTTTGGGAATCAGGTTTACTGCATGGTAAAAACAATCACCAATTATTCTATATTGTCAAAAGTATGTCTATTTGGTAATGACTTGATTTTCTATTTCTTTCGGTTGAACATACTTGTTTTTTTAGCAACATTTTCCTGAACATCTATCACTACATTCTTAAGTCTTACTGCACGTTTGTGGGAATGAACTTTTGGTTGGAATGTTGGTTTCTTGTTCTTTGAAACCAATTCAATATTCTCCACTACTCATAATTAAATGTGCATGATTTCAGCTCTTTATCTTTAAGATCCGTCATTTTTACACCGGTGTTACTGAAGTGCATGACGGAGGAACCGTTTCTCCTCTAGAAATAAAATTGAAATCTTTTGATTTCGATTTTGGAAATGCTTGCTGAAATGCATAAATAAATTAAAAGGCACTGAGTGACCAGTAGAACTAAAATACAGGCTAAAATGTTCTGTGTGGATTGTCACTTTCTCAGCAGAACAAGCTGATCAACCTTAGCTTCCTGAGGCTGTTTCGTGCTGCTCGACTCATCAAGCTCCTTCGGCAAGGCTACACCATCCGGATCCTGCTCTGGACCTTTGTCCAGTCTTTTAAGGTTTGGACCTTTAATATCAGTATTTATCAGATGCCTGAAATGCAAATAGGGCAAAAGGAGCTAGCTCCTTAAAATATATGCTCTTAGCAAGCTAAATCAGTTACATCAATGGTATTTCATTTTCTTTTGCTTTTTTATCATTTTGAAACATATTCTATAGACACTTTTATTACTGTAGTAAGAGTGCTATGGAATGATTTAATATTATTTGTTTAAAAATTATAAACATGAGCTGGACCTTTTTATTATTCATGATATTTCATGTTCTAATGTAAGTTATAGTTTTTTTTTTTAATGATAATTATCATTATTTTATTCTATTTTTAATTCTGCCATGTTGAGGATCTAAATGAGATATAATAAAAAGATAAAATGTGTTTTTATTCATATATTATTAGGATTTACCAAGAAGGAGGTTTTTTATATAATTAAGTTTGGACTGAAGGTTGCTAAAGACTAAGTTTATTATATATANNNTATATATATATATATATATATTCACACATATATATGTGGATATTTAAAGTTAAAAGAGATCCAGACAGTGTAATTATTTTCTTTTCCAAGTATTAGAATAGCTCAGCTCACTTTGCTTTATGCACAGTATATATACGGTATACACCTAAGGCTAGCCTTAATTCCATTTTAGATAATAAAAAAATCTGTTTATTGTCTTGTAGGCACTTCCCTACGTGTGTCTGCTCATTGCCATGCTCTTCTTTATCTACGCCATCATTGGGATGCAGGTGAGTGCTACTCCAGCATTTGTTGATTACATATAAAGGCACTTGATGCAGTGGTTAATATTTGAAAATATTTCACCAGGATAAGCATTAGCAGTAACACAAGCCATAGGATGTCACAAAAAAAGGGTTGCTGGCTGTAAAACAAGAAAATATCAAAGCCGGAAACTCATCATAATTCATACAATTTATTTATTCATTAACTTCAAATTCATGTTCCCTGTAAAACCCAGTATTTTCCACTGTAAATCACAGGTTTTTTTTTTTTTTGCTTTGTGACCTATTAAATCCACTGATATTGATTGTATTTGGCTACATGTGTTTACATTAACTGTAGTAATTGAACAATTCGCTTTATACGTTTTTGAAAAATAAGCCATAACTCATTATTACCAGGCAGTGAATCCAGGTACAGCTTCAATGTTTCCATAATACTGTATCCAGTAGAGCTTACAAGGCATACAGTATGAAGTTTCACCAGTTTAACTAGCCTGTATCAGGTTTTGTTTAATTGAATACATTAATATATTGAATAAAAATAAAAAGCACTTGTCTTTATTTGGCTGTGAATAGCCTTTTTTTTAATACCTCCATTTTTGAAGTGTGCTTTTCTGTACTTAAATAATATCGTCTGGATAATAATTTCAATGGAGCCAATTAATGAAATAATGAGGATGTTACTACCTCCATTGGCTGTACTTCAGTTCAGACTGAATGAAATTAAGAACATCTTGCTTATTGCTTTCTGGAAGCCTGCTGTTCAGTCGATTAGGCAGGAATTGTAAATCAATGCTCATTGCATTTCAGGATAGAGAGAAGCAGTGTAATCACTGAACTGTATAAACACCCGTATTCTGAGAAACAGGACTAAAGGCTTACACACAAGACAAAGCTATGCGTGAGGTGTGAACATTTGGGAATAAAGAGCAAGTAAACAGCTTCTTATATTGACAATATACTTCTCAGAAGAAGATATCAGGAAATATTCGGCTTTGTGTAAGCGAACGCATCTTGGTGGCAAAGCTACTCCAGCAGGGGCACAGTCTCGTCAATCTAATTGATAGCCCCATGCTTTAAGTTTGATTGCTCGTTTAGCGGGGCACAGGCAATCTCCTGCATTGTGTTTGAAACTAGGCTGCCTGCCATTCAGTCAGTTAGGATGCGGTCGTATATCAATGCTTAATTGCATCATATGCAATGAGAAGAGCTGCGTAATCAGTGGGATGTATAATCACCCGTATGCTGAGATGTGGGACTGAACCCCATTTACTTAATTATAATTCATCTATAAAACGTTTGCTCTGCTTTTCAAACTGAGCAGGTCTCCCGTGCAGCCAAATTCTTTGTATGTTTGCATGTAATACTGTTAGATTGGTTAGCGTTTATTAAAAGCTGCGACTCTTTCAGGAAGGCGTTGAATGAAATGTATTTTAACAGTATCAATTGAATGCTGTCATGGAATTATTTTGAATATGGGTGTGTTTCTTATTAAATAGACCACATCTTCTAAAAAAAATAAAAATTTTTACCTGGGTGCTAAAGCTGTAAAAACAAGGTAATATAAGTAATTTTGGATCTCATTGTGCAAGACAATAAGCTAACAAGCACGTGCTAGTCATCAACATCAGGAAGCAATAACAGTAATCTGTAGCAGTTACACAAATATATTCAACATAATGAATTTTTGATGTTAGCTAGAAACCTACACTTTACAGACAAAGGATTGTGAAACACCTAATCATAAGATTCGCATGTGCTTTTTGATCATCCAATTTTATAAATGGTCCCCATTTGCTCTTATAATAAGCTCCACTCTTCTAGGAAGATGTTAGACCAGATTTTGGAGTGTGGATGAGGAGGTTTGTGATCATTCATGCACAAGAGCGTTAATAAAGTCACATATTGATTTAGGTGAGGTGAGGAGGCCTGGGGTGCAGTCAGTAAGGTGTTCAATAGGGTTGAGGTCAGAGCTCTATACTGTAGCAGCACATTAACACAAATCAGAGCTGTCGCAATGAAAAATGAATTGACACGCAACAGTGTTTAGATCAACTTACAATGTACATCGAAAATGCAAAAACAAATTGAATTATTGATATACATATGCACAAGTCAATAATGAACAAATAACTCATATCAGAACAACGAAACAACATATTGACAATATCAACACGACAGCTGTAGTAGCCGTGCTATTTTGGTGCACATCTCCTGTGGTCTCAGCTACATCCTACGTCTCAGCTATATTTTAGGTTGAGAAACTGGAGAATGTGTCTTGGCCTACAGGTTGTGTGAATTATTTATGTAGCCCCTGCAGCTGTTTCAGTGTAGCCTCAGTCCTGTCCAGCATATTGAGATGCATGTAGATCCTGGCTGTCCTGTCATAAACAAGTCCTGTCTTTGCGTTAGGTGTTTGGAAACATCGAGTTGAATCATGACTCAGCGATCAACCATCACAACAACTTCCAGACGTTCTTTCAGGCACTTATGCTACTTTTCAGGTACTCTGTATTCGAGAATGTGATTCGGTACCATATCCTAGACCCCATTTCGTCGAAGGTGTATTAATATACCTAGAGTTCTGCTTGTGTTTTGTGTCTTAACAGGAGCGCCACGGGCGAGGCGTGGCAGGAGATTATGCTGTCATGTTTGGGAGGCAGGAAATGTGACGTGCTCTCAGGCTCGAACGACAACGGGTGTGGCAGCGATTTCGCATACTTCTATTTCGTCTCCTTCATCTTCCTCTGCTCGTTTCTGGTTTGTACAAAACGTTGTCCTTTGTACAAAACGCTTATGGCTTTTTACTGCACTCACAATAAAATTGACTTGTTTCTAGTCTTCTTAATTCATGCATTTATTTCTTTTATTTAGACCGTTATTTTTTGCAGTGTATTCCATTGATGAGACCAAGTGATAGAACATAATACTTAAATTGTTAACACATTGCAAATTATTGATAGACACTCCCTATTCGTCCTTCTTTGCTCCATTTCAGATGCTGAATTTGTTTGTGGCTGTCATAATGGACAACTTTGAGTACCTGACACGAGATGCTTCCATCCTCGGACCTCACCATCTGGATGAGTTCATCCGAGTCTGGGCGGATTACGACCCTGCCGCCTGGTACGTGTCACTCACAGACAGTCTGCCGTTAAGAAAACTTTAGTGTCCCTGTCAAAACTGTAAAACTAAAAGTAAAACAGCAGGGATATGTCATTGCTGACGCACCTAAAGCTGACGTTCCGCATGACAGTTTAAAGATTCTTTTCTCTGTCAGCACTGAGCACTTAATCCTGCTGTACTGAGCCCACATGGCTTTACATAGAAGAAAAAGTCTCAGCAATGTTTTCATTCAAGCCAGTCTACTATGTATGCATTAATTCTACAAAGCTTCTGTATCAAATGCATTGTGGTTTAACTCGCATCTGTTTCTTGCAGCGGAAGGATACGCTATATGGATATGTACAATTTGTTACGTGTCATTTCGCCCCCTCTTGGCTTAGGAAAGAACTGCCCTAATAGGGTGGCTTACAAGGTTTGCAAACCTACACACTTCCCCCTACGAAAGGGCAGTGCTGTAGTGTTAATCAACACCCGTAAAAATCCTCTGGTTAATACTATTGAATGATTCACGACCATCCCTCCCTTCTTTCACTAATCCAAATACCGGTAACCATGGAAACTACAGGAAACAAAGCCACGCTGCATACCGAGTCACGCGTCTCATGAGGATTCTTTATATGCTTAATGCACATACGAATTCTCTGAGGGCTGTATTTATAATCACTATACATTCATAAATGTTCAATTATAATTGCGCTTCATAGCAATACATATTAAGCAATACATATAATGCATATTATATGTGTATAACAAACACACATTTATATATATATATATATATTTGGATTAATACAATGAAATTAAATTGTATAATATAGAATTAATAATGTGGAATTTTTATTGACACAATTACGATTTATATATAAATATATACATTTTCATTTCATTTGACAAATTTAATGTACTGTTGCATTTAATGCATACACAAAATGTGAATATGATTCTAATTAGATTTGCATGATTTAAAATAATATATTATTTTACATTAGTTAGTTTGTTAAATTATGTTATTCCCAACTGGATAGGGAAATGCAGATTGAATCCGACTCTACCTTCACAATGACAATAATTGTCGTGTATATAATATAATAATAATGCCGTTATTAACCTGATTATAAGATGTATTACAAGATTACTGTCTTCTTTGATGGTTATATACAAGAATTGCATTGTATTTTGCAGTTAATCATTTTATAACTATCTTATTATAACAAAAGAATTCATAATGCAGAATGAATATGTATTATAGATAGATAGATAGATAGATAGATAGATAGATAGATAGATAGATAGACAGACAGACAGACAGACAGACAGACAGACAGA
>MU563656.1:8669071-8982558 GCA_024362625.1 Silurus asotus
AGATAGATAGATAGATAGATAGATAGATAGATAGATAGATAGATAGATAGATAGATAGATTCTATATTATTCTATATTATATATGAAGGTGAGAATTAACTATATGGAATAGAAAAAAAATGATAACTCATCATAACAGTGTGAGCTTTGTTCCTGTTGATCTGCCTGGTTAATCAACTTTCGAAGCATGTCATGCAGAAAGAAAAGGACAAGGCTGTTGCCCTGTTCACCATCTGACCCCCTGTTCTCTTTTTTCCACCCTTATTACGTAAGCCAAGTTTTCATTTTTGCATCCCAAATTCATCTGTGATCATTCTTGGGCAGAGATGGTGTCTCACAGCCACATTCTTCCCCCTCGAGCAATAATAATGACTCTATAATGACTGTTTCTCCACTCTGATTATGTTTTGTATTTTGTTTTCTTTCATTTCTCTACCATTTCTATTTCTCGCCATCCTTCCCTTTTGTGTGATCTTTGACTTTTAAACTGTGGCTGCCACCTCTGTGAAGTGGGCGCATATCCTACCTCGATATGTACGAAATGCTACGTCACATGTCCCCTCCGCTAGGTTTGGGAAAGAAATGTCCGTCACGAGTTGCCTACAAGGTAGACCCGCCCTCTTCCTCTCTTCTCTTTTTCTCGCCTTTTGTGTACGTGCTCTTCGCTTAGTGGATAGTGTTGCTGTCAGGCTTCCTGTGCTGTCGGTGTCTCGGTGCTGTTTTTGTTCTTCGTGCTGTGTACTTTTTGGCTTTGCATTAATGTGCCCTCCTAACTGTGCTCGTGATGAATTGTCATATTGCGATAGACCTACAGTTGATTAAAAAATATCATTAAACCAAAAGCAAAAGAAAATATTCAAATATAGATTGGCATGATTATTTTGGGAACATTTTGTATGAACTAATTTTAAAGATGTATTCTCATACATCTATATCAAGAGTTCTGTCCTAAATGCTCATTGTGAGGAGTAGATTTTGATGTAGCTAGCATCAGTAATCAGACGTAGCATCAGGCTTAAGCGCTAGTTATATGAGAGTAAAACATATGGTTGTGATATCACATATATGGTTTGTGATATCGAATTCATATGTAATTGTTTTAGTCTTTGTATATTTTAAAAAACTTCTATGCTAAGAAAAAGAAATGATCTGCTTCTCCAGTCTGTATTTTCAATCCCAGATTGCACTTTTATTGAAAATCAGTATCTTCAGTATCAGTAACTCGCAATAAACTAGTACTTTAAATTGATAATTTGTCGTTTAGATGAGGAACACAACGTAAATTGTGCCTCAGTATGGAGACTTTTAAACTGAATTGGTTGAGATTAGCGACGGTTTGTTCATGAACGATTCCTTCATTTTGTATGAGTCTTTAATGTGACTCAGCAGAACGAGTCTCAAAGAGAAATTCATTCATTTTCTACTGGACATTAATCATTGCAAAGCATCGCAAAATGTACAGACATGTACAGGAAACAGAATTGAGTAGTTTACCTCAGGATTCTTGTCTCTAATCTGAGTTTATCACATGACCCCCATAGATGTTATGCAAGTAGATATACATATATGAATTATTACTATAAAAAATGTAAAACTACTGTCAAAGTTTGTGTATTTAGACATATTGGGGGATCTGCTTATAGAAAATTTGACATTTGATTTTATTTCTGAGCAAAGGAACAAAATGAGTTGAATGACTCCAAAAAAGATTCAAAGAGCCAAGTCAATGAAATGATCCGATCTTCCCATCACTAGTTGATATTCGTTGATTATTTTTTATTCACAAGACATTTAAAGAATGCCAAGCAAACAATTGCTAAGGCAAAAATATGGTCTAACAATTGTTTTGCTTTATTGTGTAACATTCTTTTAATATTTTAAGCTGAATAGTCTGGTTAGTATTGATTCAAAGCAGTAAACGAAGACTGTGGTCATTCAGTCCAGAAACACTTGTCAGTAATTTGGTACAGCTGCGACTTCTCTAGACAGCAGCCTTTGGTCATCTATCTGCCCTAGATTTATGTGTGTGTGTCTGTCAGGCAGCTCTCCACGGTGTTGGCTTGGTGTTCTTCAAAGTGTTTGTGTACACACCTCTCCCCGCCCTCGCTTTAGAGAAGTGAATTGATTGGGATGAAAGGGGGGAAAAAAAAGAAAGTGTGCTGTAAATGTGTGTTCAGTCAAGCGAGATGTGCCACCCCCTCCCCCGCCATCCCTCCGAATGAACGCACACACATAAATCGCGCTTTCTTTCTTTTTTTTCCCTTGTTTGTTGTTGTGGAAACACCTTCCCAGGCGGGCCTGAGTCTAATAAAGGCGGCACTGGACTGTCTGCTGCTGTCTGCATCTCCCTGTTCTAATCACCATGTAGCCACACTGTACACCCGTGTCTCCTGGTTTTCTGCTGTCTGAGTAACCTTTAGTTGTGTTACACAGTATATGTGTCTTTGTTGTGACCGAATACGAATGCATAATTTAGAGTAAACGGGTAATGTGTTCCAAACAAATACAACCAAAGATATGAGTAAAAAAAGGTCATCAGGTTCGGATGCTGGTGGCGGTGTCGTTGCTGTTGGTGATGATATGATTGTGACCAGAGGTGTATATCAGGGTGAACTGTACTGTAGATCCTGAGGGAAACACCATAAAAGTCACGTGAGTCGGAGGATGTTACTTTCACGTAAGGATTTGAGGCTCGTGGGATTAAGGAAATACTGCGTTCATTGACATGCGAGTGAACAAGGTATTTACGTTTATATGATGCATTTGCAAAGTGCATTGATTCATCTATAGCATCTGCAGTATGTGGTTGGGGTCTGAAGGATTAGTTTGTTATATACTAAATGATTCAACTTGTTAAAATGGTTGAAGGGTGGTATTATTAAAAAATAAATAAATACATGCATAACATTTTAGGGGGTGGGGTTAAGAGGCGCATGGGGGGGTGTTTAGGGGGATAGGAATATATGTCATATATATATATATAATATAAGTCATTGTGTGTGTATTGTTTTTTGATTGTGTGTGGATCCGTTTTTTTCTTCCTTGTCTCTGTAACCTTCCTCCTATATGACAACAGAATTCTCTTCTCCCCCACCTCACTCTATCGTATCTTTATTGAAGTAAAAAAAGGCAGTCATTATTAGCAAACCTCCCGCATTCTTCCTGCATTGAAATTGCTCGATTTAGCAATCCATCCCAGGCTGTGAATGTGAAACATACATGGACAGCAATCTGTGGCCCGTGTGGGCAGCTGTGTTTACACAGAGTGCGATCAAGTGCTCTTTTTAATGAAAGAAGCCTAAATCAACGAGGCCCTGATCAAGTGCCTATTGTTTTGTGAATTGAACTCACAAATAAAGCATATGTTCAGGTTTCAGAATACTAGAATTTGAAGCTTGAGATGACTAAATATGTGATATGTGGCAGATGCGCTGTCCATAGTATGTCATGCATGCACACCTTTTCCAGATTGCTTATGAAAATACTCATACATACATATGCTGCATGATATCTTTTTTTTTTTGTCATCTCTTTTTTTTCTTTCAAATGGATTTCGGAGTCATGTGATATGCTGGATTTGAGAATAAGAACTCACAATTCCATAAAAAATATATCAATTTTAAAAAATACACAATAAATAAATATATTAAATAAGAGTGTTCTCAGCCAGCATGACACACACTCGGTTGGAGGAATATGTTAAGCATTTTCCTTCAGTCAGGTCTTGTGCACGTGACCTTGATTTTATATACACCTGTCTGCAGCGCTTGGTGAGGATGAACATGCCCATTGCTGATGACAACACAGTCCACTTTACGTCCACACTGATGGCTCTCATACGCACCGCCCTGGATATCAAACTGGCATCAGGTGCGTGCTCACTTCATGGCCGCTCAGCTCCGCCGTGGTACATCTTTGCTTTTCCCAGCTCCTTTTACATTTGACGTTCACAACACAGCCTTATAATAAAGAAGCCAATGAAAACATAATCCTTGTATGATCACAATTCTTGTCTTTTAGGTGTTCTTGCCCAGCGTTTATGCGACGCTGACTTGAGGAGGGAGATTAATAAGGTGTGGCCGAGCCTATCTTCAAAAACTGTGGACTTGCTGGTTACACCTCATAAACGTAAGCCTGTTAATATCACAACGATTAAATATGGTAACCTGGAATATGCTCAAGAGTTCTGTAATGCACTAAATAATACAAACCTATTTGATTACTTTTGTATGTATTTGCTGCCCTCTAGTGGCATGTAATGCTAAGTTTTACTTTCTTTGCTCCTCATTTTCATTTCTGATCCCATGTAGTCACAATTAACCCTTTTTATACTACGGCTTTCCCAATTTGGGAAACTCTTTGTAACCAACAACAAATTTATTTGCTTATACTTCTTTGTTGGTTTGTGTTTGGAGTGAACAACTATTCATAAATATTCATATCTTTATTTACATTATATAGACAAAAGTATTAGGACGCTTGCATCCAAAATTTGCGGATTTTCGGAATAATAAATAATACGGTTGTTCCGGGGGACCCCTGTATTATCTTTATTGTTCCATCCATTTAAGGAAATATTGGCGAAATAAAATGATTTACATTTGAAAGAAAACGTAACCCCAAAAACTGCTTCTGAATTTTTTATCTCTTGCCAAAACTGGGATAATTTGTGAAAGAAATATGACAATCATTAGCTTCCTTCTTCTCGTATAGTCTTCAATAGCTAGCACCCTTCCCTTTTCTGTGTTGGTGTAATAATCTAATTATATACCAACATTCTCGACACATGGCTAAGCTTGTAGATTTCGATTGTATTTTATAAAATGTTCTAAAAATATGTATATTTCCCTCTTTGGGCATGTAAACATTTACAGTATGTACTTAAGTGATGTAGCTGAGGTTAAGGGAACTGTAAGATTGTATGGTATGCTTATCGTGATGGTACTTCCATTGATTTGATTTGATTGAACTCACGTGACCCTTTCTCTTTCTTTAAACCTTAACTGCTACTGAATGAGGTCATATAACTACACAAAAACATGCCACACCTCACATCGTAACTTCTCCATGTATATCAGATAACGAGCTGACGGTTGGGAAAGTGTATGCTGCGCTGATGATCTTTGATTACTACAAGCAGAACCGGGCCAAAAGACTCCAGGAGCAGCAGCCCACTTCAGGCACACTGGTACTCCACACATACACATCTCAGTACAACACAAGCGATCAATCCACTGGACTCGTAAACAAATCTCTCATTATTATATTATTGTTTTTAAGAGAAATGTCTGTATTTAAAATACATTAGAAGGAATCGAGGCCTGGAGGCCTCTTCATTGCTTGAACCACAAACTGTGTTGAGCACCAGGAAAGGAGACATATGCCCTCTCTCCATCATTGAACGTTTATTAAAGGTTGTGGCATAGAGAAGTTGATGTTAAATCTCTAATGATTTTAGATGTTTATCTAATTTATCAGTTGTTAGGGAGAACCTGGTTCCACAACTCCAACTGACTGTATAATCACACACTTCAGTGCTCATGATATTTTTCACGGTCCAGTGTTTGTTACTGTTTAATGATTTATAATTACCCAAATAGGAGTGGGTTCTGTTTTTGAGTCTGGTTCCTTTCAAGGTTTTTTCCTCATACCATCTAAGATATTTTTTCCCCTGCCACAGTCACCCCAGGCTCATCAGGGATAAATACACATAATTCTAAATATATGTAAAAAGAATTTCTATAATTCTTCCATTCTGTAAAGCTGTTTTGAGACAATGTCCATTGTGAAAAGCGCTCTAGAAACAAACTTGAATTGAACTTGAATTCCCTACATTGCAGAGTAAAATTGGATCTCTCTTCAAGCCAATGTTGCCACTCACCCATTTACATGAACAAGAGCCACCGTTCAAGAGTGCCAAAATGTCACATCCTTCTCGAACAGATTCATCTCCACATCTAGACTTCCATCCCACAACCCCTCTTTTAACCAATGGGGAACCAGTGTGAGTATCTCATGCACCTCAAACTCATTCTTGGCTTCATGGCTGCTTTTTAAAGTTTCAATAATGTCAGTAATGTGTGTACGCTTTTGGTGTGTGATCACAGAAAAAGCAGTACCATCAAGTATTCTTCTTCGGCAGAGACGCTTCAGAAGGGCAGGGACTCGGCCTATTTAGAAGATATGCCAAAAACTGAATCTCAGGTATTGGAGTACTCAGATCACTGTTGTATGATCGGTGTCCACTTCTTGTGAGGTTCAAGCGATGTATTTGCCACATGTTCTCTCAAAGCTGTTTGTAGCTCCATTGAATGTCTTCTGTAGCAACACTGTAGCCTTGGATCCTTATTGCCCTGTGTAACCCATTGTACAGCCTGTTATGACTAAGTATACAATCAAAATTACAATTACACTATAATACCTCATATATCCCCACATTATAGTATAGTCCACTACATACTGTATAGTTCACTGTAACCCACAGAATAGCTACCCCTTGTCTATAATTAATTACATGAGTGCATTATAACCATGAATATTTCAAAATCTCCAGAAGCAAAAGCTTCGACAGTTTGTACTGCACTGCCAGCCTGAACAGCTGCAGCTTTGTGATGTAATCTCTCCTAAAACTTTCCCTGACATGAAAAAAAGATACCTGAAATGGCATTCTCCGATGGCTCGAACAAGCACATCACCCATTTGCGTCCTCATCGAACCATAGTGATGTGTATATCTCTGTACTGTTTGTGTTGTGATGCATGTGTACATGTCTGTGCATATGTATGTGTGCACTGTCTGGATCTTACAGGAATTAGTAGAGATGACCGATATGGAGAATAATTCTGATGTAGGGGGCTTCTCCACACTGGAGGGCCACGGGAGGGCAGCCTCAATGCCCAGACTTAGTGCAGGCTTCCAGGTAAGCCTCTCATTGTTGTATTTTTTTTTTTTTTAGAAAAAAGGAGTGTTATAATGGAGACTTACACAGATTAAGGAATAAGAGGGAGGAAAGGGAAAAAAACTTGGAATTGGTTAATCAGTTGGGCTGGTGGATGTTTGGATTAGATTAAATAGTATGAATAGAATGGATGAATGGATGAATGAATGAATGGATGGAATGAATAGAAGGAATAAATGAACAGAGTGGAAGTGGGAGGTCATTGGTTGTAAATGATTGAAGGCTGATCATTATGATAACTAGAAGTGTACAACCTCAAAGCCAAAACAGTTGGGACACTGTGTAAAATGTACATGAAAACGCAATGCAATGATTTGCAAATCTCATACACTCATATTTTATTTATGGTGTAATATAACAGAAAACATATCAAATGCTTTAGGACAATAATAAGGCAATTTTAAAATGAATGGATCTCAGTACATTTGAATTTTTTCTTTAAAACAGTGCATTTCTTCATCTTAAACATTTGATGTTTGCTATGTTTTAAAATGTGGGTATAAGAGATTTGCAAATGATTGCATTCCGTTTTCTGTACATTTTACACAGTGTCCCAACTGTTTCATATTTGGCATCTAGAGGAATGAAATATCTCATTCGCCTACACACTCTACATTCCTGCTATAATTTTCTTGTTAGTGAGGTAGATTAATTAATTTTTTTTTTTTTTTTCTCAAAAATCTTTTAATATTAACAGAATCTTGGTATTAGTGTCATGTATCTTTTCCTTCTACATGGTACAGCCAGCATCTCAATATATGGTGAATTATGAAATTATGAAGATAGAATGCATTCTGTACTTTTAAGTGAAATAATTCGGACTTATTATTTCATGGAAGCATGGAGCAAAGAAAAGCAATAAAAACACCAAAGATACTGAAAGAGGAACTGAAAGGAAAAATTCAATACAAAATGCTCAAAATCTCTAAATAGATTCATGAGCATTTAAGGAAATATTAAATCATAGATTAGTATTATTATTTTTTAACTGTTTGGTATGTATACACAATAATTCAACATTATTTAAGTAATTTTGGTGTGCTATAATAATAAATAGAATATTGTGTACTTTTAAGTGGCATGTCAATGCACCCTTAGTATTTCAGATTATGTTGTACTGGTAATCAATAACACAGATTTCCAGGTTTATGTATAACCTTTATATAAGCTGTTTCCTTTATCATCTCCATCATGTTGTCTTTTTTTAGCTTTCCCTTTTATAAAGACTACAAAAGACCATTTCTGTCTCTGTCTTATCACCTGCCACATGTATTGTAAGATATTGTATTGTTTCTTGTCCGATCCTGTCTGTTCTTGTCTGCTCTTGTCTCAATGTTTCTCACATTTCTGACAGCCCACCACCTTGTCCCATGTCTTTATATTTCTAAGACACTTTTTGTTCCTCCTCCTCTGTTTTTTTTTTTTTTTTGCTTCCCTATACGTCTTAACATTTGTTTAATTTTATTGTATTTATATTACAGATTTATTAGTCATAGTGCATCTTTTTCTTACTTTCTCTAATAAACTTATTATCGATCTCTCAGTTCATATTATGATCATTGATTTATTGAATCATCACATTTTATTATGGCAATGCTTCCTCCACTCCTGTGAAGCTGAATGAGTCAATGTTGGCTGTGTGTTTTCCCCTGCTCTCCTCACATGTGTGTCCTCTTCCTGTCCTACAGCGGAGCCAGTTGCGACACACCAACGGGAAATACCTAGCAGTATGTACCAATGTTCCAAGCCCTTCTCTATCTCTGCCTCTATCTTCTGCTTTGCTTTTTCCTAGTTCTTGCTATTCTTTCTATCTTTTCCTCTCAGCCTCACTCACATCACGTCTGTGTTGGTCTTTCTGTGCTTTACCCATTCCAGTCCACTATTAATTGGCTTGTTCCATACACTGATTGTGAGATATATAGATATTTATATAGCCTGCTTATGTCAGAACACATAGAGCTCCAGAAATTATTTGTAAAGATTCTAGTTCTTTGTATCCAAACACATGATATACACAGGAGCATGGTTTGCATTTTGGGGATGGGATGTTATGTGTGTGTTTGTGGGTGTATGTGTATCAGTAATATACAATTATGGCTTATGTTAAGGCAGTAGATATTATGTTTTCTCTTTTCACACCCCTTAGCTTTTACAGGGATCACAATATCAATTTTTTGGCTAAGCCTGATGTAAAAGTATATTAAGGTCCTAAATACCAAAATAATGGAAATGATGTGCGCAAAAAATGTTTTACAGAATGAATTCACATTTTTTTTTTCAAAGCTCTTCACACACTTGCAGTGTAAAATCTGCTTTGTATGTGGATTAGACTATACAACCCCAATTACAAAAAAAGTATACTTTTTATTAACTCTGCACTTAACACTATTTATTTATTTATTTATTTATTTATTTATTGGCCTGATCCTACTGACCTGTTCAATTAACCTAATTAGTTGCAAAATGTTTCTCCAGCTGTTTATTTTTAATAGAATTGATTTAATTCAGAACTTTGAGACATGTTGCATGTCACATTCAAAATGACTTAATATGTTTGCCTTAAAATAGTAAGGAAATAGTAACATTTCTGCAATTTAAACATATCAAATATTGAATTGCATTTATGAGATTTGCAAAACACTTTTTGGAATTGGGGTTGTGCGTTCCAGGATGCTCGATGAAGGGCTTAAATTTTCAAGCAGGTATTAGAAAAAAAAAATATGTGATATATTTGGAATTGGAATTGTGATATATATATATATATATATGCTCTTGAGGACAAAGTGGAGGTAAAAGACTGGGCGGTATACAACTTGGATATGTATAAAACAATATGCTCTTCAGGACATAGAGGAGATGTTTGTTTCCCTTTATATATAGAATGAGTAGAGAATAGAACCAGAGACCCCCAGGGAATTACTCAATGTGCTTCTTCATTTGCAGCTTCCTCTTGATTGAGCATGGTGTGTTCAGATTCAATGCCCCCTGACCTCATTTGATATAAGGGAGACGTACTCTTCAGGGTAGAATTTAAATTTGTTTTACACCAAAGATTTCGTCAATGATTTGGAAGACCCTCCTGGGTTTTCAGCTCAATCTGGTCAGCATCGTTGTGTAACAATTCCAACTCACCACCAAGTGGCGATCAGCTGACAGCTCTGCTTCTCTAATTAGCCAAGTGTTCAAAACATATGGTTTTAATTTTGATGATAAAATCACATCTCAATCATTAACCTTTGCCTGGAGGTGCTCTGGAACTCATTTTGTTATCGAGCAACCTTGTGTCTGTACAAAGTGTTTGTTCTTGACAATTCGTGGCTTTTGCAGATATCTAACAGGCCACTGCTCAGGTTCATATCTGCAATATAATTTTCTTTAAGTGATACCCTTTTGAGTACCTTTCGTTAATCCCAACATGACGAAAAAAATCCCTCAGAAACATTAGGTAGTGTACTCTTGAGATTTTTCTTAGCTTGCCTTGTTTAGAGTTTTAATTTGTCTCTATAAGACTAAGTCTTATAGAGACAAGCCAGTTTTAATACCTGCCTGAGGCAAAATTTGCCTGTAGAAACTTTAGAGAAAAAGAGAAACCAATCATAGTGAAGAAGTTTGATACAGGAATTAGATTGGAATGTGAGGATGACTAGATCTAATATACATCAACCTAGCATAACATATGACTATATAACCTTATGATTTGTGTGTGAATACACCGATTATCTCTTCCTCATGGCACTTGTTATTGTGTGGGATATATTAGGATGCAAGTGAAAATTTTATCCTTGAAGTTGACATGTTAGAAGGAGGAAAAATGGGCAAGCATAAGTACTTGAGCGAGTTTAACAAGGGCTAAATTGTGATGGCTAGACGGCTGGGTCAGAGCATCTTCAAAACTATAGCTCTTGTTGGAGGTTCCTTGTCTGCAGTGGTCGGTATCTATCAAGTTGGTCCAAGGAAGGAACATTGGTGACCGGCCAGCCGAGGAGCGAAGGCTGGCCCCTGTAGTCCCTGTAGTTCAAATTGCATTAACAGTTAATGCGGTTGATGCTTAACAGGTTGGGACTGTTTTAGCAGCAAAATGGGGACCAACACAATATTAGGCAGGTGGCCATAATGTTATGCCTAATCAGTGGATATCTCATTAACTGACTCTAACATCACAATCAAACAGATATTCTATATTGCTGAACGGTTTTCTCTGCCAAAGTCTAATTTGTTCAAGACCCGCTATTCATCTTGCTGTGGATTCATAAACAAGAATGCTCCCGGGTGGTCTGGTATCCAGACGGTACTTGCAGAGACCATTCTCAGACCTGGCTGCAGGAGGGGATATTGGTAACCCTAATCTGCACAGAGTATACTGTTTTTTGTTTTTTGTTTTGTTTTATGCCATTCATGGGGGTTTAATGGGGGATTTTTCTTTAGCTAACATTGACATGAACTTCACTAATGCCATGTCAAATGTAACAACAATCTAATATATATCTAATAGTGCCTAGAGTGTATAGCAGTTAGTACTGTTTCAAACTTTGGAAGCCTGCAGTGAAATTAGTGTTGTGGTGCATTTTGGACCTGAAAAATGACCAGAGAAATGTGTGAAGAGTTTTTTAAAAAGTGATTTGTTTTAGAAATAATAAAGCTTGTTAGTATAAATGTTATCAAGCAGTAGACAACATTTTTAACACAAGAATTTATAACGTTGTCTTGTTAAACGTGAATTCGGGTTTGTGTTTTATTTTCAAAGTAAAAGACACTTTATAGCACTTTTGTCAACAGTTTTTCATTGTGTTAATGTTAATGCTGGGCTTTTGGATACTTTATAATAGCAACTGTAAAGGTTAAGAAGGACCTTGATGACAGCACTCAAACAACTGAGTGTTTGCATCTGACACTGACGGTGCTCTTCTCCTATGTGTGTGTGTGTGTGTGTGTTTGTGTGTGTGTGTGTGTGTGTGTGTGTGTGTTTCTCAGTGATAGGCATGGTCTGTGCATTGAAAGTGTTTTTAGCAAGCCACCTGTGAGCTGGTTTGCAACAAGTCTATCACAAATTCTACAAATATATTTCTGAACTGACTGTTCTGAAGTGTCGATCATGCATGTTTTAGTGCTCTAGTTCTCTCATCCCTCTGTTTTCTTTTCTCCATCTCAAAGCCTATCACAGACGGCAGTCCCATGCGGCGCTCGGCTTCATCACTGGCTTCTCAAAAAGGTGGGACAGAGTTGAATTTGAGAGAATATGCGTTGGAGCGTCCGCCAGCAGCACAGAATCAGGAGAAAGAGAGAGACAGAGTGCACCAACATCATCATCATCATCGATGTCACCGCCGCAGAGACAAGAAAAATAAATCCCTGGACCGAGCTATTAGTGAGGAACAGCCTGGCTTTGTGGGTAAGGAAAAGCACACAGTCTGTAAGACATTATTTGGCCAGACACAATTAGAAAAAAAGGCTAGTGAAAAGAATCGTTTTGTGCTGGTATGTCATGGTTGTGTATCATGTTTGAGTCATATACAAACACAGCATTATTTCTGCCGCAATATGTACATGTACAGTGTAGTGATCTAGAAAATAAATGTTTTAGGACAGTAATTTAATATGAGTTATGTATCCCAGCTGTATCTTGTGGAAACACGACAGGAATGTTGTCTTAAATGGTACCCTGGGAAAGGAAATTTTTGATGAAACCTAGGCTCCAGATTACCCTGGAAGCACACTGGAAATAAACCATGAGGTAGAAATGACTTGCCTGTCACTCTGGTCTTTGCATTCTGTGTCTTTGCTTAATTAATGAGTTGATTAAGCAAAGGGTCTTGTGAGAAAAATTATAATAGGAACATTATAGCCATAATAGACCCTAGTAGTAAGTACATTTGAAGACAAATACTTTTGTACTTTTACTCAAGTGAAAGTTTAAATGGAGCGATATTTTACCTGGCGTATCGCTACTTTAACTCAAGTACATGTTTTGTGTACTTTGTCCACCTTTGTTCTCTGCACAGTGGACAGAAACAGCTCCGAAATGTGTGCAGGTGTCTCTCTAGACAAGCATCAAGAGCATGTAGCATGACTGCTACAGAAGCTGATAGGAAAAATGACTCTTTACCTACTGTTCTTTTCATGCTATTCATTCGGGTTGCGTTCGAATCTAGTTCATTAATGAGATCATGTCTATGAATTTCGACCGTTTTTTTAGATACGACGACAGATATGAGCAACGAGCCGTGGGATCAAGAGCGTGAACGGGAGAGAGACCGAGGACGCTCTCATGAGAGGAAGCACAATTCAGCTTCGGTAACCGACAGAAAACAGCGTTACTACTCATGTGATCGTTATGGAAATAGAGAGTACTGTCACAGCCGATCACCTGGGCCAAGTAGATCGACTTCTCCTGGAGAGCCACATGATTCCAACAGATTCAAAACGGTACTTAACAGTTTTGAAACTGTATTGTAACTAAAACGTTACATCTGTCTAGAAAACCGTAAGATTCTTTAGTTTGGTATGTTTGTATGACTTGGCTTGTCCACTTCTGATTTGTATTCTGTGCTATTTTATTTCGCAGAGTGTTAACTTAGCTAAGGGCAGCCCAGTGGTCTTCACCTCAGGCTCCAGTACACCATGCCGTGGAAGGAGGCAACTTCCTCAGACACCGCTCACCCCAAGGCCTGCGGTGGCTTTTAAGTCAACCAGCGCCTCCCCATTACAAATGGCCACCCGCTCATCCGGGACGGTCCCCACCTATTTAAGTCGCGGGCAGTCCGAGCACGACGCCTTGCTTGGCATCACTTACCAACCATCTCCTGTGCCTGTCACTCGAATCGGATCTGACCCAAACCTTGGCCCCCTGCAGAGAGACTCCCACCTGTCCGAGGCCGAAGATTTCCATGACGCTTTGAGCACATACAGCTCAGGACGCTTTCCGAGGACAGTCTCTGCCACCCATTCGTCCACTGGCACGGTGTCGTCCATGCTTCAGCACAGCCGGAGCGGAGTGCCTAACGGGTACCATTTCACCCTAGGCGTTAGTACATCTCTCGGATCCAGTGCCAGGATTTCCCCAAGTTATCAGGATACAGAGAAAGATGACTGGTGCTGACAAAATGGTGACGATATATATATACATATATAGAGTCAGAAAATGTGTCTTTAAAATGTGCAGGATGAGTTTTATCATCTTTGCCTCATGATACATTAAGGAAGGTTGAGGAAGTAAAATTTTTTTTTTATGAATGTGGCATGATGATATTCCGTCTTTTATGGTTCTCTCCAAACAGATTGTGAAAATATGAGTGCCATAATGACTTCGATAATCCAAGGTGAGCCCTGGCTGAGACTGAAAAGGAGACATACTTCAGCTAGGTCCTCAGCAAACACTGCCCTCTGTCCTCTGGAATCATATTAATAGGGCTAAACTCGGCAGAGGCCAGAGGGTAGATACAGCCATGTTTGATTAGAAAGCACAATCTATAATGAAAGTGCAGGACTTCTGCTCATTTATATGGTATCATTAGGAACCTGGACCTCACTATAGTCCTTGAAAAGGTTATATGTCCTTTTTGTCTTTGTCTTAATTGTTTCCTGCTGCTGCTTTATGCTGTTTTCTTCCTCTTGCAAAGTGGCACAGATAAAATGCTCCCAGTAGCTAAAAGAAAAAAAAACAGCGAACACGCGCCAAATTGTAATTAGTTTTGAAAGAGAATGCAGTAGAGTACGCATCTTTTCACAGAGTTCCTTTTTGTACCTTGTACATGAAGTGTGTCACTCGGTGTCTTGTAAAGTCTACTCTTTTTTTTTTTTTTAATACTTTATTACCCTCAAGTGGTAAAATACCAAGTGCCTAACCTTTAAGGTTAATTACTGTATGGGTATGATGTATTGTGTTGCATTACAACTTAAGGAAAAGGCAAATACTGGATACTGTACACTGTAGGTAAAATGTCACAGATTATTGTTCCTTAAAAATATGATAGCCTGTTATGATAGCAAGCCAGAGATGATGTTGTTGCACAAAAGAGAGCATATAAGTAAGATTATACTAGATGTTTGTGTGTGAAAGTATTTGAGACACAGGAGCAAAAAATCTGTAAACTGCAGGGGCGATAGCATCAACGACGTAGCTTCGAGAAGGTACTGTAACTATGAATGAAAGATAATTCTACGACCCAGAGATTTTTCGCTACATCCGGAACAAATGCATGTTAGGAGTTTCTGCACTTGGCGTTGGTGTTGTTGTAACATTCCAGTGTGTGATGTACGTTTTATTTTGCCAAAGAGTACATGGTAAGCTGTTGCCTTTCTAGTATTAGATGAAATAAATTACATGGAGTCAAGAGAGAATAAATGCGTTTTGGTAGGAATAATAAATTACATTCCTTATATTAGATATATATCATTAAAATCATGTACTTTTTGATCAAACTATCCAAAATCCAATTACTTTTGCTGAACCCTTTTTTAGTAAACAAGTTCTTTAGTTCTTTGTGTAATATTTGATGATTTTGATAGATTCTGAACACCTTATCATTGTGTAACAAGACAAAATGATGTTTATTGGTAACATGCACTAACTTTAATAGGAACATCTGTTCACTTGCAGATTGATGCAGTTTTCCAATCAGCCAGTCATGCAGTGTGATGCATCAGCTTCAGTTAATGTTCACATCATATGTCAGCTTGGGGGGGGGGAGAACCTCTGAGTGAATTTGACTGTGGCTTTGCTGATCAAAAGCTGCTGTTTTCTATAGAGGAAACTTTTCTTTCTCTGTAGTTCAGGGGTAAATGACTTGACTTGTTCACGACATAGTCTATGATAACTACTATAACCACAAAAATAGCATTTCAGGATGAGCAACATGGCAAACCATTAAGCTAAATAAGCAAAAGACCACATCAGGTTTCAGTCCTGTCAGCTGTTTGCAGCAATCTGAAGTTACAGTTGATACATGCAGAAACTAGAAAGATAAAAATTAGAACAACATTGCTGAGGATTTGCCAATTTTTATCTGTCTGGATTTCTTTGAGCCTGTGTCCACTCAGCCTCAAATCTTTGTTCTTGGTTAACAAGACGGGAACCTGACGTGATCAGAGCAGTAGTACCCAATCAGCATCAAGATGTTGCCTGTTTTGCATAGTGTGGTGCTTTTCTGCTGGTTATTTGAGTTTGTGCATCCAGCAAGCTTGTATCAGTCTAACCATTCTACTCTGTGCATCTAAAAAAGATGTTTCCACCCACAGAATTGCTACCATCTTTTACTCTGAATCTCAGGAGATTAGCTATTTTCTAAAATACTCACACCACCCACTGTACTAGGGCTCCCCAAACTACGTCCCGCCCCCACATTTGGAACATCCCTCTGAACAATGTGAGAGACGTATATATTTTAATTTAATTTTTTCAAAATATCATATCATATCTGTATTTGATAATAAAGGTTGGCTTTAAAAATATACACTGTATATATATATATATTTAGAAGGCATATTAAATACATTTAAAATCATAAATAAATTGCCACTATAATACTGATAGTCACTTCGGACAATGTCATTTACTGTTACAACCCACGTGCCCCCCATTTAATAAGGGAAAATGTATTTGCTCCTCACAGAATGAAGTTTGGGGACCCCCTGAACTAAACCATAGGCACTGAGATCACATTGAACAGAATGAACTGAAACTCTTCTGTATCTGCACTCTTTTATACATCACACTGCTGCCACATGGTTGGCTGATTGGCTGAATCATTGCAGAAATGAGCAGTGCTAAAGGGGTTTCCTGATAAAGTGGTGTCGATGATATTTCTCGAGCAAGCTTCCTGTGTCCTGTATGTAGAGGGATGAGATGGCTGTTGAGAAACAGTACAGCGAGGCTATGCAACAAGGTGACGCTTTATAACCGTTCCTCATCCTCTGTAGCGTTAGCTTTCTGATCTGGGACCAAATCAATTCTGTTCAGTGAACGCTGTGCGTGAAACGCAGTTTATTGGAAATGCAGTGAGGCCAAGTAGTTGTTGAAAATTGTATAAACAGGACAAATGCATGCCATTGCCCTGTCCTTTAAAAAAAAAAAAACTAATTTCGATTTGTGGTGTTTGCCTCAGTACAGTCCAAGTGTTTTTTTTTTGTTTTTTTTTATAATTGGTGTTTGATTTAGAGTTTTATTCGCAACTAATCAACTTCATATTGATCAATCTTTGACCCATGTTTTACCTTTTAATCTCCTTTTTTTTGAAAGGGGAGATGCGATTTGTGCACCTAGTATATCTGTAACTATTCTAAAGCCATTCCTATGAAAAAGAAAATACAAATAATTATTATATTCTAACTTTCTGACAGGTGCCAAATTGAACACAGCACCATTTTCTCGTCCTCATGTTATACCTCGTTCAGTTGACCTGTGGACATTGTGTAATGTTTGCATGTTATGATGACATGTGCATGTACAAATATATGTTTGACATATTTTATGTTCGATTCATATGATGGTTCACTGCCTTTTTTATACAAAATTTTTTGATTAAAAACATTTTTGTGGGAGTAAATTAGAGAAAATCATTGTAGACCTTTTGTGTAAAAGACGTGTTGAACAAAAGAGAAAATTACGTTCAGGCTACGGAAGCATGGAACTAAACTAAAGTTTTCAAGCAGATCAGGCACCACCAGTGTTCATCGTCTGTCTGCTTATTCACCGTTCATTTTCATTTTGTACCACTGAACTGAAAAGAGTATAAACGAATATACAAAAATACTTAAATTAATAAAAATTTTATTAAACGACTTCTTTTGGTTTCTTTCACTCATTCAAGTTAAGACTCAACAGGTAGAATCTGTCAATTTGTTTCATCTTTATGGATGAATATTTAGGTTCACTGTGTCCACTACAACCTCTGCTTACACAGCACGCCATGTCATATTTACCTTAAATACTTATTTTCTGATATATTGCGTGTTTGTAAACATTTTCTAGTGTTCTACATGACCTGCATTTATTACATATCGAATATTTGTTAATCTCTAATTAGAAGGATAGCATACAGTAACCTCTCAATGTTGTTTATTATCGTAATAAGATCAATTTTTTTTATGAAATTAAATTTAAAAAAACAATATGACTTTTATTAAATAATAGTGCATAGTATTGTATTTAAAAGTATCTATCTATCTATCTATCTATCTATCTATCTATCTATCTATCTATCTATCTATCTATCTATCTATCTATCTAACGTCCTCTTCAGAAAACCCCCTTGGTGGGCGGAACGTTTTTGCGGACACGCCTTTCATTGGTCGAAAACAACAGTGGGCGGGGCTTTTCTGTGAGTGCCGCCGACAGCTCTTGTGAAGGCGCGCGCGCTGGCAGCGCGAGGAAAGGTCGCGTGCCTGGGCAGCCGCGAAGTCTGTGAGGGTTCAAACGCTGACAGAAACATTTAGCGTAATTTTTAAAATAAAATTAATTTAGTTAGTAAGAAATAACAAAAAAAAAAAAAATCGACATTAAGGCAATTTTTTTGTGTGTTTGCGTTTTATACAGAATAATTCTAATACGCTTTAAAAATCA
This sequence comes from Silurus asotus, assembly GCA_024362625.1. Lineage (NCBI taxonomy): Eukaryota > Metazoa > Chordata > Actinopteri > Siluriformes > Siluridae > Silurus > Silurus asotus. The sequence goes on from MU563656.1 coordinate 8,687,587, forward strand.
ATTAAAAAACAGTCGCTTTGTCGGGGGATGGAGGAGTTAAATTAGCTACAGTTGCTAATTTTTTAAACTTTATTACTTTAATTTTTTCCGCATTTAATAAAACATTAATTATGCCACTGAAAGCCACATTATTGGCTTTTTTTCTTTTTTCTTTGGCTAAATGCGTCAATTGCAGTCCAACTGTCCTTCTGCCGACTGAGTGGCCGGAAGTGGAGCTGGGCTCAGGGATGCTGCCAGCAGGTAGGAACTTATTCATTAAATACACATACAAATGTAATGTTAGTAGCATTGCTTCATCTTTTCAGAGGAAACTAGGATGGAAAAAGTCGTCAGAAAGTGACCAGATGACGTCAAGCATTTATTTGCATATTAAAATAGGCTACATCAACCTTATTATTGCATCATGGACCAGCTTCATTTAGTTTTTCATGGACCAGACGCAGGAGATTTAATAATAAATGTAATTATTACATAGAGTACTAATTTAAAACTGTTTCATTTAATGATGCATAGAAAAAAAATGAAAAATGACAGGAAATTGACATTGTAATTCCCCCCCCCCTTTTTTTTTTATAAAACACATTGCAAACCGCAAAAGTCAATAAAATGTAAATTAAATAATAGTTTCGAACATTTCTATTCTTTCATGATTACATGATGAAGACGGATTTCTATAGAATAGAATTGGGTTATAACTTATAAAAAAAATTCATCGTCACATCACAAAATTTGCATACATGTGCAATACTAATAAACTATTTGCTACCAAAATTAAAAAACAGGTAAATAATATCTTTGCATGTTGAGATATACAACTAAACCCCACCGTATGTATTCTAAATTCAAACGAAATACCGGAAAATATCTGTAAATATAATTATGTTTGAACATACCTTCAAATAAATAAAAGCAGACATTAACCTGATTTCATATAAATGCTTTTTGTGTGGGTGATGCAGTTGGTCATGTGACCAGTTTGCACCTGGAATGCACCTTGATGCAATAAGGAAGCGCACATGATGCAATAATCCTAAATTTTATATTTTCTTCTTTAAATACTTAAATATTTAAGATGGCGGAAGTCCTGCTATACATGAAGAGAATGACTTGCTGAATAATTCAACAGGTTTAAAAAAAAGTTACTACTTACATAATTAAATGTGAGGGGGGTTTTATAGTTGAAAGTGATGACTGTTTTGGAGATATTTGTGGTTTGTGCTTTCAGGTGCACTACAATGGCGTCTAATGATTGCACTTTATCTGATCATAGCTTATCAAGTTGAGCCACCATGAACCAAAAGCTCACTCATACATCATTTACCTTCTTTCCCCCACATGTTAATTGTAAAACATAGTGAGCAGATCAAACACGAACGGTGCATTAATATGAAAACACGTAGACTTTATTCACGAAATCAGTTGACAACATCATAAATGATTGAATTACAATTAATGGATGGTTTTCCTTTCGAGTCTGGTTCCTTTCAAGGTTTCTTTCTCATTTCATCTCAGGGAGTTTTTCCTTGCCATTTGCTTGCACATTTGGGAGACTGATTTATAAATATAAAAATGTATATTTTGTAATTTGATTGAATTTTTATTTTCTACTCATTTCCATATAGCTGATTTGGGACAATGTGCATTATTTAAAAACGCTATACAATTCAATTGAAGTTTAGATGTTATAGTATACTAGACAAAAGAGAAAAGATTGCTGGATTAATCCGGACACCTGGTTACTCCTGAATGATTTCATCACATGCAGTTTAGATTAACATGAGTAGCATAACAACTCAGCCTGTTCTTAACCATTAGAAACATAATAGTCCCTGAGAAGTCACACATGATTTATGCGAGGCAGCCACTAATTCATGTAGAATTTTTGATCCCGTTCACAGTGCAGCTGTAAAACCAGTCGTGTCTAACGAGGGTCAAGCTGTGCTCCAGTTTTCTTTCCGCTGAAAGTTGACGTAAAGCACATTCATACCTGCATGCATCTGAGTCAGTTCTTTACGAAGCTTTTGACACATCATGTATCACTGACACTGCAAGGGTTTTGCTTTGAAGCAATTTATCACATGAGTTATATCAGGTACCATATATTGCACTGCAGATATGGTACATGTGTGCTTATGGCGGAAATTAATGTATGCCTATGGATTTATGGATAATACCATTTATCTTTAAATATATTCTTTAGGTTAAGTTCGGTTCAGCTACAATATTTTACTGCTGTTTCAGTCTTGATATACAGTAGGCATTTCCTACTGGCTACAAAAAATGCACCATCTGTGCTTTAAAATATCGTAATTGGAGTTTAATTTAATTCAAAACATTAAATAATGCTGTCACATCTCAGCAGCTTAGATCAGAGCCATCTAATCCTTTCTATAAAACACATATGATAATCACATCTTTTGCAAACATTTTGGTTTGTTCATAAATAGCCACATACTAAGGAATAAAAGAAGCTTATATAGTTTCTTTTGTTTATTGTGTTTGTAAAAATTGGGTCTTGATTAGATTTCTTTATCTTCATCTTCATCTTCATCAGCGTTCAGTATTGAAAAGGTTGTTCAGAAGTTACCCCAAAATGTCTCTGAAGCCCTCTAGTGGCTGGCTGCTGTAGTACATTTTACCCCACTGAATGTTGATGTTTTGTAAATTCAGATTAAATTGAAAACATTGCAAAATATATACACAGCAAAAAAATGAAAACAAACCTAAATAAAACAAACAAACAAAAAAACATAAACAAACTTCAAAGCATGGTAAAGAGAGTATAGTGATTGCAGCTTTACCACCTCAGGGTCGGGGCAGCTTGCAATTATTGAGGATGCAGCTACTATCAAGCGGTTTCAAGTAATCACACAATACAATGTCGTCATGTAAACAACTATCAGGCAGTGGCGTCACGCACCACGACATTCATCCAAACACAGGAGTAAATGAACAGAGTGGCTTGAACAGAGATAAATCCAGACCTCCTCCTTGTGAAGTGACGCAGACCATTCAAGCAAGTCCTCCCGAATTTCTGCATGAACTGAAAGATCTTTGTATAAAGGAATGGGCTTGAAGACCTTCGAAACACTGCTCACAACAAAGTCTTTGAAGGAGATTATTGCCATAAAGGGACATGTCCGGAGTCACAATGTCTTTAGATGCTAGAAATTTCTGCTTTGTTTCAGTAGAGTTGCTGCATTGATAAATATTATGTTGTTTCATCTTTAGAAAATGTAGGGACTGTATTTAATTGTATTTATGAATATAATGTAGTCTGTAGTCTATAGTTAGCTAGCCAATACTCATAAACCTGTGTATATAAGATTAACACTTTGGATGCCTTTTATTGTGGTACAGGATACAATATTTTGTGAAATCATGTGAGACATGATGTTGGTCTGAGTGTATGAATGAAGTAGCCAGTAACAGTTAAAGCTACTCTCAAATGAACATTTGCGTTCTGTATCATAGGTTGATTTTTTTAATTGATCGCAAATCATTAAACAAACACGTCAGCTCGGCTTTAAAACTTGTGCAAATGCGATCCTTGTGCGATCACTCCTCAAAGTAGAATCTGAGTGTTGCCGTACTGTATGATGAGATAAGCTTAACAAAAGCGTTAGTCTGAAATGTCAAAAGTGGCACGTGGCCAAATTGGCTCTGGATGGAAAAAGGAACCATTTCCTACTGGGAAGTCTGATATACTTGTTATAGCCTGCACTTCTTGTAAATGCCGTACAGATGGCTATAATGACACGTTGGGGTCGATTTAGTTTCTGTTAGTCTAAACAGTATTGCAGCAGCCATAGTAACATCCTGAAATCACCTGTAGTTCTTTGTGTCTCTGTGTCTTTGGTGTTGGTCTCAGATGCATGGTTTTAGCTTCAGTCTCCTTTATGTCTGTTTTTTTTTGTATTTGCTCTTTAATTCAGTCTCGTTTACTTAGTCTCGTGTACAGAAAATCACTGTCGGAGGATTAGGAGTAGTGCTCGCTGCTGGCACTGAGACAAGGGCAAACCTGTTGTGGGATTTATATAAATAGCACTATTTTACTATTTGGCACTGATTGCCCCAATGAGAATCCTTAAAACTATAATAATATAGTAATTCATCTTATTAAAAAAATGGAGCGAGGCAGCTGTGACTGGTATAATGACCCCACCACTCCTGCATGTATTTCATGCCGGATGACATCATGTTTTTGCGAGGTTGTTAAACACACTCGGACTGTTCACAGTTCTCAATGAACATGTTTCTTCTGGCACACACTCGCAAATGTTGACCTGTGACCACCGCTTCTCCCCTAACGGTAGCCTGTCGTTGACATAATGACCAAGAATAACTAATCAGAAGTGCTCAAACAGCCCATTCATATTTGTTTTTGACCACTCAATGTGTGGAGCTGCATGTTGACCCTTAAAGTAATAGGTCTAGAGTCCCGTGTGCATTTCAGTCCGAAAAGCTAACGTTCATTAAAAGATCAAAGGTCTCACATCAATTTCAGCACAAGTTTCAGCTACACTCAATTTCTGCTGCTGACCACATGAATAGAACTGGTTTCCAAATACAAATGCATATCTACGTTTTCGATATTGGAAAAATATTTCGCATCAACCACATGTAACATTTTAAAACCTACCAGTAAAGAAAAGGTGAAAATTATTATTTTTTTAAACATTTTTAGGTACACAGACTGTTTCTATTTCTTTATTTCCTTACCAAGCATGATCTTTACATGAAGCTAGTCAACGCATGATAGCTAAAAAAATAGAAAAACAAATACATATTCTCTAGTTATATTAATGGTATATTGCTACTGGCGTCTGCTAAATTCCATAAATGTAAATGTACAGTTTATGTAAATATTGCAAGCAGAAAAAAAAAAAAATAATTTTGTTAATTTTTTTATCCCCTTTTGTTTCTCGTATTTCGCCAACGAACTTATTCAGTTAAACCCACTGATCAAATGAAATTATTCAAATCAAAACCCAATATCTGTGTTAATCCTTTGGTTTACAACAACGTTGTTTGCGTGACTCAAACTTTTGTTTACAACTGTTCAAGTCTAAAATTCTAACTTCTTTTCTTCACTGCAGATCTGACAGTTCTTATTTCTTTTCTGTTTTTTTTTTTTGTTTTTTTTCTTTCTTTCCCACTTTGTGCTCGGGTCATGCTTGTGAACCGTGCACTGAAATTCCTCACAACAAAATCTTCTGTCAGGACATGTTACCAACCTTAAGCAGTTATTTAGTTTACCTAAGACCCTTATCTAGTTATCATTTAGTTGTTATTTTGTTCTATCCACCCTTTCACCATTCCATTCTATTCAGCCACACAATTACTGCATATTCAAAGCTGCAGAACACATTTTGTTCACTGATGTTACAAAATTCACATTTACATTTACATTTGCGCCATTTAGCAGACGCCCTTATCCAAAGAATAAATCTACACTGGTACACAAGATTACAAACTTAATATAAATATAACTCTTGAATACTACAAAGCAAACCTGGAGAGTGCTAATTTAAGTATTTCAGGAAGAGGTCTTTAATCGTCGCTTGAAGATAATCAGGGACTCTGCTGTAAGGACATCTAGGGAAAGTTCATTCCACCACCACGGTGCCAGAGAAGAGCCTTGAAGTGTACTTACCTCTCATTCTGAGAGAAGGTGGGACCAGTCGAGCCGTGCTGGAGGATGGTTTAATTAAGGTTTAATATCTGTTTGAAACTATTCAACCTTCAAACCTTTACACATTGTGTAGAGTTCAAACCTGAAATTCTAATACAAATAAGTGGGATAATGCACTACGGCTCAGTAGTGTGTCATATCATGTAACATATTGGCATTTTGGTTGATTTTCCTATTAATACTCTCCTATCAGTCTCCTCTAGGCAGAATTATTATTGTGCATTATTCTATACATTTTTATTAATTTATAATGGATTTATTGGTGCTCTGTAGGATGTTTTCCAGAACCTTCGTCTCCATCGTCATAATGCTGTTTGCGTTTTACAGACGCTTGGAAATAAACCTCACAAGAGGTGTATTTAAACTGCGCACACACAAAACCCGACAACTGCACACAGATGGATTAATTATGTAACTTTTAATAGAAATGGCAGCTAGTTTTCACAGAGATATGGGAGAACATTTATGTAATCATATTTTTGAAGTATTTGATTGCATAAGGAGCCCCCTACAAACACATAAATATTATCGGCTATTTTGTGTCAATTAAAAACAGATAATCCAAATGAAATCACTTTCTAGTTTGCATAAGTCTCTTTTTTTAGTTTTTTGTTGCTGAAGATTTGTAACTGATCTAGATAAGTTGTCTGTGTCATGGCACGAGCCTGACATTAAAGCTGGCAAAAGAGCGATGATAGAACCTGTCTGGCTTCATGCACACAATCATCCTACCATCAGACCTCAATTACTGTCACGCTAGGTGAGATCGTGTCATTTAGAAGTCGGTATTGTAGCGTCTGCTACATGTTCGTGCAAAATACCGTCCGCTTAAGTAAACATGGCTGCCGGCTTTTGCTCGAATTCGCTGACTTAGTCACCATACCGCCGATTTATTTGTTCTAGTCAATGAATATTGTGGCTAATTAAATTATCCACTTACGCATGACTTTATATGTGGGAATGTGTTATTTCAGTAATTAACACCGAGTGCAATAATAACATTCTTGTAGAAAAAAACGTTTCTTTCACCCATGACGTAATGTCATTTGGAGAGTGAACTGAAACATGACGCTTTTAAATGGTTTGTATGTTTTATTCCTAAACGGTTCAGAGTCCGTCATTGGTTTAAGGTCGGAAATAGTTTGGATGCGTGTCTTGCCCATGCAGATCGATCCATCCATATGCATACATTTAATTGTTTAACCCAAAAGGTCAGCGTTGTCACACCATACGAACCACAAGTTGCAGTAAAAGTGCTTTTATATGGCGTAAAACATCTTCGACAGATCATTTAGGACGTTGTCGTGTCCTCAGCTTGGCTTCTTGCATGAAAAGTCGAGACCCTAACAAGCACAGAGGGTGCAAAATAAAGTTCTGGTCTGAGGTTTTAACTGGTTTTCAGTCATCTGAAACTTTCCTAAGCAAACACTGAGTTTTGCTGCTCAGACAAGGCAGCTGGTATTCATCAGATTTCATTCCTCAAAGCTGAGCTAGACATCTGATTAGCATAACATTACAAGTTTTTTTTTAAGATGACAAGGGTTAAGCAAAGGCATGCTAACAGGTATTTTAAATAGGGTATAAAACATGACAGTTTTCCTACCCTATAAACCCTATAAACAGCATAAACAGTCTGTTCCTCACAAGCATTTTCTTTTCTCTCGTGAAATTAATTAGATTGCTGTGTCGGGAAAATATAAACCAGGAGTTCTTTCATTGACATCTTTTCGCTTTGAAAAAAATTCTGCTTCAGCCTTCTGCTTTTTCAGCTTTAGTAGTTGTGTTCGGTTGCCTAGCGCCTTTCAGCACACTTTTTCTTTTTCCAAACGCTTGCACACTTTATAACATGTACTGTAGCCCCAGAGGTCTGCTCAGTGCTAAAGCTGTTTTTCTCATCTGATGCTGAACATTCGTGTTACAAGCACAGATTTCATACTGTACATGACCATGTCACAACTCACAGTGAAGCTAAACACAACCACCATGTAATACTGCTTTAGACAATAATGTAATAGTGTAATGTAAATTTCAGGTGTGAGTACCGCAGGGAAATACAGAGGACTCCTCCTTTATTTTCGTCTTTCATTGGGAAAGCTTTACGTTTAGCCATGTTTCGGGTCACTGGTAATAGAAGTAAAAAAAAAAGGTATACGTTCCTATATTGTAACCTGCAGCTGTATTGTCATCCTGCATGGCTAAAGTCTTTAAACACATATGCTGATTTTACTGTATCCACAGGTTTAAAAAAAATAAACCTTTCAAAAAGTGTCATTTTTGATTATCCGAGATTAAAGCATTTAACGTTTTTCATCTGCTTATTTTCCATCAGGAAATAACCTGGGCAAATTGGTTTTATGAGCCTGGTGTTTGGCGTGCCAGATGGTACATGTTCTCAGTCCTGGTTCTTCTCTCGTGTGTGCAAATGGAGAGAGGAAGTTCAGCTCTGTTTCTGCCCTAGAACCTAGTAAAGCACACCTCTTACCCTCAGCTTCCTCTCACACACATCTGTTAAATCGCTAACTCGGTTTGACTTCTCAGAGACACGGAAATACTTTGTGATTTTTCCACCACTTGATTTTCCTCCAAGGGAATGTCCGGACACATCCATACAATCTTATGAAATAATTGGAGGTTTTTTTTTTGCAAGTTAAGATGTAGACAGTCATAGATCATGTTGATCAGAATACAACATAGAATGTAATTCTGTTACATCAGAAATTAGAGAATTCTACTTTAATGCCAACACCATGCATTTCACCTCTTCACTATTAGAACTCTATGTCTGTAACCCAGATATCTTGAGTAAACCTGGCCATCAAACAGAAAATCCAATTATTATAAACACCAATGAGAGTTGAATTAATAGCACAGAATGAAACAAGTAAATTCCAGACAAAATATGTATTAAAAAAAATAGCTGTATTGTATAGTATGCAAGTTTTTATAATGCATTACAAAACCATTGGTATTAGTGGCTCAATATACACGGCAAGGCTTTTGATCAGTCACTGGCGTCATTTAGGTTTAAGCTTAAATACACGAGTGTGCGGGTTTGTAAATGCATTTCCTGTCTCCCCTGAACCCAATGCTTCAAATATACGCAAGGGGGTTAATCAGCCTGGTCCCTTTACAGACTTGCCGACTTCATTTGAAAAGTTTTGTGAGTATTCACATCGAGTTATATTCACATGGGTTTAGTTAGACTATGCAGATGCTTATGTCCTAGATGATTTGGTAAAATAGAATCTGATACATCACATCATTTATTATTATTTTTTATTATTTAGTACTACACGAGTCTCCCACAATGTTTGTATTGGATATACATTATTTTATTATGCTCTATATGAATAATATAATTTTTTTTTAAATACATTTTTTGTTTCATTTGCACTCACTTTTAAAATCTACAGTTTAAAAGATCAGCTAAACAAGCACTCATGTGCAATATCAGATTTTCAATTGTCATTTTTTTTAATCCATAAAGTGTGTAAAGATGTTAGTGACATAGATCTCTTAAAGGATTGATTTAACCTTGCATTTGAGAGGGTGACAATCCATACTGCTCACCTTCCCCTCTAGCAATAATGCTGTGAGCCGGAGAGATATTTGACAGTGCACTGATGTACAGATATTGTACAAAGACGCCTGATCTAAAATTACCGTGTGATTACCTCAATTCCGCCCTACAATAAACCATGGAGTATTTGACCCAGAGCAGTTTCCATCAATGCTTTTTTTGTGTGTTTTTCCAGTTAAATGTTGGTTCTTCAGTTCAGGCGTGTGCTGACTGGCTCTCCATCTTCACCTGGAGCTGCTTCTTATAGCAAAGCTCATAGGTGTTTAAAAGGTTCGCTAGGGAGTTAAAGGGGCAAATTATTTGAGCAAGGACAAAAGGTGTAACATTATAGTATAAAGATTGCAAATTATTTTCTTATCCAGGAATAGATGATATTTTATACTGTAGCACTTGAAAAAAAAATATTTTTTACTTGATGTTGTTGTTTTTTATAGCAGCACAGCTGACAGTAGTTGACTCCAAGACTAATTAAAAGCAGATTTGTTCAGATGCTGCAAAACTAAAATAATCACTAGTAGAGCCAAGTTTTTGGTAGACAGATGCTTATTTAACAATCATGCAGTGGTAAGTCATTTTCCAAAATATTGAACGTCTTAATGACTTATTTGACTAACCAATAGAGATTCAACAATTTTAAATGTTATCATAAATGCATAAAAGTTGAGACACATTCTTTAATAAACGATTGTAAAAAGGTAATTAAATACACCATTTGGACGAAAGTTTGTGGAAAACTGACCATCAAATTTCTATCTGCATTCTAAACAGCCTATTTCATTTGCTGTTATAAAAACCTCCACCCTTCTGGGAAGATGTTCCACTAGATTTTGGAGTGTACTTGTGCTCATACAGTTATTGATGTATGCTGAGGAGGCCTGGGATGCAGCGTTTCAAATCATCCCAAAGGTTTCGAGTAGGATTGAGTTCGGAGCTCTGTAGCAGGACACTCAAGATCTTTAACGCTAACCTTTGTGCACAATGGAACTGTCATGCTGGAACAGGTTTGGGTCTTCTAGTTTAAGTAAAGGGAATATGTAATGCTACTACATCCAGAGACATCTCATACAAGTGTGTGACTCCAAATTTGTGGTATCATTTTGAGTAGGAACCGCATATGGCTTGATAGGTCAGGTGTCCCAATACTTTTGTCCAAATAGTGTACTTTTGTACTAAGTGTATGTCCTTACTCTTTATTATATTCCACAATTAAAGATCTTTAACTATTTAAAGAAATGTTGCGAAGAGAGCTGTAGAGTAAAGCAACTTTTTCACTGTATTCCAAAAATATTCCTCATGACAGTCATACAGTATATATCCATTGTCTCTGATGTGCATCCAGACTCTAGTACCCTATATAGCCATGCCAAACCAACTGTTCAATGTCTGCTTCAACTGTTATTTCAGAGGCGTCTAGGGGAATTATATTGTTTTCTGAAGTCGTATTCTTTTCTATCCCATTCTTTTTACTGTCCAGTGAATTTAGCCAGACCTTGTCTGCTCACTTCCTTACAGGCCCCCGAAGTGAGGACACATATCCCTCGCTTAGCATTTTCCAGATGAGAAGTACTTAAAAGACATGTCTGTTCTGCTTGTCCATGCTTTACCTTGAGGCAATTCCAACAATACCAGTCTGTGCAGATGTATGAGGAAAAGCAGTTATTTGAGCATATTACTGACAAATATCCTAGTTGTTGACAGGAGACAGGAGGTGACAATAATGAAGGTATGTAAAGAATTAAGCCGTGTATTCGGTTACTAACAGATTATCGTGGGAGATACGCGAGCAAAACCCGTCACATTTCGTCCATCCTGTTTTTTAATCCATTCATTCTTAGAGCCGACTGCCGCTCTTTTCTCAACCTCCCTAATTGTGGTAATTGCGGCAGATAATTTACTTAGCTGCTGGCTTTTCTAGCCCATTACAGTAATACGATCCTGACAAGGGAGACTGCCACAGTTTCTTCTAAAACAGGAAATAGAGTTCAGACGAAGGGGGCTCAGAGCGGAAAACAGGCAGCTGATAATGCCTTTACTTATCACTGGAAATAAGCCATTTTCTATCATTAGAGGGGACAAAATAAAGAGCTGAGTAATTAACTCAAAATCCTGTTAACTCCAAAACTCACACCATTAGGTTGTAAAGCTTTAATATGTATTAATTGTTAATGTTTTTTATTCTTAGAAATGGATTTCAGCATATGTTTTCAAGAGCCAAACATTGTTTCTGAGAATGTTGTTTTCCCTTCCACTGCTCCATTAGGGTTTGTCACAGTGAATCACTGGTCCACATTGTTGATTTTTTTTTACACTATACACTGGATGTCCATACTGATGCAACTCAAGTGCACTGTATATTTCTGGGTTATATGTTAGCCATGAAAAGCATGTATTCATGCGCTAAGGTTACCAGGATCCTTCTTTATGGAGCTATTTTGATATAAAGTGCATTAGTTCATTATTAGGATTGCAATAGAGAAGAGCAGGTTTTGTATCATTTAAAAAAAAAGACAGCTGTACAAATATTTAGTTTTTTGTTTCATTGTGTTGGAATCCCTCAAAAGTTAGTCTTAAGTTTTTGTTATTGTGTGTATTTTCCATATAATATATTGTATGTTTAACTTGCTGCCTGTTTTTTATACTTGTCCTGTTTGACATGATATATAAAAAAGAGCCAACACTAGAAAGAAGTATCAGGATGGCAACTGGCTTTTGTTTCCATTCACTTTAAAAGTACATATGGATGTAATATGGCCTCTAACATTATACACCTGCCCTCCTCGGACAAACCCTTTAAAAAAGTGTTTTTAACCCCAGATCTTCAATGAGGCTGTTAAAGGGACCTGGAGTTCATTTTTTCACAGCCCATCAATCATGCCTGGAAACTCTTCCTGCAACTGACACACAACTGCACTTCTTCTGCTTCAAAGAGCTGGTCTTCAGAAGACACCCCCATGGAAGAGATGTGTTCACAGGATTGTCTCCCTTAATCACTATATCAATTACAGTATGAAGTCAGTGGGATTTAAACCCAACCCCTGAGGTTGTGTCCACATAGGTGTTCCAATGAATCAACAGCTGCACAATGTTTATTATCAAGCTGTGGTACCACTGGTTTTAGCTGGATTTCAACAAAACATGCTCTGGCTGGAGGTGCTAGGAATGGTGTTCATTATCTGTGAAAAAAGATGTTTAAATTGGCTCATTGCTAGTCTGTGTGTGAAATGTTACACCAGAGCGTAATTTTATTTTCAAAAATAGTGAACACCCCAAATAGTGCTTGAATCAAAGTGCAATGTCAGCTTATTTCAGGAAACCATTTTTTGTCTGAAGTGAGATAACACAGAACACCCTGCATATGCAGTCCATTCCCACAACACCCAAGTAGGCAAATTTAGTCCGAGCGATGCGTCAGCACAACACATATGCAATCCATTGAATGCCAGTGTCATTCAACACCTTCCATAGTACAAGCAGGCAACATCTGGCAATATGACCTCTGTGCATAGGTAGGACTCTCTTTTAAAGCTAGAGATGTGGAACATGGCATTGCTCAAGAGCAAACTTATCAAATTTAGTTTAATCATTTCTTTTCTTTTTTTTATATTTTGTTTGGAATTGTATTCCAATATTACTTGGATTAAACAATTCAAAATCTTTACTAGCGGCAGCATTGGAGTCAAATCACTTAACCTCAAATCCATGTTCTCTCCCCAGACAGCAGTCTTCAAATCTAACTACATCACTTTCCTGAGATCGACAAGCAAATTACTTATCAAATTATCATTTACTGCTGCCTGGAAGACAAACCAGCTCACAAGCTTTAACGACCGCAGATGGAAGAAAAACTACATGTTGACATTTAGAAAATAATGCTTTTGTTCAATGTTTTTTTTTTTTTTTTTTTCAAAAAGCACCGCAATGCTGCCGAATGGTAATTTTTTCCAAACCAACTGCTGCATAGTGGATGCAAATCAAAACCATGGTCTGATTGTTCATAGGAACTATTTATTAATATGCTTAACATTTTACTTCAATTTACAATACGTTCAGAATCAGGAAAAAATATGACATTAATATTAATACAGGATACAACATTTTAGAACAACATGTGTTCAGACTCTAAAACACACTGGAGCCTCTACTGGTTTACAGGCCTATCTATATAATACATGTACTGTATGTACATGTCCAAGTCCCAGTTTCATCATAATTACTGTCTGAAGTGTCTGAGACTAGCTTGGTTAATTGTGGTATATGGTTTTATTGTACTTTAGGTAATTGTGAGCCCTTGGTGGGCATTAGAGCTTGGATTTGTTAGTAATTTTTTGTGTTTATATAGCAGAACTGTTTTGAATAATCAGGGACTCTGCTGTAGGGCATACATTATTTTTACACTGGCATTAATAGGGTGCAGGTAGTGTTTGAGTACAGGTACTTTATACAAAAAAATGATTCATCTTTTAATTGGTCAAGTCCCCTTTGTCACAGCGTAATATTTGTATGTACAGTAAGTGAATGGTATTTAGAGTATTATGGAGCAAATCCAATTCAAAATATATGTGCTTTAAAATCCAAGGATCAAATATTACATAACTGGCCAGTGGGAAATCCAGTTTCTAGTAATGTACATGTGTCTGTTGTTGTATAGGAGCTGTTTTATTCTCTGGTTTATGTTTTCTAATTTAAACCAGTCTTGACTTTCCCTCAGTCTTTATCTTGTGCTGCTGCTTTTGCTTTTGATCTCAGAGTTGTCTTTGGTTTCTTATTTATGACCTGCCTGAATGAAGGGCACTTAATGGTTGGGATCGACTCTGCTGTGGACTCCATTCTTCACTAACCAGGGGTCAGTGATGGATTTCACCTTCTTACACCATTGAGGGATTATTTCTGAAAGTGGAGTTGATATAAATCTCATGGATGAACTGGGATTAGCAGCTGTGGACTTTGACTTCAAAATATTTGTGTTGGAACAAACATTTGTATACTGTAATATGAACATGTCTATATGGCAGAACTGCTGATCAGTGACTCAGCTGTAGGGCATACATCAGTTTGACATTGGCATTAATAGAGGTGTGTTTGTGGCTGTTATTCATCTGAAGATGTTTAAGTGCTACAAGGTTGGAAAGACCAAAAAAAAAATACAGCAAATGATGCAGTAATTACTAACAGGATACAGTAGAGTCAAAAGCAGTCCCCATCTGTATAAGATTTCTCTGGCTTAAAGACCTGTTTGTCTGCAAAGAGCTTCCACTGGGTAAAATCTATCTCATGCCCAACAGATGCAGAACTGTGGAAGAATAACTAAAGTTCTTATCTATATATCTGTTTTGAGGTGAACCAATCTGCAGATCACTGTGGTGCACTTTGCTGCTGGCATACTTGTGAATCCCATCATCTGCTTTAATACACACTTTACATTAGCATAGTCAAAATATGTATTATTTGAATAATAGCTTGCCTGAATGTAGGTATGTTGAAGGACTGACAAAACTAAAAATATGTAAGCGCCATTTTACTCAGTTACTAGTATGACACTAAATCAATTCATAGGTATATGTTATAAATTAGTTTTTTTTTTTAAAGATTACAAATACAATATGCAACCTCAGACTCTTTGCGGCTGTCAGCAAGACCACCATTGTTTTGTTAAATTACAAGCCATTACAAGGTTTGAGCACAAGTCAACATCAAGTCCAAATAAAAGCCAGACTGTGAAAAAAAAAAGTTTTTTTTTTTTTTATCTAACTTTGTTGACTTTACGTTTTAATTTCACTGATGCATGATGCATTACATTTTGGCAAATCTTACACATTATTTGTACAAACTCTTAATCAAACATGGCAGTGGCATTTAATCTAAAACAATACAGCCATACAGCCATACAACTCTAATTTTACTTGCAAATTTATATTCATATTATGTAAATTAAAAAATAACATATTTGTATATGCATGCCATTTCCTAGTTAAGTATTATTAAATATATTACCTTAAATTTGCTAACTATTTGAGGCTAGTTCGATTTCCTGGCAACGAAAACATGACTGGGCAGCACATAGACGTTTTCACTCGCCCAGTGAACTAGCAGATTGATTTATGTTTCACAGCTTTGTTCATGATTTGTGTTTACTTTGCTCATGTCTACTTTCAGGACACTAGACTGGAAATCCAAGACAACATTTAAGAATGAATTGATTGAAGTATACTTACAAAAGAGAAATATGCTAAAGAAATGCTGTAGGATTTTGTTAATGTTGGGTTTTTTTTTACCTATTGATGTACCTATAGAAAGTGTTTGGAGACACCATGTGCGGTGGTGTTGTCTTTTCCATTTTTACAAGTATATTGAATTTTCGAGTGTTATTTTTATCCACGCTTTACTGAAACCCAGTGTACGGTGCGTATATGCGCAGAGGAAGGCTGCTAGCAGACATGATGTGTCTGCGAGGAATGTTCTACTTGGCGTAGAGTATGCTTTCCCAGGCTGCTGCACAGGACCACTCAAGAATGCTTGACTAATATACAAAAAAGTCAACAAAAGCCCCACAGTTCCTTTTCTGATGCTTTGCATGACCCAGGTGTCACAAGGAAACTTTAAGCATGCGCTTTTTTGTTTTGAAACACAAAAACCCTGGACTTGCCCTCGGGTCGGGGCGAAGGTGTATAAACAAAACGCGCTTCCAATAAACAGCTTCAGGTGTCAAGTTTTGGGTCGCTTGCGTTGTCAGGTTTGTGTCCGTTTTGTCTCAGAGTAGAAATAAGCACATCAGTTTGCTTCTTTCTTTCTGGCTTGTCTGTTGGATGATATTATTATTTTGCAAATTAAATCTGAACACATTTCTACAGTTCAGTGGTTTAATATAAGGGGAAGTTACACACTATTACACTATTTTTATTTGAAGGAATATTAACCAGATTTAAGTAACATCCTGTTATGTACAGTATGTCATGTAGGGTGTTTTGCAGGCTTTGAAAGGAAGCATGATTTGGAATACTTCATACTGACAAAGGCTTAAGTCCAAAATGTATGTGTTTCTTCTCCTTTTAAATGTGTGCAGATTTTATTTTTTAATAGATTTATACATAAACCAGTTAATGCATCTTTTAGACTAGAAATAACAACCAAGTAGTGGCAGCTTGGTGGTGCTGGGATTTAAACTTGTGACCTTCCGATCCAGAGTCCAATGCTTTAAGCAGTGGAATTAAAAGAATTAACTTGAGTAATTAACGACAAAACAATTCAATAATTTTCTTTCATTGATTCACTAAGCAAATGCATTTTTTTAAAAAATAAATTGTCGGTTCAGCTTCAGAAAATTCAGAAACCTGTATAAAGACTTACTTTAATTTCTTCCTCAAATTTACTTTATTTTTTTTAGGAACATGCGCACACCTCTTTAGTCATGCCCTTATTCTATGAGTCAATCTTGCTGCACAATACAGTGCCTGATTTAAGAGCTTCGGGTTTATATCAGATATCACACCGAGGGAAAATACTGTGATCTCACACACCCAGGAGACAGGTAAAAGCAGAAAAAAGACCGGTGATGTAAACTCTGGAGTGCGGTGTGTGGGATGGAAATTCCTTCCTAAACAATGAACAGGAATGTCAATGTAAAGTCTTGTAAACATTATAGGAGCAGTTCTGCATCTGAAACTCCTTCCACAGCATGCAAATCACTTTCATGTTCTGTTCTGTAGCTAGATCACTTTATATCCTTCTTTCTTTTTAGCCAACACAGAAATGACAGGCTTTAAATTATATACCTTGCCAGAGAGAGAGAGTGTGTGTGTGTGTGTGTGTGTGTGTGTGTGTGTGTGTGTGTTTCAAATCAGAGAAAATTAAGATATACTTCTATAGCAAGGATTTTTATCCCAAATCCACTTCAGTGTCTGCTTTGAAAGACTAACAGGCTGCTTTATTTTTAGTAGGTACTAATCAGTGTGTGTCCTGTGGAAAGTAATCCATTGACATAAGAAGAAAAACACACCTAAGCATGAATGTCAATGAAGTGTAAATGTAAACTGTGCGTGTTGTAATCGGAACCCTCTCTAAAAAACTTGAACTTTCTGTTAGTCGGGCGGCATGGCACAGAAATTGCCACCCCAGTGAGAAACCCACACCCATCTGTCAGGCTTGGCAGGTGTGTTTTCTGCTCTTGCTGTTCTGTTTATGCAGAGTGGCTTTCTCCATTCTGGATTAAATGCAGCTTTCTTGACAGCACCTGGGAGGCCGCGTCAGGTTATTTATCACCCTGCCCTGCTTGAGCACGGTGTGTTCTGGTGTCATAAGTATGCATGCACTCTTTTATATAAACTCAGACACAACCTATTGTCTGATATAATGGCTGTTTCGATTGAGCGTGATTCTGAAAATTTTGTGGATTTAATAAAGGTTCTGAACCCCATTTTTCTTTTATTAGAATGATTGTAAGGTGCATTACACATACGCCCTAAACATGACATCAGGACCCGTGCAGCACAAATGAGTTCTAAAGGGGCCTATGTAGAACAGTCCCCATTGTTTAATCCAACAGCAATCATAGGCTCTAATCTTTTATCTGCACCTGAGTTTACTCTGAAAACAGATGTTGCCAGTATTTTTTTTATACTGATGTGTTAACCTGTGATTTAAGCTACCTCAGGCAAGGATTCAAAGTTGTCATGCATTTCCATGGTCCCCGGATTATCCATGTTGTTAAACCTGTGTTTCTCTCTTTCTTTTCTCTCTGTAGAAAGCATCAATCTTCTTGATCAGCTATGGCAGGTGGCCAACAGCAGTAATGCCTCTGTAGCTCTAGAAGAACAGAGATGTCCAGTGCTGCATGTAGGGCAGTACTCCACTCTCTCCCTGCCCTTACGAGAAGTGTTTCGCAATAGGTAAAATGCAGTAAGCTCACTCACACCGTATACCGCATCTCTTAATTAATGAATTAAGTTAATTTAATTTAAAATAAATTGTCCAATGAAAATGCATGAAAATGTATATAATTAGTCAGACCTTCAAAAGTCTATTCTTGGGATGTAAATTAATTTATGATGTAGTTCTTCTACAGTGTAGTGCTAAATCTCTATTTATTGGATTATTGATTTGATGTTTGTTTCCAGATTCGATAACGAGTTCAGCCTGCTGCTGGAGCTCCGCAGTTCTCAGCCTGAAGACCGCAGCCTCTTTACATTCCTCTGCCCAGACGGTCACATCATCCTTCAGATCCGCATCAGTGCCCACTCTTTCACCTTTATCAGCACACAGCAGCGCCATTATGAGTCAGTTTCATCTTCTTCTCTGTCTCTCTCTCACACACACACACACACACACACACAAGCACGCTGTAGTTGGGTAAAAACTGCAAAAATGCTCTCCAGAGAAAATAGAGGAGTGTTGAGAGGTTGTTCGACTCTTCAAAAGGAGGTGAAGAGACTTGATAAGGAATCTTGGGACAAAAGTCAACATAGTGAAGGAATTAGCATGTTAGTAAAAATGTGTCCTGGTCTTATGTAAGTACTTTAGAGAAAAGCAGTGAAATTGTCAGCACAGTGCCATTGCAGCATTTGAATTTGAATGCCAGACCCCACTTTGATTATCCCTCCAGGAAAATGGCAGTTGGTTGAGCATTTCTCACATTACGGTATTGTAATTTGGCCTGTTTTGCTAAATTATTGCTACCCTATACTGATCAACGTTTTTTTTTTAATTCCTGTGCCTTGTCTCGACTTACGATATTTCAAATGATATTATAGATAGGGTCATTGTAACACATCTCCATTGTTACTCAAGGAATACCTGTATTAATATTCTCAGTGTTTTTAAATGTGGTCCAACATGTGTATTTTCTACATTATCATAATTGGATATTATGTAATATAATAGATAATAGATTATTAATAGATAATTAGATAATATTCCAAATACATATGTAGGACCACAATTGTAATACATGGTTATATGAATTTTAGTTCATAATGTCTGATTAATTTTAGGTTTCCTGTAGCCGTGTTGTCTGATGGGAATTGGCATCGAGTGGCAGTGAGTGTGTCGACAGGCCGGCTTGCGCTGTATGTGGACTGCACCATGGTGGAAAGTGTAGACTGGGCCTACAAGGAGGGTCTGGAAATCACCACTGATGGGCTCATCATGCTGGGAGGAATCGTCGAGGGCTTTGAAATACCATTTGAGGTAAAACATCCATTTTTTTTAAATACTTTGGTTTATTACATCCAAGATGTGATTGAACTGTAATTATTTGCAACAGAGCAAAGCAATGCGGAAAGGTGTCTTCAACCCACTCGATAGTTAAGTGGAAATCAGTCATGTAATGTATCCTGCCTTTCTCCACCACACGCATTATAAAGACATTTCCAGACGTGTCCCTGCAGACAGCCCAAACCTCAACTTGTTTATGAACAATGAATTATAAAAGAAATACAGGTACCTGTGCCATTAGGGACTTTAGGAACATCTGTGGTTGCACTTATTTTACAGCATGAAGCATTTTCCATTATCTAACCTATGTTTTTACTCTTTTAAGCATTATTAGGGTTATAGCTTAAATATAAAAATATAATACAAATATAAGAAGTCATATGTCTTGATTTGCACATGCAACTTTGATTTTTGCATAATATGAACAGTACAATGGAATGACATACATTGAATGTTAAACCCCGAATGAGTTCACGGAACAGCATACTTCTCTTGACGCGTTTTTTTTTTTTTTACATTCGTTTATTTAAAAGCTAATGTTCAAGAATTCACGGGAATATATATGGGAATTAATGAGAATTATTTAGAATAAAGTGGGAATTTCGAAAATTGCAGATTAACCTCTAACAGGGAAATAAATGTAGTTGAAATCTTGCAGGATAATTTTGGTTAAAACAACCAGATTTAATGTTATTTTACGTAGATTTTTTTAATTAGACTGCTATCAACCAGCTACCTGCACTCTGCATTCCTCCACAACATAACACAGATCATTTATTTAATCCTGCACACATATAATGTCCAAACATGTCCATTTTGGCGAGTATTCACGTAAATAACATAAATATTACATACGTTTATGTTTCAACCTTCCATGTGCTGTGTGTAAGAAATAAAAAAAATTCAGTAATAGTTTGCCTGCATTTCACCTTATGACCAAACCAAATGTATTTTATGTTTGTTTATGGTACAGTTCACTTAAATTCCCATACATTTGGGGTAAGTTTTTTTTACTTGGAATATTTCCAAAATTTCACAGATGAAATGCAAGTTTCTAGAAATGTATCAGAAATTTCCGCCCCCTTTGTAACCGTACTCAAGAGTGAAAGCTGTTTTCGATGCATAGGAAGTGTAGAAAGCTAATCACTGAGGTTTGCTTATGAATGAATGAATGAATGAATGAATGAATGAGTACATCAGACTAAATATTAGATGCAATATTTAGATGTTCAGCTAGCAGTGGGTCTCGAGAAATGCGTCTATATCTAATATATTTTAGTATCCTAATTGAGGAGCAGCTGGCTAGGATGGAGCTCCAGGTGGATTATTTTGGAAACGTAACCACCATTAGTGATTAATGGTTGAATGCTACATTTGAGTGAAGGATGAAATATCTTAATGGCAGTTCGGAAAAAATATTTGGACAGACGCAGACAAGGTAAATGTATGAAAATGAAAGTTAATGCTGCATGACGTCTAGGTAATGCCTGTTAGGATGATCTCATACAGTGCCTTGCCTAAAAAGCCTAATCATTAAACGTTTAAACATCGATCTCTCTGGCAAAGTGAAGGCACGTTCGCTGCGATTTAGGAATCCACTCTCATTTGTGTGTGTGTGTGTTTGTTTGATATGCCTAGGGCGACCTGAAACAGGTGATGTTCATCATGGGAGATCCAGATGCAGCCCGAGATCATTGCGAAGCGTATTTACCTCAATGCGATGGAGCTGCTCAGGATCCCCAACACTTCCCACACTCTCAAATTCCAGATGTGAGGCAGCTACACAGTCTTTTTTCATTTAAACTTTTCTTTGTTGGATCTAGGTCTCAATCATGATTTTATAATTCTGCTCTCTGAAGATGCCAAAATCACATGACATTTACGTTGCACCTTAAATATCTGTAGTACCTCCTAGCAACAGAATGTAGTAACACAACATGCTATATGATACAGCAATTAAACATTTTGCCCTCAAGAAACCAGTCTTCTTAATAAGACAGATAGGATTGGGTCAGAATGTAAAGCATTTTGAGGGAAAGCTGTTCTTATCCTTTACCCAGCAGCTCACGTTCAAGCCACTGGCAATGTAACTCACAGACATGCAGGGGCTCTTCTGGTTTTTTAGGTGTTTCCACTTTTATGTCTAATGTCTAACATTTTGCCCATTTCAGGAGCTTTTGCTGTCCTCGAACGACTTAGAGGATTTACTGGAGAGTTCTGATGCGAGGGATATGGATATGATCCGCACAGCAATGAGTGTAAGAAGTGATTTTCCTCCATCCTGTCACTGCTAAAGGGCCACTGGTCTATGTAATCCAAACCGTTTTAGTGTTGACAGGTTGAAAACGTTGCTGCTATTTTCCTTTGTTTTAATCTCCACAAACACGGGACCGAGTCATTAGCTTAGGGTTTGTATTTATTTTTTAAACTGAAAGGGAATTTCGAATTTGGCAAAATAGATGATGATTCATTTTGGGATTTCCCTTCTGTCTTCAGCTTTAAACAAACAGGGCGGGGCCTGTGCGATTGACTTTGCTCCTAAAAAAAAAATCATGTAAATGACAGTTTTCATGGAAACTGTCTCAGTGTTTTGAGAAAGTACAAGACCCAGAAATCAAGCAATATAATACGCTTTTTTTTTTACATTTACAACAAAATATGGCGTTGCTTATTTGATCGCGTCATACCAATTTTTTTCTACTTTAATTGCTTTCTCTGTTTTGTTACCAATCTGTAACTAATTCAACAATTCCATATGTTTAATCTGCAGCAATCGCATTATAACTTTCTCCTGGTTTCACCGCAATGGCTCTAAGAGAGATCAGATGTATGTTAATGCATATTGACATTACATGCAGCATACATGCAGTATTCTCTTTGATCCAGCTCTACGTTTTGTAGAGGTAGTTATTCATGGATCCAATATAACATCTAATGCAGAGCCAAGTAAAATAAATGTCAGACATGTGAGCTGTAGATGTATGCATCTAAGCTCCTCAGCCATCATCTGGGTTTAATTAAGCAATGTCAAAGTTCCCGGCTTCAAGAGGGTTAAATAATCAGAGCCTCTTTAAATCTTTTTTTTTTTACAGAAACCCTTTTTTCGACTCTCATGGCACAACCATTTGAATTTCAAGAGCTTTTGTTGTGGTGGCAGTCTTTCATGTTCACCGCACTTTCAGACACTTGTTTCCTTTACACGTGCTCCCAGTGGAACGGCAATGCTCCACACTGCTATAATTAATCACCAACCGCTGGCATGCCTTGCACCATGTTACACATGAGGGTTAAAGGTAAATACTTAATTAGCTTTTCTTTCCACAGGCCAGAGTGGGGGGTATTCTTGAGTGAGGCCCAGTTCTCAGTAGGGTATATTAGAGCGCAAAACATGATGAAAGGAAATTCATGCAGAAGATAGAGTTGTGATTGTGAATGCAATGTGTCTTTTAGCATCTGTGTCTTGATAGTCTTTTTTATATTTTACCCATCACATAGAGCATTGAGAACTTTCTTGTGCAGGCCAAGACGTTCCAACACAGTTACTAAGTGACATATAATGCAGTACTTGCAATTATATTTCTAAAATAGAAAGTTTTTCTGTTCTTCTTCATGGTCGTTTATATGTCAGATCATGTGGAGTTATTTGCTGGTACAGGTAACTGGAGATCTCCTCTTATATACAAATGTAAATATACATAACATTGTGACAACTGCTTTTTCCCAACCCCCAATCTACCGAAGGTGAATGTGTTTCTGATAGCTTTCTAATGGCATAGTTTTCTCAAGTTAGCAGGACTTCAGCTCATATGCAGCTCTGGGGCTTGAGTCACACACCTGACCACTTGTTTGCTTAAATTTTTGTCAGATTTCCACATTTAGCATTTTTATACCAACCAATCAAAAGTGACTCATTCCACCGTGTTAATCAGTTCACATTCCCATGATTCAGTTAGCGATCCTATGTGGGCCCTGGTGGGTTGGAATAGAAGCCTTCAGCCAACCTTTTTGGATAAGAATGAAGATTCGAAGGCTGCAATGTCTATTGCGCAGTATTGCTGATGCTTTCATAAGGCAGCCAGTATTTGTAAAAACGTAAGATAAAAAAACATTGAACATACCATTTCGGGTATATTTAAAGTAGAGCACATATTTTTATGTTTAGCTTTTATCTCAGCTTGTCCCAGAATAAGATTTGTAAAGAGAAATAATAAAAAAAATGTTTTCTTTTTATTACAGGTCAATTTTTTTTTACATAAATACAACCCCTTATACTATCGTCCAGATATTTCAAATTTCCCTTAATCCAAGAAAAGATCTATACCACTGTATTGAATCCATTATGCACTTTATGTATATATTTAGTGTGAAAAATAATAGTAAAAAAAAATAACAGTATAAGAGTTTCTGAATATATTCAGTTAAAACTGAAGCCTCTGGGTTCAGGCCTGCTGATCAGAAGGTTGTGGGGTTCAAGTCACTGCCATTGTTGGCCCCCTGAGCTACAGTCTTAACTGTATCTGCTTCAGGGGCACCATATCATAGCTGACCCTTCACTTTGACCCCAACTTCCTAACAAGCTGGGATATGCAAAGAAAGAATTTTACTGTGCTGTGATGTATATGTGGCAAAATCTTCATTTGCATTCCCTTTCATACCCTTTCACAAAGCATGACTTCTGTAAGTTTCTTTTTTTGTTCTGGTATTCCTGATATCAGGTAGGTATCAGTATTAGTATTTAATACTTAAATAAAGCATACAATTGTGAAGCATTGCCTTCCAAATTTTCTGGAAAGCTACTCAGCTATTTCTTTGCTGACCCTTCAGCCTTCTCATCACTGGGTACAGGGCTGATCATGTGCTTCAATCCCTGCCCTCATGACCTCATTTACTGACACATTCATGAAGATGAGGAGGAATGCAAACTGGACTAGCCCTCAATCTACACTTGGGAAACCCACAGGAAAAATGGGAAAATACATACAGTACCAATGATGTCACCTAAATAAGTATGGGTTCCCCTTTTGAGTGTGGTTCCTCTCAAGGTTTCTTCCTCATGTCATCTAAGGGAGTTTTTCCATGCCATAGTCACCCCCAGGCTGCTCAGGGATAAATACACACCATTCACCTTAACTCTTACAATTCTCTAAAGCTGCTTTGAGACAATGTCTGTTGTGAAAAGCGCTATAGAAATAAGCTTGACTAGACTTGACTTGACCATAGTACAGTAGCAGTAACATCTCAGTATTAAAACAGCAGCACCCGGGAAGTACCACCACTACCTACTGCTCCACAGTGCCACCTAATAGAATTTGCTGCATACATATATTGCATATGGTGCAGCAGGTTGTATTGGATATCAGGATATTAACATCGGTATTATTTGCTAATGTAGAAAATCTGCCTACATAAAAGTGAGATTTACAGTATGTCCTTTGTTAAAGCCCATGGCACTGTAGAATAACTGACAAAGTATAAAGAGCAAGTTAAGGCACAACTCTTCCAAACAACAGACTTCTTTTCGGGCACACATAACAGGGCACGCATACTATTCATTCTTTACAGTGACCCCAGAAACGGTTACGTAATAAAACCTGCGTTCAAATATTAATAAAAGACCTGTGTTAATTGTTCGTTCCACTTTCCCTGAAATCTCGGGTAATTAATGTTCTTGGCAAAGCTCAAAGCTCAAAAACGTATAATTAACCTTTCCGAAGGTGTGATTTACTACAGGTGGCTCAAAGTAGCTCTGTAAATCACGTAAAGTCAGTAGAATGTGTCTGAAACATGCAAGTAGAGATGTGTTGGTGGACTTTCTTCACTTTTTATTCATTCTCTTGCTTATTTCTGTCTCGTTGTTTTCTTTCGACACTGGGTGTGTGTAAAAAATTCGAAGGCACTTAAAGGATGATTGATTACATAAAAAAAAATGCATCAAAAAATTTTTTTTTCGAATATCTGAAAGTAATTATTTCTATTGGACATGCCAATTTGGATCTCACTATGACAAAATTGTGAGTTGTGTACAGTATATACGATTCATTCTGGCAAGAGAATTCCAGTAAAAATACTGTTGTGTTTTCTTAAACAATCGTTCCTGCTATAGCCAACGGCGTAAATGATTGACCAGCTTTTGTTTAAACGTGCTGTAGGTCTCATGGCTCTGCAATTTTAGTTCTCTAAATGGCCTATTAAAACGTTCCTGTTGTTTTCCTATTTAATAAATCTCCGATTCTTATTGTCTGTTTTTGTTTTCATTGCATTTTGTGAAGTATCTTTCAATTAGAGCCAAACTTTATAACAAAAGAAGATTTTTTTATAACATTTTGAAAGAATTAGATTCAGTCCACTTGGTGGTCTAGTGATGTGCTGAAATGATTCAAACCAGTTCTGTTGGCATTATAAATAATGTGAATTCAACTTTATTGTAATGATTTAATAGAAGTGTCTGTTTTGCTGCACTGAGGATTAAAAAAAAAAAACCTTGCTCATGGTAGGATTTATTACATGGTGTCACTTTGTCTTTAGATTTTGTTACATTTCTGTTATTATCAGAAACAGACCGGCAAATGTACTGTAACACATAGAAGAAAAGTGAGTAGGAAAGCGGCACCTCTTTTCTCGCTTGTTGATCATGGATGGATGGATATTGATGTGCACCAAAACCAAAAGTTTCCAAAACCAATTTTTCTGTGTCCTCCAGAGCAATTTCTTACTATGACTCTGTCTCAACCCTCTATGCATCATAGAAGCCAGAGTTCATGAGAGTTGAACTGACCTTGTGCTTCCATGTTTGCCTCTTTGACTATGATCTAGAGACCGACAGAAGGTGTTAGAAGCTTTCTGTTCAGAAACATTGGTCCACCTGCCTGTTAAGATTCTCAATCATCCGAGGTGCGATTATCTGGAAGACTTATAAACTAAATACATGTTTGGCAGGTGGGAGGAAACAAGAGAACCCAGAGGAAACTTCCATGGAAACAGTCCGAACATGCACAGGATCTCCTCACGCACAGTAATCCAGACAATCATACATTGCATGCTATTAGCTTCAAACTATGCTAAGGAGGTTGTATGATGTTCAACATAAGCATAATGTGATATTATGAAGTATCCAGATCGAATGAATTACTGTAGAAAAGGATGAGACTTGAATGATTGCACTGTAAAGTCTTTAAAGTCACAAGAAACACCGAACAGACGTAGAGCATCAGGTTAAATCAGTCATGTGTGTGTGCTTGACGGTGGGGGGTGGATGAATGATATCAGTGGGTGTGAGAATGTGCACTTTGTGAGTAAAACCGATCTCACCTCCTCAGAGTACGTTCAGTTGTGAATTGTGATGTGACAGCGCGGTTTGAGCTCCAATGGTTTTTAGTGTGTGCGTGTAGTCATGAGGATTTGGCTGTGCCTAGTAGGATGGATTCTGCTGGACCTACAGGGTCAGGGACTCGCAAGATGCCAGGGTCAGAGAAATGGCTTGCAAAAGGTACGGTTCTTTATGATTATGTATATTAACTCGCTTTGTGGATGTATATGATCTTGCAGTAATTCCTGCAAGACAAGAAGGTATACTGAACAATCTTTAGTAATTTTTACAAGAAAAAAATCAAAGACGTACCCAATCTTTTTTTTTTTTGCTTTTGTGAACAGTGGATGAGCATCGCAGTGGTTTTAGTTTATTGATTTAT
This sequence comes from Silurus asotus, assembly GCA_024362625.1. NCBI lineage: Eukaryota > Metazoa > Chordata > Actinopteri > Siluriformes > Siluridae > Silurus > Silurus asotus. The sequence goes on from MU563656.1 coordinate 8,714,756, forward strand.
TTTTTGTTTGTTTTTTTGTTTATTTGTTTATTTTAAAAACCTACAGCATTAATATCATTTAAACAACTAACATATGTTCAAATTTTATTGTTTTTGTCACATGAACATGTCCATACTGTATTAGCGTGCATCTTTTGAGGTTATGATAAACATTTGCCATGATCACAAAGTTTTTTTTAAGTTTTTAGTTGCTTTTTTATTTATTTATTTATTTATTTATTTATTTATTTATTTATTTATTTATTTATTTATTTTTAACACAGCAAGTTTCGTCTATGTTTTGCATCAGTCACCTTGCAAGTCACTGGCAGTTAAATTGAACATACCACTGTCTATAAGGTGAAATTATTTAACGTTTATATGCTTTTTTTCAAGTCAGAACAGCCTATTTAGTGTGTGTACCTGTATAAGAACTGTGTTGGACGTGATTGAGGCTCAAAAAAGCTCTTATCTGATTCTTCACTTAAAGTCTAACATACGTCGACTGCCTTTCGACTTGCCCCGAACATATATCATATCCCTGATACCTGCTCAGAAACCGTTTCTTGGCATGTCTCACTGTGTGTCTTTTTTAGCCTGCAGGCCTTAAACATGTCCGGGGTAAATCCTTGCATTTTTTTTTTGCCCCAGAAATCCATCTTTCAGCATTTGAACTCATCATTATGGTGACATCAAGCTTTGTCAGCAAGATTTGTCATATTCAGAACAAAACAAATGCAATGCAAAGATCAAGATTTTGGGGTATTTCCCCTTAACACATACATTACACTATACGGACAAAAGTATTGGGACACCTGACCTTTTCTGGTCTTCTCCAAACTGTTACCACAAACTTGGAGGCACTCAATTGTATAGAATGTCTTTGGATGCGGTATAATAAAAATATACGTTCACTTGAAATTGGAAACCGGAACCTGTTTCAGCATGGTAACGCACAAATCGAGCTCCATGAAGATGTGGTTGACATAGTTTGGAGAGAAAGATCTTGAGTGGGCTGCTATACAGCTCTGATCTCAACCCTACTAAACAATTGGGATAAATTGGAAAACTGCACCCCAGGCCTCCTCACCCGACATTAGTATCTGACTTTACACCCTTGTGGCTGATGTTCATAGGCACCCTCCAAAATCTCGTAGAACATTTCCAGAAAAGTGGAGTGAATTAGTAGAGAAAATTGGGACTAAATGTGGAACGCGATGCTCAAAAATATACACATACCAAATTTATGACTGGGGGTCCACAAACATTTAGCAATATAGTGTACTACTGTTCTGTGAGTTTGCTTACTTTTAAATGTTAAATTTGTCTGGCTGTATAAAATAGCAGGTGTTTTAGTAATTGAGGAGGTGCATGCCCCCTGGTGGAAGACTAGGAAATTACTCTCAGTGGCAGGTAAAGAAATTGGTCACCTACGGGTGAGTGGTCAGATATTTGGCTTCCCTGGCAAACCATCAGAAGGATTTCAGGTGCACTGAATCCTTTGAGATAAGCTGGCCAACAGCCCAATGCAGGTCTTTGGAGATTGAGCGATTGCTTATCAGGCTACATTCAGGACCAAGCTCCTGAAAGAGCTATTGTTATTGGTAGCAGCGGAGCATAGTTATGCTTCTGCTCATGCTTAATATGGGAAATCATGCTGAAAGAACAGCAATAATAACAGTACCTGCACTAATTATTTCAGTCCAGCAGAAATAAACAAGTTGAAAACTCGTGAGCTAACTCCCGTGGCACAGAGCTGCATTCTCTCAGCATGGCAGCATGTAGCATTAGTGAGCAGATCCCAAACACATTCACTGAGCCACAAAATTAAAAACATTCTTCTTTAGTCTGCTATGCTGATCACAGTTCAAGAAAAGACTCTGGTGGTTCTTATTTCCTACGCTTCATTTTAAAACGAGGCAGCGCAACATCTGCTGCGCAGGTTCCCAGGTCCTGCTGAGCTACACCTCTAGAGACAGGATTTTCTAGTGCACCTCCAGGCCAAGGACTTCACCTGCTGTGTGTTTTTAGAGCTCTTCAAGATGGTTTGCATGAGTAATGGGGAAACTCACAAGCTGCATTAGAGAGCAGCAATCTGTCTTTGTCTTTATTGATGGTTTTAGCTTTACATACCAAAGTCATCATGGTTACTGTACTGTAGCTTTAGTCAACCAATTTGCCCTGAGCAAATTCCTCCTGAACGCAAATAAGTCATCCAATGTTGTCGATGGCACCAGTCATTCAGCTCAGTGATATCACGAAGGCACAAATAGGCCAAAATATGTCAAAAAGTGTTTTGTTATATTATACAAAATGCTGCAATGAAACTATGTATTTATACTTTATTGGTAGTGTCTTTTTTTTCACATTTATGGCTTTTAAGAGGAGGAATGCAAAAAGGCTGGTAAGGGAACAGCTGTTTTAAGTAATAATTAGAGCTAAATTGTTTCATTGACTTTCCATATGAGACTATGTCATACACAGTGGTCTTCGTTACTGCACTTAAGAAGCTTTTTTTTTTTATGTATCTCTACTTTAGGAAGTTTTTCTATTTAGGGAACTTCACTACATTTTAAGTCAAATATCTGACTTTTTTACTCAAATACATTTTGCAAAATCAATCGTTCTTTTTTATTTGAGTGCTTAAAAACTGGTCCGGCAGCACCCACCAATCAGGGTCGAGCGCACATTCTGTTTTGAACTCGTTTTGATAGACGCTTGGTGGTATCTATTCAGCACCAGCATACAGTTCAGCATCAGTTCAACAGCAAGCAAAACATTTTGAGAAGAATAAATGATGAAAGAAACTCCTGACTCTGATTTGCCACAACGCTGTTGCCTTATTTGTACCATTTCTTTGAAGTAGTTAAAAAAGGTTGTGGGTTCATGATCATTTTAATAGATCATTGGGTGTTTGACCAATTTAAAGACTGGTGTGTTAAGAGTAACATTCGAGTCTTTTTTTTTTACATAAACTAAGTGGATTAGGTAAGAGTTTTGTGACAATAAAGATTAATAGGAACATTATTGCCATAATAAATAATATTACTTATTGATAAAAAATAGTACTTCTTCCAAAACAGAGCTCATACAGTAAGAACATATGATCCATATATGTGAACCATAGCCAGTATACCATAAAGCAGTAACCTTATTTCTCATTGTAGATTTCTGCTACATCACTGTTCATATGTAGTTCATGTATGTAGTTTTCTGAGCTAAAATAACAAAAATGGCGTCAGAGTCAGTTGTTTGTATTCGTGGCCATTGTGCCTTTTGGTGAAATTGGTATGTTTGTTCAAATAGTTTAAAAGTCATTTTTTTTCCTTCTCTGTGCAGGGTGTAAGAAGACGTGGCCTCACCCGTGGAGATGGTACGCTTCCTACCGGCATGGAGCGACCTGGCTTCATAAGCCGTGGGGATGTCTTTGAGGTGGATGAGTACACTGACCTGATTGATCCTAACTCCCCGTCTAAAAATGGTGGTTTACCCCACAAGAACCACTTAACACATACTAAAGGCAGCAAGGGGGCCAAACCAGACTCTACCTCTAAACTTGTAGATGAGAATATCACCACTGAGAAAAGCAGTCCTGACAAAGGGTTTAATCAAAAGCCTGTGGATAACAACATTATCGATTTGGATGATTCCATTTTGAAAAAAAACCCTGAGGACCCTGACTCCAACGTGCTGAGGGAAGGAGAGGAGAAAGTGACATCAACTCCTGTCTCAGCTAAGTCCACTGACCAAACGGATGAAACTCAAGAGACAGGGGGCCTGGTGCGAGGCTCAGATGGGAAGATGTATCAACTTTATCCAGGCCCTCCTGGGCCAAAGGGGCCACCCGGGAAGCCAGTAAGTACAATTGATTTATTTCTTCCTTTCGCCTGATTAGAACTTGTGCCAAACGTCAGTATCAAACCCAGCTGACAAAAATAAAACAAAATTGTTTTACACTTTGGCTCAGGTGTCCTGCAAGTGTATATGTTCTTCCTGTATTTGTTGTAATTTGCAGAGCAGCTTAATTGGCTTAGTTGAAATCATTTGACCTCAATCTACCTGGAAGTAAATCCACCTATTAATTTGACAAGTGTAGCACACTTTTTATACAATGGCTATGACAAAACTGGCTTTTATTGTGGGATATTTTATTGACACAAATCAAAATTTCGTTAGACCCATGCACTTAAAAACTTGACCCATGATTTGTTTTTTTAATAAAACAATTATATGTTGAACTATAGCTACAGTAAATCGGAGTCTACTTAAACACTGCAGTACGTAGGGTACAGTGAACAGTACTTTTTAAACTAAACTATATTGCCATTGAGCATCGCATTCCACATTTAGTCCCAATTAGCTCTTATAATACTCTTCACTCTTCTGGGAAGATGTTCCACCAGACTTTGGAGTGTACTAGTGGATATTTGTGTTTATCAGCCACAAGGGTGTTAGTAAAGGCAGGTACTGATGGAGGTGAGGTGGGGAGGCCTGGGGTGCAGTCAGTGTTTCAATTCATCTCAAAGGTTTTCAGTAGGGATGAGATCAGAGCTTTTAAACAGGCCGCTGTGTGAACACATCTTTATGGAACTCACTTTGTGCACTGCCATGGTTTGGGTTTCCAAGTTCAGGTGAAGGAAAAAAATGTATTATAGCTATTATATTTCTTATATATTTACAGTATATTATAACCTTCAGCTTTGCGGTAACAGTTTGGAGAAGAAACACATATAGTAAAGCAGGAAAGGTCATGTGTCCCAATAATTTCCATACAGTATATATTGAAACCTATGACTGTCCAGATGCTCATATCTTTTACCGGCAGCATCGCAGGCAATTTAAATTGACAGTATAATCTACGTGTATTAGATGTATAAAATATGTACCATTGGGATTGCTGGTGATTAACAGTAGCCCACTTGCCGTTGCTTGTACATTCTGATAGCTTGTAGATTTATAGATCTGGCACTCAGCCATTTTTCAAATTGCCTGTGATCCTTCACTGATTTATACATTCAAACTCACGCACACGTATTGAGCCCCAAAAACAGGGTTCAGGTATGTGAGCAGGGCCAGTGTGTCTGGATTCCGTCAGACAGGTCGTACCAATATCAAGGTTTGACTTGTTCAATTCGCAAAAGCTTGCCAATGCTTCTGTGACGTCGCCGTTCCACTGTTATACTCTCATTGCAAAGCAAACAAAAACAAATGCTGTATTCCGATCTAGCCAGAAAGAAATGCAGAGTGATGTCAACTTTACATTCGCTCTAGTCTGGAAATAATAAAGCTGGTCTGCAATTCACGCTGAATGGAAATCATTATACCCTTTAAAGCCCTTAGCTAACAAAACCAACCTTACGTCACAGATCACTAGGACGTATCATCTGCATCTGTTTTAGGAAATAAGTCGACCAAAGAAACAAAGTGTGTAGTGTAAGACAGGAGGGTCGCAGACGTTTTCGGATTTTCTTTTTCTTTTGGTTGGATTGATTCAAACGTACTTTAAACAAGACCGCAAACTGACGTATGCTAAAATGGCATGCATCAGTGTATCATCCAGTTTAGAGTACGACAGTAAATTTAGTTTCCTCCTAAAGACAGTATTCAGTGACGGGGTGTTGTGATATTAGACAGGAGGGCAAAAACATAACATGCCATATGTGGTTAATGCCATGCAGAATAATTCATTTATTATATTAAATGAGGTGCTTATCCATTAGACGGATGAAGAATTGTTTCTGATTAAGCTTCTAATCAATGCCTAGCAAGTATTTGTCAGCATCTTTTCGTTAGGACTGTACAGTCGTAATTTAACTAGAAATACAACAAAGGAATCCCCAAGTCGAAACCCCCTAAATGATCGTTTTTTTTTTTTATTTAAGAGGCAGAAGCAAGACCAGATGCAGCAGCATGTGGAGATAGCAGGCTAGGCTCCAGGGTCACAGAGCTTTTTTGTAGTCCTCACGCAGCACTGAGTCACACATGAAAGAACACAGAGAAGGCAAGGACGCATCAGTGATGGCAAATCAAAGCCAGCGGCAGAGAAAGATTAAATAATTGATGCTCTGTTTTGCATTTGTCTGTCGAAACCCCACACAGACTGTCAACTGCTGCACAACTGTAACATAACTAGAGATACACAGTTTTAGGTTATCGCCCAAGGAACATGTTAAATACTATCAAGGATGCTTTTCCCATTGCATATCCAAGGTTGACCAAGTAAACTGAATTAGCTTATGTAAAAAAAAGACTCTAATGTTGCTCTTAGCAACACCAGTATATTAATAGAAGGATATTATTGAGTCAAACACTTATTGATATCTATTAAAATGATCATGAGCCCAAAATCTCCTTTTCAACTACTTCAGAAAAATCACGCAAACGAGGCCACGGGTGTTGTGGCAAGTTATAGACAGGAGTTTCTTCCATCATTTATTTCTCCCAAAATGTCCTGCTTGCTGTTGAACTGATGCTGAACTGTATGTTGGTGATAAATAGATACACCAAGCGCCATACACTACTAATGTCCCTTCTGTTATATGTAATTATTCCACATTCTGTGCTCACAGCCTTGTCTTGCTTACAAAACTGCTGTTCAAACCCAAACATGCAGTTTACACACAATGCATGCAGCAACACGCAAATAAAAAGGTGTTAAATGGAAACCGATGCAGATTACAGTTCGCGTTTGACTAAAGTCTGGTCAATTAGTGGTTTTGTACGCCTCTTAAAACACGGCCCAAATTAGCACTTTTGTTCGAATTTTACATGCTGTGTTTTCACTTTTTAAACGAAAGTGGTTTCACCCCAGATCTCTTTGTCTTCATGCTTTTTAAATGAAATCTGTTTCGCCTATGTTATTAGATATACTATGACTTTTAATTGTATTCAAATAATGTATATTTTGATATTACTTTAGGGTTGTCCTGGCAGTGTGGGCAATCCCGGGTTAAAAGGAGAAAAGGTGAGTGTCTCTCATACCTGCTTAATGGTTTTATAGTGAATGGGGTTTACAGACAAAATGTCTCTCTTTTGCACTTGTCCCTGAGCTGTCTCTGGAGATATAACAATTTCATCGCATAAGTTCTCTTAAAAGTTCATGGGATTTTGGTCTGATCTGTTGTGATCTTTAAGAATCCTTTAGGGACAGCACTAGTCTGGTCTGGACAGTACTTGTGCCAGAACCCAAGTCCCAGCAGGAAAAGGCTGTGGAGAAAAAACATGTCATTCCATGCATTAAAATTATACTGCTCCATGGTTGTCTCTATAAACGTCTCAGAAATGATTAATAACTGATATACATATTGCTTAAGTAATAGCATTGTGGGAATGTATTCATCTGTATTGTCAGGATAGATTTGTTTTCAATTATTTTTGACTATTAATTTCACAAGACCTCGCAAATCTTTGATCAATCAAAGAACATTGATGCTTTCTTCCAGGGAGGAGTTGGACCACAGGGTCGTCCTGGACGGGTCGGAAAGTCAGGGCCTCCCGGACCACCAGGACCACCCACTTTATATCTATGGAGGAACACAGCAGAGGAGTGGGCTCACTTTCAGGTAATTTACATTCTCACTTCTCCATTTACATGTTACTCTGTTATATAGTTGGTTTGATTATAATTAAATAGCACAGGTTTGAATTCACCGCAATTATTCACCACAGTTTAGTTATAGGTAATAAATATATAAATATACGTCTGTTTAATAATTATATATGGAAATTATATAGGGAAGAAGAATTTAAAATGACCACAATATATTTATCTAAAATATAATATGCAAGATCAGCATAAAAACAGGTTTTAATTTTTATTATTATTATTTTTTTTTATTATTTACATTTACAACCCAGACTTAATATAATATTAATGTCTGCTACTTCTTTTTAAGCTTTATTTATTTTTTAGACAACAGTGTATAACAACTTACAGCTAGGAAAAGCTCGAATCTGAAGAAACAGCAGATCGCATGCCTTTGGATTGGTGAAATGCTTTCGAAGGGTCAGAGTTCATTCTTACAAACGTGTCACATAAGATGATAAGTTTCTGTAGGCTGACGCATAAAATTCCGCTTGCCAAAACTGAACCCAGCACTTTATGATCCGTGCAAAATGTAGCACGTTTTATAGATTTCATACTGCTTTTATGTTCACTTGCTGGTCAGAAAAAAACGAAAATACATCATAATAATGACATCCAGATTATCACATAGTTGTAGTGAGAAAGTAGTACAATAGTAGATAGATAGTAGAAATAAGGTGTAAAGATGTACAGTAATCTTTTTACATTTCATGATCTTGTTTTTCTTCTTTTTTGTCTTTTTCTAGCAAACATCTTTCTTCCAGCTGTTGTATGCAGGTTGGCCTGTAAGTATGCAGCACAGGGTTTGGAGTATCAGGGCTGATAAACATTAAAAATTCTTAGAAAATTATACAAGGTGGTACCAAAACATTTTGAGACTAGCTCTGTTTACAAGAAGGTACTCCTGGAATATGTGTGTTAAGCACCTGCTGCGATTCACGCTGGATTTCCAAACCATGTAAACCATCTCTTTATAAAACTGGCTTTGTGCACAGATCGTTGCCATGCTGGAACAGGTTTGGGGTTCCAAGTTCAAAATGCTAAATTTTATTAAACCATATCCAAAGGCATCATCTACAACCATGTGCCTCCAACTTTGTGGGAACAGTTTGGAGAAGAACCACATATTGCAGAATAGTGTCCCGATACTTTGGTCCATATAGTTAATCTTCAGGGATGTAAAGGGACAATACAATGCTATGAACATCCTTTACAAGTGTGTGACTCCAACTTTGTTGTAAAAGTTTGGGCAAAGAAGCATATATATATATATATAAATGGAAAAGTCAGGTGTCCCAACTTTTAACCTGAACACACTCACCCCTAAGAAAGATCAGTGATGTTTTTAGTTAAGATGCTCTAGCGCAGGGGTCACCAACATGGTGCACCAGGTCGCCCACAAGGACCACATGAGTCGCCCGTGGGCCTTTTCTAAAAATAGCTCACCATAGCGCCACTTACCAGTGAGCTGCATCTCTCTGTTTCCTACTTTGTTGAATCATTGTTGATAATTATTGTGAGAAATCATTAACATGATCAGTGTCTTGTCATACATGAATATCATTAATTATTAATAACAACATATAATTAAAGGTAAATTGAGCAAATTTGTTCTGGTAGCCCTTCACAATAATCAGTCCCCGAGAAGTAGCTTTTAGTTTTAAAATGGTTGGTGACCCCTGCTGTCGCGGTTGCAAAAGATGTCGTACTAGAGGTAAAATGAGTTTCTTTTTTAGTGCTGTTATATATCAGTGGAATGTACACACTCTCTGACTGGTATCTTCTTTGTGAGCCTGTAGAGAGAGATGGGTTTAACTGGGCCACAGGGAGAAGTGGGAAAACCAGGCCCACAGGTGAGATGCTCACTCAGTGCTTTTTTTCATAAAGACTATACTATCTGTAAAGAATTTTCAATTGCAGTATCTGAATTATAATTTTCCTTTTCATCTAGGGACCAGCGGGTGATCCTGGAGAAAAAGGAGCACCAGGGCGTCTGGGAGATATGGTAATCCTCTAAACTGTGTACATATGACACATGATATCATTTCACAGTCGGAAAGATACAGACTCAAAGCTAAACAAAAACTAGGGAATGGTATCATTATCGGATTTATAATGATTATTATTTATTCTAATCATGATTTGTAAAGTTTTCTGACACAGGAAACTCTTCAGGATGGAGAGCTTGTGCTTTTTGGTTTCTAGGCAACACAACAAGCTTCCCTCTTATTAACTTCTAGGCTGAGATGAAACATATTATTTATAGCTGCCGTAACGTAAGTGATAACAGGAACAAACTTGTTTCATAGACTTTCCACAACATCAGTACGTTTCAGATGCGGAAGGCTTTAGGACAAAGGACAAGCTGTGTATTTGAAATACAAATCCATCATTTTGAAGCTTTACACAAAGAGGCGTGTATGCTGTAAGCACATGCACACAGACACAGACATATTCAGCTAGTTCCTTCTCAAACCGCGTCTGAGAAATAAATCCTGACTCCCGATGTATACATTTTGCACGTGCTGAAAACGAGCCTCACCCATGTTATAAAGCATTTATAAACTGAATGTAGGAACGTGTAAATTATCATGCACCATACGCACTGTGACTGGTGTGCACAATGTGGCAACCATTATTAGGGAATATTTTGTTGAAGAGAAGAGTACGCAAAAATGACTTAATTGAAGACATAGTGACATTTCAATAATAACATGCCAAACCCTCTCTTGAACTAATTTGTGAAGTGTAAAAAGACTCACAGGAATGTTTGTGATGACGGGTTTAGCTGATGGCAGGCCAAAGTGGAGGGATTTTGGGCTGAGGTACAGGGATTTTTTTTTAATAATTATAATAATAACCGGATTATGAGCTATTTTCCTTTCACAAGAGTTGTCCTTCTGAAATCTCTTATTGAGATCTGAACTGGAGCCAGTGTTTAGGAGATTAAAAAGGATAATGTGGAGCACAAACACAAAATTTGTTTTATGGATTAAAATGTGTTTAAATTCAAGATCATTGTATTTATACCAATACAAATATTGTATTCCATTATTTATTTATTTAGAATGTTTATTTAGTTTGTTTCAACCAGTTTTTAAATGGAATCCCTTCACTCTTTAGTGCTTTTATACAGTAGATTGTTAGTTTTCTTTGAATCAGAAATGAGCTTTAATTTACTGTATATGTGCAGTGTATTAAAGTCATCATGGGAGCAGAACTGGCCTGGTTGGCTGTCAGTCACAGGAACACTGGCCGATCATGAACATCTAGTTTTATTTCTATGGGAATTAACAGGAATATATTGGAATTAATAGGAATAAAGTGGGAATTTACTCAATTGCAGGTTAGCCTATAAAAGGTTTGTTTCAACCAGTTTTTAAATGGAATCGCTTCACTCTTCAGTGCTTTTATACAGTAGATTGTTAGTTTTCTTTGAATCAGAAATGAGCTTTAATTTACTGTATATGTGCAGTGTATTAAAGTCATCATGGGAGCAGAACTGGCCTGGTTGGCTGTCAGTCACAGGAACACTGGCCGATCATGAACATCTAGTTTTATTTCTATGGGAATTAACAGGAATATATTGGAATTAATAGGAATAAAGTGGGAATTTACTCAATTGCAGGTTAGCCTATAAAAGGGAACTTAAATATAGTTGAGAACAGATATAACCTTGCAGGATAATCTTAATTTAAACAACCGGATTTAATGCAATTCCCTGCACATTCACGAATCATATGCACACTTACTGCAGGGTTATTAAGGCCACACCCCCAACATAAACTGTGTTTTATTCCATAGCATTACACACTTCATTTCTTGAATCCTGCAAACAAAATGATGTCAGAAAAATGTCCATCATGGCAAGAATTCATGTAAAATTGCATAAATATTACATACATTTATGTTTAAAACTCCCTTGTGCTGAGAATCAAAGTCAAACATTTCTTTTTTTTTTCAGTCTGTATTAGTTTGCATGCATGTCAGCTGATCACCAAACTAAATGTTTTTATTTTCAAGTTTGTATATTATACAGTTTATATAAATATCCCCAAATTTTTTTATTAATTTCCATAAAATTCATGCTAACGAATTTCCAAAATTCCCATTTTAAAATGCTAACATGAGTGGCAACAAACCCAACGGCATTTAATTTTACTCTATTAACCGCAGTGTTAAAAACATTCAGCATAATTTAATTTAGTTTTTTGTTTTTTTAGCTTCATTGATTTTAAATGTGATATAGTATAGATATGTGTGTAAATAGGTGTTTCTGACACACTGTAGGGTGACCCTGGCCTACCAGGTGTGCCTGGTTTACCAGGGATTCCTGGCAAAGATGGAGAAAATGGCCTGAAAGGACACCAGGGGGCTCCTGGAATACCTGGCCCAAAGGTAGAGCAATAAAATGATATACTTATCAACAATACTAACTTTACACTATGCAATGTTTTTTTATGGTCACTTCTTTTTTTTTTTTTTTTTTAACACAAGGGCCCTCTTGGCTATAAAGGAGAATTTGGCTCACCTGGTGAAAAAGGAGATGAGGTAAGATGTTTTAAAAACATCTTACGAATGTTCATTGGTCCAGGTCCACAATCCAGATAACATAAAAGCAATGTTATTTATATGCTTAGGGAATTATTGGAGGAGATGGCCGCAGTGGAGATGTAGGAGAACCTGGAGAGAAAGTAAGGTGTATTCTAAATTAAATATTATAGCCAGTTCTGAACAAATAAACATTCACACAATTATTTAAAATGGGTGGTTGATAATTTGGATCTGTCGCCACCTAGTGGTTGTACAAATAGCAGGTTTTTTTGCCCATTGAACGAAGTCATGTGAAATAAGAATTTAAAAACTGTTTATTTTGTGTTATATCATACAATCGTTTCTCATTTAGGGATATAAAGGGCTGCCTGGGTCATCTGGCCCTCCTGGCCCTCAAGTAAGTTAATCAAATATATAATATCGCTCTTTGATATTGTCTGTATAAGTAACATAATACAGTACATGCTATAAGAGTAAAATTGTCTCCACTTGCAGGGGCCGCATGGGATTAGAGGGATTGTGGGTCTTGAGGGCCCTCCAGGGACAGATGTAAGAAAAGCCAAACATTTCAATATGACACAAAGTTTCCATCAAAACACCAGGTTATCCTGCCTGTTGGAAATTTTCAGTCATGATTAAAGTTTTCGCTTTAATTCTTGTGGCTCATTTTACAAGAACACCATCATGCTACCTATTATCTATTATTAATCTGGTCTGCTTTTCAGGGGGAAGATGGATTTGATGGCCCACCAGGTCCACTGGGTCCACCAGTAAGGAATCTGAACAAAATAATACTATAATAATGCATTATATTCACACTTACATTTCATTTTTCATTCAGCAAGCACATTATTTAAACCGTCTGTCTGAGATTTACACTCTCAGGACCACTTTTGGGATTAATAAAGTCTAGTTAATAAGGCATATACCTAGAAACCTAAAACTGGGCTTGTCTCACTTATACATGTGCATTTGAGGAAAGCTTACAACATGTAATGTTTTTGAATATAATTTTCTCTGTCTTTTAAAATCAGGTCAGCATAGATGCTTCTCAGATCTGGATAGCTGGGCTGCCTGATTTATAGGGCAGAAAAATGAGAAAATCTCAGCCTGTTTAAAGTGCTGCTTCATCAGCGTGTTCATTAATCCATGGGCATTTTGTATGCAGCATAAATGAACAGCACTATGAATAAACATGCATCCTGCTCAAACATTCATTTGCATCTATTGTCACGTTAATTGTTACATTTACTACATGAAATTAAAACAAATAAGAAAACAATTGTTTTTTTTTTTTTTTTGGGAAGCAGAACTGCATTTTCATATCTACCCAAGCTTCACACTTTCTGGTATAGACTTACACCGAGCAGGCATAACTTACTGGCCACTGATCAGGCAGAACATTATGACCACCTTCTTTATATTGTGTTGGTCCTGCCTTTTGATGCCAAAACAGTCCTGACCCTTTGAGCGTTAACTTCTTCAGCAATTTGAGCTACAGTAGTCCCTCACTACCCCCCCTTGTAAACAAAATGTTCACTTGCTGCTTAATATTTCCCACCCGCTAACAGGTGCCATGATGAAGAGATAATCAGTGTTATTCACTTCACCGGTCATAATGTTATTCCTGGTGGGTGTACAGCCAATAAATGCTGGTGGAACCCAGATTGTTAGATTGAAGTGTTTTCTCTGATTTGTATTTAACATTATTTACATGTATACATTTTTCCTAATAAAAAGTTACTCATTCATTACCTTTTTTGAAATATTTGCACAGGGCCCTCCAGGTATCACAGGTTTTGTTGGTGCTCAGGGCGTAAATGGCTCACGGGTACGTCTGCATATGATTTAACAAGTCTCTTGTGATTCTTCTTACTCATTCCGTTCTGCGAAACATCAGAAGCACCAAGCTGTCTCTGTAGTGTCTCTGTAGGGTTTGACTGTGTTATTCTCTGCTTTGCTTTACAGGGGGAACCTGGACCTGCAGGAAACGCCGGCCCCCCAGGGCTTCAGGTATGTGATTAGTGTCACAATCCTTCACTGTTGGAAAAAAACCTTCACCTTTAAAAGACTAATATCCATATTATCTCCATGCCTTCAACAGGGTGCTCTGGGATTGGAGGGACAGATTGGGCCTCCAGGGCTACGGGGCCCACAGGTCAGACCTGGTTTTTATTGAAACATCAAAGTTAGAAGATTACATATTACATTCATGACACGGTACTTCTTTTTACCCCCTTCAATTATAATAGATTATTAGCTTCAAAGGTATTTGAAGCAAGGGCACACTATGACAAGGAATGACACACTTTAACCTCCATTCCAGACGTTAATACACCTCTCTTTCTGCAACAAAAAAATACTGCAAAGTATATTATAGAATGTGCATTGCTCCTCTATTGCTCAGTGTTTGCTATTTTTGGAAAGCTGGATTAAAATTTTGCTGTTTCGACTCACATACTCTATGTTTCAACAATGGGACTCTGTCAGTCAGTCAGTCATTCAGTCACTCACTTAGTCAGTCACTTATTCACTCAGTCAGTCAGTCACTCATTAACGCATTCTTTCACTTAGTCAGTCACTCAGTGACTCAGTCACTTACTTACTCACTGACTTACTCATTTAGTCAGTCATTCAATGACTCAGTGACCCAGTTAGTAATTTACTCACTCACTCACTAACTCACTCACTCACTTATTCATTCACTTAGTCAGTCTGTCAGTCAGTCAGTCAATCACTCACTCACTCACTCACTCACTCACTCACTTATTCACTTACTAAGTCATTTGGTCAGTCACTCATTTACTTACTCACTCACTCACTCATTTAGTCAGTCAGTCACTTAGTCAGTCAATCAGTCAGTCAGTCACTCACTCATTTACTCACTCACTCACTCCTTCATTTTGTCAGTCAGTCACTTAGTCTGTCAGTCAGTCAGTCACTCACTCACTTACTTAGTCACTTTTAGTCAGTCAGTCAGTCAGTCACTCATGCACTCACTCCTTCATTTAGCCAGTCAGCCATTTAATCACTCACTCACTCACTCACTCACTCACTCACTCACTCACTTACTCACTCACTCACTCAGTCATTTCGTTAGTCAGTCAGTTCCTAAGTCAGTCACTCACTCCCCCACTCACTTCTTAATTTAGTCAGTCCGTTACTCAAGTAACGGACTGAGTATGTGCATACAATGTAATTTTGCATGCTTTTAGTATAATTATATCTAGTTCGAATTACAGAATTCGAGTTACAGAATTTGTTTATTCTCTAAAAAAACATGAATATGTTCAGGACTATTCCGACCAATTTCCTCTGTGGAAAAGATTTTTTTTATTCTATATGCAGCATAATACATCGTGAAATTTGTGCACTTTCTTATAATGCTGTAATGGTTTGTAATGTAAACAGTAACACATTTTGCTGGTAACAGATTTATAAGATACAGCAGTTACAAATCTATATTTCACAAATTAGAGGACAAACTGAGCCCAATTTATTTGTAAAAATTTGTGAAGACTAAGCTTTTATAAGAGGATAAATATTTGCACATGTTCACAGGGTCAACCTGCCAGAGAAGGCACACCAGGCCCAAAAGGAGATGCTGTAAGTTTGTATTATCATTATGTATGTATTTATTTATAATTTTGTAAATTGTTTAAGTCACAATCACATTAATGCTCATCAATATGTAATGAAGCCGATACTTCTATTGTAAAATTTCAATTATATAGAAGTTTAAGCAAACAGTTAAGCTGCATATCTGTGTTTTAGGGACCTATGGGGCCGACAGGGCTTCGAGGAGAGACAGGGTCTGAGGGCCCCATGGTAAGTAATACAATATGCCTGCTTCACTTTCATGTTTTTAAATAGACATTCCAGAGCCAACACTGCAAACGTCTCACATAATAATCTTCAGATTTAAAGTATTAACCCCGTCTTCTTGTCCCCTTTTGAGATCGCTTTTAATCTTACGGTAGGTCATTGCCATGCCTGTGCTTCATTTTATTTGAGCATTCGAGGATGTTCTTAAAATCCACATCCTCAAGTGATTTCCCAGCAGATGGCCACATTGTTACATCCAGTAAAACTGTAAAACATGACGTGACAATTTCTCCATGTGGTTTATATCCAACTTTGATAACTTTCATGACTCGTATCACTGATATTATATTGAAAGTCAGACCAGCTGTCATGGATTATCTTCTTTGCACCATTTAAGATCTGGATAAAGTAAAATCATCACTTTTACAAACACTTTTTGAAGCCACACAAATAGAATCTTAGGTTTCATGTCATCAGAGAATCCACAGAACTGAATTTCGAAGTGACGTGATGTCCAGCTGAACAGCTCGTTTATATTAGAACCAGTTTGTCATTTATTAGAAATGGTGTCATTGTTTGTGCTCATAACAGTCAAACACATGAGAAATGTTCTAGCTGTTTAATAGTCATATTTAATAGCTGTGATAGTCATTTTTATTTTTTCATCAGCTTGCCTTTGGGAAACTGGCTTTTTAATTCTGCTTAATAGTTTGCCTACATGAATGCAGGATGATTTTCAATCTTTATTGGTACTAGTCATAAATGTGTCCTTACAGATTAGGGTGAGGGGGTACACAAATATGCATTCACACAACATAAGAAGCATTTGTATGTTTTAATATTATCTGCATTTTTTCCATCTGTAGATACAATTGCTAATTTGATTCACTTTTATTAGTAAATAGGCTCATTACAGCAAGCTTGGATTTAAGCATATGGAATGGAATAAAACCAGATCTGTTTCTGAAACACAGAACATTCAGTTATTCAAGCGCAAATTATGAATTAGCTTTAGCTGCATCGAAACAAGCTTTCATATAATGTATTTTATAAGGCAGTTAGCATTCAGATCCAAGAAACACAGAAAACACAAAAGAAAGAAAAGAAAAACTTTACTAAAGCTGAGATCAAACCAGGTAGAAACTGTAACTACATCCAGCTTCATCTAGCTAGTAGTTATGTGTATATTTATAGCATAGGGTGTTTTTTTTTTTTCATCTTAGCTTTTGACCAACTCAGATTGAACTGAACTCATATTAAAACTTAATAGTATACAATACATAATTACAAATTTCAATTTTACTATCAGAGTTTTATACTGAATACTGAATGTCAGAGATCATGCAGGCAGCATCAAACAAGAAATATCCGTAATCAGACAAGGGTTAAAACCAGAAAACACAGAAAGCTTCGAAAACAAGGCTCAGTCTTAATCCTGCACTTGTCTTTGCAATGAACAACAGAAACAGCAAAGTTTAAATAAACAAAGTAATTAAGGCTTAACAGCATACAGATGAACAGAATGGGTAACAAACTAACAGGTCAAGTGGAGACGAGACCAACACAAATCCAAGACACATGTCAGAACAAACAAAATCCCATAGAGCAGCACAAAAATGAACAACAGCCATTACATCAGCCATGTTTTAGTATTGATATTAAATGAAATATAACCCCAAGAAACATGTGATTGCATGCAGTTCTGTGGGGTAAAAAAGTATTTGCCCCCATTATGGTTTTGTATTTTTTTTTTTTGCATATTTGTCACAGTTAAATAATTTTATATATAAATACAGAATAAAGATAACTCGAGTAGATATAAAATGCAGTTTTTTAAATTGTGATTTTATATATAAAGGAAAAAAATGCTCTCTTCAAACCTACCTGGCCCATTTATAAATCATTAACGTAATTAACAAAATTTTTCAGTCACATTTTTTCACTGAAAATAAGATTTGTTTTTGAATCTAGAAAATCTGTATGCAAAACGCAAAAGAATTAGCTTTGGCTATCACTATGACGCTATGGATTTTTTTACATTTTCATACAGCTTTTCTAGCTTCAAAAGAGGAGAAAATCGACAAAAAAGCACAAGAAAGGAGAAAATCCTGACAGTTTCACATATTGAGGGAGTGAATGAATGAAGGATGGAAGGAATGAAGGCATTTGTTAAAATATGCTAAAATAAGCAGAACAGTTTAGTAGATCATATCTTTAAAAATACACACACACACACACACACACACACACACACACACACACACACACACCCTCCGACCTAAACTTTTTTATTACCCAAATTGGTGTAAACTAAATGTAAACTATTGAATTAAATATTTCCATTTATTTTATTTTAATCAATTAATTTTTATGAATTCAAGATAAAAAAAAAAGCATGTATGTTGGTTTTCTTTATCATGATGCATTCAGGCATTCAAATTCCATGTAATCAATTGTTGTCTCATTTTATTTTATATCAGGGTGCATTAGGAACACCGGGTCCAAAAGGATTTATAGGTGTTCGAGTAAGTGCATCTTTTAACCCCCTTTCCTTCAACTTAAATTTAATTGAAAAATAATCACACATTTCTGATTTCATGTGCATGGCTACTAATAGTAACTGCAGTCAGAATAGAATTTCATTTCTTTTAATGCATTGTGTGTTCACTGTATGAAATGTAAAGGAAGCTCTCAGGTTGTTGATCAATTTCTGATATGTTGAGCAGGGTAGGAGGGGACCTGAAGGAAACAAGGGAGAAGCTGGGCCAAAAGGTGAAAAAGTAAGTTCCAGTCAGGCTTTTATTAGTTCAATGCTGAAATGTTGTCTGATCTAAAATACTGATTCATATATATGACTTTGGGTCTGTTCTCATTTTTACTAACACAGGGTATTAAAGGAAACCCAGGGATACCAGGTTTCCAGGGTGAACAAGGACCCACTGGTTTTCCAGGGTTTCCAGGGGTCAAGGGTCAACCTGGACCAAGAGGCAGACAGGTACTAATGTTATTAGTATGAATATTAATGTTATTATTGTTTTTGTACATATATTAAAATTCACATTTATTTGTCTATATTCATTCATTCATTCATTCATTCATTCATATACATCAGCATAATTTTGTTCCTCTCTACTTTGTCTACTCAATTTAATATATTTTCTACTCAATTTGATATAATTTCTCTTTTTCTTAGGGAGAAGATGGTGAGGTGGGACCACAAGGCAAATCAGGAAAGGAAGGAACAAAGGTGAGATGTGTACAATGCTAGAATAATTTGCCTGTTGACGTCCCGTTTTGTTTTGCTGTATTACTGTGTACAATTTTCCACTCTTCCACTCTCAGCTATTTCAGTTTTATTTTTGAATAGCACGTTTAACAATGGAAATCATTATCCAGTGGTGGACAGTTACAAAGTAAATGTAATTTATTACTGTACATACAGTAAGTAGCTTTTCTTAGGTTTCTGTACTTTACTTTCCCATCTAAGGAGATTCTGGCTTTAACTTCACTACATTTCAACTAGATTACTTTTTTATTTAAATTACATTTTCCGAAATCAGTCATTGCTTTTTATTTATTAAAACCTAACTGGTCAAGCACACAACAAGCCACCAATCAGGGTAGAGCATGCGCTCTGTTTTGAACTTGTTTTGTTTGGCGCTCGGTGGTATCTACAGTACCACCAGTAGCACAAACATACATTTCAGCATCAGTTTAACAGCAAGCAAAACATTCTGAGAAGAATAAACGATGGAAGAAACTTCTAACTTTAACTTGTTACAGCACTTATGGCCTTTTTGCACATTTTTTAAAAGTAGTTAAAAAGTTTTGGGCTCAAGATCATTTTAACAGATATAGTTAGTGCTTGAGAAGTAATATCATTTTATCATTGTGGTCTTTTCACATTAATTGAGTCTTATGATAAAAATAATAATAATACGAACATTATAGCCATAATGAACAATAGTACTTAAGTGAAAGTTTAAAGGGAGCATTTTTACTTTTACTGGAGTCATATTTTACCTACTGTATGTCTATTTTTACTCAAGAGCTTAGTTTGTGCACCACCACTGGCACCACCACTAGTGTGTGTCCACCACTGGCATTATCACATGCTGTTGGTTTTATCACATCTTGTTTTTGTCTAGTTTGTTTGCTGCTTGTCTGACCTTTAACTACATTTTTGTAAATGAACTCTACAATGAACTCTACACTTATGTCCAACACAAATCTTCTTTAATTTCTTACAACCTAGTTTTTTTCATATACTTTTTTTTTTTTTTGCAAATGAAATTTTTCTATATAATAAGTATAGCTATTATTGTCATACTAATAAAAAAAATAAGAATAATGATAACAATCCTGTTAATGTGAAAACACCCTGAAGAGGTACAGTTACAGAACTACAGCTCATGCATGTGCAAGGTTTTAGAGATATATTCATAATGGTTTGTTAAGATTTTTTTTTATGTGTTTTTTACTTTAAAACTCTATGTAACGTATTTAATTTGTCATAAAGGGGAACAGGGGACCGGAGGGCCGAAAAGGAAAACCAGGACCGAGGGGACCAATGGTAGGAGAGAACTATTTTGAAATCTGTTTTACTAACAGAGGTCTGATGTCTTTTTTAGATCCTGGAGATGTTTTGACATTTTTGAGATAATCACATTAGAATTTATTAAGTAAAAAAAAAAAAAAAAAAAAAAAATTCAACAATTTAGGGATATTGTAATAGGTTAATAAAACACATTTTTACATTTATTTGAGTCTTGGATTATGTAGATCAAATTCTTTGTTACAGCACAAAACTTAGAAATGATAATCAGCTTACAATGCATTATAAGTGTTGGTTAATGGTTGCCTGACTGATTGTTGTATCTGCCTAAACTTCAGGGTCGTACAGGTCAAAGAGGTCATGCTGGAATGCCTGGAACTCCGGTGAGATTATATTTTTCAGACACACAATAACAGATCCCAAAGTGCAAAATTTCAGAATCTCCGATTTGTTTTGTTTCAATATTCCAGGGATTTCCAGGTCCTCAAGGAGGAGTCGGGCCTGAAGGAAAGCCTGGTACACAGGTTCCCATTCTATATTCTCATACCACAATTACTGTTTATTGCTTGTATCCATGTCGGCATGAAGAACAGAGTGTGGAGGAAGCAGCTGCTTTTTGTTTACGGTTTCGAAGATGATTTAAGTTCAAATAATTCTCCAATACTTTCTTACCAGTTGCAAAACAAAATGTCTAAAGTGGTTCTGGCTTGGAAATGCATTAAACAGGACTATGGAAAGCCATTTGAGTCTAATAATAATAGAATGTGCTAGTTTTATTTCATAAGCTGCCAACTAATAGAAGTGGGAGCCATATTGTTAAACTAAAGCCACATTTGCATCAGTTTATGTAATAATTACAGTAATGAAAATTCCCACAATGTACTGGTTTATTACCATAGCAATATTATTCCCATTGAAAAAAAAGATTTGACCTTTTATTTTCTGTTTTCTGCCTTATTCATTGTGAAACGTGTTTATGTTTGGAGAAAAACAGCATTTAGATGCTTCTACTCAAGAAATGTGCTGCAACCTCAAAAGCTTAAACTTAATGCAGCTGATTACAAAAAAAATGTGAGTTAGTAGTTAGTAGTCCATACTGCTATTAAGTGGAATTGAATATAGTCAAATTAATCTTGTATTTTCTAAGTGAACAATAAATCATTATTAAACATTTGTAGACATTTTTACTTGTATAGTCATAAATGTTACACATTTATTTTTTACAAGAAGATACATTATATGACAAAAGATTTTAATCTTAAAATTAGCAAAAAAAAAAAGTCAAGGAATAATTTATTACTGTATATTTAATAATCTTATGATTGGTTTACTGTAATCTTATAATGGGTAAGGCTTGATATATAGAAATTCTCACTTGCTGTAAGTATTATTTGTTATTGCAGCTACATAACCTGAATCAGAAATGTTAAAAAAAAAATAAAAAATGTAATTACATTCAAAATTTCAACATTAAGCTGAGTCTGATTAGGTCCTGTATCCAGTAGGTAAAGTAAGTATATTTTAAAGTTTAGTGAGTAAGGTTTATTAATATTTTAGATGTTTATTTTAATGTTTTTAATGCATATTTCTATGTATTAATGTTCAATTTCTGAAATGTTGAAATATGTAAGCAAAGCTTTAGTTAAACACAAGTGGCGAGTATATATCTCACTTTAAGTGTATTGATTTTATTGCTTAATAGTTTTTTTTTTTTGTTTTCTTAGGGACCCCAAGGTGCTTCGGGTAACCCAGGAGAAAAAGGACAAATGGTGAATACAGTCTCAGCCTCAGGCAGTGATATAAAAGCGGATTCTTTCTTTTTTATGTACCGTATGTGTTTTTCTGTTATTTCTCGGCTCCTATCATTAAGCTCTAGATGTTATTTGACAGCACTGTGGTGCTGAAATAAGCAGCTCTTGTTGGTAAACTGGCGATCATGTTTTATAGTCGATATTATAGTTTCATTAAAAAAATGATTTTTCTGAGTGTAAATCGGTTTCTTGTTGAATGTTGAATACCCTGTTTTATAACAAACAATCCAGCAAAATAGGAGTTGCTGAAAACGTAATGGTGACTATAATCAGCTGGAAAAACAAACAAACACTAAAACACATAGCTTTGTAGTAATATGTGCCCTTTTCCCCCCTTTATGCATACAGGGCTTACAAGGCATTGCTGGGGAGCCTGGTATAGATGGATCTTCAGGACCGCCGGTGAGCTTCCTTTTTATTTTCACCCTTCAGTTTTAAATATATATACTCTATATAATCTTATTCATAGTGTGGGCAATTTTATTTATTATTAAAATAAGCAACTGAAGGTTGACAAATGAGGCTTCATTTATTTGCAAGCGGTGAAAGCTTGAAGCAAAATTACACTGATGCTGATTTATATTTGGGCTAGTTCACCTGTGTACCAATACTCATTCATCAATAATAAATGATGTATTAAAAATAAATCTGACCTTCAGAAAATAAGGATTAGTGCAATGCTGCCAAAAGCATATTTGTTTAGTTTAAACTTGACTAATCTGCAGTATGATTGATAAATGACTTGATGAGGGACTTATATCACCTTATAACTTTATACTTTAACTTACATATTATGAACGGTAATACTGTAATTATCATACTATGTCATGCACACAATCACTGAAATTATAAAGGTTTAGATTCCATGCCATAGGGGAAAGCAATTACAATGATGAAAATAACATGAATAATACAAAGCATATTTGTAATATGCAGATGTCATTTAATATCTATGGACGATGCATGACAGTGAAAAGCACAACCTACGGTATATTGCACTGATCTTGCTGCTCTCTTACATTAAAGAAAGTGCCACAGGTACACTATATTTCCAAATGTTTGCAGACACCTGACTTTAGGATGCCTCTGGATGTGGTATAATACAATTTGTGTTCACTTGAACTTGGAAACCCAAACCTGTCCCAGCATGGCACTGCCCCTGTGCACAAAGCGAACTCATATAAGATATGGTTTGGAGAGGAATATCTTGAGTGTCCTGCTTTAGAGCATTGCTCTCACCCCTACTGAACCTTCAGGATAATTTGGAACACTGACTGCATCCCAGGCCTCCTCACTTACATTATAAGAGCACATTGGGACTAAATGTGAAATGCAACGCTCAAAAATCACATACCGTACTTATGACCAGGTGTCATAAGTATAACTTTTGGCAATATAGTGTAAATGTGATACATCTTAAAAAATCAAACAATGCTTCCCCATTATATCACATGTACTTTTAGGAGTTTTTATTGAAATTCAGAGAAGCCCCTTGGTTTATATCAGGAAATGTTTTTGTTGACTTGGGCAATTCGGGCACGAATAATTCAATAATTTGATAATCGATATACAACATAATTATACTCTTAAGTACACCAATTTTATTCTGTTTGCAGGGACCACCTGGACGTGAAGGACCCATTGGCAGTCCAGGTCTACCAGGAGAGAGGGTAATTGTGTTCCAGTGTTTTTGCTTGTTTAGACCATTTATTAAGTAGGGACCAGCTTATAACTGATGTTTCTTATTTTTTCAGGGGTTTTATGGAAAGCCAGGAGCAGTGGGACCTCAGGGCTCTGTTGGCATGTATGTAAGTGATGCTTCTGCAGGGGTCTCCAGGAAGTGGGGCTTTTTAATTTACAATGTTTGTATGTAATAGAAAGCAAAATGCAATTTTCCCCTTTATACTAGTTATCATGCATGGGCATATTTATAGAGAAATTGATGTAGTGATTTGGGATATTAGGCATATCTGCTTGTCAACAAGGATTGTTTACACTTTTTAATAGCAAATATGTTAATCATTATTTACAGCAAAGTAATAAATGTCAAAGGAGGATAGTTTTTGTTTGTTCATCAATAAAAAATTAATGTATGCATGTATATAGCATGTAATGTATATATTTTAAAAAGGGGCATTAATACACATAAAACCAAAGCCCTCAGTCTGTCTTTGTTTCAATTAGCTTTCATATGACAGCTGTCTTATAGTGTTTTTCTTCACTCTAAGGGTTTTCCCGGGAGCACAGGCACACGAGGAAGACCAGGACACGTAGGAGAACGGGTAACTACAATTTTATATGCATAATATTGTCTTATAATAGTTATAAGTGTAAAGCTTCGAAATTGTAAGAAAAAAAATTAATCAAAGTATGTAACCAATAGGGAGAAGCTGGAGTGAAAGGACCCCCAGGATCAATTGGAAAGCCTGGACCTTCAGTAAATCTTCTGATTATATATAATATTTATTTATGTATATCTGCATCAGATAAAAAGTCAGATTTAGTGTGTGTATATATATATATATAAACATGTATGACTCGTGTTCTTTTCAAGGGAACAACAGGTACACCAGGAGAAAGAGGACCTCCAGGACCACAAGTGAGATTCTTTATTACAAAACATAATCACAATAGAGACTACAGTGTGCTTCAATGTTTTTAATGCTCATTTGTAATGCAAATGCAAGTAGTGCTAACATCTATCACTTCTCTATATTTTTTATAACACATTGCATTATTCATTACTTATTGCATCTCATTGCATCTCCTCAGGGCAGACAAGGAGATCCTGGACCTCAAGGAATAGAAGGAGCATGTGTATGTGATATTTTATTTAATATATTTCTTTCCAAATGCGTACCACCATAATGATTCACATATTCTTTAAAATAGGATATAAGGCATGAAGAATAGTGCTCATTTATCTGAAAAGTTCTCAGTTAACTCTTACATTGTAACTTACATTTCTCAGCCATTTCATAAAAGATACTTGAAACAAGAACCGTCTATAGTAACTACCTGTCTTAAACTTAGCTTTCAAATATTCCAAATCTAATTTACATTTGCCATTTCCAACAGTAGTTTAAATATGAAAATTACCTACTAATTGTAACGCTTTGTAAGTTGCAAAATTAATGTAAAAATGTTCTACCTACATTGATTTAATATGTGTAACATGTCCAAACAGAAATGGAAATGTTATTTGTCCTAAATGCATTTAGACTCACGGTTAGGACACTTAGGATTGTATTTTTTATCATAACGCCTTGGGATATTTGTAGCATAATTCAATGTGCTTTTCAAAATGCATTCTGAGCATGAAATAAAATGTGTAGCAGCCTGAAATGTACTAGTGGTGAACAAAGATGTCAGAAAATCATACTACAAGGTATAGCAAAAAGGTAGCCAAATGGTGATGTAAATGTGTTTAAATGCATTTAATGCATTGACACTTTGGCAGCTTCTCAGAGAAACTGTGGAATGCGGTTTGCCATGATGGAAAGTGGGCGTGGTCAGTTCTGATTGCTTTTTCAAATCAACATCCATTCCTCATGGGGTATTAAATGAAAATGCATTTTCAAACCATTTAAGTGTCAATGCATTAAATGCATTAAAAAGACATTTAAATCACCATTTTGCTATCTTTTTTCTATACTGTACCTTTGGCTCAGAATGCATTTTGAAATGCACATTGAATTTTGCTACAAATATCCCACAGCATCTTAACCGTAAGTCTAAATGAATTTAGGACAAACAACATTTAAATGATACATTTTCTACCAGTTCTCCCTGGACATGTTATACATATCGAATTAATGTGGCTAATACATTTTCATTTGAATTTTGAAATATGTTGCACATATGGTAATAAAAAATGTAAATTTAAATACAGAAATACATTGATATTTTGAATATTGACTTGTAAATAGAATTTTGCTTTCTAAGCATTTTACTATCATTTGCCTAGTGCACTGTCCATGGTGCTGAAGCAGTTGCCGATTTAAGTGCTGTTGTGGTGTTCTGGAGTTTTGGGGCAGTGATGTCATTGCATTAGGGTCGAGGACATGCTTGAGTACTGACAAGCCTACAGAAAATTTTAATAGTTTTATAGCAAAATGAAAATTACAAAATTGTAGCACAGACTATCTCAAAATGCAAGAACAAATACATTAAAATCACCATCTACACAATGAGCCTTATTCAGCAAACTGAATACAAATAAATGTATTCTTAAATGTTTTAGAATACCCAGATTAGAAAGTAGATCATATTCTATTATCTCAGTGGTTCTCAAACTTTCTCCACTTTAGATATGGTGGATTTTCAAACCCCACTCTTCCGCCATCAACCCAAAAAATTGGTTAAGTTGGTAAAGTTAAGAAATGTCTAATTTATTGAAAACACTTAGGAAAACACTTGGGATGGATCTATTACAGGACAGTATGTGCACACTTATTTATGCCTAGGGCAAATCTTAGCCAAGGTTTTAGTTCCTATGAGCTGCCACCAACCTGTTTCTCTGTTAAGCAATTTACAACCTGAACTTTAAACTTTGTTTAAATTAAAATACTGTGTGGTACATTATTGTACCACATACAATCTGTAACATATTGTAACTGGTGGTATACTTTGCAGGGTCCCCCAGGGCTTCAGGGAGCCAATGGGATGATGGGAAGACCAGGGCCTTATGGAAAAAAAGGAGCCCCAGGAGATCCAGGCCCAAGAGGGCCTCCAGGTACCCCAGTAAGTGCAACAAATGGAAAATCTATATAAGCTTTTTCCTGAATAAAACTCTGACATTGTGAGTGATGTTGTATGGCCACAGTGTATTGGTGTGTTTAATAGTGTACCTAATGAAAGTGTAAAATTTTTTCCTCAGGGCTCTCAAGGTGAAAATGGGTTGTCTGGACCAGCTGGGGAGAAAGGGGAGAAGGTGAGAATACTATGAGCTGAACTCAAATTAATTTGTGCTTAGTTTTTAAATAACTTACATGGAATTGTATGTGAACTACTAGGGAATACCGGGTCCTCTTGGTGACATGGGGCCTTCTGGACTTGAAGGTGAACAGGTCAGATGATCAGATTTTATAGTATGTACCAAACAAATAGAGGTTTCGTTGCCACATTTGATTAATTATGTCATTTTGATGTTTTTTAGGGTCCATCAGGCCCAGACGGACCTGAGGGGTTAGTGGGGAGAAAAGGGGATCAGGTCAGGTGAAAAATGAATTAAGCATTATTGTGCTACAGGGATCTTGGATTCAGAGGTTATTGATTGTTCTTGTTTATTTTTAGGGAGAAAGAGGCCTCTGTGGTAAAAGTGGTCCCCAGGGACAGAAAGGAGATAGGGGTCTACAGGGTACAAAAGGTCTGCAGGGTCCACCTGGGCTGCTGGGTAAAGAGGTAAATAGAGGTTCACTTTAAGCAAACTGTATAACCAAGGTATGGATGAATGCCACATAATACTACTAAAACAAATGTCTGGCATCTTGTATTTATCAAGGGAGATGTTGGTAAACCTGGAGATCCTGGTGGCCCTGGGCCTGTAGCGGAAAAAGTGAGCAATATTATTATTTATTTTTTTTTAAGTTGAAGTTAAATCACCCAATTTGTACCAATTGTTTCTTGTTCTTATTACCTCTTATCATATTAAAGTTTTGCGGATTTGGGTTTTTCCAGGGTGAAAAAGGCCACCAAGGGATGATTGGTTTTGAAGGGCCCTGGGGAGCTGTAGGAGAAAGAGGAGAGAGAGGAGCAAAAGGGGACAAGGGCAACACTGGTCTTATAGTAAGAGCAAAAATAAATATTTAGTCATAGATATAGTGTTTCTTTTTTTCTGCAATAATGTGCTGTTTCATGTTAATAAGGAGATAACTCTGCTTACCTGGTCCTCAGGCAGAACCGGGTCTTATAGGTGGAGTTGGAGCTGTTGGGTTGAAAGGACTTCCTGTGAGTGTCTAACCTTGTTTTATATCAGTTTGATTTATAATAAAGCTGAATTTAACAAACTGTTTATTTTTTTGTGCTTTGTTTCAACAAGGGTGGGGTTGGATCACCAGGGCCAGTAGGGGCAAACGGACCCCCAGGGGAAAAGGTACTCAATTTATTTGCATTCAGGTCTGAAACCTATGTATATTATCAATAGTTTTTGTCAAGTGACTATGTTTAGGAATCTCCAGTGGACATTTGTTTGAGGCTTTTGTTTTAGTCATTTATTGTGAGTTTTCATTTAGGCATTTACTGTATATGCAGTGTATCAGTGTACATGCAAGGACCAAATGTGAAGCTTTTAGGGTTATTTCTATTGACTGTACCTTTAGGGAAAAAATTTACCTTTATATTATTGCACATCACTTATTTGTAAAAATGCCTGTTTGGTTAAATAATATATCAAACGATATTTTATAAAATTATATACAAATAGAATAGAATAAATCAAATTAATGCAATGCATTTTACTTTATATTAAATTGATTAAATAAAATGTAATAAATGGAAATATTTAATTAAATAGTTTACATTTGTTAGACCCCATTTGCATAATACAGATCTTATACAAATCTTATAGTGAGTAGCCACAGTGACACAGTGCTCACGCTTTTTTTTAGAACCCTGTGATTGCTGTGTATGTTTTCAAGTTTAATAATAATTTTAGAAAATGCGATCAAAGTGCATATTAAGTCCGCCACTTAATATGTTCCTGAGTTTAATTATGTTCCGCACGTAAAAAGGATTGCATTCAGTAGACATGTGAACTGAACCAAAAGTCCTGTACCGAAATTTTGTATGAATACGTGTACCGTTACACACCTAATATACAGTAGCTCACAAAAGTGAGTGCACCCCTCACATTTCAGCATCTATTTTATTTTATCTTCTCAAAGAGCAATACTGTAGAAATGAAACTTCAATATACTTTAGAGTAGTCAGTGTGCAGCTTGTACAGCAGTATAGATTTACCCTCCTCTAAAAATAATTTAACTTACAGCCATAATTGTCAAATTACTCTGTGACTGTGACTCTATGCTTCTAAGGATGATTACAGGTGTTTATTAGGCAGCATATTAACATAGGATTTTAATTAAACTGACCAGAACTGCTTGTGCATTCAGCTGTTTGAATGCACATGCAAATGAGAATTAGGTATTCAAAAAGATTATGGTATAAACACAAATATTATACAGCTTCTATCCTGTAAAACTGCTTTGCTTTTGTTTTGTTGTCACTGAAGCCCTGCTGTCAAAAGAAGCAAATGCACATATGAATAAAGACAGAATCTTATTCCCAAATTTAATAATATTTAGAGTGTCACAGAACACATTATGCACAGTATCATCAGAGCGCTCTATATGAGAAATATGTAGCATCAGGGACACAGTGTCCTTGTTATGACAGTGTGTCCTGTTATTTTGTAGCCCCAGCACTGTAATATTTTGTCTATCTTTGGAATGGGGCAATAAAACTTCATGCTCGCAGCAAGTCAGTTCACTTTACTGTTGCCTGCATTACTGCATTCCATGTACCCAGTGTGTTCACTAGTAAATTATCAGATAGAACATATACTATACTGCCAAATGTTTGTGGACACCTGGTCATAAGTACAGTATGTGCTTTTTGAGCATCCGGTCCACATTTAGTCCTGATTTGCTCCTAAATTACCTCCACTTTTCTGGGAAGATGTTCCTCTAGACTTTAGAGTATACTTGTAGAGATTCATGAAAATACACACACAAGAGTTTGAGTAAAGTAAGGTACTGATAAAGGTGTTCATCCCAAAGGTGTTCAATAGGGTTGAGGTCAGAGCTCTCTACTATAGTAGGAGATCTTCCACTGCAACCCATGCAAAGCATATCTTCAAGACTTTGGCTTTGTGCACAATGGCATTGTCATGCTGGAACAGGTTTGGGTCTTCTAGTTCAAGTGAATGGAAATGTTTTAACACATCCAAAGACACCCTATACAAATGCGTGTCTTCAACTTTGTGATAACAGTTCGAGAAAGAACCACATGTGGACATGAAAATTCAGGTGTCCCATTACTGCTTTCTATATAGTGTATTATAAGAGACCATTAGACATGATAGAACATACTATAAGAGACCATTTATTTTAACCTGAACTACTAAAATCCTGTTCGATGCACTCATATAAACAGAATCTGGTATAACACACCTGGCTTTGGGCTATTAATAATGGTGACATAATAACAGCCAGCATGCTAAAACCTGTCAGGGTCTAATACCTGATGGGTGCAATAAAAATGATATATTTCATGCAATTGTAAACCCTTATAAAAATTCACTGAACAAACGTTTTCTTACTTTTAGGGAGACATTGGGCCATCGGGTTTGCCCGGCATGCCTGGAAATACCGGGCCTCGGGTATGATTCTCTAAACATCCCTTAACATCTGTGCATGGCATCAGAGAGCATCAAACCAAATCTTGTTTGATGGTTCTTTTTCAATGATATGCCTAACAAGAATATTTAAATTTTTTCCAAAAAAATAATGTTCATTATAAAGACTATATATTTGCATGCAAATAATGTCTTTGTTCAAATTAGGGAATAGCTGGTGTGGCAGGAGTGAGAGGAGACACTGGAAAGCCCGGACCACAGGTTTACATCCGTTACCGCTCTGTTAGTGTTTGTATAATTTGCAAATTCATCTAGTAATTGTCTTTAAATGTCTGAAATACATACAGGGTTCTGATGGGCCTGTAGGTCCTAAAGGAGATGCTGGCCCTAAAGGCTATGCAGGTCTAGATGGAGAGAAAGGAGATGCAGGAGACCCAGGAGAACCAGCAGAGCAGGTAATTAACCACTTTACATGCATGTTGTTAGAAATTCTGTTTAATAAATGCTGTATATATTTAAAGAATTATATGTGTTTTCCAGGGACCAGACGGCCTTCCAGGTATTCAAGGACCCCCTGCATTGCCTGGTCTTGAGGTTTGCATATCCATTTATTTCCTTTTAAACATTTGTGTACATTGGCATCAAACGCTTCATGAATTTTCTCACAGTACATCCTTCACACCATCTGATTCCCAGGGGCCCCCAGGAGAAGCAGGACTTCAGGGACCACCAGGTCCACCAGGAGCAGAGGTAGGTATAGACTGACAGTGTTTTATTTATTTATTTGTATTTATTTTTTTTTCATTAATTAATGTGTTTTGAGAAACAAATTTCTCTTGTATCCAGCTAAACTAAGCAGCTAAAGAGTCTAATATCACAAGTGTAATGAAAAATTGCAACGTGTTGACTTATCACACATTTTAAAACACTAAGAAAGAAAAATGCAGGTGGTTTGCAACTTGATTTAATGACAGGCTTTACAAATTAAAATTAGTATCATGTTGTTAAGATGTTAGATATTCCCTCACCCAAGGAAAATCTTGCTCTCAGAAATGAAAGTGTATTGATTTCCGAAAGAAAACACACAGAAACACTTGGATGACTGCCACGAATATACACCGGAAAGAACTAATTACAATCTCCAAGATCTCCAAGAATGTCTTTATACTTATCTGTATTACACATTCCACTTAGAAAATATCGAATGCTTGAAAGCAGCATTTTGAAAGTACAACAGGCATTTACTATTAGCCCTCTTTTTTTAAGAACTCAAACTAACTCTGACAATTAATGTTTGGAAAAAGAAAAAACACTACCAAAAAACTTTTTTATTTATTATTTATAGTTTATGTCCTTAAAATGACCAATGCAGAGACATTTAAGAATCTGTATGCCAAAATAACACAATGTAATTTGTGCAAATTCAAACCCGAGTTTGTCTATTTATCAATTTTTCAGCATGTTTCGTCCACCTTCTTAATGAGTTTTTATTGTTGCAGGGAAGAATGGGTCAACCAGGACCAGAGGGAAGACAAGGCATTAAAGGAGACAAGGTAAGGTCATAGTGGGATTTTTATTCTGGCTTAATCTCTTTGTCCTTTCCAAAGTACTTCTGCTAGTCCTTTTTTTCCTTTCACCTTAGAGGACAATGTTTAAACTTTGCACAGTGTAATTAAGCTTAGAAAGGTTGCAAATGTCAGCTAATGAAAGTGCTTGTGTGTCTTAGGGAGATGATGGCATTAATGGACCACCAGGAAATATGGGTCTCACTGGTAGGAAGGTAAGCTTACCAGCATCATGCCTTTAAATATTTCTAGTCAGGTAGCAAAAAGTTTTAACTTATTTTATTTGTAGTAGCTGTACAACACTTCTCATAAACAGTGTCATTTTATTTTGGCTTTTTTTCACTGCATCATCATTACAGTAAAGTAATAATAAAGTAAAATAAATCTCACTTGTGAAAACTATTTCCAGCAGTATAAAGTATAAACGTGTAAAAAAAGTTTTATTTTGTTACATTATAAGTAACAACTGGTAGAGTTGGTCCTTGACATAGAAAGACAAATATGCTAATAAATGATAACTGAAATTTATTTTATTTTTTTTAAAGGGAAAAAGAGGGAAAGCTGGTTTAAGGGGCTTAAGAGGACCAAGAGGAGAGAAGGTTTGAATTCATTGGTTGGTTTAAATGTAACTATAGATGTTCTAATTGTTGCTTTTAAAAAAAAGAATATGGCTTGATATCTGACATTATCAATTATTTTTATTATTAATATTATTTAACTATTATAGTAAACAATTATACTACAAAACTTTATAATGAATTCCGAATCTTGAAATTTTCTTGGGTATCTAATAGGGAGCAAAAGGAGAGATTGGTGAAAAAGGACATCCAGGATGGGAGGGGTCTATGGTAAGTCTGCTCCATTCCCCCAAACCCCAAAACAGTTATCACATCACAGTGGTCTAATTGGTCTATTTTAATAGAAAATAGAACAAAAATAAATAAATTAGAAAAAAAAAAAAAACCTGAAAATAGAATAAAACAATAAAACAATAAAAAATGGAAAAATGAAAAAATAGAAAATAATTTATTTTAATAATAATGTCTTGTACTAGGAAAAAGTGACTTGTGTGCTAATATCATTAATGTTCAAGCATTTTTTTTAGGGTATCACAGGCCCGAGAGGAGAGAAAGGTGAAGAAGGTGCGAAAGGAGAAGAGGTACAGCACAGCAGGCACTCTG
Source organism: Silurus asotus (assembly GCA_024362625.1). Classification (NCBI taxonomy): domain Eukaryota; kingdom Metazoa; phylum Chordata; class Actinopteri; order Siluriformes; family Siluridae; genus Silurus; species Silurus asotus. The sequence continues at coordinate 8,748,167 of MU563656.1, forward strand.
ATAAAAACTTTACTGTACTCATGACTATGAAACACTGATAAGTATCTGTTTTGGCAGGGAGAGAATGGTGATCAAGGGCCACCTGGTCCACCAGGAAAAGATGGCTTAAGGGTAAAGGTCACCTCAATCAATTTAATTTAGTACAATCACAGACACTTTTAAAATTTGTTATCAATTTGTCTGTGCTTTAGGGAAGCCAAGGTGCTTTGGGCCCACCTGGATTTCCGGGAGCAAAGGGGGATAAGGTACAGACACTATAAATGATACATGCAGCGATATTTTGACTATAAAAAAATTATAATCATTTAAATAATACAAATCCACTGTCAGAAATACATAATTATGTCTAAACTATTACGTGTTCTTTTCTACAGTCCAATTATTTTTTTTCTATTTATTGATGGTTGTATGTCTGTTTGTAGGGCAGTAATGGTCTGTCTGGTCCAAGAGGGATGCCTGGTATACCTGGACTTCCTGTGAGTATTGAGTGCTTATTTTTGAAAATATTAGATGACAAAAGCATTTTTTTTTTTATATTGTATTAGTCCTCCTTCTGGTTTCTGACCCTTTAAGCATTAACAGCATTAAACTTCTTCAGCAATTTGAGCTACAGTTTGTTGGCTGCCCATTACCCTGTCGCTGGTTCACCATTGTTCCTGCAGAGCTGCAGTTTTAGAGATGTTCTGACCCAGTCGTCTAGACATCACAATTTGGCCCTTGTCACACTCGCTCAAACCCTTACGCTTTCCCATTTTTCCTGCTTCTAACACATCAACTTTAAGGACAATATGTTCATTGCTGCCTAATATTTCCCACCTACTAACAAGTGCCATGATTAAGAGATAATCGGTTATTCACTTCACCTGTCATAATGATATAATGTTACAATGTTATGCCTGATCGGTGTATAATAGCAAAAACAGGACCTGAGGACTATTTTGTGGATTTCGTCTTGAAAAATGTATATCTAAATCGTAATATGTTAAACACGTAATATGTTAAACACATCCTAGGAAATATCTGACTGACATTTTGATTTCTTCTACTCTGCAGGGCTTGTTTGGAACAAAGGTATGATGTATGTTTTTTTATTAGAAAATTTGTCTTGATTAGGTATCAGAACAACACACTTCAGGAGGGGACGTCTTAAAATTAAATATTTATTATCTGACAGAAATTGGGTAAAAGGAAACATTTTCCCTTTTTTATTTTCTCAACCACAGGATGCATCTTTCAAAACTCCATTATGTATATGTACAGTGCAGTATATAGATGCACTGTATAGAATGGTGATAATGCTGTGCTGTGTTTGCAGGGTTTGAAAGGTTTTCAGGGGGCTTCTGGGCCAGCTGGAAAAAGGGGCCTTCCAGTAAGTGAATTACGAACATAGGCTATTTTGTTGTTATAGCTATTTATATCAGACTGCTTTTCATTCAGCGGTAGTTCCTTAGTATTGACAAACAGTACATTTCAAAAGCCTTGCATGCAAATTGAGTGTTATCACTAATGAAAAAGGTGTAAATAAAATAGAAGTATTCTAGTCCTAGGAAAGGCATTTTAATCAGGGACGAGCTCTGAATGTTGAAAAGAATAAGTAGAATCAAAAAGAATTGTTCTGAGGACTGCTGAAATGCATTTTTCTTTCAAAAAACAAATATTTTTGTATTTGCCTTTTAGATAATACAGTGCCTGTCAAAAGTTTAGGAACACATACTGTAACCTTGTATGGTTTTGCAAGAACGTGCATGATCTTTGTGCTTATATGCAACAAACTTGGTAAAAGGCACACAGGAATTGGACATTTAATGACTGGAGCAAAGTTCTACGGACAGATGAGTCCAAATTGTACATTTTTGGCTGTAACAAAAGAACTTATGTAAGATGGAGAGAAGATGTTGGCAGACACCCACAGTCAAAGATGGAGATGGAAGCTTAATAGTTTCAGGTGGTTTTGGAGCAGGGAATGTTGAAGACTTACTGTATTACAAGTGAAAGGAATACTGAACCAACATTTACAGCCTTCCTATACTTCAACATCATTCAATTCCATCTGGACCATGGCTGGAACCAACTTCACCATACAACAGGACAATGCCCTTGCATTTGTCTAAGCTCTGTAAATGTTATTTAGAGAGCAAACCTTTGTCTGGAGTGTTATCCATTATGAAATAGCCTGCCCAGTCACTGTACCTAATCCTATTGAACTGCTCTGGGATTAACTATAACGCAAGGTCAGAAAGAAATATCCAACTAATAAAGAACACCTTTGGCTGAACGATCTTTTCTTAGTGACTTCGTTGCATATAAACAAAAGCAGCATTGCATGTGTTTCTCAAAAAATATAAAAGACTAGGTGTTTCCAAACTTCCAAGGCACTGCATGTATGTTTTTTTCTTTCTGCATACAGTGAACTCCCTCTGTCGTCTTTGCTGTTTGATGGTTTCATTATTGTTATTTTATTTAGGGACCACCCGGACCTCCAGGACCGCCAGGCCTCTCAGTGAACCTCACTATGAACCAGATTAAAGCAAGTCACTTCTTTATGCTTAATTCTCTATTTTGAAGCATAAAGGTTGAAACAGACATGCAAAACATGGTTTGGATGCTGGATGTATTTGCAATAAAAAGAAATTGAGTAGTTAGAGGCAGAATGCAATTGAGTAAAACAGTAATTACTATTAATTCTTTATCACAACACAAAACAACATGTAGGTATATAGAAGCAAACTTTAATTTGAAGGCTATATAGAACATGTGAACAAATTAGAAAACAGACAAGTGCCAGGAAAATTGGTCGAATGAAAGCAAGATAGGAAGACCACTGCACATGACTGTCAATTTTTAAACTGAATTCAGTTGTGCCAGCCTAGAATGTAAACATCTATATATATAAGGGCGTGGCACAGCCTGGCATGGTGTCCAATCACATGTTGATGTTTTTACCTTTTTTCTGTGTTTACAGTATATGAGTTTTCTTCTTTTTCTCCCCAACAGGATCTTATGTATGTCTCAGACAAGCCGAACTACTCACTCATCCAGGTACTTTTGGATTCTCTGTTCCATGACCTGAGGCTGTTGCTGGATCCTCCTGATGGCACTAAAGAGCGACCAGCTTCAACTTGCATGGAACTGTGGCTCTGCCACCCCAACTACACCAGTGGTCAGAACCCCATCACTTTATAATGCTGGTGTTGATATAGCCAGCGTCTTTCAGTTCAACACCAGTCACTTCTGAGGGCACTTTTCCCTTTTCAATAATTGGTCTTTTTAAATTGAACCCTGGTGTGTTTATACCTTTTGGTTCCATAGGGTATTTGTAAACACAACAAATACAACTGATCCGAGACTGCCTGAGACTGCCTTTAATTATTATATGGGCAGAAAACAGAAAGAAGGATGTGCATGAAAACCAAAAAATAATGAAATATCGAACACAAGCCAGAACACAATATATTTATTCATAAAACTTTAAAAAGCACTTTATCTTCAGGTTCAAGATGTAGTTCATTTATCTCAGGATCACTGAGGATGAGGCAGAAATACACTCTGGATGAGAAACCATGGACACAGGATTAAATTGCGGTTACCTTTTTGAACCCCTTGATGTCAAATTGCATTACCAGCTGTGCCAGTGTGCCACCCACACAAAATACTGATGTTGTAATCACAAATTCTATTCAGTTAGAACAACGCAGAGTAATGCACACAAATCTTATGTAAATAGACCGCATTAATATTTCTAAAATTAAGTTACTGTTGTAAACCAAGTGTATTTCATTTTCTAATAGTAGTAGACAAAACAATTTACACCTGAGAAATCACACGTGAGAAGCACATATTCATTTGAAAACCTTGACATAACTAATATTATATATACTGCATACAAGTGACATGTTTTCAAAAGTTATTACCACTGTTATAATTGCAGGTTTCTATTATATCGACCCGAATCAGGGCAGCCCCGTAGATGCTCTTTTGGCTTTCTGTAACTTCTCCGAGTCAAAGGCAGAGACTTGCCTTCACCCCAGAATGGCACAGGTGACTGCAAGTTCTTGCCAAAAGCTTACACTCTATTATATTATGGACAATATTTTCTGGAATGAAATTCTAAAAGCCATAATTATCATTCCACACAGCTACCCATAAGAGCATGGTTGAATGACTCTGTATCAGATAGTGCGTTCTACTGGCTCAGTTCTCGAGTGAGGGGTTTTACGGTAAGCAGATTTATTCTGTTTTGTGAATTAATATGTTGCTCTTGAGGATTTGCTACTGAAGGATATACGAGGTGGTATCAAAACGTTTTCGAGATTTTCCAGCTCTCGTATTTATCTATGTTTATATCACCTTTAAAATAGTCCCTCTTGCACAGCGATACAGCGCTCCCAGTGTTCTAAGGTTTTTTTTTTAAAGCGCGTCAAGCACTTTTTGCGATTGGAACTGGATTTCTGCAATGGTGTCAAAACAGCGACCTTCAAGCTCAATCTTCATCTTTAAAAAGAGGGAGAAGTTCGCAGGAACCAATCATCATGTCAGATGGTTTCGACATTTTCGGAGGGTTGAGCTCATTGAAGGTCTTCCTGATTTCTCTTCATCTTCTGTTCTTTCAGCTCTTAAAGCGGAAAACACCTTGAACGACTCGTTGCAGCATCTACGTATGCCGTGTCAAACATCTCAGTGTTATAAACATATCAATGATGAACATGTTCCTGGTCAGAATAGCACCAGTTAGCACCATTAGTCTTGAAACTTTTTGATACCACCTCACAGTAAAGGCTTTCTATATCAGATAATATGCCTTCGTCTCTCCTCTGCGGCCAGTTTGAATACATAGGGCTCACAGTGGTGCAGATCCGTTTTCTGAGACTTCAGAGCACCTCAGCGGAGCAGAGAGTGACGTACTCCTGCTATCCGGGACACAGACTGGGGCAAACACAGCGACAAGCACGCTTCCTGACCAGCTCAGTGCAGCAGAGCTACCAGGGGGCCCTTCAGGACTGTGTGGTACACAAGACTTACTAACAATACAAGATTTAGATAAAAGTATTTTTGAGGTGTTTTAAGGTTTTAGTGCTGAAGAGCTTTTCTCGGTTGGTTCGGAGCAGTTTTCGAATCATTCGTAAAATTGGCAAACCTTTGACCTATTTTAGAGAAATCGTTGATCATTGGATCTGATGCCATACACTCGTCTTTATTAATCAAATTCACGATTCGCCTGCACAATTTATCAATTTAAATCACATAAAAAAATTAATAAAGTTGAATAGCACTTTTAGGTGATAGATGATGACAACTATTTTGCAGTCATTGACTTGTGCAATGAGTTGATGCCTAAATGTTTTGGGCGGTTAAGACTATTTAGATGAAACCTGTATAATGAAACCTAAATAATATTTTTTGACATAAATAATTAATAATGTGGTAATCAGCAGACAATTTTAAACAATTGATTAAATGAATGTAACAAAGAATTCGCAAATTTGTTTAAAAGAAACAGAAAAATTGCTTTTTTTAAGAGAGAAAGAGAAAAAATTCCTGATGTTTAGCACTCTAGAAAAACATGATGGCACTCATAGTAACACAAATATGCCCATGATTAGCATGAGAGGTAAAACTTTGAAGGCTGATTTAACCCGGAGTAATGGATTAGTTAAGATAAAGTTAGGACTTAATACCATTTGGACCATTGTCAAGTGTAACCAATATGGTTAAAATGGTTTTAATTTGATCCATTGTTAATAAGATTCATGTGCAAGTCAATCAAGTGTTTTTTTATATAATATATATTTGGTTTATTAACAATTTAATAAAAATATTTTGTAAAGTCAGACATTCAGCATTAAGTGTAAACAGTAACATGTGTGTGTGTGTGTGTGTGTATGTGTGTGTGCGCTTTCAGCCTGCTAAGGAAGTGGATCCAGGGCCCCGGGAGTCTGTGTTTCAGTTTGTGGATAAAGACCTGCTCCCTCTGCGGGACATCGCAGTGTTTGCCAGCAGCAGCTTTTCACATGAGTTTGGCTTCACTGTGGGCCCGGTGTGTTTCAGCTAAAGTGTGTGTGTGTGTGTGTGTGTGTGTGAGAGAGAGAGAGAGAGAGAGAGAGAGAGAGAGAGAGAGCGAGAGCGAGAGAGAGAGAGAGAGAGAGAGAGATTATTTTAAAGGGTATAACCTCACACAGAAATGGGAGCGAAAGTAGAAAGAGGTAAACTGTATAACACGAGGATGTAAGAAGGACCTGTGGGTTGTACCTCATGCCCTTTTTAATCCTCATTACACATTAATGACACTTTAAACAAGCACATTTTTACTTGTGCTTTTCAACAAACTAAACATTATTTCTGTTTACACTCATTAGCATTTTGTAAGTTGTATACTTTTTTGTTTTTTGTGGTTATTTTTATTTTTATTTTTTTTTGGGNNNCGGGGTGTGTGGGGGGGGGGGGGGGGGGGGCGGTCAAGTGCATGACAGAGTGTTCATGTGACCACTATGTGGTTGCACAGTGTTTAACTGAAGAACCATAAATTGTTTCCAAATGATATATACACTCATGATACATCTGGGTACGTATCGATATAATACAGTTTTCCTACTTTCCTATTTGCTATAGAAGCCTTTATATTAAAACAACGTGTTTTGAAGAGAACACAGCTTGAACCTGATCTTTAAATGACAAATTAGTCAGTTTGAAATGATTTTTTAGCATTATGTGCACTATATTGTCAAAAGTTTGCAGACACCTGGTCATAGTTATGGTATGTGATTTTTGAGCATCGTACTCCAAAAAAGTCCCAATTTGCTCGTATAATTCCCTACACTTTTCTGGGAAGATGGTTCAGTACATTTTGGAGTGTGCTTATGAATATTTGTGTTCATCAGCCAGAAGGGTGTTAGTAACAGCAGGTAGTAATGTATGTGAAGTGAGGAGATCTAGGGGTGCAGTCAGCGTTCACATTGATCCCAAAGGTGTTCAGTAGCGGTAAAATCTGAGCTCTATAGCAGGCCACTTAAGATCTTCCTCTCCAGTTCATGTAAACTATATTTTATGGAGCTCACTTTGTGCATAGGGGCATTACAATGCTGGAACAGGTTTGGGTTTCCAAGTTCCCAAGTGAATGCAAAATCTTAATATACCGCATCCAAAGACCGCATCCTATACCATTGTGTGCCTCCAGATTTGTGGTAACAGTTTGGAGAAGAACCAGATATAGCAGGAAAAGTCAGGTGTCCCAATACTTCTGTCTATATAGTGTCATTTGGTCTTATGGTTTTCAAATTAATTGTGATTTTTGCAGCTGGTTGTCAAAATTTTGAATAATAATAATTTCTCAGGTGCTAAAATGTAATATAACAGGGAAATATAACTGCTGTGCCATACTTCATGATGTGTTTGTTACATTTATATGATTTAGCAGGAAGAACAAAACATGAGATACATAAAGGAAAATAATCAATAATTGAATATAAGTATGAACAGTATTGAAAACGTATTCATTCTTACTAAGAGCAGTGAGTTTACAAAGTACTGTATGTTTTATTCTTCTTATACCACAGCACATTGCCAATGCTATCAGTATGTATTTATGAGATTTTCTCAGTTGCATTGAAATGTTTCTCAGATCAAAAATAAAATTGATTGATTGTGTACAATTGTCGTGTTCAAAATATATTTTACTAGTTTTATCTGAATTGTTTTAAGCCCCCAAAACAGGAATTCATTAATTAATAGCATAAGCATAAGTCATTCATTGCAAAATAGTTAAACCAGTTGTTATCATCTGTCAGCTTAAATTTCTATTAAACATTTTTTTTTTGTAAATGTGTCTTGAATTGATGAATTGTGCAGATGAATCTTGCAAAAAATTGTGCTAATAAAGGCAGGTGTACGGTATCAGATCAACCAATAATTAACTAGTTCTCTTAAACAGGTCAATGGTGAGCCTTGTGAACGTTCAATTAAAGAACAAATAAAGTTTCTTTCGGCTTCTCCCGTTAGGGGTCGCCACAGCGGATCCTCCGCACGTTTGATTTGGCACATGTTTTTACGCTGGATGCCCTTCCTAACACAACCCTCCCTAATTTATCCGGGCTTGGGACCGGCACTGAGAGTGGCTGGGGATGGTCCCCTGACCCGGGTCGCAGCGGTGGGAGCGCTGCGTCTTAACCACTAGACCACCAGAGGACCTCAGATCAATTAAAGAACAAATACAATGCAAAAAACACAATGAAAATTAATAAAGAACAAATAAATGAATAAACACTAGTGCAGTACAGTAAATGTGTAAATCCTGTTTGGTCTCTTGCAATCAATATAAATCAAATATGCGATCAAATTAATAAATTAAAAAATTAAGAAATTCAGCCTTGTGCATTTTTAATCATTGTATCCAAACCATAGTTTACAGGAAATACAAAATGTCAAAAATTTACATTTTGATGATTTTGTTTGCAAACGCTGACAAGTCACTTGTCAGTGAGGTTAACGACTTTGAGAAAAGTACCAGGTCATCCACTGTGTTTCGCTGTTTCTACAAATTGTATTGAGAAATGCACTTACTGGATTGCAAATATTACGTATGATTCGAGAAATGCTGCAAAGCAACTGAGAAAAACTTAATAAACATTGTCCAAAAGCAGCTTTATGCAATTAGGTTTATACATAAAGCATGACACATAACACATGTTATTGATTGGAAGCTGCATGTATGTCATGGAATGTCCACAAAGTTCATTCCTGTTAAAATTTCAGTTACAGACTATTGACACTGGAGACACCTACCAAAATACTGGCCAGACATCTTCTTATGGGGCCACCTCTCACAACTCAGTCATGTTTAGAATCTGTCATAAAACTTATTCATAAAATATTTTTAAAATTAAACAGAAGTAAGCATATGAAACATGCCGTGGTATAATTCAATTAAATACATGTAAAATATTTTACTGTACTGTAACACAGATTCAAAAACTTGATCAAAAAGATTCCTAATCTGTGGTTTGGTCTTTCAAGAAATCTTTCAAAAACAATTCCTTGGATTTCGTACACTTTTAGAAGACATCCATATCATGTTAAGGAAACGATGATACCAGGCCTTAAAGCTCTCAAAGTCAAACTCACCAGAGAAGCAAAGCCACCGTACATCCAGTTGCATCCTCTCAACATTTAACTTATTTAGCTATTTTCAACAAAGTTGTTTTGTAATTTTTTTTGTAACTGACATTATAAGTCATATGCTGGTCATCTGCTCTCTATATATGATTCAGGATGAACAAATGACATGTATTTCATTGTAAGTGTACATTATTTTTGTATGTTTGGTAGAACTGAAATTGACTCGGATGTTTACGTATATAAAAAAGATTTTTGTCAGCAATTGTGAATTGTGTGTACAGCATCATTTGAATTTTTCAGTGGATCATCACTTTCCAGATATAGTCCCAATTTGCTCTCTTTCGTTGACGTGTGCTTGTGGACATTTGTGTACATCAACCACAAGAGTGTTAGTAAAGTCAGGTACTGATGTAGGTGAGGAGGCCTGGGGTGCATTCAGCATTCCAATTCATCCAAAAAGTGTTTAGTGGTATTGAGATCTTAATGGAGTTTGCTTTGTGCATACAGTAGGGGAAATAATTATTGGATCCCTGCTGATTTTGTAAATTTAGCCTCTTACAAAGAAATGAACAGTCTAGAGTTTTTATGGTAGATTTATGTGATCGAGTGAAATAAGCATTTAGTCCTGTACCAACCAGCAAGAATTCTGACTCCCAAACACCCAAATAAGTCCCTTTAAAAAAGAACTTCTAATATCAACTCATTATGTGTATAAAAGACACCCGTCACAGAAACAACCTTTCACATTCAAACCTCACCACCACCATGGGCAAGACTAAAGAGCCATCAAAGGACATCAGGGACACGATTGCAGACCTGCACAAGGCTGGAATGGGCTACAAGACCATCAGCAAGAAGGTTGGTGAGAAAGAGTCAACTCTTGGTGCGATAATTTAAAAATAGAAGAAATACAAGATAAATCAATCGCCCTCGCTTTGGAGCTCCATGCTATATCTCACCTCATGGGGTGAGGGTTCAGCCCAGAATTACACGGGAGGAGCTGGTTAATGATCTCAAGGGAGCTGGAACCACAGTGTCCAAAAGAACCATTGGTAACACACCTAGGCTCCTCTGCTCCTCTGAATACACATGAACAGACCCATCTGAGGTTTGCTAATGAACACCTGAATAATTCAGAAAAGGCTTGGAAGAATGTGTTTTGGTCAGATTTAAGCTCTTTGGCATTAACTCGAGTCGCCAAACATTGAAGAGAAAACATTCTGCTTTCAGGGCTGTTTCTCTGAAAACTTCCCCACATACACGGGGCCATGCACTGTAGAATCTTGGATGAGCATTTTCAGGCCTCAGCCAAAACACTGAAGATGGGTCATGGATGGTCTTCCAGCATGAAGTTGACCAAAAATGTACAGCCAAGGCAACGATCTGATGGTCTTTTAGCCCATTCCAGCCTTGTGCAGGTCCTCAAAATTGTCCCTGATATGCTTTGACAGCTTTTCCAATGGTGGTGGAGAAAGACCACCCACTGTAGAAGCAATTTCTCATTACTTCGAATAAATTGCGAAATCTTTGGTACAGTCATTAAATGATTGTGTACAATTGTCTGCAGTTTATAACATTATCTGTTTTATACTGGTCACACCTGAATCGTCTTATCTCCCCAAACATCTCAGCATCAGTTCATTGTACAGTTCATCTGTCAAGTGTACTTGAATTGATGAATTGTGCAGATGAATCTTGAATGTCAATAACAAAATAGAATGTAGGGCATCAGATCAACCAATGATCAACTAGTCCTCTAAAAAAAGGGGTCAAAGGTGAATCTCGTGAACCTTCAATTGGCGACAGACAGAGCAAACACAGAATTACAATTTCTGAAAATGGATCAACAACCAGGAAACGAACAAACGCTTGTACATAACAGTAAAAGTGTCAATCCTGCCCGGTCTTTAGCAATCCATATAAATCAAATATACGATCAAATAAATACTTATACTGTATATACCATACAGAAGAAATTCAGCCTTGTGCATTTTCAATCACTGTAATCCAAACCATAGTTTACATCAGGAAATACTACATCCGTACAGTCTTACTGACAACATGACTAAACATTTTGATGATCTTGTTTGTAAACAATAACAAAAGGACTTGTCCTTATGATGGCAATGATTTCTTAATTGACACAAAGACTTATTTTTAAGAGATGAAATATGGATTTTGAGAAAAGTACAGGCTTTTGCAAATAAATACAACGTGTTGTTTTCTTTTAAAATGCACTTACTAGATACCAAATTATTAAGGATGTGACCAGGCGTCCGTATACAATGGTTTCAGCCTGGTATAGGGGGCCGGTTCAATTATATGTCTCTCTAGCCTCTCGCGGTCACGTGACACAACCCGGAAGTGGATATGTAAACAGTGCTCTTTTTGGCGTATGCGTTGAATGTGAACAAACCTGTTGTATATATATAGCTTTGAAATATTTTTACTATTATTAGAATTATGATTATAGCATGCCGGTAAATATGATATGCTGGTTAGCTTGCAGTGCTAGGTTGGAATGCTAGCTTGTTAGCCAGCTGGCTAGCAAGACTGCAGGGAGCAGAATGGAGTGGATGAGTGAACGCTAAAGGCTCCTCCACGCACCGCGCCGACTTGTACACAGATTTCCAGGTACCGTGTTTCACCCACGTGTTCAGTGCAGCTGATGGATGTGAGGGTTGTTTGCTTGGTGAACTTTGATTTGATCTTAAGCATCTTCTTTTGTTTTGTTCCCCCCACCTGGTCTGCTTGTATGTGTTCGGATTTCTGTTCTCTTCTTGACCCAACATCACATACTTGGATGTTTTCTCACACCATAATCTCTCAGGCTTCTCTTTCTATTCTTCTACAGTAGGTTCAATGGATCCTGCTGAAATCTCATTTTGATTGGTCAAAAGGTGCTTCTACAACAGTATACTTTACAATAAGTCCAGCTGCAATGCTTAAATACTGTTTGAAATAATAATAATAAAAAATATCTACATCGATCAGGCATTACATTATGACCACCTTGCCTGATATTGTGATGGTCCACCTCATGCTCCTCTCGTTCATCAATGAGCCTCGGCCGTCCATCACACTGTCGCAGGTTCACCACTGTTCCTTTCTTGGACCACTTTTGATAGACACTGACCACTGCAGACCGGAAACATCTCACAAGAACTGCAGTTTCAGAGATGCTCTGACCTCTGACATCACTTTAGGTCTAGACGTCTAGACGTTAATTTGTGCATGGGGCATTCACATGCTGGGACAAGTTTGGGTTTACTAGTTAAAGTGAATGGAAAATTCAAATTTGTTGAACAATTCAAATGCTGCGGAATCCAATGACGATTGCGTTCCTTCAACTTTCTGGTAGAAAAGCTGCATATGGCTGAAAAAGTCAGATGTCCAAATACTGTTGTCTATATACGGTTTATACCTAAATAATACAATAATTTCAGACTCATTAAAGGCTGACAGCTTTCCTTGATGGTGATCAACCACCTGTTCATAATCCTATGATGGTAAAAGACTACAGTCTGTTTTTACCCTTTTTTTTATTTTCACTGTAAAATCTTTCCTTAGCAGGAATAACAGCTGTACACACTCTTGGCATGCTGACAGTTCATTGCCATGCCTTCTGTAAAATGTGCCGGAGGTGTTCACCATTTGGAAAAAAATTTCTGACCTTGAGATCCAGTTCATCCCAGAGCAGTTTAATAGGATTAAGGTGCAGTGACTGGGCAGGGCATTTCATGATAACACTAACAGAGTTTGGACGCATGCTTCAGGTCATAGCCTACTTGTATTGAGAAGTCAGTTCCAATGAACCGTATATGTCCAGATGTTGCATGGATGTTGCATGGATGTTGCGGGGATGTTGCATGGATGTTGCATGGATGTTGCATAGATGTTGCATGGATGTTGCATGGATGTTGCATGGATGTTGCATGGTGCTGAAGAATGGAATGGCTTCCATGTTGGTTCAGGATTTCTTTCACCCCAAATAAGTCTTGAACTTTCCCTGCTCCAAAACAATTACGCTTTCTGCTCTATGTTTGACTGTAGGTGAGGCAGTGTGCTAACATCTTCTCTTCTGTTCTCCGTCTTACATATGTTCTTCTGTTAAAGCCACATTTGTAGTCGTCAGACCAAAAAACCTTCAACCATTAATTTACTGTAGAATTCTTCGTGTTTTTGCCTTTAAACTACTCCGTTCCAAATAGAAAATGTACACGCGTGCGTCTCAAAAACTTTTTAAAAGTTTCCAAACGTTTGACAAGCACTGAAGGTTTACTCAATATCCATTTCTTTTTTTTTAATTTCACTGTTTCTGAGCTGGTCATAAATCTAAGTGACAAATTTGACTTCTACAATGATGTAATAGAAACTCTTTAACGGCTCACTTTATTCGGAGCTCAACATTCCAGTAAATAATGAGGCTCAACCTCATTGTGTTTATTTGTCCTTTTTTCTGTTCTCAGCTCAAAACTGGTGCGGATGAAATGTATTCAACACAGAGGAAGGACTTTTTCTCAGTGACACTGGGAGAACGCAGCTACAATAATGGAAAGCACCGGAGGCAGTCCTGCTGGAGGGTGAGCATCAGAATGACTTTGCCTCGGTGTCAGCACCTAAAAATTCTGTCAGGTATTTTGGGTTAATTGTCAAAGCATGATGATCGCTCACACTCCTTTGCAAGAACAACCAGGTTTTACAGAAAGTTCAGAATTTTAAAAAAGTTTTAAAATTGTATCTTTAGCTCAGATCAGGGGTCCCCACACTTTTCGGTGAGGGCCACATCATTTTTCCTTTCTTTCATGGAGGTCTGGGCAGGTCTGTACCAGAAAATGACATGGACCGGAGTGACTACTATTAGGGGTGTATCGGTACACGTAATCGTACCGAAACTTTTCGTTACAGGACTTTCGGTTCGGGGCACATATGTAACGAAAGCAATCTTTTTTTATATGCAGAACATTAATTGAGTTGGTTAGTAATAATGAGTTCCCTCACAAAGGTATTAAAGGTCGCAAGTTTGTTTAGTCTCTGCCTTTGAGGAAGATCATTGCTCACTCCAGAAATACGATTTGTTATTTCTTTCTGGTTATCACCAACGCTGTCCATAGTGATTATTTTGTGTTTTCTATCCAGCTTCAAGAATTTCTCTTAAAAGGAGAAAATTTTGACAATTTCACATATCAAAGAAATGAATGAATAAAGGATGAAAGGAATGAAGACATTTGTTAAAGTATGCTGAAATAAATAGAACAGCTAAGTAGAACCTATCTGTAGTAAATTATATATTCAATATAAAAAGCACACTTATACACACGTCTGTATTATCCAGATCAGGTTTAACAAATGTAAAGTATTTGTATTAAATTTTTCCATTTATTTAATTTAATATGATCAATTTAATTTGTGCCAATTTAATCGATTACTCAATTTAGTCACAAAGTGTATTACAATTAGATTTATTTTTACTTGATTTTTATATTTAAAAAAAATTTAAATAGTGTGAAACATTTTGTTTAAATATATATTTAAAACCAAGCAGGCATTTTATTCAAATTGCTCAAATAAAACTGTTGATGTTCACAAATGTAAATAATATTAAACTGCGCTAATAAGAAACGTTTTGTGTTTCTTCCCCTCGAATACACCGATATTGAACTGTGACTTCTGTGTACCATTACACTCGTAACTACCCGTATTATTGCAGATTTAATTATGATTTTACATGCATTTATTACGCCTAATAATGCAAGATCCGTTTATTATTTTGTTGTGCAATGTGCAAACGAATGAACAATACTCTCTAAGAGATATATATCACCTTTACCATTACCATCATAATGACATTTTATTTCATATTCATTGCTGTTGAAACCAAAACATTGAAACCAACTGAAATATCCGTCCTGTGCAGGTCTCTAGTTTGTATTAAATGGAACAAATATGTTTCTAACTGGGCCTCCATGGATTGGACATATTTCCCAAGTACACCCCAAGCATGCATTTAGATTGATATCTGAGGAATCTTGAGTCCGATGAAAAACCATGAACTCTTTGTCATGTTCCCTAAAACCATTCCCAAACATATTTTCAGCAGTGTGGAGTTTCTATTAGCTCCCAAAAAGCTCATTATTATAATGTGATATGAGTGGGCAAGGAAACTTTGTTGATTAGTACTGTCTGTTCGAATTATCCAGTCTTACGCTCTCCATCCGATTTCACTATTTCCCACTGATTGCGTGCATTTTTCCGTCTAGACACCTGATTGCATATTATGTTGTTATAGTCTCATATCTTATAACAGTTATCATACATTCCGCCCAAGTTCGAATTAGACATTCGTTTAAAATTGTGATTTTGACATTATATACTCTGTAATCATCATCTTCAGAATTATTGGCACCCTTAAACAGGATGGTAAAATATATATATTTAGATATAAAAATGTCGCCTGGACAGTTTCACACTGCAAATAAAAGAGGAATTATAAAATAACAACATAAAAAAAACACTTCTTGATGACGTTAGAGAACAAAAAGCAAGGAATCTGAGACCCTTTAGATAGAATAAGGAGTTTGTCCACATCCTTCATTGTTCAGGCTTGAGGGTTTTGCTATGCAGCTCACACCACAGGTTTTTAAAGAGGTCAACAGACTGGAATGGCCGAGTTAAAAGCTTGGCTCTGTGATTATTGAGGCGTTCTGTGTGTATTTTGGATTATTGTCCTGCGGAAAATATTCCACAATGACCTAAAACTTGCAGAGGCAGTCATTTAAGTCCATGATGATGCCTTGTATTTTAAAAAGGAGGCCCCAACATTGCATTTCCTACAGAGAACATCTAGTAAAGTAGTGAAGATTCAGTGAAAACAAAATTCTTTTTTTTCCTTTTAAAATCTTATGTCTTCACTGTGGATGGAGAAAAGCTTCCAGAAAAGCTTCCTCTACAATTGTCCTACAATTAACCCCAACAGTGTTTATGGGTTATGGGTAGTTTCCAGCCTGTGGCTGTTTTGTATGAAAGTCAGCATATATTACGTGGCTGAACAGTAAAAACAAATAAGAACATGCTATAATTACCTACAATTAGAGGAATTAGAGTGGTGCCAATAATTATGACACAGGCAGTATTAAGGGTTAGCATATTGTTTTTTTATTTATTTATTACAAATGTACTTTCATTATAGATACAGTCTCTTTCTTATCAGGTTGAGATTAAGATAATTTAATATTTTTTTCCAAGGGTGCCAATAGTTTGGGAGGAAATGTGTATGTTTTAAAAGATCTCTATTCGTGTTTTCAGAAATGGAAGCAGTTTTCCCGTCTGCAGCGCAGTCTCATACTGTCTCTCTTCTGCATTCTGTTTATCGGAGGGATCTTCTCATACCCCAGTCTCTCTGAGCAATGGACAGGTGAGTGTTTTTAGAAAGAAAATGGTAATTATGTTTGGACTCACATGAATAGCATAACACATCCAATCTGATTTAACACTGAATTTTGCTGTTGGCTTTGCTCAGCTCAAGTCAAGCAAAGTGGCTTGTATTGTTGTTTTACCCATATACAGTTCAGTACACTTGGGCTACTGTTGGCCAAAGGAGGAGAAGGAGAGGGGGAAGATGTCTACAGAGACAGCAGGGAAAGGAGAAGTGGAGGTTTGGGTGGGCACTTCAAATGTTGGTACTATGACTGGTAAAGGGAGAGAGGGAGATGATATGATGGAAAGCAGAAAGGTAGATATGTTGTGTGTTCAGGAGACCAAGTGGAAAGGGAGTAAGAGCAGGAACATTGGAGGAGGGTTTAAACTGTTCTATCATGGTGTGGATGGAAAGAGAAATGGTGGAGGGGTGATTCTGAAGGAAGAGTACAGTGAGTGTAGTGGAGGTGAAGAGTTTCTGATAGGGTGATAAGTGCTTATGCTTCACAAGTGGGTTGTGTGATGGAGGAGAAGGAAAACTTCTAGAGTGAGTTAGATGAAGTGAAGGGTGGAGTGGGTGGAGAAAAAAGCAAGAATGAAAGAGAAAAATTATAGCATATAAATGACTTATAATTTATTATTCTGTTCTCGTGCCTTCACTACAGATCTGTTTGAAGGATCACGGCATGATGTTAGAGATGACCTGCAGAAACGGGGTTTCCAACCGTTCCCACCTGGTCAGATCCTAAAACCAGTACCTGAGGTCATAAACAAGGAGCCTCCTGAGCCACAGAAACTGAATACCTTCGTCCTTCCCAATGCTCCAGCTCTGGTCAGTTGCTTGTCTGGAAATAAGGTCATAGGACAATCCAGGATTGTTATATGAAGGAAGACTTTCAAAAAGCTGATAAGTTTAAGTGCATGCATACAGACATAATAATAATAATTACTAGATGTCAGAGTTATGATATCACAGTGAGAAAAGCGTCCCTGGGTTCATGAGGGTTATCCCTGGTGGATATTTGTGACTCAAAATGACAAAGCAAGTCACATGATTGTAAAACCGGTGTGCTTTGTGTACCACAGAAGAAACCTCCAAGCAAACGTGGTCCTCCAGGCCTGCAGAAACGATCAAATGTGTCTGAATGGCAGATGAAGGGCGGACAGGAAGCAGCCGGCCGAAGAGAAGAAGTGCAGGAGGATGAAACTCAGACTGTCATTAGGTATAATATCGGTGCAAAAAAAAATACACTTAATACATTGCAGTCTTTTTATTAACAACTGCTATACTTTGAATGGAACGGATCAGCGTAAGTATGAAGTACAGCACATTTTACCTTCGTGTTTAGATGTTTGAACATAATTGTGCTGGATTAGTAGGGAGTAGTTCCGTTTTTGTCCCATTAGCAGTGTGCTTATTTAAATAACGGTGCTTCTAATGCAATTTGTGATCCTCTTTCTTTTTTTCGGGTTGGATTCATTTTGCATTCACTGCCATCACTGCATAGAGACTTAAAATGCATTAAAGGCCATTAAGCTAATGAATAATGTGACAACCATAAAGAGGCACTACTAAGTAAAGTTATAAATTCCTTTTCATGGACTTGGATTCGATTAATTTGTTCAACTCCCCAGAACAGGCCAAGAGCATCCCTAATACAGACACATAAAATGCTTAGAAATGCTTTAAATGCTTGATTAATTTCATTTATTTACGTCCCTTTTATTCCCCTTAACGTTTATCGGCGCTGTCCGTTATTTGCCGTCGCCTGAACAGCTGGCGAGGGGCCATGATCGAAGCCGTGCAGGACGCCGAGCCACAGGAGGCAGCAGGAGCCGCGGAGGTCGAGGAAGCCGTCCCTTTGCAAATAGGTAGGAACGTTTCACCTTACACCTGCATCCTCATGTGGAAACTGAGAAGTGGTTCAGACATTGTTCGAGTTCATGTCTCAGAAACACCATTCTGCCAATGCTGGGTCTCTGAGCGAGGCCCTTAACCTTCAAATACTCAGTATAAATGAGACACTCGTAAGTGGATCTAGATAAGGGTCCACAGGATAAGGGTCCACAGGGTGTCAAATATTATTAGGGTAAATGTAAGTGTTATTGAGGTAAATGTAAGTACACCTGACTGTTCATTATAGTAATTTACAAACTGTACATTTTTCTTTTACTGTATTTTACAGTTTTGTCCCAGAAGAGTTTTTTTTATTATTATTTATAGTCATTTTTAAAGCCTATATTTTATGCATACGATTTGCTAACAAAAAAGTTTAAAAACGAATGATGCTAACTGGTGCTATTCTGAACACGTGCGTTACCACGTCTACGATTTTGTCATGGACAGCAAGTTAGAGCAAAGAGCAAACCTGAAATTCTGCATAATAAATTAAAAAACAAATTTTTTTATTAATTAATTTTTTTTATTAAAAAGTTTCACATCTGCATCATTCATATGTTTGTTTGCTTAAAGTCGATCCTATGCAAAATGTTCTAGTTTGTTGCATATAAACAAAATTTTTCTGGTCATCACTTAAAATATTAGTTTAGTTCTGCTCTTTTGGCTCAGTTTGGTCCTTGCACTTCATTTTAACATCCTAAATCTATACAACACAAAAGATGATCACGCAATTCAAACCCAACCAGGACCCACGGGAGCAGAATTGTCAGTTCTGTGTGGGTGGTGGCGATTGCATACACTTTCCCATGTCATACCAGCTAGCGAGTCTGTGTAGATTTCAGTTTGTGCATGCAGAAGACAAAAGTACTTTCCCCTGGGTGTCCTGTGTTACCTCGAGACACAAGGAGGAGAAGCAGCTTGAATTGACTGGCTTCAATCTTTTAGACGAAAAACACCTATTTGGTGAAAACTGGGAAACTAAATCGAACCACACTGCAAATCAGAATCAGCAAATGCTCTAAATTGGTGTGAAAATGCGGCTTTTTTGTTTTGCCTTTTTTTTTTCTCCTCGTTCATGTTATGTCTATTTGGTGGCATATTGATTTTATTTAGTCTGAGAAGCACACTGTTGTTTTGGTTTAAACTTCACTTTGATTGCTTTGTAGTTTCTTAGAATAAACAGAACTAAGAAGGGAAATAGTTTGATTTATATAAATACATTTTTTTGCCGATTAGCTAAATTTCATTTAATTGGTTATCATTTTTTTGTTTATATTTTTTTTGTGTAATTCTGAAATGTTCATTCCAGACATTAATTTATATTATAGCTATTATATATTATATTATAGCTATTATTTTGGTTTATATTATAGTTTTATATATGTATACATTTTGTTAATTGTTGGGTATGTGTTCACTACATGACCCACCTTATGCTGCTATACAGTATAATTACTTCAGATCTCCATATACACAATTATATGACATCATTCTTTTTAAAAACATGATTGGATGTCCATTTTTAGTCCCAGTGAACCCAGTGGATCGAGCAGAAGCTGTCAGAGAAGCTTTCAAGCATGCGTGGAAGGGCTATAAAGCTTTCGCCTGGGGTCATGATGAGCTGAAGCCTGTCTCGAAGACGTACAGGGAGTGGTTCGGTTTGGGTCTGACCCTTATCGATGCGCTCGACACCATGTGGATTCTCGGCTTGAAAGATGGTAATACCGTAGCAGTCGCTTTAAAAGAGTCAGTAGGGTCTTTCATGATTAATAATCCAATCTTCTGTGTTTTTCTGTTTGTTCTCACAGAGTTTGAGGAAGCTAAGAAATGGGTCGAGACGGAGTTATCATTCTCTAAGAACGTCGATGTGAATCTGTTCGAGAGTACCATCCGCATTCTCGGAGGCCTTCTGAGCACTTATAACCTTACAGGAGACACGCTGTTCCTGGACAAGGCTGTCAGTAGTTCAAACATACCTCCAATGCTTTTTTTTTTTTGCCCCTCAGCTTTTCTAGATCTCGCAGTGAAAGGACAGTCAGCATTTGTATCAGAACAAAGATTTTAAGGTCATTCAGGGTAATTTAACGCGAGTGCTTTATTGGAGTGTATGTGCGCTTACGCCCCAAATTCTTTCTCTTCCTTTAGAAAGATATCGGTTCTAGATTGATGCCTGCCTTCAAGACTGCGTCCAAGATCCCTTTTTCTGACGTGAACATCGGTAAAGGCACTGCGCACCCACCACGCTGGACCACAGACAGCACCGTTGCCGAGGTCACCAGCATTCAGTTGGAGTTTCGGGAGCTCAGCAGACTCACCCAGGACCCACAGTATCAGGTGCTGACATCAGTTCTGATTGGTCAAAATTGATTTCATTTACTATACAACAGCAGCTTCAATAGTTCACCTCGTTTTGTTTTATTTCTTATATAATAAATAACTGGATTATTGTTTAGTTTTTTTATATTCGTATTGATCATAATGATGCTTGTTTGAAACACTGTTTTTTTTTGTTGGTGTTGTGTGTATGTTGTGTGATTGTGCTCAGAACGCTGTGGATGAGGTGGCGAGGCTGGTCCACAAGCTCGATGGGAAGCGCGATGGACTGGTGCCCATGTTTATCAACACAAGCAGCGGCAAGTTCACGCACCGAGGAGTGTTTACTCTGGGAGCTCGTGCTGACAGCTACTACGAATACCTGCTCAAACAGTGGCTACAGGGAGGGAAAAAGGAAGTCACGTGAGTGGTGTTTTGGGATTATTTTTGGGTGGATGGGTGGGAGACGTAATCTCTGTTATCTGCTGTTATCTATCTATCTATCTATCTATCTATCTATCTATCTATCTATCTATCTATCTATGTAACTTGTATATATTTGAGTAGTCAGTATGTAAATTCATAGCAGTATAGATTTACTGTCCTAAAAATAACTCATCATACAACATTATTGTCAAAATAACTGGCAACAAAAGTAAGTACACCCTACTGTAAGTGATGACAGCTGTACATCGCTTTATCATGCAAAGCCATGTTCCGTTCATCATGCTTATGTTTTTGTCTGCTTGACAAGACCATACAAATTTGTGGATCTTGTATTAGAGCAGTTAAACTCTACGAGGATTCAAGAAATGAGAATTGTTGCTTTCCACAAAGATGGCCGAGGCTAAAAGAAGATTGGTAACACCCTCAAACTGAGTTATAGTACAGTGGCTGGGGTCATACAGAGGTTTTGCAAGACAGGTTCCACTGGGAACAGGCCTCGCAGGGGTCGATCAAAGAAGTCGTGTCCTCAGGCAGTTTTCCAACATAATAATGACCCTAGACACATCGCCAAGATCACAACTGCCTTGTTGAAGGTGAAAGTAATGAAGTGGCAAAGTATGTCTTCAGACCTGAACCCTATTAGGCACCTGTGGGGCTCCCCAAGCGGAAGGAGGAGAAGCGCTATGTTTCTAACATCCAGCAGCTCTATGATGTCATTATGGAGGAGTGGAAGAGGATCCCAGCAACAACCTGTGCAGCTCCGGTGAATTCCATGCCCAGGAGGATTAAGGCAGTGCTGGATAACAATGGTGCTCACACAAAATATTGACACCTTGCGCATACTTTTTATATGTTTAATTAGGGTGTACTTACTTTTGTTGCCAGCTATCTTAAAATATAAAGGTTGTATGTTGAGTAATTTTTAGAGGACAGTAAATCTGTCTACTGTCTACATCCAAGTTTTATTTCTACACTATTGTTTTTTGAGTAGATATACTAAAATGGTTGCTGAAATGTGAGGGGTGCACTCACTTTTGTGAGACACTATACATAAAGTGCGAAATAACGATACATATCTAGCTACAGATTATAAGGTTGAATTTTTCTCAAAATCTAATCTCTAATATCCAGAGAGCTATAAAATGTAATAGTGTGACTGAGGAATCGGTCCACATTTTCTCGCCTCTTAGACCTAAACGAATGTTCTGGAACAGTCAGATCCTTCTCTTTATTCCTTATTTCCTACTTACCTGTATCTGACCCCAAAATGCTGTGCTCTATGGAATTGTGAACGTCTGTCTATCTGCCAGTGTCTGTCTGTCTGACTGTCTGGCTTGCAGACTCTGATAAGAACGCCTAGCTACTTGCATGCCTTTCCTCTCTTTGCTCTTCACCTGGTAATGATTGGCCTCCTGCCAGTGCATACTTAAGACTAAGTTGCTGCTGGAAGCTGGTCTACCTCATCGCTGGGCACTTTTTAAATCTTTTCCTTAAAAATTTGTAAGAAAAAAATAGCAAATTTAATGGTGGAAATAATTTTTTGCATTTAACGTAACACATATAAGCATTTCTTCACATTTTCCTTGTACTGGAAAAAGAAAAAACGTTTAGTTAAAATTAATTTCAACTGAAACTGATCGCTAGTATGATCGCTACATCCACATGCTAGCTTTAATAGTGGAATGTATTCATCCCAGGCATGGATGGAAGAGATCCTGTCTGGAAGATTTACATACTTGCCAAATTTAATAACAAAAAAAAAAGAAATTGCAAATTGTCACTTTAGACCATTTTTTGGTTTTGTTAGTTGTAATGCAGCATCTTTTTTGATCTAATTTCATGTCACGTGCATGGAGAGGTTCAATCAGCGACTTCTAGTGTATATTTTAGGGATGTGGGTCTCCATAACTGAAGCTATGCGAGTCGGTGCATAGCCAAAGATATGATACATTAAAGATGTTTAATGAAGCAGCTACAGATGCGATACGATTCACCCCTATTACTATGCAGTGCGATCCGATTTTGAATCGATTTAATACGATGCAATAGAAATAATTACGCTAGGCAGTTTAATATTATATAATATATTCATATATACATAATATATTTAACAGATATGGCTAATGCATGGCACTTAAAGAAGAAAAAAAAAGGCCTTTGTAGTGCAAAAAATTATAGAAAAAATATAAAAATTTAAACCAGACATTGTTTTTTTTTTCCCCCCAAAGATGCAGCTCTACCTCTGTCATGTTAATCTGTATATAATATGTCTCTCAGGACAGGCTTTGGTCTCCGTACTGTTGGGATACGTCATTTTCATGTAGCAGCAGCCATGCTGAGAGATAATCTACATTTAAAAGATTGGTGACAAATTATTGGTCTCTTTGTAAATAATAAAAGTATAGCGCATCTACTAATAATTATATATATATAATTTGTTTTGACCGATGCGAATATGTTCAAAACGATGCATGTTAACTTTTATGCTGAGTCAGTGACTTCATCCCTAGTATACAGTGCACTGCATAAGGACCCCTCCTCACTTGAACTTTCCCACCCTTCAGAGTGTTGCAACTCAAAAACCTCATATGTGCCATATATGTTTTAATATTTAAAAGCATATATTGCTGGTTTTAAGGTTTAAAAGCATATACTGCCCTCTATGATGTGTAATGTGTGTGTTCAGGTTACTGGAGGACTACCTTCAAGCCATTGAGGGAGTGAAGAAAAATCTCCTTAAACAGACAGCCAGTAAGCACACCTTTGTGGGAGAGCTGTCTCACGGACGCCTCAACCCCAAAATGGTGAGAGATTAACAGAAACCTGGCATGTCCAGGCTTTTGTTTTGATAACGTCCCACATTTAGAGATAATCTGCAAGCCAGCGGCGTTTGGGACATCTGTGTATTTAATCCCCGAGATTTGGATTTTAGGTTCTTAATGACTTCTGTGGAATTGGATTACTTATGAGGATGGAGATTGCTGTATCTGTGACCTGCTGGAACCTCCTGTGGGGTTTTTTTTGTGGTTTTTTTTCTCGCCCAGGATCATTTGGTGTGTTTTCTTCCGGGCACACTGGCTCTGGGAGCGCATAACGGCCTGCCAGCTGACCACATGGATCTGGCCGTGCAGCTGATGGAGACATGCTATCAGATGTATGCGCAGATGGAGACGGGCCTGAGTCCTGAGATCGCCCATTTTAACCTGTACAGCCTCAGCGGTCGTGATATAGATGTCAAAGTAAATTCTTCAGCATTTTTTTGTCATTGAAGGCTTTTATTTTTCAACTGAACATATCCATTATATATTATCTGATGCATGCACCGACCAGGCGTAACATAATGACCGGTGAAGTGAATAACACTGATTATCTCTTCATCATGGCACTGCTCTATTAAATTATCATTTAGACTTAAATATTTGATGAGGTGAGATTTTCTGTGAGAAAATATGAAACAGAAATGAAATGAAACAGAAAATTAATTAGCAGGAATGACTATTAATACTGTAGATGCTATACATCAATCAGGCATAACTTGATGACCACTGACCGAAGTAAATATCACTGATTATCTCTTCATCATGACACCTGTTAGTGTGTGGGATATATTAGGCAGCAAGTGATGACTGGGTCAGAGCATCTCCAAAAGTGCAGCTCTTGTGGGATGTTCCTGGTCTGCAGTCATCAGTTTATATTAAAAGAACAGTGGTGAACCGGGGACAGGGTGATGCTTATTAATGCACAGTGGGGAGCGAAGGCTGGTCCGTGTGGTCCGATCCAACAGACGAGCTCCTGTAGCTCACATTATTGAAGAAGTTAATGCTCAAAAGTTCAGGACAGTTTTAGCAGCAAAAGGGGGACCAATACAATATTAGGCAGGTGGTCGTAATGTTATGCCTGATCGGTAAGGGGAAAAGTTATGCCTGGTCGGTGTATATTGGACACTGTGTATCTGTGTGTTTGTCTAGCCGGCCGACAGACACAACCTCCTGAGACCTGAGACGGTAGAGAGTCTGTTCTACCTGTACAGATTCACCCAGGACAGGAAATATCGAGACTGGGGCTGGCAAATTCTAGAGAGCTTTAACAAGTACACCAGGGTAAGTTTGAAACTCTGAGCCCTCAGCTTTCTGACATGTCCTTTCTTTTTGGGAAAGAACAAAAAAATATTTTCCAGTGGTTCTGTTCGAGCAGCACTCTTTGCAAGGAGAGTTTGCAGACTCCGCCTGAGTGGAATCAGTGGGGATCTTTTCCGCTTTCTTCTTCTGCGGTACGGTCACTGAAATCCGTTTCTAACACAAAGCCACACTGACAGCCAATTCTAAAAGATTTTCATTTAAATGTAAATGAAAAGAAACAAAATCAGCAGTGTTCCCAAGACAACAAGGCGGGTGCGAGTCCATTGTGTGACTAAAATAGATTTAGAGAATGTGCATGCAGATCATTTCTAATCAGCGTGACCGATATTTTATCCTCAACCCGAGTTAATCTAGGATTTTTGGAACAGCCTTTCACTACACTTAATACTCTTTACTCTTTTACTCGTAGAAGTTGTATTTCTTTCTTCCTCATGTCATCTCAGGGAGTTTTTCCATTTTTTAAGGTCCAATCACATCTGATTTTACTCATTAAAGCTGTACGTATAAGTTTGCATTTGCCGTCGTGAACAACCGTTTTGTTTCTGATATCTATTGGAATAAAATGCATTTCTGCTTTGTGAATATTGTGATTATTGCTCATCCTGTTGGCTGAAGACGGCTGGCTGAAAGCTTTTTAGACTTCCATTACGGTGACGGCCTCGTCACTGAGCATGAGAGAGAACAGAGGGTCAGGACGGGAACCAACCAGACATGAGCATTTTTTTTTCTTCCTTATTCATTTATTCATTTATTTTCTGTGTCTTGGGTGCCAAGGTGTTTTCTGAGATTCTTCTTGACGTAAAATTTGTACCATTTTGCAAAATGGATGCATTACTGCAGGCGTATTATGAGTTTTAAAAACACCAGTGGTGGACAAAGTACACAGACCATGTACTTGAGTTAAAGTAGAGATACAGTAGGTAAAAATATGACTCCAGAAAAGTAAAAGTGCTCCCTTTAAAATTTCACTTGAGTAAAATTACAAAATTATTTGCCTACGAATGATTTCTTATGGCTATAATATTCCTAGTGTCAAGACTCAGTTCATGTAAAAAGACTCTCAGCAACACCAATCTATTAATAGAATGATATTAATGAGTCAAAAACTGATTGATATCTGTTAAAATTATCATTAACCCAAAACCTCCTTTCCAACCACTTCAAAATAATCACGCAAATGAGGCCACTAGTGATGTGGCAAGTCAAAGTCAGGAGCTTAATCATTTATTTTTTTCAAAATCTTCTGCTTGCTATACATTCATTCAGGTTTATTCAAAAAAATACATCAGTTGTAATAAAGGTTACTGAATTGTTATAACATTTCCTGCCTTTTTTCTAGGTCCCCAGCGGAGGCTACACGTCCATCGGGAACGTACGTGATGCGGTCAATCCCAACCCCAAAGACAAGATGGAGAGCTTCTTCCTCGGAGAGACCCTGAAGTACCTCTTCCTACTGTTCTCAGACGATCCTGAGCTGATCAATTTGGATAAGTACGTGTTCAACACTGAGGCTCATCCTCTCCCTATCTGGCCGTCTGCATCATGACCTGCTCTGGGGTTCTAGAAACTGAAGCTTTTGGGGAGAATCCTGCAGAGCTCTTTATCTGGAACAGGGAGCAAATGGAGATTCAGAGCTCAACTCGTTCTTTTCGGGGTCTTGTTCTACGGTGGTGAACGCAACACGGATCGAACTGGAAGGTCAAAATGGTTAACCATGTTTGATGTAACGGTTTTGTAACATTCACACGCTCATTATTAGAGTAAAAAAACGGTCAATGTGCGCTATTGCTGCTTGTCGTTGATCTTATTTGCATAAGACAGCTCAGAATTAATGCTGTAAAAAGGGAAGGCGTTTTTTTTTTCTTTACGTGAATGAAGTTCCACTGTTTGTTTTTTTTTGTATATTTTTTTTACCTTCTCATATTGATGCACGTGAGGTTTCGCATTTCGTCATGATGATGTGACAAGCTCTTAAACAGGGGGACCTCGAAACGCATTTCTGAGTGCTACATTTATGAGATACAGGAGGAATTTAGGGCCTGCGTGAAATAGCGAGCCGTTTGTTTTTAAGAGTTATATTTTATTTGATGGCTCTGAGGCCCCGGAGATTTTATTTGTTTCTGTTCACTTCATCTGACAGCTTTAGCACTTTAGTAAAAGCCCACGACTTGATTTAGTAACGTTCCCTCCGGAGCCTCCTGAGCTACGGCGGAGCTTTGTGTCGCGATCCGCAACTCTGCCAGCTGTGAGACGAAACCCGAGGTAGACTTTCGAGCCATGACAACCACCCAAAACCTTTTTTTTTTTTTTTTTTTTTTTTTTTTTTTTTTTTTTTTTTATTTAAAGGAGCCGTTTGTAATTTCGGATTCTGCTGCCGAATGTGATCAGAATTGCAATGGCAAAATTGACAAGCTGCACAAGGCTTCGGTTATAATTCGGTGTTCTCACGTCTTGGCATGTCGCCCAGGTCTACGTGAGGAATATGTATATGCGTTGAACACATTAACGATTATGTTTCGTTGATAGCTAATGGAAACAAAGCAGCTTTTTTTTCCTCAAAATCACCATTTTTCCAGCTGTGTCATGTTCACGAGAAATCCATTGTCAGTGAGAACAAACACACGTTGATGTTTGGGTTACGGCAAAGACTCCGCTTGGCTAGTTAGCAGTTTACGAGGTGATGAGCAGGATGGTGTAGACAGCAGAAGATACTTTGACAATGAAGCATTTAGCAGAGTGTACAGACTAAAAGACTAAAGCACTGCTGCATCACTATATAAACATTCTCACAAAATAAGTGTTGCTTGCCACTCAATATCACATGGAAATTATAATAATAAATATCCATGAGCACTATTTTTACGTTACCTACACAAAACCACTGTGTATCTCTGCTTAATTTCTTTAAACAAAAACCTGCACATGCTATACTTTTTTTTACTTTATTATGCAGTTAGAACTGAAATTTGCACCACGTAAGCACTAAGTCTAATATTTAATTAAACTTGGGCAGAAGGATGGCCCTATAGTTCTTTATCATCTCTTGAATGCAGGTTAATGTGTACCTAGATAGATCTGAGACAAAGAGAAATGGATCACTGCCCACTTTACAGCCTCACATCCTTCCTAATTCAATTTAATTGGCTTTTTCTCCTTGCTGTAGTAGCCTGTTGCGAGAAAATAAAATCCTTCTCTGATGGATGTTTCTAAAACTGGAAAAAAAAGATATCCCTTTAACAGCGCCAGGTTATATTTAGTGGAATTTAACCAGCAAGGTGTAGAAATAGAACCAACTGATAGAGTAGAGGAGAAAAACAAACCCTACCTGGTTCAGCTTTTGCTTGTAACACGGAACAACGCATTCACCCGTGTTGTCGAGGTTTACATGTGTGAGCTACACTTACCCATAATCCTGTTCTGTGATTCTTGATATAATTATCCAGAAATATAAATTAAGCATAAATGGTTGAGGAGAACAACTGATTTGTTGACACTGGGGGTGGAGCCAATTTCAGGGCCGGAAAACTTCATAGAGAAGCCTGAATTTATTATTTCCAAGTCAATGTGGATAGTAAAACCATAGCCCTCAATGCAGGGGCTCGTGAAGAATAACGAGGGGTCTATGATTTTCTTTTGTTTGTTTCTTTTTTTTTTTTTTTGGGAGTATTTATATTTATAAGCCTGGATGGTCCCTTGAAATGACTGGATTGTAATTCAAAATAAATAAAAAAAAGCATGAAATTTAAAAAAAAAATAATAATCACTTTGTTCTAGCAAATAGAGAAAAATATTATTGGAAATATTGATATAATGTTTGGGTGTGGTAGAAATACAAATCTGTGCTATAAATATATAAAGAGGGAATGTGAATGATTACTTTTCAGGGGGTTTTTATTTATTTATTTTTTATTTATTTATTTTTCACAAATACACTATTAATCTGCATATTTGTCAACCTTAAAGGGATTTTTTTTTCAATATTTAATATATGGATATAATTCAATTATATGGGGCGTATTAATTTATACATACAAATGAATAGTTAACGATATTTATTACTAATTAGTCTAATGCATCTTATGATATATTGCATAATAATATTTATTGGCACTGTAGAGGCATTTAATTAGTTAAAATGACCAATTTCTTTCTTTCTTTTTTTTTTTTTATGTTTCTTTTTATTCAAGAAATTTCCACAAACATTTTGATCAACTTTGAGGCTGGATTTATTGTTCTATACATAAAATTTCTCATGATTGAGTTTTATTCTAGTGACCAGACTAATAACTAATCTTTGTGAACTTTGGCCTCTCGACTAATAAGTACTTTACTCACCATTCATCCCAGCTGTTGCAGATGTTGAGGCAATTTATTTCCTGACACCACCTCGCATTATTTATATAGCAAGTGTTTGCTTTGATCATATTTTAGTAGTCTGTACTCTTTGTATATGCAGTGTTGTCTGCCAGAAATTTGGGGCGTGTGGGGAGGAAAAAGATTACAAAACCAGCCTTTAAACATGCAGTCATTTTCACTCATCTATTTGAGGGCTTATTCTGGCTCATGTCCTGCTTTAAGTATTTATCACTTGTCATTTTGAAGGCTTATCTGTGATAGGTTACCATGTGCTCCAAAACCTCCTGCAGCTCTCTGGTTATACGTAGAGAATTTCTTGCGTTGTAATTTATTGCAGGAGTGACTGACATCTCCGTCCTGCCTACTCCATCACAGCATGGGGCAAAACTCTAAATTGTATTTATGCCTTTCCAAATCCTGAAATGAGTGTGATGAAGAATGTTCGACTCTTTGTCCTCGCTAGCAGGAGGGCTCTGGTGAGTCCTGTTTGTGTTTTACTAGCATGCTCTCTCAGTAAAGGAGCTATAAAAGGAAGCATGTCTCAGGGCCAGGATGTTGTGTATATGTAATGTGTTGACCGAAAAGTTCAGAAAATGTGTCTAGCATTAATTATTATGAGCTTCCATTCATAATAACATCTGGTGAAGAATAGCCATGAAAAAGAATTGCATTTACCAAACATATATATATACACAAAGTGGCCACGTTATTAGGAACAATTATTTAATCAGCTCATCTTTTTTGTGGGGTGAGTTCTATTTACCTTCTCAATTTGAGCGATTTAATATTTGACTATCCTACTCAGATTTCTGTTCCTGGCTAACGGCAAAGAATATGATGCAATCTTTCTTCTGCTGTATCCCATCCATCTCAAGGTTCGATGTGTATTGCATGTTGAGATGATTTTCTGCTCATCACTATTGTAAAAAGTGCCTCTTTAAGTTGACCGTATCCTTCTTGTGATCTTGAACCAGTCTCCAGCCTCCCACATTTCTCTCCACAGAACTTCTGCACATGGGATGTTTTTAGTTTTGTGCACCATTCTTTGTCATTCCAGCATTTCAGTAGCTACATCATTGATTGATTTGGATAACTGCACCAGGTGTATAGGTGTTCCTATTAAAGTGGCAGGTGAGTGTATATAAAAGATCCTCTTTTTTTTATTATAATGCTTAGTATAGCAGAACAAATTATACACCTCTTTTTTTCCTGCTTTTGGTTGCTTCCTGTGTTTGTCATTAAATATGTTTCCAGCTGATAAACTGAACTTATCGTACAACGTCCTGTGAGATTTGAATTTTAAAATAAAAGCGTTTAATCGGAACGTCCTGTGTCTGAAAAATGGACATTCTCATATCGCAGACATGCGATTGCCGATGTGATACGATGTATTTTGATGTAATTTGTCATTACATAACATGTTGGTCATGTAATTTGATAACATCATTTCTAATTTATGTCTCATTTATGAAATATACCAGTGTCAGGTATTCATCCGTCTCCATACCCTCCTGTCCTCTACATCTGCCTCTTTTAAACCAGCTACCCGCATGTCTTCCTCACCACATCCATAAAACTCCTCCTTGGTCTTCCTCTTTTCCTCCTCCCTGGTGGCTCCATCATCAGCATTCTCATACTGATATACCCCAATGTCCCTCCTCTGTACATCTCCAAACCATCTCAATCTCGCCTTCCTCACCTCGTCTCCAAAACGTCCTACATGCTGTACTGGCGAGAGATTTGGTTGTTCAACTCCTTCATGTTTTATTTCTTTGATCATCATCTCCATAGTCTCTTGAGAAACATCATCTCCTTTTCATATAGCATGCAGATCAGAGTCGACCACTGGTCACCCTTTCAGATTGCACATAAGAGGCAATTTCCTCAATGTGTGTCTGTTTTTTTTTTCTTCTCAATAAAGTTTTCTACATAACTGCTGTTAATTCCGTGTACTAATTATACTCGGTGCTGATGTGCCAAAAGACAAAGAATTTCCTAATTGCAAAATCCCAACCTAAAGTAGAATTAAATGGAATCACATTCATTTTATGGAAAATCCATTTTATGATTGTTCTCGAAATATTATCACTTTATTCTTGTCATTTTGACCTAATTCTCAAAATATTTCAACTTCATTCCCAATTGTGATTTTATTCTACTAATGCTACAAATTTATTCTCATAATATTTACATACAATCTTTTATTTTTAAAATCTGACACAAAAATACCTCATAGTATTGTGAGTCTTTGTTTTTTTTGGGGGGAAAAAAAAAGATCCAAATGCAAACCCTAACTCTTGATATGTACACGTGTTAATGTAAAGATTGTTTTAACGTGCCTAACAGCTCAAGCGCTCATGTTGAGCGTTAAACTATATTCATTGCCCTACTCGTTATTTTACAGTAAAATAGTCACGAAATGTAATCTATCGATTTCTGTTCATAGACAAATGTTCAATTTCCCTCTTTTTTTGTGTCACTGAGGACGACTTTCTATGTAATATATTTTAATAGAAAGTATTTTTGGTGCCTCCAGCGAAGTTTTTTTGCTGTTTGTTTTTTTTCTCGTTTGTTATTGAATTTTTTTTAATCTTCAAGCACCATTACTCAACATTTAATGAGCAGATTTTATCTTTGTTTTTATTGCTTTTTATTCGGTAAGCCGCTCTCTATTATAAACCATCGTCAGTGTTTCCTTTCAGTCAAAATACAGTAAAGAAAAATTCAACTAGTTAATTAAGGCATTGATTAGAGACACACATTTATTACAGTATGACCCAAGCCCTAACTATATATCTTCTGACTAATTCTCTGATAAAAATGTGGAATAAAGGTTACCTTTGGCATTTCTGTCAGCATTACCCATGATCCTTTGCCTGCCATTGCTATGGAGACTGAGCCAGTCGTGCTCGAGTGGCATGAAAAATAGGGAAATTCGTGTCCATGAACACGAATCATAAGAGTAAAATCCGTGACTATATTACGTATTAGGAAAATCGAAATTTGAAAACATAGAGTTTAAAACATAGAATATTATAATTTATATAATTAAAAAATTTTATTCAAACTAAAACCAGGAAATACTAATTTTAGCCCAGAATCACCAGATCATACTGGAAATTCCCAGTGTTAAAAACTTAAAGATTTAGACTTATTGTCATGCAAATTTATGTTGATTTCTTATTCTGAGTTTTAAACTTCGAAATTTTGACTTACAACTTAAAATTCCCTGCCCCTCCCCTTCCAGTTCTTTTAAAAAATCTGATATTGGCAGTAATACACCTTCGTATTATCTGTGGTTTTCTTCCTTAATATAACCCTTCCTCCCTTTTCTTTTATTCCATAGTGGCCCTAATACGCCGTCGTATGAAAATGCCTTTAGACTGTGTTGTATTTTAAGCAGGGGTCTGTTTTTATTCATACCATCCTTGCATTTGATGCATTTCCCATAAAAATTTGTAAAGACAAGTTTTAGAAGAACTCAACAAGTTGGTTGTTCCAAAAAATCTTGGAGAACTAACCCCAGATCTTCTGTGGATGTCGGCTGGCTTAAATCTCGCTGTGCTCAATCTTACCATGGTGTTTGACCTGTGGCATGAAACTGTCTTCACCTTAATAGCAGAATTTTGGTTCTACACCCAGGTTTTATCCTCCTATAATATACAGTTGTTTCTGTTTCAGCTAATGACTGTGTTTCAACCTACACATTAAATTTATATTTACGGTATTTGGCAGATGCCCTCATCCAGACTTACATTTATCTCATTCCTACAACTGAACAGTTATAGGGTTAAGGGCCTTGCTCAGGGGCCCAGAAGTGGCAACTTGGTGTGGCTAAGATTTTAACATATAAATTTGTTGCTCATTAGCGCCTGCTGCATATAATTGGTTATACACACTGACTCTTATCCAATCAAATCGCTGACTTGTTACAAGTGTACCAAGTATAAGAATTGAAAGCCAAAGGGTTCTGATGAACTGGTTAAAAAAATAAACAAGTGAAATATACGCTACAGCGTTTATTTTTTTATTTTTCATAACATTAAAATGAACAACTATCATAAGAATTGTAAGGACTTCTCTGGACACGAATGGTCATGGCGTGTTTAGAATGTGCGTCAGACGATTGGTTTAAACCCCTAGTTTCTGGGAGGAACATGAGATTGAGACAGTTTGCAGAACAGAATTGTGTCTTCAAGCTTTTATAGAGCTGCAGCTCAGGCAATTTCCTGCTTGGCTAGAAGCTGAGACGAGCGCAGCCCTTGCTGACCTTGTTGCTTCTTCAAAGCTGAAAGCGTACATAATTACCTGTCTTTTACCATGCCTGTTTACAGCCCGAACTAAATATCGCAGAATTTGAAACCAACAGTTTTTGTAGCCTTGTTTTTTTTCCAGCTGTGACCCAGATGCATAACTGACGCTGTTTTGACTACACAATTTATTATTTTTATTCAGAAATGCTTCTGACTAAAGATCCTGATAATATCAATGACTTCATTAGAATCAGTGAATCAGTGTGACATGAGTGTTCATAGGAATCCAAGGCTATAATTCCGCTTTGTCTAATTTATATGAATGTGTATGAGTGTGTAACTGCAGACTTTTCTGGGATTCCATTTGTGCTAGGAGCTGCCATTACAGTGTACCTGCAGGCTGTATTTCAGCCCATGGCAAAGGATTTGAATTGCTGAACAGTCCTTTTCAGATGCCAATGGAGAGAAGAGTGCATTTGTTAGGTAAAAAAAAAAAAAGGGTATAATGCAATGTTGTATCTGTTTAGTGTGCCGAATATCTGCCACTAGATACACAAGTGGGTGTAGCCCCAAAATAGATTTTTTTTTATATTTCCTGTTTTGTTCCCAAAAAGGTAAAAATGCCCTAATCAGCATGGTGTATGACTCCTGACTCATAACTGTTCCTCAGACTTCGCTGCATCATTACGCATCACATGCGTAAATGAATTTGAATATTCATATCTAGTGGGTCCTGTTGTACGTCAGAGGTACATCATTAACCGTGTTCTTAGAAACAACAAGCAATGTTTTGGTAGCGTTTAGATATAATTTGGGATTAATGCCTCTAATTGCTGCACTTCACAGACGTTCAAAGCCAGATGAAAGAACTGGATGGATGTCAGCTGCTTCCTGTGGATTAACTCATGATTAGGTGACTGACAGCATGAAAAAGACTGCCATCTTGTCCCATTTATCCAAACTAAAGGTCAGAGGTGATTTAGCACATGCATGTACATAGAAATGATAAAAGGGCACATTATATGCCAGCTGTCTCCGAAGACTGATTAAATTAAATCATAAACATGTCATGTCCTGACATTTATGTCTAGTTGTGTTGCAATGTCCTGTTATGCAATAGACCCTTTATTTGTTCTCTGTGAAAGACAAATCTATGAAAGACTCAAAAGGCCATTGCTTGGTTACCATTCTGATTCAGCACATCACAAAGTTTTGAGACTAGTTTTGTAACACGCCAACAGATGGCAGCACAAGGCTGCACACACAGTCACAGGGAGCACTGAACTTTATAAATCAGTGTGCTAAAAGACTTTGTTCTGTGTACATTGGGAGCTGTGCAACTGGTGCTATTCTGACCATGTGCATTACCACTTCTGCTGGGCAAATCCGCCATAGAGACTTTTGACATGATTTGGCAAGATTACAGTGATGCTGCAATGAGTCGGTGTTTTGAGTGGCACATGCGCTTCAAAAGAGGAAAAACATCACTGGAACACGACAAGAGATCAGGAAGACATTCGACGAGATCAACCCCCGATAAGTTCGAAACCATTTGGCAACTTGTGCATGATGATCATCGGAGAACAATCCACATGATCTCACTTCCGCACCCACCCTACTCACCAGATTTGCCTCCCAGGTTTGACACCACGTCCAGCGCAAGTCGTAGAAGGTTTTTGACACATTTTAAAAAAAAAAATTCCAGGACACATTCCAGAAGTAGCCGGAATGCTGGGAGCACTATATTGCTGTGCAAGGGGACTACATTGTAGTGTAAAAACGTAGATAAATAAAGTGCTTTCTTGTAAACTGAGCTAGTCTCAAAACATTTTGATACCATCTTGTAAGTTCGACCCTTCATTTGTTTTTCTGTGAAGAACCTTTTAAATTATGAAACACTTTTGTTTAGGATTTTACTCAGTGTAGAGATATTCGCTTTTTTACCACAGCAAATTATTAATTTTTTATTTTTACAAACAGAAAATTGTTACATTTTTTTAGACATCCAGGAATCTTTAAGACATTAATTTTTGTTCGTGCTACTACTTATAGTATCTATAGTCATTCCCTCCAGGATTTTATTTTTATATTAGGTTGGAAAACCAAATAAAGGTGTTATGAAGCACTGACACAGGAGACTATTTCCAAAAATAAATGTTTCCTCAGAGGAAATTTCAACAAATCACTATACCATGTTTTTTGTTTTTTTTTTCCTCCCGTAGAAAGTCTATAATTTAAGTTCAAATGATAATGTATTAGAGCAGTGGATTCTGTCAGGAACCTCCTAACAGCGTTAAGAATTAGCACAAGATTGACCAATCACAGGTGACCTTTAAACACATACCATGCTATACACCTAGACGTACATTTTAACAGCATCTCATAATGCTGTCGTCTTCCGTGACGTGTTTATAGAATGGTTATGTCAGTCCCTTAAATCACACACCCACCTGTACGAGATAAAGGGCTTGGGAAGACGATTTATGATTGGTAAAACATACGCTAAAAAACATTGGCCAGTGCTGTGTCCTCAGTGCAGGTAGATGGGGATTAGCTGTACTGGCTGTCTGGAGAGCGGCTGTGCTGCGTGGGCAGTGTGCATGGCTCTCATCTCCACCAGCCTGACAGCCTCTCCACAGGGACCACCTGTCTGCCTGACTATTCAGAGCTAATGGTAAACACTACAGCTCTCCATATAGCCTGTGAGCTCTCCTATGGACTGCAAGGTGCGTCATACACCCACGTGGCATTCATCTCTTTAAACCAACACAAACTGTATGAGCTGTCAGTCAGAAGCCAGCGATGCCACACGCGGGTGCACTGCAACCGATGCAGTAAATAAAAAACAAAACAGAAAAACTGCTTTGTACAATTTGTGATTTTATGCTAAACAGTTCTGCATGCCTTATCAAACCTCAGCAGCCTCGGGATTCATCTCCTTGACAGTAAAATGTGGATGCCGGGGGCTGAGTGTGTTATTCTACGAGCCTTAACAGGAGCGCGTTCGCCGCCTCGTGCGTATAATAAAGCTTTTTATACCCCCTGCCCTGTGTGCTGAGCTATTCTGAAGTGGCATTTCTTGACCCAATTAATTTTATGCCACAAGGCTCGTTGCATAGCCGCTATTTGCACTTTTCATCCCTTTTTTTTTAATCAGTGAAGGTCAAGATAATGTAAGTGGGAGAAGATGAGTTCGGCTGAGAGCTCTTTTTCAAATCGCTTTCAAAAGGATGGACCGAGGAGGGGGTCAAACGTGGAGCCAGAGCTCTGTAAATACAGTAGGAAAGGCAAGGTATTTAAAGCAGCGTCATTAAAACCATCGTCTTCAAATTCGAATTCAAAGGTGCGCTGAATAGTGAAAGCTTCAAAAATACAGTTTTTTCAGTGTAATTACTGATATTATAAATATTGTCATGAATTCCACTTCTCAGCACTTGCTCTTGATTATCTTCTGACTATAATTATCACCTGTCTCTGCTCATTTTTACAGTATGTGTTTTCTTCCTCCTTGTATTTTTCTCATAGCTTTAGGTTCATTCTTGGTCAGTTTTGTGTGCTTTAACTCTCCTGTGTCTACGACTTGTCTATCTACACCGATCAGGCATAACATTATGACCACATGTCTAATATTGTGTTCGCCCCCCTTTTGCTGCTAAAACAGTTCTGACCTGTTGAGCATTAACTGCATTAACTTTTTTTAGCAATTTGAGCTACAGGAGCTCGTCTGTTGGATGGGACCACACGGGCCGGCCTTCACTCCCCACATGCATCAATGAGTCTCGGCTGAGCATGACCCTGTCACCGGTTCACCACTGTTCCTTCTACTTACCTAACGGACACGTGTGTATTATCTACATGCCTATGCATTGACAAAAAGACAGGAGGTGGAGTTGAAGATGCTGCAATTTTCATAGGGATTGATGAAAATGGACACGATAAGAAATGAGTTTATCAGAGGGAATGTGCAGGTAGGACATTTTGGAGAGGCAAAAGAGGCATGATTGAGATAGTTTGCTCATGTGCAGAGGAAGGGCCGAATGATGTGGTGACCCCCAGTAGCAGTAACAGTAGCATCCAATAAAAGATGTCTATGCATACAATACAGTCTAATAGCATGTTTAGAGGACTGGTGTGCAGCAATGATACCAGCAATCATAATGTTCTCACTCTGGTCCTCCTTTACGTGCGAACCGAATGGAAAAAGGCCTGGAGAGGAACTCTGGGCCACCTGCTAAGAAGCCAGGTGCACTAGCTGTAAGCCTATAAGCCCAACTTATGTTAAATGTCAATCAAACGTCCTGTAAATAGTGAACAATTTGGCTTGGTATTGAAGAGTCGTTATTCTCTGAGATGTGAATAGGTGGGTGGGGGGGTTTGATGAAGAATGAAAGAAAGAATGAGCGTCTGTTTTAGCTTACAGGGTTCAAACAAAACCCTCAGTGGATGGATTTGTAATGCATGCAAGCAGTCTGGGTATTGAGCCTAATGAGGAAAGACACTATATAGATGGGCAAAATGAATCAATACAAAGAAACCGGAAAAGGTCAAGGGTGTGCAGGAGTGGAGGAGGAGAAGCGTGAGCAACTAGGTTCTAAAAAAACGAAAGAAAGCTTGAAAATGTCATCCTTGCTCACATTCCCAATTTGCAGTAAATGAATGATATTGATAATTAAGCTAATGGTGGCTTCAGATACCCTTTTTTGGGTATGATCAAGCCATTTTTAGCATCCTGAATGTTTTTATCTGTCTATCTTTTTTTTTTTTATGAAAAGGCCTAACAGAGCTCACCCCAACAGATGGCTGATTATTAATTTGACAGAAAATCTGTACAAAAAAATAATAATAAAAAAGAAATCCAGAGTAATGCGCC
This sequence comes from Silurus asotus, assembly GCA_024362625.1. Classification (NCBI taxonomy): domain Eukaryota; kingdom Metazoa; phylum Chordata; class Actinopteri; order Siluriformes; family Siluridae; genus Silurus; species Silurus asotus. The sequence continues at coordinate 8,786,969 of MU563656.1, forward strand.
ATCTGAAGGTCATTAAAAAAGTTATTAGACTCTGAAGCAGCATCAGCAAGCAACAAGCAGTCGGTTTGTGAGAATGTCTACAGTGTAACAGTAATAAGTGAATAACTCCAAGTAAAGGAAATAAATCCCTGGTCATTTTTCTGTGAATTGTACCTGTAGATGTTACGACAGACTGATTCCTCCTCATGTCCTACTTCTGAATGAAGTTCTCATCAACTGGAAACCATTTACTGCTGTTAAGGATGCCCTGGCATGGACAGCTAAGAAACATTTGGGAATTCTGTGGAAGGTTTTACTTGGAAACCATAAAGAAAGCTTTGGACTACAAATGCAAATTTTTCTCAGTTGCTTTGGATTTTTTCTCAGATCAGAAATTACATTCTCAAAACAACTTCAACCTCCATATGATGTAGTCACATGACTTTTTCTGAAAAAGAAGAAAAAAAAAAGCATTTTTAGTTGCTTTGATCAAATTGCGAATTCTTCTGTACATTCTTTGAATTGATTGTGTACAATTGTCTGCGGTTTTCTACATGATAAATGTTGTCATGTTGATCAAAAATATATTATACTAATTCTCATTTGAATAGTCTTAACCCCCAAAACATCTCTCCATCAGTTCATCGCATAAGTCATTGAATGCAAAATGGTTAAAACAGTTGTCATAAGTCAAGTTTATCTTCTTCATATTTTTTATTCAACTTTTATATGTAAATGTGTCTTGAATTTAGGAATTGTGTAGATGAATCTTGAATTTCCCGTATGAATTGGACGGCATCAAGATCAACTAATGATCAACTAGTGCTCTAAAATAGGTCTAAGGTGAATCTCGTCAACCTTCAATTGGTAATCAAATACAGACTGAGTAAAACGCAGAATTTCAATTTCTAAAAATTGGTGAACAACCAGGAAATGAAAGACACTTTCAATCAATATCGCACATACAGGATTGTGTACATTTGTGCTGCTGAAATTAATAGATGCCATACAGAAGAAATTCAAACCATAGTTTGGATCAGGAAATACTGAAACCGTGCGCCGTCATACTGATAACTGATGTCTAAACATTTTGACTCTCATGTTTGTGAACAATAACAAAAGGGCTTCTGGCGGCATTTATGCAATCGTTGACAAAAATATTCACTTTTGAGGGATGAACTAAGGATTTTGAGAAAAGTACCGGCTTTTGCAAGTAATCCAATGAGATTTGCTGTTTGTACAAATTGTGAGAAATGTTCTTACTGGTGTGCAAATATTAAGAATGATTGAAGAAACGCTTCAAAGCAACTGAGAAAAGCTGTAGTACATTTTTTTTTGGTATGATGGCTTTGGACTACAGTCAATATGATCAGTTTTGCATTCAAGTCTTCTTAATTGCTTCAACAATGAGGAAATTATAACAAATAGACATTTGGTGTCACACGAATGAGAATGGGTTCTGTTTTGTTTCTGTCTCCTTTCAAGTTTTTGCCTGCCACTGTCAGCTCTGGCTCACGCATAAGGGATATACTTCTAGAAATACATTTCTGAATTTGAAATGTATACTCTAAATCTTGATCTACAGTAAACCTCGTTTATTACGGTGGATTAAACGAAAAAATGCGATAAACAGACGCCATCATGAAATTTTATGTATAGAGCACTGTACTGTATTAAAATGTTACTTCATTTTATAATTGTTAATTATATTTTGATGTGTAAATTTCATTAATTCAACATAAAACTCCATAAAAACAATTTCCTATAAGGTTTTTGGTCTATTGTACTATCCACGCGAGAAATTATGTTATGTTTCAAATGCAATTCCGCGATACACCGGGGGTGCGAGATTCGAACCGCTGTAAAGGGGGGATTACTGTTTCTTTCTGTGGAGCTACTTTTGGGGAATGTCAATTGTTAAATGTGCCATAGACATAAAATTTGAATAGAATTGAATTGATAGTAATGCCAGGGTTATTTCCTTCTTTCTGTATCGCTATCTAAAGAGAGTGATGCAGCAGCACTTTAGTTTTATAGTCTGTTAAGCTTTTTTACCCCCTCATACGCTCTGTTCAGACAGATCAACTTTATTATTGTGCTTGTCATCTTGTAGATCTTGCAACCCCCCATCATGCATTGCATTCTGGAACATTGAGACATTTACATTTGTATTTCTCATGTATGTAACATTGATTATAGTTGGAAAATGGAGAGTTAAAAAAGAAACTCTTGCTCTTTTGTTTCACTTACAGACAAATCTCAAAGTTATTCCAAATTCATTTTAGATTCTTTTTCTCAAATAAAATACTTATTCTCATACCAGAAATACATTACCAGCCCAACAAATTACTCATATACTGTATACAGTATCATCACATTTAATGAGTTCCAGGGTGGACTTTTCATTTACGAAAGAACGAAATCTGAGAGTGGGAGGCGGAATGACAGCCCTTATTTGAGATAATAGAGTTGGAACTTTCAATATTAGATATTTTACAGGGTCAGTGTATTCCACTCCGTTTAAAGTAACGACTTCATGTACCAAAGAGTAATTTCAGCCATGGTCTATTACATAAAGCACTTCTGGGGAATAATCAGTCACTGGCTTTATAGTTTATAGTGCCCTTGCATGTACAGTAAGCACACACACACACACACACACACATGTAGATAGACAAACATGGGATATATTGAGGGATGGATGGATTAGATGTACTAGACCTGTCATGTACCTTCAATTTTCTGCCTTTTTTCTTTTTCATTCTACTATTTGCTGCACATTACTCATTCAGGCAAATAAAACTGCATGCCTCCCCAGTCAAACAAATTGGAAATGAATTCGATTGCTTCTGTTTGTTTGTTTGTTTGTTATGGCACGCACAATAAGACGCCGCAATTTGCCGAATAAATAGAAAATTAGAGAAATCGCCCAAAGGTCATTAACTTCGCTGATACTAGCAATGAGAGACAAGAGCCAGTTAATTACCTTTGCTTATTGTGCTCAAATTCATGTCCTGTCGCTCCGTCTCTGCCTGTTTTGGTCTAATCGGCTAAATTGTAGCTGTTACTCTTTTAACTCCATTAATTATATCCATCAATCACTCTCGCTGACCTGTGCAGCTCTCACGGCTCAGTCTAACTAACCAAGCCACCTGAGTGTGCGAAGCTACTGAACCGTTCTAATCTTATATGTGCGGTGTGACGACCTGGATCTCAATTACCTGGAGATTGGGGAATTCAAGCATCGGCTTTAATATCGCAATCAATCTGTATATTTTTCGAGCCGTGCATCATGTGTTGAATCAGAAGTGTAAAACTCAGGCAAACGTTCAACTCGGTGACCTGATGTAACCCAGACCTAATGAGAAACCAAGAGGCAGCCAAACAGCTTCAAATTATTCATGCTAGATCATCAGGATGCCAAGATTTCAGGTTCTGCTCTGATAGACTGCATTTTTCAAGATTTACCTGCTAACTTTGTAGAAATGGTGGTCATATATGACTTTATGACATTTATTTGGAAATTCAGAAGTATCAAGAAGCCTAAAAGTAACTCCAGACGAATCTATGGTCATTTTAAATGGCCAATTAATATCTGAATGTGAGCCCATTTTTACTTTGTGGTACTGTTTAGTGCCATATCTTTTTTGACAAAACCCTCAGTTTCATTTGTAAGATTTATTTATCAAATTTATCATTTATTCAATGTGTTCTGATGTTAAAACTTTATTGCCTTTAACTTTATTATATACTTTTAATATAGTTTACCTAATTAAAATAAATGTTTAGGACAAAAAGACATACAATTCATTTTTTATTTAACATATTAGATTAGATTAGATTAGATTAGATTAGATTCAACTTTATTGTCATTACACATGTACAAGTACAAGGCAACGAAATGCAGTTTGGGTCTAACCAGAGTGCAATAACAGCAAGTGCAGGATATACAGTTTTTACATGATTTACATAGTTAAATAGAATGGTAATATAGACTATAAACAGTAATTTAAATATGAATATGTACTATATGTAAAACACAATATACAGAGTAGTGTATATATATGTACTATAATATATATATAATTACAGATGAATATATGTACTATGAACAATAATATACAGATGAATATATATATATATGAATTATGAACATGCTATACAGATGCCTATTACTATACACAGAGATTTACAGAAGGATGTGAGCGGTGAACATAATAATATTGCTATAGCTCTAAACAGAGAACGGGTATATGTACAATGGTGACACTGATATAACACATGAAGTGAAGCAATATTAATGTTCCTATGAATCCACTGTATTAATCCAAGCTATGCATCAAATCTACTATAGAATTTTCTTTATATACCATATAAGCTACATCAGCTAAAATTTTGAAACATCATTTTTAAACCAATCCAAACATTATTTTTCTGTATTTGAACTAAAAACCCAGGTTTGAAGATAATTTGCATTGATGGTCTGCATTTTATTTATTTCAATGTCTAATTTGAAAAATATGGAAAAATTGTGTTAGTTTTGATAAACAGAAGGGGAATATATATATATATATATATATTCACACAGTGCATTGCAAAAGTATTCATACCCCTTGAATATTTTCACATTTTGTCAGGTTATAACCACAGACTTAAATGTATTTTATGTGACAGACAACACAAAGTATTGCATACTGTAATTGTGAAGTGAAAGGAAAATGAGATGTGAAGTTAAAGATTTTTTACAAATAAAAATCTGAAAAGTATGGCGTGTATATGTATTCAGCCCCCTTTACTCCGATACCCCTAAATTAAATCCAGTGCAATCAACTGCCTTCAGAAGTCACCTAATTAGTAATTAGAGTCTACCTGTGTGTACTTTAATCCCAGTATAATTACAGCTGTTCTGTGAAGGCCTCAGTGGTTTGTTAGAGAACATTAGTGAGCAAACTGCATCATAAAGACTAAAGAAGGTCACACCAGCCAGGGATAAAGTTCGGAAAAAGTTTAAAGCAGGGTTAGGTTATAAAAAACACATCCCAAACTTTGAACATCGCACAGAACACTGTTTAATCCATCATCTAAAAACCAAAAGTATGGCACAACTGCTTACCTACCAAGACATGGCTGTCCACCTAAACTGTCAGGCAAGGAGAGCATTGATCCCAGAAGCAGCCAGAAGGCCCATGGTAACTCTGGAGGAGCTGCAGAGATCCAGAACTCAGGGGGGAGAATATGTCCACAGGACAACTATTAGTTTTGCTCTCCACCTATGTGGCTATTATGGAAGAGTGGCAAGAAGAAAGACTTTGTTGAAAAAAAAAGATTAAGATGTTCTGTTTCCAGTTTGCCACAAGCCATGTAGGAGACACAGCAAACTTGTGGAGGAAGGTGGTCTGGTGTGTTCAGATGAGACCAAAACTGAACTTTTTGACCAACATGCAAAACGCTGTGTGTGGAGAAAACCTAACATCAACCTGAACACACCATCCCAACCATGAAACATGGTGGTGGCAGCATTATGCTGTGTATGATTTTCTTCAGAAGGGACAGGAAAGCTGTTCAGAGCTGTTTCGGAAGATGAATTGATATATATTGATATATATTATATATAAAACAAAAAAAAAGATCCACAAATATTTTTTAAAGCATTTTCACTTTCCAGCTTTTTTTCCACAACTGCCTCAAACTTTGGCACACACCCATATGTTAAATGTTCGCTCTATTAGGGGGAAATTGGGGGCTTTTTATTTGCATGAATTCATTTTAAAGCTTATATAAAAAGCCATGAGGTCTCTGATGGGTAATGTGCAGTAAATTCATATTAATAACCGGAAATATTGGAAAGGTCCGGGTACGCACGTGTGTTGCCGGTTACTAAGCAACTTACTATCCCATACTGCGTCACTTCCTGTGGAACAGAGCCGGAGTCAGAGTCGGGTGTGTGGACGCGCAGACAGCTGACGAGCTGTTTTCTGATTCTTGTGCTACTAAGTATCGGATTTGGTCCAGTTTCCGGAATACGTATTATCTTTGTTTATATGTGAGAAGTAGATACTTGGTTTTGGATTAGTTTTTTTAATGAAAGAACAGGTTTAGGACGGATGTTGGATACGATGTTTCTTCTCGTAACGAGACTAACGGCGGAAACGGAAGCTGGAATGTCCCTCAAAGTGTCCAATTTGTAACTCTGTATTTGTTTCTTTTTTGGTAACTTCGGTGTCTGGTTGCTTTAAAACAAGTGCGGAGTGTGCGGTTGGACCCGGAGACACCGGAGAAGCTCTTGGTGCCACTTGACCCTGTTTTCCAGAAACGAAGACGCACCTGAGAGGGACACTGTGGGAGGACAGTTTTCATTCGAGTTCCGTTGACACTCGGGACAATGAAAAAATGCAGGATAGACGGTGGGTTCCATCTGGAAACAACGTCCCTACTGTGAGTCCTAGACGGAGGGTGAAGTCGTGGCGACTCGGCTGGGAAGCTCAGCATGAGGAGTGACGCGCAGGACCGGCGACGCCACGCGGCGCTCCGGGGCGCCCGGTAGCCGCGGCTCTGTCCACCCTCCTCCCCCTTTCTCCCGCGGGTTGTGCGTGTCGTGTGCGCGAGGATGAGCGCGGACCTGGAGCGCGTGTCGCTGAGCTCCTCGTCGGCCGGCTCGCTGGCCTCGAGCGCGCGCGCGCTCTCCGCCAACGTGCGCAAGCTGCACGACGCGCTCAACCTGCTGCTCAGCGAGCTCGAGCGCGAGCAGTTCGTGCACTGCCTCAACGTTTACCACGCCAAGCGCAACGTATACGACCTGGTCCAGACCCTCAAAGTGATCCTCGACGCGCCCAGCAAGCGCCAGCTGCTCCCCATGCTGCGCCTGGTCATCCCGCGCTCCGACCAGCTCCTGTTTGACCGCTACACCTCTGAGGGACTCTATCTGAAGTCCGACTTGCTTGCTGGAAGGAACGGCGAGCACGAGAGCGCCGACTCGGCCATCGCGCGTTCAGCTTTGCGCGCGTCCCCTGAGCACCAGAGCAGCACCGATGGCACTTCCACTGCGCTCGTCCCGCTCCTGGGCAGACATTTTCTCCCCGAACCCCCGGGCGAGGTCAGGCAGGTGACCCTAAAGCGCCACAAGAGCAACGAAGGTCTAGGCTTTAGCATCCGTGGCGGATCCGAGCACGGGGTCGGGATCTACGTGTCTCTGGTTGAACCGGGATCAATGGCCGAGAAAGAGGGACTGCGAGTCGGCGATCAGATCCTCAAAGTGAACGATAAAGTGTTCGACAGGTTTACTCATGCCGATGCGGTTAAGGTAAGTTCTGCTTTCAAAACCACAACGTTTCATTTGAGAAACGGGTTTGGTTGTGAAAATGCCACAGGTTCTTAACACTGGTCCTGGAGAACCCCGTGGTGTGCAGAGTTTAATGTAGAGGTGTGCTGTCCATGGTGCTAGGATGCCAGATGCATGTTCTCTAGCTGCATGAGATCTCCAGGTCTTCCTGCCAAAGTGAAGTCAATTTTTATTATTAATAAAAGAAGTATGAAGACACCTTTTAAGTCAGAAAAGGAGAGCCAGCCCAGTTTAATGTGGAGTTTGGTGTGCTGTCCATGGTGCTATGATGCCAGATGCATGTTCTCAAGCTGCACGAGATTTCCAGGTCTTCCTGCCAAAGTTATGTACATTTCTATTATTAATTAAAGGAGTATAAAGAGTATAAAGTATAAAGAAGTCATGATAAAACTGGAAATGTGACTGGAAAAATTCCAGCCAAGAAATAGGGAGCAGTAACGTGAGATAGAAAATAAATTTTTGTTACATTTTTTTGTTGTCTCGCGCTAATCTCACCTTAAAGGCCGAAGTCTTAACGGCTTTAATAGGAACACCACGTACTTATGTATTACAGTTAAGACTAGCACAAGCTGAAAGTGTTTTGTCTCTTGGCTTAATGGATTTGATCCTCGTTTAATAAAGCACTCACTTAGAGTCCCATCAGGATTCGAGAGCGAGCGGTTAATAAGTTCCACAAAGATTTCTCTTGCCTCATTATTTTCCTTATTATCTATGGCTGCAGTAGTGATTAGGAATAAAAACACTTCAGGGCTGATTTTATAGCAAATAAATGAAAACAGGTTTAGTTGATGTGGTCAAAATGTGACCCAGTTACAATCAACTGAATGGTACTTCAATATGTAGCAATTTACTTCACATGATGGTGTGTATTGATTTATTTTAATAGTTATAGTTCTACAAATGAAAAAAAAAACCTGATATCAAGTATATTATAGCAGCTATACAAACTGTTCTCTTGTAAGCTTCTCTTTTTTTTTCTCCTCTCGCTTGTAGTTAATACATTTGTCGAAAAGCATTGTGGAGGCTTCTCAATAACAGACCTTACAAAGCACTGAGACACGAGAGTCCTTCCAGAGTACTCCTTTAAAATAAACCAGTATGAACAAGTACTCACTGCACTACAAGTCTCTGTAAGTAGTATATATGATTGTTTTTTATCATTTGTTTGATACAAGGGCTTTGACTTTTCTTTAAAAAAAAAAAAAAAAAAAGACAGCAGGAATGAACGCTTTATGCAGATGTAAGTGTTTATGCCGTATTACTCGACTTGAAAAACGAAATAACTCGTCCCTACAATCCAGTGAGTCAGACACAGGGCCCATTTCCCTGATTAATTATTTATTTATCTAAGCCAAGGAGCGTGTCCGTCCATAAAGAAGTCAATGTGATTAGTTTTCTCGTTCGTGCCTCAGCATGGGAGGTCCTATGGAGCTGCCCATTTTATCAGCCAGCTCACTGCCCGCTGTTATCCTACGTCAGTAATTGCACACTGCATGCTGAGTTTTGATCGATATCAGCAATATGTATTCTCTTCATGCATGTATTGGGTATCACTGCCCCAGGGAGGAGAAGTTATTGTTATTTCGAACAAATAAAAGAATCTTAGGTCATTTCAGGCGAGTGTTTCGATTCGGCCTGGACCCTCGTATTGTTTTTTTATTTTTTAGATTTAAAATATCCAAGCTGCTTCATCACATAGGCCCTGATTAAGCTCTGAGGTATTGGTTGGCTTGATAGTCATTTTTAGTTCTATGCAAAATCTGTGAAAAGTTCGGACTTTAGCAAGCGTGCCGATTATGAACGTATATCAGGGTGTGTTTGTGTAGCTATTAAAAACAACACAAAAAAGCTGAAGCCAGTGTGAGCAATAGGAAAACTGGTTTCTTGCAGAGATTTTACGCCTTCTGTTTGGCAAATAATGTTAATAAATAGATAATCAGATTATCAGATAATAAATAAAAGGGATATAATGTATGTTATGCATTCTTTCTGTGCGGCCCGGTACCAATTGACTCACGGACCGGTGCAAGTACATTGGCTGAAATACTTTAACCAAGTGGTCCCCAAACCGCAGACCACTGATGAAAAGTATTTGAGGAAATGTACATTGTTACTGTACTTAAGTAATTTTTTTTGGCTACTTTTTATTTTAACCGAGCATCAAAGGTATAAGCGACTTTTACACTCTGCTCAACTACATTTGTGATTTAATATATGTACTTTTTACTCCATGATATTTTATTTGACATTGACCTTTACCAATTACATTTTGCACAAACTTCTGTGGCGTATTTATTCATCAGAAAAGGCGATATTCACTTTAATTTTATTTGTTCGTGGAACACTATTGGATCTTCTAGTTTGACATAATACTATAATACTACTTTGCATTTTAAACTTGTTTTTTTTTTTTATTGAATTTTTTTCATTCTGGCATGTTAAGGAGGCTGTTGTGTTGATCTTTGACTAATTCAGTGTTGAGGTGAATAATTTGATTTGTATTTTTGGAAATAAAACCTTACAAATCAATAGTTTTTGCCTTCTAACTTACACGTGTCTTAAAGACTAGTGCATCTTTGAGCCTACTTTCATTTAGAGTAAAATAATCAAGTACTGTTCAAATAAGATACTTTAAGACTTTTACTCAAGTCATAATGAAATTGGTGACCTTTAATGAAGTATGTGTTGCAGTAAATGATCTATACTTTTCCTCAAGTATGATTTTCAGGTACTCTCTCCACCTCTGTCACAGAGTCAGCACTGAATATATATATATATCTAGATAATGATATGTCAATGAAAAATATGTTGAATATGATTTGTGTATTGGGGCTAGAGTTATTTTCTGCTTCTGTTTATCCTGCCAAATGTACCTAGAACACATTGCGTTTCTGCAGTTCTGTGTTTTGGCTAGGTTTGCTCCTCATGGGTCAGTTTAGCAATCCAAAATACACAGTACGTTTGGCATTTCAGTTCATTCAGTACCAAATTGTTTTCTCACTGCAATCCAGCTGCTCTGGTTTTCAATTAGAACTTGCTCTGTTCTGTGCTTACCTGCTATTACACTAAAGTGAATTTTCTACTTTATAATCAAAGAGCATTCACATTTATTGCATGTTTTGTGCTTCTGCTTTGTCATCTTCATTTCCGGTCGTTCGTATGGAATCGAATTCCCAGAAGTTGTTCTTCCCAGTGCACTCTGTGGAAGCAAAAGCAATGTCTTGATAGCAGACCGAACGAGACGGCAGTGGCGATAGCTGATATGTGAGAAACACAACATCGGATGCAATGCAGTGTAAACAATGCAGAGATGCACATCAGCGGTGCGTCAAAAATGGAAAATGAACGCACCCAGTATCTCTAGACTATAATTTTTCATTCCTGACGCACGTTATTTAGTGATTTATGAGGTATTCTAAATTACTACTATAAAATGCTAAATTTAAATAGTAATAGAAAATAAATTAGTGATAAACATTGTATGTTATCTTAATGAGACCTGTTAAAATGGACATAGATCTTTTGTTCCTTTTTATCCCTAATCCATAGTCTTCTTTTGTTCCTATTGCTTTAATTTTTTTTTCTTCTATTCCTGTTAGGCAGTACAGGTTATGTTATGGCCCAACACTATGATAGTCACATTGAGGACAGTGAAATGACAGATGGTCTTGAACATGACTGATCTTTATCCACAATGGAGATTTACACCTGACGAGCTGAATACCATGTGTGCTGTTTGGTCCGTTTATCTATTAGAGGAAATTGTACACTATTTTTAGCAGTGAGCAACCAAGAAACTGAGAGGATTTGGTCCATCCTATTGTGGACATACATGGCATTATTTTCCTTCAAGGTAATAAGAAAATCGAACTTAAATTTTCATCTCTAGGACTCTGTGTGTCTTGGTAACTCAGTGGTTAAGGCTCCGGCTAACTGATCAGAAGGTTGGGGGTTCAAGCCCCAGATTTGCCAAACTGCCCCTAAACATCTGTGCTCCAGAGGCTCTGTAACATCTCTGACCCTGGCTTCCTAACAGCGCTGGAATATGCAAAGAAGAATTTCCCTGTTCCTAAAAGTATTAAAGAACAAGCACCTTTTGTATATCAAGACATGAAAGCCTCGAAATCCTTATATACACCAAACAGGCATAATGTTATGACATTATAACATTAAGACCAGTGAAGTAAATATCAGTGATATTCTCTTCATCATAGCACCTGGTAATTACAGCAAGTAAACATTTTCTTCTCAAAATTGATGTGTTACAAGCCGGAAAAATGGTGGAGCATAAGGACTTGAGAGAGTTTTACAAGGAATAAATTGTGATGTCTAGACGACTGGGTCAGTGCATCTCCAGAAATGCAGCTCTTGTGGGATGTCTGCAGTGGTCAGTATCTATCAAAAGTGGTCCAAGGAGAAAGGAGGTCTACAAAGGTTGACAGGGTCATGGCTGGCCAAGGCTCATTAATGCACATGGGGAGCAAAGGCTGTTCCATGTGGTCCGATCCAACAGGCGTCCTACTGTAGCTCAAATTGCTAAAGAGGTTAATGCTGTTAATTCAGGACTGTTTTGGCAGTAAAAAGGAAGGCCAGCCCAATTTAACGCCGATGGTCATAACGTTATGCCTGATTGGTGCAATTTCAGCATAAATGTACCACACTTTGTCACCTCTATAATAAAATCCTTATACAAGTTGAACTTCATTTGTTGCTTTAAGATGAAGTCCAGTGTATGGCACTGATGCATCTGGCTGAATGCAGAAAAAAAGTGAGCCGAGTACACAAAGAGATGGCGACAGCTGCCGTTCTATCATAAACACAACTGCAATAAATACTTTCCAAACGCATAGTTTAAATATAACTTCTTTCTGGCTTCCCTCGAGCTCTGCAAGAGAGAAGGAAGTATTTTATGTCAGCTGCTTCTGAGTGCTTAAATTACCTCGAGAGCTTAATGCCACAATTGAATAAACAGTTAAAAACTTTTTCAGTCTTCCTCCTGCCATGAGCCCCCCTTGCCTTATCACTCCCACCGGGGAGCTCTGGCATCACAGACAGGCACAGCACCGGCTGTAAATCCTCTGCTATCACGCCTTCACCTAGATGGAATGAGGAAGGGGCGGTGGAGGAGTGACTCCCGGTTAATCACACTGGTGCCCGAAGATGAACTTGTGGGATGATGCACGAGCATGCGAGCAGTCCAGAAAAAAAGTAGTAACTCAGAGGCACCTTTTTTTTTTTTTATCAGTCTTTCACTGTAATTATTAAGGGCCCAACTATCTGAATGAATTATTCATTTTTAAACATTAAATGTTCGCCGCTGTATAAATGGGACGGACGAGGATTGACAGGATTAAACTTGAGTTTATGACAAGGACAGCACATATAGAACATTTCGGAGACAAGGTGAGAGAGGTGTAATTGATATGGTTTGGCCGTGTGCAGAGGATGGACAGGGGGTATATAGAAGGCCAAGGAGGAAAGACATGCAGGTGGTTGAGTTGAAAGAGGCAGATGTAGAGGGCAGTGCGATATGAAGACGTACGAAAGAAGAAAAAGCTGAAAGAAGAAAAAGAAACAGTCCTCGCTGTCCCCATTCAACCCTGTTAAATGAGTATACAGACATTTGCCAGGAAGGAGGATTGAGTATTTTGCGTAAGTAGATGCTTTTCCAATTTGATTTAAATACCCCAGCTTTATAAGCAGATAAAGTCAGAGTTAAAAAATAAATATGTCTCCATATGTTAGTCAGCATGCCAGCAGGCTGAGTTATCTTCATGTTTTAGGAGCAGAAGGAGGGCCATCTGTCTTTGGGACAATGCAAGTGTCCTCTGGGTCTCTAGTGTGCTTCACAGATATTGTGATTTCAGTTTATTCAAAGATGCTAATCCAACAAGTAGGGGAATTATATGTGATGCCCTCTGCCTCCTAGCGGAAATATATTCTGTAGGGCCAGAGATTAGAATTTAGGTTTAGATGTGTGTGTGTGTGTGTGTTTGTGTGAGCAAGAGAGAGAGAGAGAGTTTTTGTTCGTGCAGTAATGAGTCGTATCACATGATGGGTAACATCTCCTGGGCCGCCTGAGTTTGCCTCCTTCTCAAGCAAGCTGTGATCGATGACTGTGCCCTGCAGTCCCTTTTCTTCTCCTAGTGAAAATAAAGCTAAAACTAAATCTTCTTTACTTCTTTTACTGTCTACAATGTGTGGTAGAATGTTCATATATATTTAGCACGATCAAAATGGTAAATACAGATATATTATTACGACAGCGTTTTAGTGGCACGTAAAGATAAGAGACTGAGTGGAAATATTTTGAGAATAAATCCAAAATGCCCAGATTAAATGTGAAATATTTTGAGAATAAAGTCATAGCCGAGTCAAGTGGTCATATTTTAAGAAAAATCACAGAATTGCTGGAAACGTTTCACATTTTCGCATAAAATAGACGTGGAGGATTTGTTTCGACCCGACTTTAGTTTAGGTCTTTCGGTGCATCATCACAGAGTTATAATTAGTAAACGGAAACAGTTTTTAAATGGTATTAAACTTAATTTATTCCGAAAAAAATAATCAGACAGGCATTGAGGAAATTGCTTCTTTTGTGCAGTCTGAAGGATACCGATGGTTGCGTCTGCGTGCTATTCGAAGAGGAGACAGTGTTTCTTAAGAGTCTATGAGGATGATGATCAAAGAAATCAACCCTGGAGGAGTTGAACGCCGGCGCACTCGACGTCTATGATGTAGCCAGTATTTCACCAGGGGTCTGGGATTCGAATATTTTGACTTTATACTCATATTTCTATGACTTTATTCTTACTTATTTTTTGCCGTATTGCTACACCTTTAATCTCGTAACCTTAGATTTGTTTTGGCACTTAAACGTTGTTGTATATGATAGAGTGGGATATGGTAGCTCACTGATTTGGACTTTGGAAGTCTGATCAGAAGATCGTGAACTCAATTTTCTGCACCACCAAAATCCCATTCATGCGCCCTTAAGCAAGGCCCTCAATGCTCCGCGTCTTACGGCGTCTAACTGCACTATACATTTTGGACTGTGGTTCTGGGGATGTGTTTATTCAACCACAAGAGCCTATAAGGCCTGAGGAGGCCTGGGATGCAGTCAGGGTTCCTGTTAAGGCCAAAATGTTTTCACTGGGGATGAGGTGATGACTCTGTGGTGGCCTCTCGAGTTTTTCTAACCCAGTTTTAGCAAATCCTGTCTTCATGGGACTCACTTTGTGTACAAGGGCATTGTCTTGATGGAACCGGTTTGGGTCTTTGGTTCCACTGAAGGCAACCATGAATTTTCTAAAATATCTAAGAGTATATGTTTTTTTCTTCAGAGTCTCCACAGAGTCTTAAAAAGTAAAAAAAGTAAAAAAATATAAACATTTTAGGCTAAGTCTTACAGTTGGTTCTTTGGGTCTTAAATAACTTTAAACAGATCTTAATTTTCCGATGTCAGTGTAACGCTGCCTTAATGTTCACTGAAATTCTCGCGCAGCACATTAACGTTTTTTTCCGAATCTCTCGTGGATTGTACCAGAGACATAATACAGATTTTATTTTTCAGCTATGAGAAAGTGCAAGTTTTATAATACTTGGCTTGAAAATCTTTGTATTAGAGTTTGGTTAAGGCATGTATTCTTGTGTGTGTGTTTTTGATGTAAAATTGTATTTATAATTGATCTTACAATGTTAAAAAAAAGTCTCAAATTTAACTTGATAAAACCTGCAGAAACCCTGAGAATTTTCCACGGCTACTTCGAGAAGGGTAGGTTTTAGATGACCAAACACATAATTCTCCATCCTTTTGTCTCTCTTGCCTTTTTGTCTGTTTGCTAATCATTAAACGGATGAAATGAAACATCTATAAAAATCTTTAGAAAATGGTCTAATCTTTAAAATATTGTCTTTAACCTTGTAGACTCTGGACCAGTGATGTACCTTCAATATGTCAATATGACTTGAAGCAGTTTATTGCATTCTACTATACTGTCATGCAATAAACTGCTTCAGGTCACATGATCATGATTAAAAAAAAAATAATATATATATATATATATATATATATATATTCTGTTTTCATTTATTCAGTGTGTTCAGTTATATGTGATATATAAGATGTTAATTGTTCTTTATTTCATGGTTCACATTTCGCGTTCTTGTTTTGTCTCATTCAAGCTGTTTGTTATTTGGCCGGCCCATTACCTGTTCTACATTGCGAGTCTGCCTGCTGTTTTGGATTTGTCTGTCGTTTCTGTCAATAAAATAAAAGCACTTGCATCCAGTGTTCTAACTGAGGGTTACATGGCACATCCGTTTGTGCGCTGTACAAAAGTATATATATATAAAAAACTTGTGAACACGTTGGCCATTGACGAGACGGGTGGAGACATTACATGAATATAAAAAACACATACACATGGTAATGAATACGAGGACAGAAATAATCTCTGACTGTATGGAAACATCTATGTTTTCATGTTGATCCTGGGATTATATAATATACTGTCTGAATTTGATCCATCTGGTCGACTGCAGAGCAGAAGGCTCCTAATGAACGCATGGGAATTGATAGTTGCTCCGAGCTTCATTTAAGGTCTGTTTCGAATTGTTGCGTAAATGATTATTTCATTTGGACAGATACGCTCAAACGAGAATAATTACTCACTGCTTTTGTTTGTCCTGGCACGGAGAGATGAAAATAGATTTTTTTTTCACATTTTTTTGTCGTTTACTGCCAAGAAAAGATCAGTATTGATTGACTTACCAATCTCTTTCTTGCTCTCTCTCTCTTTCTCTCTTTCTCTCTCTCTCTCTCTCTCTCTCTCTCTCTCTCTCTCTCTCTCTCTCTCTATTTTTGTGGTAGAGTTTGAACAGGCAGTTTAGGACACACCAGGGGCTTCTTTCTCAACACCTTTCAAACTGAGTTAGAGTAAAATCAAACGCGCACACCGTGATATATTATCGAGACAGGAAGAAAGAATGCCATGCTTACTAAAGCTGATAATTCATTCGTGCCCTGTCAGGGAGAAGACAGAAGAACAGATGATGAGGAAGGAAATGAGGAGAAGTGAGGTAAGGATCGGGAAGGACGAAAAGGGTGGATGAAATGTGCAAATTCAAAGTGTTGCTGTGTAAAACGCACGCAGGGAAACAGTACACATGCAAGAAATGAAATGCGTTACTGACTACAGTACAGCACTTCATTACAGCAGGGCAATCAGGAGGTTGAGGATGTTTTGTTGGTTTTTTTTTTTTTTCACATATGCAGAACTTCCTTTACTAACCGAACCTTGTTGTAAACAATCGGTAAACACGGAGGGTGGGTGAGCGCTGTTATGAGCTTCTTCCAAAACAAATCAAATTCAATATTTCAAAAAAGCATATATTTTTTAAACTGCGGCTCATGCTCCATCACAAAGCACTTTGACACACTTACAGGAAATCTGCCATCTTTAGCATACACTACCTCACAGTTGCCCACAATCAACTGTCCTTGAGAATATACAGTACAGTAGATCACAGTACACACCAATCAGGCATAGCATTTGACATTATACAGTGAATATCAGTGAATATCACTGATTATCTCTTCAACATGGCACCTGTTAGTGTGTGGAATATATCAGGCAGCAAATGAACATTCTGTCCTCAAAGTTGATGTGTTAGAAGCAGGAAAAATGGGTAAGAATCAGGATTTGAGCGAGTTTAACAAGGGCCAAATTGTGATGTCTAGACGACAAAACTAAAACACTTGTGGGATGTTCCTGGTCTGCAGTGGTCAGTATCTATTAGAAGTGGTCCAAGAAAGGAACAGTGGTGAACCGGTGACAGGGTTATGGGTGTCCCAGGCTCATTGATATACGTGGGGATCAATGGGTGGTCCAATCCTACAGACGACTTTCTGTAGCTCACATTGCTAAAAAGGTTAATGGCGTTAATGCTCGATGGGTTAGGCCTGTTTTGACAGCAAAAGGGGGACAAACACAATATTAGGCAGGTGGTCTTAATGTTATGCCTGATCGGTGGCCACAAATTTATGCCTGATTAGTGTATACGGTATCACGCTTTTCACCAAGAGAGCACAGCCAGCCAGCTTTTGAGAACCCCATACAGAGATGGCGTCACAGTCCAATGAATTTACAATTGAATTGACCTCCAAGTAAAACATTTATAAAACACTTAAAAAATTGTCATTTTTTTTAAACTATTGCCTCAAACCTTGTATTAAGATTCTGGTCCAGTGATGTACCTTCAACTAAATCATGTCCAAGTGCATGTGATTGGAGAATTCACAATAGATCTGTTATAGAGGTCAAACTTGAATCGCTCCTATCAGTTTCTGTATTCATCCAGATTTGTATCATTTGAAAAGAATGACCTTGAATTTACAAGTGTTTTGGCCGAGAAGCAATGTTTTATTTATTTATTTATTTTAACATTTTTGTTTTAATTTCCTGTATACACAGGCTCACATTAGAGATTAATTTAGAATAAGAGCAAAGAACAAGTAGGGAACCTTAATTTCTTAATAACTGTATTCATACTTATTTATATTTATTTCATACTGTTTATTGTTCTTTTAACATACATGTTGTACCTGATCAAAGTAATAAACTTCCGTTCCGTAGTGTCGACTAGTAGCAGAGAAAATTGCCAAAAACCTTCTGCCGTTCTGTTCATCAAAGAAAATTGGACTCCTTCCTTTGTGCGAGACTTGGCCTTTTCCACCCATGATTATTAAGGGAGGAAGAATATATTGGAGTAATTTAATACAGCTCACTTGACCCCTCCCATCTCCTCTCTCTCCCACTCACCCACCCACCAAAGTCTTTGTTTACATCACCTCTCGCTCAGACTCGAGTCAACGGCGGACAACCGATAATGTCTTGTAGCTCCAGATGGCGGATGGACAGAGAGAAGTTTTGTGTGCATCTCTAAAGAGCCGGTACAGTATTGATGAGAAGGTACAGCCCAGTGCCATGGCTCAGTGTGAGGCTTCTGATTGGCTGCTGCCATGATCAGTGACTCCTGCTGGTAAATAATTGAAGAAGCAAGCCACCTCACCTGAAAGCTGCTGCTGCTTCACTGCTGTTAAGCTGTTGAGAGAGAGAGAGAGAGAGAGAGAGAGAGAGTAAGAAGGGAAGAAGTTTTGTGTGCATCTCTAAAGAGCCGGTACAGTATTGATGAGAAGGTACAGCCCAGTGCCATGGCTCAGTGTGAGGCTTCTGATTGGCTGCTGCCATGATCAGTGACTCCTGCTGGTAAATAATTGAAGAAGCAAGCCACCTCACCTGAAAGCTGCTGCTGCTTCACTGCTGTTAAGCTGTTGAGAGAGAGAGAGAGAGAGAGAGAGAGAGAGAGAGAGAGAGAGAGAGTAAGAAGGGAATTAAAATAATAAGTGATTTTTCACCAGTACATTTTTTTTTTATTAGTTTTTTTTATTTTTTTGAGATGATAGTCTCGAATTGACCATGTGTTCTCTATGTCTCGCTTTATTTGTTTTCCCCCTGTCTTTGATAGTATAAATTTATTTCATTATGCATTCTCTGAGTTAAAATATGGCTATTGATATAATGCATGAACTGGGGGATGAACATATGCAACATGGAAAGATCCACAGCACCAGATCCATCTCTCTGATACTGCTAAAGAAATTCAGTTAATACAGTATTGATGTGTTTGACATTTTCCGACTATGGATGCACGGCCCAAAGCGCTGATGAAATTAGAGATATATTTAATTCAATTTTCTTTTTTTAGAAATGACATTGTCCCAAAGCAGCTTTGGTTATAAAGTTGGAATGTATAAGTTTACTGCTTATACTTTTGTTCCGTATAAGTTGAACCCTAATTAGCGAGCCAGTGGAAAAAACTCACTTGAGATGTTATAAGGAAGAAACCTTGAGAGGAACCAGACTCAAATAGGAACCCACCTTCATCTGGGATCATATTGGTATCAATCATGATTCGACATATTTTCTGATCCCGTCCACTGAGGTTATCCAACACAAGCTCACTTACTTCCAAGTTCTTTGGATTGAAATCGTACTACAGCTTTGTTTCACTTACAAAATAGCAGTGAACATACACCAATCAGGTTCATTAATTCACCAGTCATAATGTTGTAAAGCCTGAACCTGGGGCTTTTGATTTTGCAGGTCTAAAAATAGACAGTCAGTATTGAACTCTATTAGCACACGTCACGGTCCAGTCCATCAGATTTTTCCAGCCATGTGTGTTCCTTTCCCAAACTGTTACTATAAAATTGGAGGCACACAATTATGTCTTTGGATCCGGTATCTTCCAGGATGACCGTGCCCCTGAGCTCCATGAAAATATGGTTTACATGGGTTGTTGTGGTGATTTTGAGTGGCCCATGGTAGAACTCTGAATAAACCCTACTGAATCGGGATGAATTAGAATGCTGTTTAGATGCAGATGCAACTTTTATTTTCAGGTGCTCACATACTTTTGTCTATAATGGTGTATTCAAAGAATAGTCTGGTATACATCGAAAGGACATTTGATGTATAAAATGAGAAACACTCAGCTCTTATTCCTTCTCACACTCCCCATTTCCTCTCTGCCTTCCCCCTTTTCTGCGCTGGCTTCATCCCTGCTATTTGCATTTAGAATTGGTTTTCCAGACATAGCTCAGGTCCAGGTGTGGACAGAATTAAGTGTAATTACTACAGTAATCATTCTTTTCAGATGTAATATTCTATTCTTGGCCTGTCAGTGGTTTTGGCATGATTAAAAGTTTTTTTTTTTCTCACTTGCTAATCACTTACATGTTCCCCAAGCTACTCTTTTCTTTATTCTAGCATGCATGTGTAATAACCTGCTTGTGCCAAGTATACATTGATGCCACTGTTGTGCTCAGTCAGCAAACATACAGCTGATAAATGAAAAAAAAAAATAAAAAGTTGAGCTCCCTTTAGCTATAAGTAGTCTTGAATCATACTGTAATACTCAGGGCAGAGGACTGGATCAAAGCATTGAGTTGTCCCCTAAGACCAATTTTTTATTTAGTCATGCAAATCTAACATAAACAAGAGCATTCGGTTTGTGGGTGTTTTTTTAATGTGAACCTCATGCATATTACATGGATTCTGCTGTACACAGGCTGGGCTGTTTATGCAATTAAGGAGCTAAATCTGTTTATTTATTGATCACGACATTGAACCAAATACAGGCATTTTTCTATATTAAACATATGTCCAATTTGCCAATCATGCAGCAGAATTACAATGGATAAAACCATTAGATGCATTTGATCAAGAGCTATGGCAAAAGATGGCAGCATTGGTGTTTCCAAACAGGCTTTTTGAGTATTTCAGACAGCGCTGATCTTTCCCATGAGTGGCAGATGGGAGCAAGAAACTTATTCGAAAAGGCCAAACTTGATTGGTCTGAATGGAATGCTACACTTTACACCCATGGTGAGCAGAACAGCATCTCAGAACACACAAACCTGTTATCTATGAACAAAAAATTGAGGTTTTGCTGCACATGCATACACTTAGACAAACAACACTTGGTCTTTTTTGTCCTATAATAGCTTTAGTCCTGAATCACAAATTTATAGTACGACATTTATATCCTGAGCTTAATTTATTCTTTGTCAAGTAATGAAGCAGATGGTAGCGGATAAATAATTTAACCCAAATACACAGCAATAAACAAAATTAACAGAAGTTAACACAAGTGGAAGGTAGATCCCGAAAACTGGCAAAGAGCAGGAATGAGACACAACAACAGTAAATGGAAAACAAAGAGTGCTGTGAGACGTGAGTAAATATACATGTGCTTATTTTAATTAATGTGAATCAGCTGTACAAACATGTGGAATGGTGTGTAAAGGTTTAACGCAGTCCCAATCTATTATCCAGAGAAACTGCTTTTACTTGGCTGTTCTGAATGTTCTCTGAAACCTCTCATCTAAATGTACTTCATCTTTAGTAGTAGGTACCGATTGCCGAAACTAGAGGTCGACCGATTAATTGGGATTTTTTGCATTTTTTAATTAATCAGCATCGGCCAATTGCACTGGAAATTAGGCTGATTAATAGGCCTCCCAACACCTGCTACGATCATTACTAACGGATTTGGATAGATTTTTTAATCATGTCTGACTTTTCAAAAGTGTCTGTGCGTTCACTACTTACTCCTTCCTCACTCCACTGTTGTTCGCTTTCGTTAGTTCCATTTTTTCCGCATGCATATTCGCTAGGCTGAATAGCCAGTCGAGGTTCTCTTTCTTGCTGACGAGCCACGCTGCCAATCTGTCATGCAGATTCGGCCAAAAAACAGCTGTCGCTGTCCGACTAGACTGGTGCAGAACACACTGGAAAAACTAAAGCGGACCGACAATCCAACCCACCCCGACATTGCCCAATGGCCGACCACCAGCTTGGGCTTTAAGTTCCTATCCTTTGTTCTTAATTTAGCCTTATATATTTAATTGGTTTAATATGATGCTTAGTTTAGAGAAAGAATGGAAATACAATTTTGGAACTGTATTGTTAGTGAGCCTTCAACCAGCTGTAGTTTAGGCTACAGGTAGGCACTGATACCAAAACGTGCTAATAAGTGCAATAGAGAGGCTTGTGTAATAAATGTTTATTTGAAACAGTTTTCTGTAAAATCAGTCAGACATATCTGCCTAAAAAAATCTGCAATCATTTTTCGGCTATCCGCTGCCTTGATTTCTAAATAGCGGCATCGACATCAGCTACGGAAAAACCCGTATCATTCGACCTCTAGCAAAAACAAATTTATTTTGTATGACACATGGGTGTTTAAGCCATTTGAAGATAATAATTCGCTCAGATGATTGAAATATTTTCCCACAATCTGGACGTGATCTGTGTATATGAAGAGCCCCTTTATCG
Organism: Silurus asotus; assembly: GCA_024362625.1. Lineage (NCBI taxonomy): Eukaryota > Metazoa > Chordata > Actinopteri > Siluriformes > Siluridae > Silurus > Silurus asotus. The sequence goes on from MU563656.1 coordinate 8,809,190, forward strand.
TAGTGCCTGTCATCTTAAAACCCGGCGCAAACGCTTCACAACAGTATTTTCATATCCAACACGCTGAGATCGGCGTTTATCGCAAGGGATTTTAGAGGGGAAATGAAAATTTATATTCTTTAACAAAATGATTAAAGGCTCTCAGTGCCATTGAGATGGCCTAAAGCTGACTTTTAATATCATAAACACACGTGTCATGCTGCACTGATATGAGGAAAAAAAATGTCAATAATTATTTAGCAGGGATGCCTGAGCGGTCAGAACATTCCACCGTTTTTCATTCTAACCCCCGGATTATGATGCCACAAGGCAATAGAGGCAGGCAGGCCAAACGACTTACTCAGAACAGCCAGATGAAGATAATTGATTCTGTTCAAAGATTTATATTTCTGTGAAAGTCTGAGAGCGCACAAGTGTTTTTTTTCTTTCTTTCCCCCGATGCAGGCTCAGATCACCACGGGAACAGAGATTAGTTCAATGTCAGAGAGACCTGGATCCGCACTCAACTTTAACATATGCTCTCTGACTGATTAGTTTTGCTGCAGAGAGCTGCCAGTGCGGTCCATCACTTTGATACGCTCGTCTCCTCGGCCAGGCCCATGGACTTCCTCTGACAGGGAACGCTCAGCGCTATGGGAAATGTTCTCCTGCAGGACACATGTCCTCCTGAAGACTGTGCTAATGAGAAAGCTGTAATTTTGATAGGTGATAATAGTTGTCCTGTCATCCATCATCGCCTTCACACCATGAAAGAAAGAAACGCAAGGAAGCCAAACTGAGCGGAACTTATTGAAACGTCAGAAGGATTGTACGTGCACAACCTTTGACTTTCTCAGTTTGACAAATTTGATCGAAAGTTGTATGGGTTGTTTCGAAAGTTTTAATGCAGGGATTAGGGTTGTTAAGGTAAAATGCTTTCCACTAATTATCCACTCATTTTCATCATATAGGACGACTCTTAAAATGCGCTGAAGTACATTGTGCTATAAAAACACTGCAGACAATATTTTGAGAGTTCGATTGGTTTTTCTTAGTTTTTTTCCTAAGAGCATTGACTTTTCTTCAATCTCTTTTACGCTGATTAGCACCGACAGTGTACGAAAATTCAAGGAGAAGTCGTTCTTAACAATATCTTTCATAGAAAGAACAACAATTAGGAGATTTTCGACTGTACCGCCTGTCTTAGTGTTTTCAATTCATCTGTTTATTGCTTGGTTATTGATGACTTACATCAGAGAACTCCTGCAGCATTTGAAAGTCGATCAATAAACCTGTATTGCAGCAACCCGCTTGGTATCAATCATTGTTTAGCCTCATTAAATGCGTCTACATGTAAAATCGGATGGGCGAAGAAAACCCTGGCTACAAGAGCAGCATTCGGAACCATCTTGTATTAATGACTAAATAATTAAAAGTCAGTTGAATGTCGAATTCTTCACCTCGTCGTTATGTTCTCCGTGCCCAAATACACAGAGTGTAGATGTAAGCCATGTAAGCTCCACATTACTCTCTCTGCATGTGGCCGTGATGATGCCGAGTTAGCCGGCACTGTTCGCTAATTCTAAATAGCCTCCAGAGACACCGATGAAACTGTGAGCTCAAGGGTTATTAAAATCTCAACTGACTCCATTTGTGCTACAATTCTCTGCTCTATTACAGCCTGGGAGACTGAATAGTGATGCAACTCCATTACTTTTGTGCTTTAATTATTTTTTATATATCAATAATTTGATGTTGCACTAATTACTTTACCTTTTATATGGATCAATTGTTATTTTTTTCTTATCAGCCTTTTAGAAAAGTCGAAGGTAGACGTTTTCATTTTAGCTAAGACATTTTTTTAATCTACATGCAACCTGTTGATTAGCATTAATTATTTCACACTACAGTAAACTGAGCTCTTAAAGTGTAAGAAAATTTACCTGAATTTGGAATATTTATCACATTTAATGCTTCTATGAACAATGTTCAGGTATAATTGTTTTTATATCTGGATTGGTCTTTTAGTTATAACATATACCTTATATATAAAAAGTCAATATTGTACCATGTTTTTATTTTTATTTTTTTATTTTTTTTTTTGTGTGTGTACATTTTTGTTCAAAAAAAAAACTGGAGGCAGTAAAAGGCTCATGGGATTCATTGTGACTTTCAGTACTTCAACTACTGTAGATGTTATATTTATATAATCATATAGACTTATATACAGTATACTATACTAAGACTTATATCTCTTTTTCTCCCTCTCTTTTTTTCTCTCTTTCTCCCTCTCTGCACTATCATTGGCTTTGGTGCATCATTTATCATTTCATACATTAATTTCTAAAAATTCATGAAAGAAAATGTGAATTAATGTCAAATGTTTGTCATCTATGTTTGGCAGATTTGGCATTTAACGTTCATTCATATGCGATTGGGTATTTACAATTACGGCATTATGCACAGTGACCTACATTTATCTCAATAATATATACACTACGGGTTTAATGGCCTTGTTCAGGGGCCCAGGAGTGGCAGCTGGGTATGGCTGGGATTTGAACTCATGACCTTCTGAACCAAAGCCTGATGCCTTAATTAGGGTTGTGGTACTGTTTAAGGTTTCTTCTAGTCAAATCAAGGGGTTGGATTTTTTTTTTCTTTATAAACACCATCTTTTCTCTGTGACCAGTGTAGATGTAGATGCAGTTAGTGTATGTGAAAACTTTTCTGGCAAGGCATTCCAGTAGTTCTAGTGGAAGAGTATTAGTGGGGTGCCAAAGGTTAGGCCACTTCATTTAGCAAACACAAACATTGTTATGTGGGAAAATTTTTTGAGCCCTTTATCCACTCGTCTATCCTCTCAGGTTGCTTTAGAAGTTCTGGAGTGCATTCAGTGTTCCAGGTCTTTCCAATGGTGTTCAATAGGGTTATGGTTAGAGCTCTATAGCAGGGCACTCAAGATCTTCCACTCCAAACCATGTACACTATATCTTCATGGAGCTGGCTTTGTGCTCAGGGACATTGCCATACTGGAACAGTTCTGCGTCTAATAGTTCCAGTAATGGAAAGATTTAATGCTACTGCATCCAAAGACCTCCTTTACAGTTGTGTACTTCTAAGTTTGTGGCAACAGAATGACGTATGGCTGAAAAAGTCAGGTGTCTTAATAGATTAGTTTATGTAGTGTATGTCGTTATGTCTATATTAATGCTCTTTATTAGTTAACATACTTTGTTATCTTTTATGAATGTGTCTAGCCAGTTAGGTTTCCAGACAACCAAAAGATGGGATTTAGTACTTTCACCAGCTAATAGATATATTGTATGAAGTGTGGAACTTTTTGTAAAGGTGCAGCAGGATAAATATCATTTGCTTGCTTTATTATTTACCAAAGATTTTCTTTTAGGCTGCTGTATTATCTAAGTAACACACATGTCCAGTAAATGGTCCAAATGAACTTTTTTTTGTATGTAGACATCAAGGAAAGCAACTGATTTGCAGTCTGCCGTGAAGAGCAGTTCATTCGGCCATTTGCACAGCTCAACATTTGTTCAGTTCTTTTGATAGTACAGGTACAGAAATAAATGAAACCTTTCTCTTTTTAGAAAAGTGCTGAACATTATAATTAAGCATTCAGCCTGAAGTGAAAGAAGTCATTCCCCCTATAGTGAACAAGACCATAAATAGATCATTAAAGTGAGCTTTTGTATTTCTTTCTAGAAGGGTTTTTAGCAAAACTTGCGAAAGACATAATCAGAATTTATTACTGTATAAATATTATATACAATATTTATTACAACTTTATTACCTATAGACACACTGTCAGTTATTTGTGTAGAGGAAAAACAAAACAAAATCTGTAAGCAGTAGAAAATAATTATTATACTACAGAGCGATAAGGCAACATGATTGTTTTGTAATGTTGTGTCAGAGATGGGTAATAATGCTGAGGCTTAGGGTTAGAGACCTGTGAAATGTTTTTCAATCGTATGTGACAGCGACAGTAAGCTACTCCCGTTTGCTAGCTGAAAGCTTCCGACCTTATGACACTGTCTTCAGCCAGGGTTTCATTAAACCAGCGCAGCAACTGGTTGACACAACAGCTAAGATTGGAAGTCGATGTAAAGGAAATGTTGTTTCATCCAATTGACATTATCAAGACATCTGAGTGAAAGAGCACAAACACTAAGAAAAGCTGTTGTCGATAAAATTTTCGCAAAACCTCCTTCCAATCAGCCACAATACATTTACATATATGCAAATTCCACTTATTACATTATACTTGGTGTCAAGAGTGCTTTTGCAACAGCATTCGTTGCAGGCATTAAAAAACTGGTGAAAATATTCAAGCTTTACTATTTGAAAATCATAGGCCAAGAAACTTGGTTGTAGCTTTATGTGCCTTCACAAGACCGAACTGTGGTGCTCACATACTCAACACCATTTTTTCACAGGCATTCGCTGTGGTGGACTAAACACCCGATGCTGACCACATTTTAATAGACATGAAGTTGGGTGCATCAACAAAAACAATCCTGGTGACTTTTTTTGAAGCTGTTCAAAGACGCTACCAATGACAATACTGCTTTGAGTGCGTCTTTTAGTTCTTTCGTGGTCCGTAAAACTAAGAAACCACTGCAAGGCAACCAGGACTGATTGCATTCTCACCGAAATTGCATCAACTTGTGTGCAACATCTGGACGAACTAATGTCACCGAAAAGTTTGGCACCAAATGGAATTCACATGCTCTACAAAATAGCTAAATTTTTTGTCGAAGATGATCTATATTCTATGTAACTCTCAGGACATCCCTCGATTTGCATATTGTTGTGAGAAAATTGAAGTGTTTACGAAGGAGAAATCAATCTACATATAAGAAATTATTGTATCACTTTCTAAATCTACTAACATCTACAAACAATTTTCTATAATTAAGTAGTTTTTTACCACTGCAGTTATTTTAAAAAACAATGCATTGTGAAAAAAATGCTAATTTGTATCTGAAGCACACTTTTTTAAATTGATGACTTACCATCCTCAACATATAAAACAATATATATATACAGTACAGACCAAAAGTTTGGACACACCTTCTCATTCAAAGAGTTTTCTTTATTTTCATGACTATGAAAATTGTAGAGTCACACTGAAGGCATCAAGGGCTATTTGACCAAGAAGGAGAGTGATGGGGTGCTGCGCCAGATGACCTGGCCTCCACAGGTACGGACCTGAACCCAATCGAGATGGTTTAGGGGTGAGCTGGACCGCAGAGTGAAGACATAAGGGCCAACAAGTGCCAAGCATCTCTCGGGGAACTCCTTCAAGACTGTTGGAAGACCATTTCAGGTGACTACCTCTTGAAGCTCATCAAGAGAATGCCAAAAGTGTGCAAAGCAGTAATCAAAGCAAAAGGTGGCGACTTTGAAGAACCTAGAATATGACATTTTTCAGTTGTTTCACACTTTTTTGTTATGTATATAATTCCATATATAATTCCACATGTGTTAATTCATAGTTTTGATGCCTTCAATGTGAATCTACAATTTTCATAGTCATGAAAATAAAGAAAACTCTTTGAATGAGAAGATGTGTCCAAACTTTTGGTCTGTACTGTATATATGACCTGACCTGTTACAGAATGACAATGCCCAGTTGTTTAAAGTAAAGTCAATGGTTTGGCAAGGTTGGAATGGAAGAATTCAGGTTGGAGGTAAAAACAGGAGAACATGGAATTAGTATTTCCATTTCTCTAAATAAGATTTATGCCTTTTGTCCATTAGCATGCGTGAAAGCGTTGCAGCTCATAATGGCACTAAATCGTAGTGGTAAGTTACTCGAGTCTCAGCCCACGAAAGATGTCACAGTGTACAATTTTTGTCTGGCTGCCAATTCAGTGTACGTACAGATTAGATTTATTGAGTCCTCAGAGAAACTTTTCCATGGCAAACTATCTTGCTTGCTTGCCTTCTGCTATACAAGAAAGAAAAAAAACACTTAGTGTGTCTCAGAATCTCAGGCCTTTCTGACTCGAACACACCACTGGTGTACAGGCTGTTGATTTTACTTTATCTCAGTTCTAAGGGGTGAAAGAGCTGATGGTCTCTACAGCATGTGTGTGACAGAGAGTTCCCAGTAGAGAGGCTGGAACAGCTGCGTACCAGGACACAGGTGGATGGTTCTGCCACCTCACTGCTCCATCAGCATCAATGCCTGAGGGAAAACTAGTGTAGGGGAGAGCTGGAAAACAAACAGACACAGCTAATGGGATGACTTTAGGGAAGAAATGACTGCTCTGACACTGATCGGTGTCAGTTCCCACCTGCTTTCTTTTCTTCCTTCTCTCTGTCTATTTTTTTCCCCTTCCTGCTCTGTTTTGTTTTCTTTTTTTTTTGGACTCGCTCACCCCTAGGCACAAAGGTAAGGAGGCTGTGATGAATGACTAAAGCAACGGAGGGAGGACAACATGGAGAGAAGCACTGTATCAGTTAAAGGAGTGGAGGAGTAATAAAACAGGGATGATGGAAGCCGTGGGTGATAGGGAGGACAGGAGGAAAGAGATGGCAGTAGATATTTGACAAGAGACACCGATAGTTATCACTGATGTAGAAAAACATATGCATTGGATCTAGATTTAGTGTGTTGCTCTGATGGTAGTGAAAGACAAATATGACATGTGGTTGTGTCATGACCTTCGGACCACACGGGCCAGACTTCACTCCCCACATTCATCAATGAGCCTCGGCCGCCCATGACCCTGTCCACGGTTCACCACTGTTTATTCCTTGGACCACTTTAATAGATACTGACTATTGCAGACTGGGAATATACTACAAGCTTGCCCATTTTTCCTTTTGAAATTTGAGTAGAAAATGTTCACTTGCTGCTTAATTTGTCCCACCCACTAGCAGGTGCTATAATGAAGAGATAATCAGTGATATTCACTTCAACAGTCATAATGTTATGCCTGGCCGGGTGTACATTTCTGTAGAATTTACACTTGATCAAAATGCTAAGACATCTGGAAAGTGAAACTTACTATCGTTAAGCTTTCAGTGTGTTCTTGCTCTGTTTAAGTTTGAATAGAATGTGATTATGTTGCCTACAGCATCTGTTCATCCAGGCTGATGATAGTGTCTGGATGTTTTATGGCAAAACAAATTATAAAAAAAACCAACAACAAATACGAAAACACACACAAACAGCTGGATAAGAAAAGAACAGGAGAGTTTTTAATGATTATAGCAGCAGTTATAACCCTGGTGGTTACCAGAGAACTCTGTATGTACGGACACTTTACTTTCTACCTGTGCAATGTTATTTGTGAAAGCACTGCGCATTATTTTTCTTGGGAATTGGCAGGAAGGATGCACTCTATGAAGAACAGAAACACAAACAGCATCCACTTTACACCTGCCTGTCTGGCCAGAGAGAGAGAGAGAGATGGAGGGTTGAGGGGCTTGAGAGATGCAAGCTGTAGGAGAAGCCGCTTTCAGAATGACATCGTGCACAATCTGTCATCTGATCTTCTTCAACCCTGTTCTGGTTGGCTTTGATGAAATGCTGTTGGATTTTTAGTTAATTAAATGGGATTAGATGCAGCCCTAGGATGCAAGCTGTTCATTTCTTGTTCTCTCTCTCTCTATCTATCTCTCTCTCTCTCTCTCTCTCTCTCTCTCTCTCTCTTTCTCTTTCTCTATCTCAGAGCTAATAGCTCTGCAAATCTACTTGAGGTGCTGCTTCTGGGCAGAGCTGAGTGGTCACCTGACATGAAAGAGAACAGAATAATGCATTGTCTGATAAGCAGCTTAACCCCTCACACAGATGGCCTGTGATATTGCTTATTGCTTTTTTGCATTTCAATCACTTTAACGCACTCGCATTGTAAACAGTCCCAGTGAATTTTAGAAACATACATATATAGAGTCAGATTCTTTTTTTTGTTTTTTATATTATTATTATTATCTAAGAAAGATTTATTTAGCCGAGGTCATCATACATTTGCAAAAATATCGTATTCATGAATAGTTTGAAACATACTGTTGCTTTAACAAGGATTTTTTTCTTAAATTAAATATATTGTTATACTTTAATTTGTTTAATGTGATGTAAGTTTTTATTGTCTAAGCCCACCCATATGATGATGATGATAAAACATTCCTCTTTTAAGGGCAAAAGGATGTAACATGCGGTGAACTTGTAATGGTGTTTGAAAGGACATAAAAAACGACATAAACGAGTTTCTGTTTACTTTCACACGTGTATAATACAAATGACAAAAACAAGAAAAAAGATGATATACAAAATAAAGGAGGGGAAAAAAGGAAACAGTGTGGAACTAGTATTGATGGTTTCCTCCAGACCAAAGGGTCTGTTCTTTTCCATCCTGTTCCATCAGACCAGAGAATTCTGTTTCTTCATTATCTCCCTGACTAACGCGCATCTCCCCGATCGCTTAGTTTGGCCGGGTAGATCTGGGAAGCGTTCTGGTGGTTCCAATCTTCTTCCATTAATGAATAATTGAGGCTACTGTGCTCATTGGGACCTTCCAATCTGCAGAGATTTTTCTGTAGCTTCCCCAGATATGTGCCACAATACAATCCTGTTTCTGAGGCCTACAGACAATTCCCTTGACTTTATGGCTTTATGGTTTGGTTTGTGCATGCACTGTTAACTGTGGGACCTTATAGACCCCTATAGACAGGTGTGTGCCTTTACAAATCATGTCCAATCAGCTAAATTTACCACAGGTGGACTCCAATCAAGTTGTAGAAACATTTTAAGGATCATCAGGATGCACCTGAAGCTGTGAATACTTATGTACATGTGACTTTTATTTTATTTTTTTTATTATGGGGTATTGTTTGTAAAATATTAAGGGGAAATTAATATTAAATCCATTATGGAATAAGGCTGTAACATAACAAAATATGAAAGCTCCAAGCACACTCCAGAATCTTGTGAATCATCTTCCCAGAGGAGTGGAGATTATTATCAACAGCAAAATGTGGACTAAATGTGGAATGGGATCCTATTAAAGCATTTACACCATAAACCCATAAACCTTTGTCCATGTAATGTATATTTGAGCTATATAGGTCTTACATTTTTTTAGAAAGCAACCTGTGGTTGTGTTTTGTTCATTTACAACTGACCTAAGCTTAAGATTTCTGCAAATTCTTCTTGTTGTGGGATAAAGAACAGGCAGAATGATAGATAATAGTGTTCATCTGCATCTAAATGCAAATCAGCATCTGAGATATTCTGTGTTTTTATCTGTACTTTGAAATTATACTTTTTTGTACAACATCAGACTATGCAGTATGAAGAAAGACTTTGGAAAAATGGAGAGCAAAAAGAAGAGTGTCTATAAAAAGGGTTCGCTTGTTTACTCAGGTCAGCGATGACTGTAGACAGGTCTCTTGTGACGTACTCCATGTCCTTTTCTCTTTTGTATTTGCCCCCTCCTATAAATAACATCCTCCCTTCCGATGCTGTGCTCGGCGCTATGCAAAGAATGTGGTTCGAACACACTTCGCTGCTCGGGTTTATTGACCCCTCTGACTTTCTAACACATCCAGCTATGCATAAGGAGGACTGTCAATGTCAGTTATTACAGCAATCAATATAGAAACGAGAGAGTGGGAATAGATTTGTGTTTTGGCCAGTAGAAATTCGTTCTCTCTGATCAAACAAGCAAAGTTACTACACACAGACATTACTGTAATCTGGTCATTTTCACATCTCAGGTGCAATAAACTTATGGTTTTGCTTACTGGTTTTTCTGACCCCAGCGAGGTAGAAATGTACTGTGCTGAAAACTGTAGTGGATTACAGAGCCAATGTATTTTTTTTCCTGTCGGATGATTTAAAGGACGTGCAGCCAGACACAACATGAATGAAGCACTTGAAGAAAAGGACTTGATTCAGTTAACAAAGCTGACACCCTAGCAGCATTTCATAAACAGATTTGGCCCTATGAACAGACACTGTTGATATCCTGAACCATGGAAGTGTCAATATTGTTTAGAGCTCTACCAATAGATGATAGCTGAAAGTATCGCTATCTGCAAAAATCCATGCCGATAGTTTTTCCATGTTACGTCTGTTTCTGGTGGCTGAGAAACTGCGCCGTCATTATGCAATCGATGCTCTATATGTGACTCACTGACGCCTTGCGATGTTTGTTTTGACATCTAACTGCACGCTGTACCTCATTCGTGTTAGTTCATAGCGTGCTAATGTTAACAGATAACATGGAAATTAACCAAATTTGCTAAATGTATTAGTAATTAACAAACAAACAATCATTCTGCAGCATTTTTTTACTTCAGTTAATGGTACAAATGATATCTTTATTTTAAACGTTACATTTCACACATTATGACCACCTGTCTAATATTATGCTGGTCTCCTTTTTTGTTTCCAAAACAGTCCTGACCCGTTTAGCATCAACATCATTAACTTCTTCAGCAATTTGAGCTACAGTAACTCGTCTGTTAGATCATAACCACACAGGTCACCGGTTCACCACTGTTCCTCCCTTGGAGCACTTTTGATATATACTGATCACTGCAAACCAGGAAAACCCCAGACGAGCTGCGTTTTTTTTGTCTAGCCAGTCAAACTCGCTCAAATCCTTACGCTTGGCCATTTTTCCTGCTTCTAACACATCAAGTTTGAGGAGAAAATATTTACTTGCTTTCTATTATACCCCACTCACTAACAGGCACAATAATGAAGAGATTATCAGTGTTCTTCACTTCACCGGTTATAATGTTATGATGTTATAATGTTTCGCTTGAAAAGTGTAAATCCCCTTACAAAGTCCGGAAATTACGTTTCTTTTTGTTGTTTGTTTTTTTTTATCCAGTATCCATTTTAAAAACTTTCGGCTGCTAAATCAGTTATGTGCGATCCAACCCAGCTATCGGTATCAGTAAAATCCACTATCCATCGAACTCTAGAATTGTGTGTTGCTTTGCAAAAAAAAAATATAAAACATTTCTTCGCATATGCCAGCTTTTTTAAGAAACTGGGGTGAGCACACAGGGTCGGCCATTATACAGAGCCCCTGAACTAGAATGGGATGCTGGTCCCATTGAGATTTAATAATATTATTTGTTGCTTTTGCTTGATTAAAGCAGTGTTGAGTGGTTGATATTACAGTAAACATTTAGAACATAGAACATGAGTGGCATCTTAGATTGTAGTCTTGTAGGACTTGGGAGTCTTATAATCTTGCAGAGCCAGATATAATGTCTGATCTCTAATATGAATACATGTCTACTCAGACCCGTCTTAATGGTGTGTGGAATGGTGTGCTTAATGGTGTGTGGAAACGTAATTGGGAATACATTTATTTTCAGATTGATTCATTTTTTTTATTCTAGTTTTTGCTTTCATGGATTTGGCAAAGGCATGTAACTTTAACAGTACTGCCATACTGAATTTGCAAAGTCTTGCCTATTCATGGAGCAGTTCCTATTCGTGTAGGACCATGCACCTGCTTCCTGCTGACTCAGTCCCTCATGGATTACATGAGACATTTCATAATGAAACTAATGTCTTACCACTGATGTCTCAAAGCAAGGCTTTGATAAATGTATTTTCTTTAATCCGATTTATTTAGAGCGAGCCGTTTTGAGTAGATGCACTTTGCTAGGGATGCACTTGGGCAAATATAATTGGGTTATTTAAAATAGTCAAGTACCTCAGCTCCGATTTCACTCAGAAGCGCCTTAATTTTTTAAAACTATAGTCATTTTCCTAGGAAATGAAACCAGCACTTTTGAGGGATGTGGTGATGGGCAATTTAAAGTAATCAAAATCCAGGATGACTTTAATCACAACTATGCATGCTGGCCCATTGAAATCAGAGAGACGGCCTAAAAAAAGCGGACGGTAATTGGATAATTGGACTTGCTTAAAGCTACAAATCCTCTGAAAACTCAAGCAGAGTAAGAAAATTTATTGTAATCATATTCTCTCCACCTTTGCGGTTAACGATTCATGGTGGTAGATCCATGACATTTGATCAATATTGTAGGTGCTGACTATGGTGCTGTAAATAATTGGTAAGGAAACTGGAGCCAAAATCTCCAGGCATGAGAAGTCAATTTGGTCATCAGCTTTACACGAGAGGCCATGGCCCTCTCGACGTCACGTGCCATTACAAGGGACCAGTGGCTTTTATAATGGATTAAAAGGGGCCTTGAAAGCCACATGAAGACCTCGACATAAATTACAGTGCAACATTTCTACACAGTGGAAAATAGCACATTTATGACCCTTTTATACAGCGAGCATCATTCACTGTCTTCTCATATGCTCTTTATGTAATGAGTTCACCTTAGATGCTGGACTAATTATCTTCATTGGTAGACAACCTATTAAATGTCCTGTTAAGTGCCAGGCATGTTGTGCTCTTTGGCTGAATCAGCACCGAACTGAAGATGCACAGGAGTGTATCCTGACCTCGGTCATTTCCTGTTATTTTGGTGAAGAGCAAAAAAAAAAAAGGCTTGTAAAAAACATTGTGGCCGCCAGACTCCTTGGTTCTCAACATTAATATGACAAGAGAGATGGAGAAATAGGATCTAAACAGGTATTGATTCATTTGCTGTAGGGGGCAGGGCTTTGCTCTTCAACACATTGTAGTTATAGCAACATGTCAGTCTCCTGACGATGATGGACTCGAGTTCTTGTTTGAGCACAGCCATTTTAAGTGGACTGCCATTGTCGACAAGTTACTACAGCCAGGTGTGTAATTTGTAGCCACCACTGTTAGTCATCACATTTAAATGTGTGCTTGTGAAAGCTTTGACTGATATGCTATTAACGAACAATGTCAATTTGTTCACCTATTTCCTCTTTGGGAGATTTCTGAGTTAGTTAATGATGTAGGATGATGAAGCCTGGGGTGCCATCAGCTTTCCAATTCATTCTAAAGGTGTTGAGGTCCCAGCTCTACAGCAAGCTACTCAAAAGCTTACATTTTCACCTATGTAAACCTTATCTTAATGGAGCTGGCTTTGTGCACATGGACATCGAAGGGAGGGAAAAGGTTTGGGTCTCCTAGTGCAAGTGATGGGAAAATGTAATGCTACTTTTTTCAAAGACGTAATACAGTAGTACCTTAGTACTCGTCACCTGCGCGACTCGTCAAGTTTGGTACTCGTCACGTTACGAGATGAAAAATGTTTTTGCACTCGTCCCACGATGAAACTCGATTCAGTCTTGCTAGAAAACATGCATGGGAGTCTCATGGTAGCTCCTGAACAGTTTTTCTTTGTGCTTTCTGTGCATTTTAGGCCTAAAATATGCATAAAACCTCAAATATATGAATAAAAGATTTACTTGATTAAGAGGCATTTAAACATACCGTAATTTCCGGACTATAAAGCACACCTATATATAAGCCGCACCCACTGAATTTTACAAATATTTTTATTTTGAACATAACTAAGCCGCACCTGTCTATAAGCCTCACGTGTCTACACTAATGTACTTTACACAGGCTTTAATAAAAGACACCTTACACATGGTGTAACGGGTGAAATATGTTCCGCTTCCTTTAGGAGCATAGCGGTATTTTGGGAATAGCCTGGCACTGAATTTTTTCGGTATTACTGCGTGTGTTCAAGACGAGGAATATGTCCTTATTATTTTCTGATGCTCATTTGTAAGTTTTTTTTGACTAACCCGTAAATAAAAATAAAAAGCACGAGTTTTGAAAACCTGGCTGTGCTTATATGATTTCTGTTGCAACTGGAGTTAGCGAGCTCTCCCTTCACCCAGACTCAATGCTTTACAACGGCTTGTATCTAAACAGTAGCCGACCAAGAAATGCAGTTTTTGCTGTCTTCCCCCTTTCTTTCATAATTATTTCTCTCAGGAGTTTATCTTTTGGCATCGTCGTGCGTTTAAAAAAAAGTTTTCTCTCCCGATGCCATGCAGCTCAGAACACAGGTGAGGTGCGTTTTTTTCGTTTCCGTTCGGAAATTTAATTGGTTTAATGTTATGTCGCCCAGTTTTTTGGCTTGAAGTTTGTGAAACCGGGAAAAACCCAGAAAAAATTCATAAATTGGCCGCTTCGTTGTTTAAGCCGCAAAATGTTGGAAAAAAGTAGCGGCTTATAGTCCGAAAAATACGGTACTCAAATATTCAATTGTTTGAATTGATGAAAAACATTTTTTTTTTGTTATCAAATATGCACTCAGCGAAAAGTAAAATGAAGCTAATGTTTAATAACTGTAACATTTTGGAAACTTACCTCATGCTTTGGAGGAATGCCTCATTAGATTATAATTTTTTAACTGTAATTGACAGGAAAGGGTGCAATAATATCTGGATAACAGCTTCAACATTGTTGAAGGTTTTTAACCAAGGTGATTTGAAGGTCTGAATAAAAATCTGAAAAAGAAAGTGTTTTTGCTCTGGTGATGTTACTTGCGTAAGACTATTTCAGTGATACTCGTGCAGAGTAGAAATCATTGAGGGTAGTGATGCATGATTACTCAAATATTTTCCACTCTTAGACAAAGGCGGTCTCTGAGGAGGAACTGATAACTGTGGTATGGCTTTTTGTTCTGTGATTAATGATAATTGCCACATTATTTGCTCCAGTTATACATTTTTTAGATTAACTTCAAATAAAGTCCATTTACAGCTAAATATTTGATATTGTGTGATTATGTTTGCATGGGTATGCATTGCTTGTGGTTGGTGCCCCTGCCAAAACAGGACAAACAGACCACAAGCATGATAGAGACAGAAAATGTGAGAGACACAAGAGGCTTTTAGCGAATGTTTTAGTAGAGAAAAGGATGCTGCTGCCACTTTTAGTGGAAAGCAGAAGTAGTCTGTCAACCTAGCATTACGTCGGTGCGGATGAATGTCTCGTTTGCTTTGACAGCTCTCAACTTAAGTGTACACAGTTGTTAGCAATAACGGCTATTGAACAGCTCAGGCTATCTCTGTGCACTGTCTCTGTCAGGTGTCTGGTGTACTGTGATGTCTTGATGATTTAAAGTAGGCAACTTTACTCTGCTCTTCAGAATACAGCAGGCGGCAATATCTTGAATAAACTTTGAAACCGTAATGCCTCCTAGATCAATCTAAATCCTTAGGGTTTTTGGTCAAAGCTCTGTGATGGACTTTTATAAAGCCAATATTAGATCAGCACAGTTATGTGCTTTAGTGTACAGGAAGATCTACAGCATCTAGAGGTCAAGATTGACAGAAAAGATCCAATGTGCCTGCTGTGTATGTTGTATAGGTTTAAGCCAGTAGTGCAAAGATCTGTGAAGGAAAATATAATGAATTAACCCAGCAATGGGTTCTGGTACCTTTAACATCCCAGAATCCCACGTTTTAGTCACGTGATCAGTTGTTTGATAATGTAGGGTGTGCACATTGAAACAGGTTTGGTAAATGCGGGAATCAAGGAGATCCGCCACATTACAGATGATCTCATTTGTGGTTTCTTATAAGAAACAGAGAATTTATATTATAGTCTATTCTGTCAAGAACATGTTGGAAAGTAAATGATGAACTGAGCGTGCTGATGGTGGGTCAATTTTTGGTTCGAGCAAGTTGCTAAGCCACAAAATTTGTCCACCGGTAAATTGCGTAGTGTGCGCTAGGCTTTAAACTGGTAAGCAGGGTCAGACATAACAACACGTTTGTTATGGCTATATGGGTTAACAGTATAATGCTGCTAGTTAAGAAAAAGTGAAGTGCAGTAGCATTTAAGTTCCCCTTAAGGAACTCGAGCTGCTTTAACAACGCTTTGGGAATGCATGCTTGTTGTCCATGCTCTGAATCACATGTTTAATCACTCCAATGGAAAAGCACAGCATCACCGGTGGGGTGACATCACAAACCAGGAAGAGAGATGGGGGGGTGGGGGTGAAGCACATGGAGTACAGCCGGTGCTAGCTTCTGAAGAGAATTCTCTGTTCCATGTCCACCCTGGTCCACCCAATCTTTCTCTCACTCTTTTTCTCTTCTTTTTTATTTTTTTAACAAAACTAACAGAATAGAGAATCAGTAAAATCTGTCTTCTGATGCTGATTTAGAATTCAGATCTGAATTTGTTTTGTATTTGTTTGAGTTGGTTTTGCCTACTCATGTGTGCACATATGATGGGTACTTAATATTCTCAAATTTTTTTTGCCCCTATGCTTTACAACTACTACCTTGACCTTATCCTCTGTCTTAACTTTTTAATATGGCCTCCAGCTGACTCATCGAGTAAAAAATGTATTCCTGAGGTGAGGTTGTGAGCCTCTGGCTGTGCCTTTATCCAAGATTTTACTTCACTGAGGTACAATTTGCTCCGCTTTCTTCTAGGACCACAGCTAGTGAGTCATGTTCACTTGGATGAAAGAGTGTCATTGCACTGACCACTGGATATTTTGCCTCAGCCGATTCTAACATGTCTCTACACATATTCGTCGATTTGATATATATCATAAGACCTTATCATTCAAATAAAAGCATTTATACAGTATATAGGAGTTGTGCAGTGCCCCTGGAGACAATGTTCACTGCATTTCCCTATCAAGAGCACTGAGAAACTCAAGAACTTTGAGGATGGATATAATGGCTCAGGACCACAGGTTGCATGAATAGTTCTGTATTTAAACACCCATTACTACATACCTCAACAATGGAACTGCAATGAATAGACATTCGGTGCTACCAAGATGAGGATGGGTTCCCTTTTAAATCTGGTTCCTCTCAAGGTTTCTTCCTCATACCATCCCATAGAGTTTTTCCTTTCCTTTTTTGTTGCCACTTGTTTGCTCATCAGGGATAACAAAAATTACAAGGAACAAACAATATATATATGCAATAAACTTTCTTTTATACAACTTTAGAACTTCTTTATCCGTGTTAAGCTGCTTCAAAACAGGCATTTGTTGCTCTCCTCCAAGCATGTTTAGCTGCCTTGTGCCTTGTGGTTTTTCAGACGACAGGTGTTTCAGAGAAAGCATGTAAGATTTCAGGGGTTTGCTTACCCCAAACCAGGGAGCAGTCCACATTATTTTTTAAAGCTATTCAGTGCTAAGTAAAAGTAAAAAATATGTTTTATACCAATCTGCACTCATAATTATTGTCCTATATTACAATAAACTTCACCACTGGTAAGACTTTGGTGCGACCTGGTGGTTTAGGGTTTGTGGCAGGGTGTGATTTTCAGTGCAAGGGATGAGGATAGATAGGATTAAAAATGAGTTTAGTAGAGGGATTGTGCAGGTAGGAAGGTTTGGAAACATGGTGATTGAGATGGTTTGTTCAGGTGTAGAGGACAGAGCGATATGGCTGTAGCGACCTCTAACGGGAGCAGCCGAAGGTAGATGTTTTTCACCACTGGCTGGTACAAAAGAAAAACTAAATTAAAAACATAAAACCCTTAACCCTGATTTCGACATTTTGTGCAAACGTGACCGCACATGTAGAACGTGTACATGTGAATGCACACGTGCACCTCTGTGCCTCTGTCATGTAACCGAATTTGGCTGCTGTTAGCTGCACCTGTGATTTGATTCTTGGTGTTAGATGATTCAAAGTTTAAATATGATTTTCTCTTCCCCTACTTCTCCACACTCAAGTGGCTTGGCCATAATTGAGCCTCAGTTGAAGTGACTACAGATGACATTGACATGCCACAAACAAAGTGATTCGGACATTAGACGTCTTTTTTTGGTTGAAAATAAAGTGAAATGAATCTATAAAAAAAAAAACCACAAACATACAGAAGGTGGAGATTTGAGTGCAATAGGTTTTATAACATGGACTTTTCTAGTAACAAGCAGTGTAGATCTTTCATTAATTAATTAAAACCAATATATATTTGTTGGTAAATTGCTGTAGAATAAATCACTTCATTCTGGTTGGAATGGTGACACTAACAATTGATGCTTTTTAAAATATGATTGACAGTGGAAAAAGGAATGCCGCCTTGAGCTGGTTTGCTAAATATTGATGTCCAAACAATTTGTATTTCTTCTATTTAGAGAGCATTAGGCACCACAATGACTGTATTTACTTAGACAGAGAAAGACACTTTATCAGCAGCTGCCAGAATACCAGGAAACTTTGTTACATTTTACAAAAAGCAGTGTGACAGAAAAAAAAGAAATGCTGATTTCACCTTTACTGAACATTTCACATTGTTCACATAATGTTTGAACAGACATGCTAAGTTATTTAAAGTAGTGCAACCAGGACAATGAACAAGCATAAAAAAAAAATTTTTCTTACTCTGAAGTTTTCTTATTCTGTTCTGTGTGCCTGCTCTTTTTTGAATATATGAATATATATAGAATATATTGGTGTTTTAAGCTCATTTGAGTCTGTTATGGTTATGAAGTGCAATGACATTTCAGCCCATTCCTTTCTTTATTTATTGATGTATCTGTCCATCCAGCAGTATTCAGATATCCCAAATTTGGAGCACTGTATTTTGCAGGTACTTAAGAGTACACTGCTACTGCTACTTCAGAAATGGCAGACAAGCCCATCAACGAAGGAATCCAAAAGGAGTGACAGTTACACAGGTCTCTTTTAGTCTCTGCTATAAATTGACCTGATTGATTGAACATTAGTTGTCTTTCACTTTAGTTATCTCGTTTGAAAGATGCCAAAATCTGTATAATATTTAAGAAAAACGTTCTCAATCGGTTGCACACAGCTGTGTAGGATGCCTTCATATGCTTATATCTCTACTAAGGGGTCCAAACATATTCTAGCAAAACAATGCCCATGTATATAAAGATTACATTTACATTTACAGCATTTGACACCCTTATCTACAGCGACTTACATTTCATCTCATTCATACAAGTAGTTATGGGGTTAAGGAATTTGAGAAAAGGAATATATCTGTACTGCAATTTTTTACCCCAGGAATAGGCATTATTCTTCTTCATGGTTGGCAGGTCTGAATATGTTCTACAATAAGCCTTAAATGTGCCATTTAAATCAAATAATTGAAGCCTGTCCAGGTGACTTTGGAGAGAGAAAGTAGGCGGACATTTGAACTTTTTTTTTTTTTTTTTCAAATGAAACTCTTTTTAAAAAAATTGCTTTGTGGTGCACCCCTTTCAGAAGATTTTTTGCTCCTGATATTTTCTGCGATAGGAATAACAACTGACAAATGTCACGTCAAAGACTGAACCTAAAGAGTGAATTCTGTATTGTAATAAGAACAAAAGTCCTAAAAAGTTCGAATGGGCTTCTGCGTGGTTTCCGATTTGCACTAGACCTCCACATGTCCCTGCTGAATAGATTTAGGTAGGAGCTGGTGTTAATAGAAGGAATGAGACAGGGAGGTGATGGTTATGAAGACTGCTTCACGTGTAGGGAAGCGAAAGACAGTAAATTATGCAGTATGAAGGAGTTTTAGACAGGCACTTTCTCACAAACTTCAGAGCTTCATTCTTTATTCACTTTAAAATCAAGGCACAGTTTGGGAGGATGCTAATGCCACATTTGACAAAAGAACTCATTCCATCACTGTTTGATTAATGTTAATTTGCAGGATTACTCTTATTCAGTGGCGGGCCATGCATTTGTTACCTGGGCCTTTAGTGGATACTTACCCGACTTAATCCACCTCTTAATACCACCACTATCACGTTGCAATTATAGAAACCATCAATACTATACAAAAACGTAATATAACAACACGTGGCATTACAGAGAGAGAGAGGCATTTCACATATGGAAGGTAATTACCATTTTACTAAAGCAAGCTCCAAACCTCTAAACTACAACCGCAACTGTGCCACCTACATCATCTGAAGCAGTTCAGAATCAACATTTGTCTAATAACATGACAAAAACATAAAAAAATGTATATAAAATACAACCTATTTCCTATAGATTTACCGCTCCTCAGAGGCTGTAAGCCAGTGGTACCACTCGTATTAACTGGTCTGGAAGTGGTAAACAAACCCTTTCCCGTGCTAAGACAAGCTAGCTAGCTTCGGGGTTGGCCGACCTCTCCTCACGATGTCTAGCATTTCCAGAAAAGTCCGCCTTTAAGATGTTTTTTTTAAGTATGTCCGAGACTAAATCATTTTCATTTCCTCCGTCAACCAATTTGGGTATAAAAAAGTCTAACTATATATATTAATGTGTACAGCATGCTACAGACGTGTCTTGCCAGTCGAACTTGGCTGTAACTGTTTCGCCCTGACCAACCAATCAAAAAAATGCTGTTGCTGAAATCTGATTGGACAAAAAATCTAACATACACATACTGAAAGCAGTGCAGCCAAGAGAAACGCCATGAAATGAAGAGAATCCACTGTTGGGAATAAATTAATTAATTTCAATTTAGGTTGTAAATGTAAGTCAGAGCTTCTGATAGTGTTTAGGCCAGCACAGAAGGCTTTGCTGCCCCTGACGTGCCACCACTGCTCTAATTGTACTTTAAACTGCATGAGGTACACACTGAAAGAACATTTTTGTGCAAACACAGTTTGCTGCTAAAACATTGTTACATCATACTGCTAACTGGGTAAGATGCTAGTACATTTTTTCCCTGATCTGATTTACATTCATTTGCTGTATTCAAAGACATAAATGAACACATATGCAATGTCATGGCTCTGGTGGCTCAGGGGTTCTGACATTTAAGATCTTGTCCCATTTTCTATTTACATTTTGCTTGATTGTTGACCACTGAGACCTCCAGATTAGCAAGAATGCAATGCTAAAATGGTATTTTTCTGAATTCCATTTCTGAAAAACTAATTTTTCACTTTTAAACTTTTTATAAATTGTATGAACCACCATTCCTTCCAATGACCACCATTCTTCCCAGTAACCAATCACTGATCATCATTCTTTCCATTGGTTAATCATTGACCACCATTCTTCCAAATAACTTATCAATGACCACCATTCTTCCCAATAACCTATCACTGATCATTATTCTTCCCAAAAACCAATCATCGACCAGAATTATTTTCAGTTCACTGAATCACATTTTCACAATCACATTTTATCCAATAACAAATCGTTCGCCATTCTTTCCAAAGACTAATCAATCACCACTATTCTTTCCAATGATCAATAACTGATCAAATATAAATTATTTGCATTATCATTCTGAAAGACCAAACACTGTCTCCAGTGTCTAATCACTTCCTTCATGTCCCAACTAATGACTACCAGTGCATCATTGTTGTTTCCTTCCTTGATAGAGATGACAGTATTTCTCTTGTTTGTGCTGTCAATATCAGAAATCGACTTCTTTTTTCTCACTAGCTTATCTTCTGTATTTTATGTTGATGTTAAAAAGATTAAGGCTACATGTATTCAAAGTGCCCTCCACTGATATTAGCCCCTTTGGTAAATCTGAGCAAAGAAATCACAAAAAATTGTCTTCATTGTTAATCTGCTAATCTTGTGTTCAAGAATGTACACGAATACTCTGCTCTCATGGATATCGAACAAGAGCAAACACAAGAATAAATAATAATAATAAAAAAATCTCTGTGTTAAATACAAACATCGCAAAATGATTGGCACGCATGTGAATTCTTCAAAACGACCTCAGAGTGCAGTGCCGGCTGGTGGTGTTGTTCTTCACAGGAATACAGGCTTATGCTCTTAGATTTCTGCTGTTGTCTCAGCAAACTGCTGTTTCTGCTGTTGTCTAAGCAAACCCTCATCACTACAATTCCTTAAAAAAAAAAGGTGTCTTTGTGCAGAAAAACTGTACCAGATTCAAGAATGAGGTTTCATTTATACATCATAAGGTCTCAAAGCCCTCGCCCACATCTCAAGCAGTAAGCAAACTGTCTCCTGCGGCATTTATCTTAAAAGCCTGCACTTAATAAATCATTAATGTCAGAGAACCTATATAAACAGATAGAATGGATAATATTCAGAGCAAGTTCAGAATATCGCAGGATATTCATATCACCGCCGTAGTGTATCACGTCTTGTCTTTAGTCTCCTTGACTCCAGATATGATGGAACATTGATCTGAACCTGCAGCTTAAAAAGACTCCAGGGTTTGGATCTGATAAAATACTTGTGATAACTGTGTGTGTGTGTGTGTGTGTGTGTGTGTGTGTGTGTGTGTGTGTGTGTGTGTTAGGGGGTTTCGCTGGAAGTCTTTGCATCAATCCAGTGGTACCGACCAAACTGTTCGAGTTAATTTTCTGGCCAGGTGAACACTGAGACAAGAAGAGATTATAGGTCATAGATCCAGACCACACACACACACACACACACACACACACACACACACACACACACACACACACACACACATATACAGGCACACACAACCCTATATCAGTAATAAAGAGAGTTGGTGATTGTAAGTGGGGTGCTGGCCGAGATCAGGAGGTGTCACCTGATTATAGCAGCTAGACACTCTGAAGAAAAAAAAGCACACTCTCTAGTCTTACAGCTTGGAGCATTATGAAAGATGGCAGAGAGAAAAATAGGAGCATTACAGCCCTGATTTAATACACCATTTCCATAATGAGTCAGTGAATCAGTAAATGGTATTTTGTCATTTTCTGTTCTTGATTGCAGCCCTGTCTTGGTCTGGTGGAATGAGATTTTAATTTTATTTTTAGACTCGGGAGAGTCTCTGTAGTTCGCTTGACATGTTTTTGAACTTTGGGTTGGACATGCATGTAATTTTATTTTACTAAAATATTTGCTATTCACATGTCACATGTACATTAGCACAAAGGGTTAAGGGCCTTGCTCAAGGGCCCAAGAGTGGCAGCTGGACAATACTGGGGCTTGAAGTGGATGCTGGACACTTTGGTCAGAGTGAAGGTTCACCCATGGTACAGCACACCTAGAGCAGATGTTGTTAAGTCCAAAAGTCGCAGTTTATCCACTGAACCACCGTAGAAACTTAAGAATTCAGATTTTGTATTTCTTCATGAGATCATAATATCACTGGTGGTATATTTGTGTTTCAGGATGTAATCACAGTCTGCTGGTACTCGTTATTGTATCTACAGTGTTACTGCAATAAATGTTATATGCTTGCGACTGTTGCTGAGTGTTAAGTGGGTGAACAAGCCTTTAGCTTTTAATAACAGCTTTTGTTTGGTTATCTAGTTATTTGGACTGTTGGTCACAAGTTTATATTTTATATTTTTCATTTATATATATAATTGTGTGTTCTCTGTATTTTTATATTTTCTTTATGTAAAATAAACATCAGTTTAAGCCAAGTCAGGGCATAACAAGGAAGTAACAAAATCATGTAGAACTTGAGATGAAATGCCATATAAGGACATAACATGGAAGTAAAATGTTAATAAAGAACCAGGAAGCAACAAACGCTAACACATTTATCTTGAGGCAGAAATTAACAAGCCAAATTATAGCGAAACAAGAAGCAACAAATTAATGTCAAACCCACATCAAGCCAAAGCCAAATCAGGATGTATTAAATAATTAACAAGCTCATGCAAAACCAGAAGGTAGGAAACACTATGAAGATGTAAAAAGTTTGTGTAGAACCCAGCAGTGACAAGCCATAATCAAGACATGACAAGGAAGTAATTTGTTTATATAGAACCAGGAAGCAACGACAAGTAACACGTTTATGTAGAAGCAGAAAGTACCAGGAAATCACAAGACAAACCAGGGCACAAAAGGGGAGTAACCTTTATGTAGAACCAGGAAGTAACAAACCATACCTCGGTGGTGTGTATAGCGCAGCAGGTGGTAAAATTAGAAATAAGTATATGCCTGACTTTATGGAGGTCCTCTAGTGGTTAGGATGCGGCGCTCTCACCGCTGCGGCCCGGGTTCGATCCCCGGTCAGGGAACCAACCCCAGCCACTCTTAGTGCCGGTCCTAAGCCCGGATAAATGAGGAGGGTTGCGTTAGAAATAGAATTCAGCGTAAAAACGTGTGCCAAATCAAACATGTGGATGATCTGCTGTGGCGCCCCCTAATGGGAGAAGCCGAAAGAAAGTTATATGCCTGACTTTATGCCTGAGATACAACATGATGTATAACTTTAGAACCCAATTAATTTGACCTGTTGTTAACAAAATTGCTGTGATACAGTCTATAATGAAAATATATTCCTATGTGGGGTTTTTTACATACATACAGTATATTACTCACCTCAATGCTCTGACTCGGCATAGTAGTACAAATAAATATAAACAAAGCGGCACTTTAAAAGGAGATAGATGATATCAGGAACAAAAGCAACACATTCTACCCAGTCAGCCAAAATATTCCTTTGCTTACAGTGCACAATCAGTCTTACCTCCTGAAGGAGAGAGCATCTAATGAATGTTTTTGGGTCTTGCTTAGTAAGCGCTAAAGAAGACGCATAAGACAAACATCGCTTCCTCACATATAGCTTCAGAAGGACAGAGATAAGTGGCGACTGCTGTGAGCCTGAGTCAGAGCTGCAGGTCACACAGTGTGGAGGTGGACGGAGCAGTGGAGGCAGGTCCAGGATGAGCCGTTTTTATTGATAAAACCTTTTGAGCATGCGGTTGAACTAAAAACCTTATTGCAGCTGAAGCACGTATATCGGAAATGGCACTTCTCTTTTTACGTTTTTAATAATTCTGTCAGAACATCACTTACGGTTTGTTTCCCCTTGTTTCATTTCCAGTTTCCAAACAGAAGTCACTTTCCAAATAACGGCTATGCTGCCATTAAAAGCCTTTTATAACAGACAATTATTGGAAACAAGAAGAAAAAACCTACTCCTAAATTACAATCTCCCCACACCTGCATTTATTTATTAAGTCTAATATTAATGCCATCATCCTGGCCCTAGAAAATCACTCAGTCTGCATGTCTCTGCGGTGAATGTTGTACATGCAGTGTATTTGTATTATGAATTATATCCGGTATGAATAGTTGAATAAAACTACAGTATTTAGACAACGGATGGAAACTCAAATCCAGCCACGTCAGCATTATGGCGAGTCTTTGAACTGTAATAGCCGATTAATTTTTTGAATGCACTTTATAGACATAATGGCAAGATTCACATCGTTGCATAGGTATAAAAGTTAACGGCGTGATGCATCGATTTCAAAATGTGTGCATTGGACACAAGTTGGCATTTGTATCGCGATGCATCGTTTTTAACATATTTGCATCCGTAAAAATCTTTTTATTTATATAAAATCTTTAGAAGATGCACTATACTTATGTGACCAATAATCTGTGATCAATATTTTATATGTAGATTGATTTCTTCTCTCTAAACTGTTTCTCAAGCACGTTCACCCAGCTGCTAGGTGAATAAAACTGTACTGTATCACACTACAGAGACCGGGGCATGTCCTGAGAGTCACATAAAATATAGATTAACATGGCAGAGGTAGAGCAAGAGAAATGCTACAAAATGAAGAGAAAAAACTGATGGGAATATTTTGATACAATTTTATGGAACAAATATTAGAATTTAGGTTGTAAATGTAGCTGCACTCAAGATCTTCCCCTCCAACCCATGTAAAGCATATCTTCATTGAACTCACTGTCCACAGGGGCATTGTCATGCTGGATCAGAGCTGGTTCTCTTAGTTCCAGTCAAGGGAAAATGTAATACTTCCATGTCCAAAGCCATCCAATACAATTGTGTGCCTCTAAAATTGTGGTTGCAGTTTGTGGACAAACCATAAGGCTTTTAATAGTCTGGTGTCTCAATACTTTTCTCCAGAGTGTTCTTTTGGCATTTAGAAAGCACAGAATTTTTATATAAATTTATAATAAATATTACATACATTTAGCCAAATCTATTTTTGCTTGCTAAGGTTTTAATTGTTTGCAGGGTAGCTGTTGCTATGCCACAGGTACAGTGTGAGTTAGAGTCAGTGTGTGAAATTATCCAACCTATGAACAGAATATTTTTGGTATGTTTGTTCTGGCAGAATGAGACCAGACAGTAGGTTATGTTTAGCTGGCAGCTCTTGAGTTTGATACCTGTGGTTTACTTTGTCCATAATCTATCATTTGTATTCATTAAAAGCTCAATTTTTAGAACATTATACATTTCAGTGAACTTCGCTGTTGAATTGCCATGCGCAGTGTACCGAGAGTCTTCCAATATTACATTTAAACTGCTTACTTTTTGCAATGTCTCTTTCATTAATTGGTCTTTGTCAATTAATGTCTATTATTACAATGTTATTTTATTAATAAAAAAATTAAATAATACACCTAAATAAACTTAAAACGAATAAAATAAAGTTATATAGACTTTGTAACAAACTCCCAGCAAAATAATTGTGTTGCTTATATATATTCTATATATTTTACTGGCCTATAAATATATATACATATTTGTAATTTAAATAAATAAAAGGAAAAATGAAAAAAATTAAATAAAATTATTGTTTTCAACAAGCAAGTCAAGATCTTTTTAGACTTTTTCTTCTTAATCACATCGCAAGCGGACTGAACTGTAGTAAAAAAAATATATAATAATCTTTGAATAAAAAATTAGACAGATATTTAGAGAATTATATAAAAAAAAAAAAGAAATAAGGAAAAAAAGGAACTCATTAATCTGGGTTATTCAATATAAGTAGAAATAGAAGAACGACCAGGCCGTAGAGGTCGCCACACTGGAGTGGAGTGGAGTGAGCCTTGACCCTGAAGGGAGCGGGGAGACCAGAGGACTCGTCTGAGGATGAGATGGCATCCACAATCCACTTACTGAGAATCTTCCCATCTCTCTCTGCTTCCTCTTCTCCTACGGTGCTTTAATAATAGGAGCTCTGCCTTCTTTGGGACACCAGGACTGATTGATGCAGCATGGCACCTCTAATTAGGAAAGACAAGATATACGTGATATGCAAGAAATAAAGGCAACATACACAGTACTTATGTCCTTAGGTTTTAATTTAAAAAATGACACCTTCTTTAATCTACACCCATCATTCTGTCATTCATTCATTTATTCTAATTTTAGTAGATGAGCAATGGAATATCACTTGCTTGTCGAAATACAGCCAGACAATACAGTGAAAAGAGTAAGTTCATAAAATGAATCATGTCTTTTATGGGCATCAAAAGAAAAGAAAAATCCAATACAAGACACATATACAGCACCTTTAATCTTTCATATCATTTTTCCCCCCAAAACAATGCTTTTATTGAAAACAAAAGCTATTTTTATCTCCTTTTTTATCTAGTCATCCAAATAG
Source organism: Silurus asotus (assembly GCA_024362625.1). Taxonomy (NCBI): domain Eukaryota; kingdom Metazoa; phylum Chordata; class Actinopteri; order Siluriformes; family Siluridae; genus Silurus; species Silurus asotus. The sequence goes on from MU563656.1 coordinate 8,836,358, forward strand.
GACATACTTTACTAATATTATTATTATTTTTATTATTAATAGTTTTAGTGGTAGTGGTAGTAGTGGTTTAGAGGCAAATATGACAAAATCATTTGTACATTAATAAATTGGTCAGCGATAAAAATAACTAGATAATGTTTTAGTGAAATACTTATATAATACATGATGTCACAATACACTTTTCTGAGGTTGTTTTTATAGTGAATTCAAAAGATTTTAAATAACTTAAATTACATATTATATATATATATATATATATTGTGAGGTAGATAATATTATTTTGTATGGAACCGACACATGGTTAAAGAACTGGCAGGAAGCTTGGTTGTGTATTATACAGCTGGGGCTAAAAGAACCACAGCTAATTTACTGGCAGGCTCAGATACAGTGAGTGCCAAAGAGAGAGTAATTGAGAGAGAGAGAGAGAGAGAGAGAGAGAGAGAGAGAGAGAGAGAGAGAGAGAGAGAGCATGCAGTATAGCAGCACAAAATACCAAAGACAGTATAATAAAGGAGGAACCTCTGCATTGTTTATGAGAGAAAAAACCTTTAATGTATTATTCAGTCTGTTTGAACTGAACCCCCAACACAGGTTATTTGGACGTTTGAGAGCAGTAACTGCAAGTAATCTTTTGCAGTTACAGTAAAAAGTACAAGCATTTCATGGGGGTGCAAACAAATCCATTCAACATACAAGGACTATTCAGAGACACAGCATTACCACCCCACCATGACTCTGTGCCACAGATCTGCACCGAAACAGGTATAGACCAAGCCTTATTCATTATTCAAGAATCTTGTTACTGGCCTTAAGCTGGTGCTGGTCCAAAGGATATTTTTTAATCTCTGGCCCAAATGTTGCACTGATGCAGTTTAGAAATGGTTCAAACACACAGGAGGAGCCACTGCAGTCATTGGTCAGCTGAAGGTTAACACTCATTGGCTCAGTGATGTCAAATTCTCACCACTAGAGATGTCTACCGTGAACCGATTTTTTTAACCGGTATGTAATAGGATCAATCCCATACTACAGATAAGCTTCAGGAGAAACAATACTGTTATCAATACTTTTATTGTTTTCTCTCGCTGTGTACTTTGGACTAATGGCAAATTAGAAGCTTCTGCTTGCCATTTTCTATACCTGAATGATGTCATCACGTGGCCGACTTTTGCTCAACGTACATGTGATATCCAGGCGCATGTGCAGTGTGTGTGTGCAGACAATTAGTCATCGCAGCAAGGATGAAATGTTCAAACGTGTGGGCTCACGTTAGAAAATTAAGTGACACTACTGTCAAATGCAACATCAGCAGTAGTGTATTAGTGTACAAAGGTAACACTAGCAATATGAGGAAACATTTACAAACAAAACCTCAAACAATGCACTGTGTTTACTATGTGTCCATCATCTCCCTGCTCTAACTGCAAATCCACTGCCTCAGCCTTAAGCCAAAGTTACATTCATTATAAAAGAAGTCTTGAGCTAGTACTAGTAGTCTTTGGGACACCACATCGGTTTAAAATGTAAAAAAAAAAAATATGAATAACCTCACAGGAAACTAGAAAGGTTTCACCATCAGTGAGCAATGAGACACGGCCTCAGACACCTGGGAGCAGCCGGTTTACCATATCGAAGCATCGGAAAATGGCCCCTGAAAAAAGAGCAGAGTGTCATAACAGATTTTTTCCCCCTCACTACAGTGGAGTGCTTTTTTCTGTTTGCTTAGAGACATTTTTAAACCACAGTAATAAGTTCAGCAACAATAAAATACCTTGACATTTTCAACATCTTTTTACATCATCTTTTTTGCACCAAACTTTAAAAAGTAGTATTGATAACAGTTTCGATATGTACCGGTATTGTAAAATGTAAGCGATACCCATCCTTAACTACCACTTCTCCCGGGTGATATCATTTGCAACAGTCTGATTTGATGTTTGGTAATGTTTTTATTGGATGCATAGGTTTTTTGCAAACAGCCTCAATATTCCTAATCAGAATCAGCAAATGAATGAATGGGGCTCATCTTTGATATAATACTATATGTAGGAGAGCAATTGGTTCAGGGGAAGGAAAACTCAGAGGACAGCGACCAGTTCTGAACAAATCAGTTTAATTCACAGCTTCATTCGTGTACGCCTAGGCACATACACACATACACGTGCACACACACATCTCTTAGGATCCCTTCTCAGTTATCTGTTCCCTCCACTCACTGCAACAGAGAACACTGATTAGATAAAAATCCCGCAGGTGTGTCATTCTTAGCGCTTTTCTCCCCTCCGGCCTCACTCTCCCTTCACAAACCGGCGTTCGGGCACGCCCACGCTGCCACACTATACATTTTTTGTGGGTTCACTTCGAGTTTATGGAAGACGTACACACGTGTCCACATACTTTTGAAAGTACAGTAAAGTGTGCACGTGTCTGAGACAACATTTAGAGCCTCTACCATCTTTTTTGCTCTAATTTCACAGTGTGGCTTATTCCATGACTCAAATGGTCATACGGCCCCACCATTTTTTCTGTGAAAGGAATATTTAATAATCTAAACTGGGCCTGCACATGATTGGTTGTCTCAGGACAACTTGTGGCAGCATCCAGCAGTAAAGCATATTTGGTATGTATAATGGGTTGGGGGCAGAAATGTTTTTGACAGCCAAGCTGCGAAACTGACGTTTGAGACGGGGAAAGAGTGCTGAAGCAGAGAGCTGAAGCTCTGCACAAGTAAGATGGATCCTGGACAATAAAAAAAAAAAAGATTTCTGAATATGACACAAAAGTACTGATTTCTTCATGACCAATGTTGTTTTTGCTGAAACTTTGAATTGCTCAGTTTCTGAAGGATGATGGTTTAAAAAATAAAGTGAGTTATGAGTGCACTTTGATTGTGAGGAAGATTAGAAGAAAATGTGAAAACTAATGTTATAGTGCTAGCAGAGCTAACCTGGCATATGACCACATAGAGAATGACTGCCTTTTAATATCACTCCTATATCCAAGACTTTGTCTTCCTCTGTCTCTCACTTTTTTCTCGAGCCCTCCTATACGTCTTTCTCCAATTCCGATACGTATATCATCGTGTCTGTGTGTGACTGCTTATGAATAATTCATCGACAAAAGAGAGAGATGGAAGACAGAATGCAGCATTGGGAGAAGCGACAGGGAAAAGGGCAGGTCTGTCTGATATACGAAGCTGCAGTGTGACCCCCCCCCGGCCCCGTACCACGGTCATGCCGTCTCGGTGCAGACACAGGCTCCAGAAAGACGCCTCTGCTGTCCTTGCCTTTCAGACCGTGCTCTTCGTGCAAACGATTATTACTCTGGGTTTTAATTTTGATTTATTAAAATAACAGCCTGCTTTTGGACAGCAGACACTGCACCATGATTTGCCCTGAGGGTTACGTTCTGCAGCTTCGCTCTTGTTATGAAGTGAAGGAGATTTTTAATATAGACAATGAGACTGTGAAGGACAGTGAAGGTTACACAAATGAGATGCCAAACACAGTCTGCATGAAAACGAAGTGTGAGCTTTATAGGATATGTGTGTGTGTGTGTGTGTGTGTGTGTGTGTGTGTGTGTGTGTGTGTGTGTGTGTGTGTGAGAATCATAACAATGTATTTGCATGCTTTGGATGTTTATTACTACGTGTTCTTTTTATTCTCCCTGGACACACTAGGGGTTATACAGCTATTAACTTTTACTAGTTAACCAGCAATTAAAAAAATATATATTAAATTATATTGAGTGACCACAAAAATCGCTTCAGGACACGACTACTTTAGGTTGTTTTATTAGTGCAGTGAAAAAGCTAATAAAACAACAGCAAAAAGATGCTTCAGTTAAGAGCTGTACAGAGGTTTTAGGCTAAGAATAATCCTCAGTGCCATCCTAAGGCTCTAAACTAGCCAGGTGGGAAGGAATGGAGTTCAGGAATTCAAAATTTTATTTATCTTTAACATAGAATATAAGTGATAGAGGAGGAATGAAAAATCTAGTCTACAACACAATCCTACACTTAATGTAAAGTGTGGTAAAGTGATACTATTGAAGCAAAAGAAAAGCCCTGGCGTCATTTAAATCAGTGTGCAGTTGAATTTTTATGTCATTTCTTGTTGCATTAAATTGTCAACATAATGGCACTATCTTTTGTAAAGAAACATGGTGCAATTTGTTCGAATTCTGACTTTGCAGAGGAAAGGGTGAAGGAGTCTAAAAGAGCCTAAAAAAATAAGTTGAGTTTTGTTTTAATTTTTTTGCAGAAATGTATTGGCTATTGGCATACCTATAAGACATTTTAAATTTGGTGTCATCAGTATATCAGTAATATGGGAAGCATGTGTCAGGGATCCACCAGCCACACCTTCCCCAGAACCACTCATCCCTCCTAGCAGCTCTCCATCTTACTAATTACACACACCTGACATTCATCAGCTCACCCCTTATTTAACCCACACTTCCGTTCACTCGCTGTCCGTTCTAACGTTTAATCTGGAGAACAACTTAGGAGCCCGTTCACTATATGCTTTGTGGATTTCACTAGAGGACTCACCTGTGGATTTACCTAGAACCGTGTTTTCCCTCGGATTTAACCTTTTGTGGATTAACCTATGGATTTACCTTGGATTGTGTATTTTGTTATATTGAACCTTTCTGTGGATTTATCTGGGTTCATTGGAACTAAGTCTTTTTGTGTTCTGTCGAGCTTCGGTTTCCGTACGTTCTCCCAGCCTAACAGCATGTAATGGGACCCAACAAACAAATTACTCAAGATGGAACGTTGATCAACACCACAAGATAATGGGGCAGATGTAAAGGGGAAAACAAATCGGTTTATTGAGAAAGTTGTATCTTTTAGGTACAAAACCAATGCAAAGGCATTAGCATTCATTTTCAGTTTTTCAGTGTCTCCTGGTAAAATTTTTGTTTATCTACAGTTTGTTTCTTGTACTTCACAACACTGACTTGCATTTGCCTTGTTTTAGACACTTTATTCACAGTAAAAGTCTGTACTTACATCCACATTTGCCCCCCCTACATGTCAGATACTATCAAAAGAAGATCCAATTAAACCAAATCAGCAAATGTCCTAGAGTCAAGTGCAATCAAAATCTCATTAGTGACCTCATTAGGCAAATTTAGATCTATGTAAAGATCTTACATTTGAATGGGGACGTTGTCCACTGTACAGCATATACTGTTAATAAGTGATTTGTGGCAAGAAAAAGAAAAAAAAGGTGGATCAGGTGGTCATACTGGTTATGTACTGGAGATTCAAAGTATTGTTATTTTAAAGGCTAATTTAAAAAATGTTTGGCAGCCACTTAAAAACCTAAGCAGTAAAGTGAATCATGGGTAACGGTTATAGCTTAAAAAAACAGAGGCTAAGAAGAACAGACAGGCTTTTTTTTCCCCCCAGGACACTTATCCTTCAGCTGCATCAAAGAAAGAAATTTGACCTCAGATCTAAAACTATATAAAGTATTATAATACAGATCCTACATTGATGCCATTACTGGCAGGCAGAAAAAAATATTAAAACATACAAAAAAAAAAAAAAAACACACACCAGAAGACCTGTTCATTTTGCATTAATTTGTGACTAGCCGCTAGCTGCTTTGATCCATCACATTCTCTTGATAGTCAGTGTGTGTATGTCTGTGTGTATGTGTGTGTCCTTGTAGATTTGCTTTATGCTGTGTTTACAGTATAATTGATTGGTTACAGTCCTTGGATTTATAATTAGCCTCAGATATTTCAGAGTTCCAACCTGGAGGCTGTGTATAATTTTGTCTAGTTTGAGCTGCTAGCTCATTCACCACTAAATATATCACTGTGCTACACTGCCAAACAGTTACCAGCTAGTAGCCCTAGCACAAATTTCTCAAAAAAAACATACAAACCATTGTTAAAAACATTGTTCATTTGAAACTAATCGGTTGTGTGTAATAAGAGGAATTTATCATATATACTATATGTACAAAGTATTCTGACTGTTTCAGCCATATGTGGTTCTTCCTCAGACAGTTACCGCAAACTTTGAGGCACACAAATGTAAAGGATGTCTTTGGATGTGATAGCATTTAATTATCCCCTCATGAACTAGAAGACCAAAACTTTTTCTAGCATGGCAATGCCCCTGTGCACAAAGCAAACTCCATGAAGATATAGCTTACTGTACATGGTTTAAAGTTCCTGAAAGGGAACGTCTATAGGTTACCTATTTAACCCCGGTTTCCTGAGGGAACGAGATGCCGCATCTCCAAGCCACACTTCCTGCATCCCTGCGAGCACTTCCTTCACTTTCGAAGCTAGCGTAGTCTCCACGGCACATGCTTTTATAGCTTCCTGGCTTTTCCGTTGGACCGATAACACAAGTGATTTCGAGTGCGGAAACGCGGGCAAACGTTTCCAAAGCATTGTAGACGAAGTGTCTTGTTCCCTCAGGGAACCAGGGTTACATACCTAACCTAGAGATGCTCTTTATATGTGCAATTAATTTAGAATGAAAGAGTTTTTAATTTGTCACATGCACATTTCAGCACAGTGAAATTTTCTCATCCCATATCCTAGCTTGTTGGATTAATTGAGGTCAGGGTCAGTCATGATACAGCATTCCTTAAGCACAGAAGTTTAAGGGTCTGGCTCAAAGTTGCAGCTTGCCAATACTGGGGCTTTGAAACCCAGCCTTACTATCAATAACCCAGAGCCTTAACCAATGATTCATATAAATCAGCAAGCCAGGCTTAAAAACCTCGTTGGAAATTAATATAATAAATAAGCAGAGGTAACCTTTGTGATTGATCACATTTTGAAGGCATAACAGAAGAATTGATTTTCTCAAATGTACAGTATTATGAAATTAATCACAGGACTCAGAAGAAGAATTAGAACCATCAGACCACAGAAGATTTAACACAGAATTGATAGTATCAAACAATACTTTAGACTTGTTCTCATTTTTAGCTAGTCATTTAGAGAGACACGTGTCTGAAATGTCATAAGAGACCTGAAGTTTCTCTTACTTTGAATTTTTCCAACGTTTTTCTGAACACTTATCTAAGAGCTCGGGTACAGTCATTTAACTGAGGCTGAAGAGTACATTTCCACTTAACTCTCCCAGACTTGAGAGTAATATATTATTAAAAACTTTGGCCAGATGTAAAGTATCCTTATTGAATGCATCTATAATGTGAGCCAGGCAATAATTTGATATAAGGCTATAGCTATAGTCATGCTTAACACAAAATACATCAGAAACTGAGAGACAGAAGATAACAGACAGAAACAAGCAGATTTAAAGATCTACAAGAAGCTTTTAAAATGTTTAGATCAACAACAAAGATGAATGTTAAAGGCCCCAAAAATCACAAACTATCCTTATTGCCACTACTTAAAAGAAATTAAGAAAAATATTAGGTCCTTTTGAATTCTTGGCACAAAAATGGGGCTGAGAATGTTAAATATATGAGCCTCAAAACTTAGGAAATTGTCTTTGGGCAGGATTCTGCATTTGACTTTGTTTCTAAAATTTTTGGCAAGGAAAGCCATGTCCTAAAGTCTACAGTCACACAGTCTGGGTGACAGAGTTCATCAATACAAGCAAGGTTGGCAGGGTTGAGCCAAGTCCCAGTCACAAATAAAATGTTTAATGACTGTGAAATAAAAAAGTCACTTAAGATAAAGGACTTGTTCGAAAGCAGCCACGCATTCACTAAGGCAAACTGAATTTTTAGAGGCTTTGTATTTTTTGCTAAACTTAAAATCTGATTTAAATTATCTCCTTGTCTCTCACTTGGACTGGCCAGGAGATAGCAAGATAAAGACCAGATTGCTGTAACCTTTCAAAACGATTATGATGCGTCAGTAGACATACCGTGGACAGAACAAATTATTTCCAAGGCCACACATTGATTGTAGATTCCAGCTGAGAGACAACAGAAATTCTTCAACTTGTGGAAATGCTGGAACTAAGAAAAAATTGTGTGGAAGAAATTAAGGTCAGCTGGTTTGGTACAAAGTACTGAATATTCCAGCCAATAGGGGCCTTAGTGATAAGCATAACTTTTGACTTTTTGTTGTGACTCCCTGTTGTGATTTCCTGTTTTGACTTTTTATTTTGACTCCCTGATTTGTCTACCAGTCTTGACTCCTGTTTGAACTACATTTTTTGACTTATAGACCTGCACTCCCACGGGAGAACCACGGGATCTGACCCAAATGAGTGTGGCACGGGACAAGAGTTAATTGGTAAATATATTACTAAAAACAAATGAACTGTTTCGTATCTGCACAAAAGCAACAATGGCAACTAAATAAAAATACAATTATTTACAGTCACAAGGTCAGGTGTTTATTCATGCACGGTAGACTACTAGTACACACACACACACACACACACACACACACACACACACACACACACACACACACACACACATATTTATATATATATTTGAGATGTTTTTCACATTTATTTTATAAAATTGTATAAAATAATATGTTAACAAATTCATATAAATAAAGGCAAATGCAAAAATTGTCCAAAAAGCATCAGTATCATTATGTTTATCATTACTGGTCTTCAAACATGGATAATTACATAAATACATATCTAAACACACACACACACACACACACACACACACACACACACACAACACTGCATACTGTTTATCTGCCTCAATTTCTAATTCAGGTGCAGATCGCTCTGTTGGTCTCTGGACACAACATTAAATAGAAAATGATGTGTGTGAGTGTGTGTGCACCTCTTGTCATGTAAGCTTTTTTCAATCCACCAGTCTCCAAGCACTTTTCCCGGTAATGATGACACTGTTGTATAGATTTTTCTTCTATTCCATATGCTGTGTATTTATTTATTTATTTATTTATTTATTTATTTTTTGACACACAGTCAAGAAACATTCCTGTCAGCACTTTTAGAACATTTAGATCATCGCTGTCATGCTGCATTTTATTTATCATTATTCAATCCAGGGCTATTTGTTCAGTTTTTCTCATTTTCCCAGGAAATCTGTCTTTTTTCCCCAACCGTCACTTTCATTCTTTCAATTTCCTGCTATGTCACCACCTTAAAAACAAGCCATGTTGGCGCTGCAGCCAGGCCAAGCTCACTGTACAAAATTTTTATCAGGGAAGAATCGGAGTTCTTGATTGGATCTTGAAGCCTTTTAAGGATGAGAAATGTGGGATTATTCACTGCATATTTATTCAGTAGTCTGTTCAGAAAATCATGTGACTGCAGCACAATGCAACAAAAAAAAATCACACACATATCAAACATCAGATTGAGGGATAAGGATGATCTCCTGTTTCTGGTTGTGATATGATTGTTGCTAACAGATGGGTTGGTATATGTATTTTAGAACCTTCTGAACTTCACACGCAACAGTCTCTAGAGTTTACACAAAGTGGTGCAAAAAACAAAAAACATTGAGTGCAGTTCTGTGGGTGTAAATGCTTTGTGGAAAATGGGTAGTTCTTAAAGAAAGCCTTAGATTCTAGTTCTTGGCTGACAGGAATAAAATCTGATGTGGTCTTCTGTTGCGGTCTCATCTGATGCGGTCTCAAGGCTTGATGTTTTGTGCCTGCTGAGAAGCTTGTCTACAATCCTAAGTTGTAAAGAGTTAATAAACGAGTTACTACATCCTTTCTGGTTTTAAAAATGCTGAAAGAAATTAGTTTTACCCAATTACATTTCTGTGCTGCATTTCTTTTCTTTCTTTTGTTCGATCAGAAATCCCATTTCACGTCAGAGTGGAGAAGAAACAAGGAAAGAGATTAAATCCTAGTCACACCAAGCTCCTACTCCCGGGCCCCTGAGCGAGGCCCTCAACCCCATAGCTGCTCAGTTGTGTAATGAGATAAATGTAATTCGCTCTGGATAAGGATATAAAAATATAAATGCCTATGGACTTCCTGTTAGATCAGTCCAGTCTGGTCATTCTCCATTGATCTCTTTCATGAACAAGGTGCTTCCAACCAAAACGCTGTCACTCACCTAATATTTATTTTGTGTTTAAACTTTTGAATTTATTGCATGTTGCAGTTTTTGGAACATTCAAACCAGAACTAACTAACAACCATGCTGTGGATCTAATCGGTGAGATCACATTCCCCACCATTCTGATGTGATGTGAACTTTAAATGAAGGTCTGAACTTTCACTGCTGTCATATGATTGGCAGCATCTGTGGAAATAATTAAGAGCACTCCTGTGAGATCGGTACAGAGTGGCATCAAGCTGTGTGTATGGGTTTGTGTGTGTATTGGTACAGAATCATTTTACACTCTACCGGACGCCTGGTGTCATGCAGTGAGACTGGGGACTACATTTGATCTGCAAAGTGATAGCAGCCATACCAGGCAATCAGAGGTCAATGAGCCACAGCACAGGGAGATTCCAGTTCATTTCAGTGCTCCTCATTCAGCCTACCTGCCTGAGAGAATACAGCTGTGCGTGGGCTTAGGAAGTGGCAAACAAAATTTGGAGAATTCAGTGCCTAGGTGGAATCATACAAAAATTGAAATCTACTTTTGTTTTAGACAGTGATTGTCAATCAATTCAAACAGTCAAAAATAGGAAAAGTTTAATTTTCTTCCTACAATAAATTATAAACATGAAACTCCAAAGCATCCAAAGTTACAACAAATGTTACACTAGGTGAAACTCTTACCTGGTATACTGTTATTAGCTATTGATTAGCTACTTCTAGTCATTGACGTCAAGGGACATAATAAAAATACAGCATGAATGAACTTCAATTATGGGGTTGTGAATTCTTTTTTTGTTGCTGTTAAAACCTACTGCATAAAAAAATGAATGAAACTTCAAATAAACTTAAAATCCTCCAAACTTACATACATTTGGCCAGTTACTATTTAAGTTCTAATATAATATGTGATTGGTGCATAAGTGGAGATGTTTAGGAGAGATGACAGTGGCGTTTTTACCCAGATTGTTTAACAAGATTCTGGAAGGTGAGACGATGCCTGAGGAATGGAGAAGGAGTTGGTGGTACCGATCTTTAAGAATAAGGGAGTTGTGCAGACCTGCAGTAAATACAGGGAATTACCAGTCACACCATAAAGTTATGGGAAAGAAAAGTGGAAGCCAGGCTGAGAGAAGATGTGACCATCTGTTAGAAACATGTATCATGCCAAGGAAAAGCACCACAGACACAGTGTTTGCTTTGAGAATGTTGATGGAGAAGTATAGAGAATGTCAGGAGGAGTTGCATTGTTTTTTTTCTTTTGTGGATTTAGAGAAAGGGTACGACAGGGTGCTGAGAGAAGAGTTGTGGTATTGTATGAGAAGGTCTGTTGTGTCAGAGAAGTATGTAAGGGTGGTGCAGGACATGTATGAGGACAGTGTGATAGCAGTGAGGACAGTGTGCAGTAGGAATGACAGAATGGTTCAAGGTGTAGGTTGGAGTGCATCAAGTATTGGCTCTGAGCCCTTTCTTGTTTGCAGTGCTGACGAGGTCAGACAGGGGTCTCCATGAACTATGATGTTTGCGGATGATATTGTGATTTCTAGGAAGAGTAGGGAGCAGGTTAGGAAGAGCCTGGAGAGGCGGAGGTACACGCTGCAGAGAAGGTGAATAAAAGTCAGTAGGAGTAAGACAAAGTACATGTGTGTGAATGAGAGGGAGGGCAGTGGAGTGGTGCGATTGCAGGGAGAAGAGGTGGTGAAGGTGGATGAGTTAAAGTGCCTGGGGCCAACAGTGCAAAGTAATGGAGAGTATGTTAGAGAAGTGAAGAAAAGAGTGCAGGCAGGGTGGAGTGGGTGGAGAAAAGTGATAGCAGGAGTGATTTGTGATAAAAGGGTATCTGCGAGAGTGAAAGAGAAAGTTTATAGGACTTTGGTGAGACCTGCAATGTTGTATGATTTAGAGACAGTGGCATTGAGTAAAAGACAGGAGGTGGAGCTGGAGGTAGCAGAGCATAAGATGTTGAGATTTGCATTGGGAGTGAAGAGGATGGACAAGATTTACATGGTTTAAGTGAAAGATCTTGAGTGGCCTGCTATAGAGCTCTGACCTCAACCCTACAGAAACACCTTGATGAATTGGAACACCGAATGTACCCCAGGCCACATTATTATCTAACTTTTCCGATGCTCTTGTGGTTGAATGGACACAAATCTCCACAAGCACAATCCAAAATTTAGTGTAACATCTTCCCAGAAGAGTGGAGGTTATCATAACATAAAATAGGAAATAAATGTGGAATGGAATGTTAAAAAAGCATATTCGAATACTATGGTGAGGTGTCCACAAACTTAATGGATCCTAAATTTTTTGCTTGATTCTTACCCTGCACTGACCCCTTTGTCTTCTTCTCACAGGTGCTAAAAGGAAGTAAGAAGCTGTGCATGTCCGTGCGCTCCATGGGCCGCATCCCAGGCGGTTATGTCACAAATCACGTATATACATGGGTAGACCCACAGGGCCGAAGCGTATCTCCTCCTCCTGACCTGCTGGAGCACCGCAGTGCCACCCTGACCCGAAACCAAGGCCAACAGCGCAGCCACATGCAGCTGCTGCAGGATGGAGATGAGAAGAAGGTAGGATGGGATATACATATCTTAGAATTGTAATATTTTTATTAAAAATTTAGTTATAATTTAATTATAAAATGTAAATACTGTCGCCGTCTTCTCCACATTCCACATCCTAGCCCATGCAGCATGGGGCAGCGTGGTGGTAGCCCCAGTGGGCCTCTATTAACATGTGTTGCATTACCTATATTTTAATGCTAGAAGGATCATTGGAGCTAAACGATCTATAATCTATAATGGGGTGTAAATCAAGTAAGCATTGGTGACACAAAAGAGGTTATTAAAATTTCAAATGTTTAAAGTTATGAATGACTTCATATGTGTTAGTATTTGTTATGGATGAGCTGAACCATCATGTTTGCCACAGAGTAACATTTGAAAAGAAATCCAGAGGAACCCCACATGGACACTGGTATGGATGCAGCTGCCAAATTTCCCTCCTCTATTCCAGTATTGTTTAGTTATTCATATATTCTACCAGGGGTCGCTCAAAAGTTTGAGCAGGCTTCAGCATGACCACTGTAATTATGATGATGTCTGTTAGCTGTCTCAGCAAAGAGCTAAAAACCAGAATTTGTTACAATACTCTGCATTGCAAACCACTGATCATAATCTCCCTGACATCTGAGAGCCCTGGCACATTCACTATCCACTGTATCACATGGGAATCTCAGCATTGAGCTCTGTGATAATGAGCAGTGACTAACAGAGATCACTTCATTCAAGACATAAAATAAATGAGCTTATGCACATGAGCTCTCTGCCAGCAGCTGAACAGAGATAAGCCCTCCACACTGCACAATGACAAAACCAGTTTGATTTTGTGCACAAAGTATCCAGAATGTGTCATGAGAATATTTTATTCTGGCACTTGTTAAAGATGTGTGAACTATAAAGCACCCAACATTGCTCAAGTGTACTAGAGCTTACATAGGCTTCTTCTCTTTATTCTGCTGCTGAAAAAAAAATATGTAGTGTTGTAGATGAAAAAATGCAAGAACATATATTTATATATAACTTTTTTATCATCTCTACTCTAATATTACACTGTAGTGAACAGGCTCCAGCTGTTCTGCCTTTTTACCAGCATTTGACTGCACCCATTGCTACATTGATGTGAAATTTATTCTTAATATATATTTGATTTCAGGCTTTCAGGCTGGAGATTTTGACATAAAATAATTAAAAAGCCCAACATGTGGCAGATCTATCACTTTAAAATGCCTGTAATGACAAACAAGTAAATAAATACCTTGGGTTTTCTTTTTGACTGACTTGACTGTCCTCCACTGACTAATCCAAGATCCAGTTGGCTAATCAGAATAGTGAAAATGTCAGCCATGTGGATGTTACACAAATTTATACCCAACCAAGATTTTGGTGATTGCTATAGCCAGCAAGCAGTTCCTGACTACACATCTGATAATATTTCTACACTCTCACATACTCTCTTTAAACCTTAATTGTTGGAAATGCTTGTTTTCTTATCACGTCTGGATTACTGTACCTTTTATAAAATTCAGGCTGGTGGAAAAAAAAAACATGCCAAACAAACCTAATCTCATATGCCTGGCATTGCGCCATGTGTGGTACTTTACTGCAATTCATTGACACTTCAAAAATTGAGTTCTCAGTCTTTTGTGGTTGTTTTAAACATTTCTTTAAGCTGACTACCACACCTTGTTTAGCCTCGCTCTCCAATAGGGTGCAGAATCTGCGATAATATTATTTTAGGGTGGTGCCTTATGACTTGCTTGTGAGGCTGTAAATCTCTCAATGGCTGGAAATCGCCCAAATGGCCTTAAAGATTGTGGGTGCATTAGAGCAGAGCAAAAAAAAAAAAAAAGAGTCAGTCGTTTCTTTTCCAACATTGATTGATCGTTCGTTTTTCAGGGCAATGTGTAAGGTAATTGTAAGAAAGAGCCCTTATAGAATGTTAAATCGCATTCAACTTGATGCAGTGTGTGTATGTGTGTGTGTATAAAGTGAGTACACCCCTCACATTTTAGCAATCAGCATTTCTTCTGAAGGGACAATACTATAGAAGTGAAACTTGGATCTAGTTAACAGTAGTAAATGTGCAGCTTTTATAACAGTACAGGTTTACTGTCCTCTAAAAATAACTTAACATACAGCCATTATTTCCTAAATATCTGGTAACAAAAGTGAGTACACCCTAAGTGAAAATGTCAAAACTGTGTCCAAGGTGTCACTATTTTGTGTGAGCACCATTGTTGTGCAGCTTTTCCACTCCTCTTCCACACCTTCATAATGACATAACATAGCGATTGGATGTTCAGTAACACACAGTTTGTGTGTGTGTGTGTGTGTGTGTGTGTCTGTTTGTCTGTGTGTGTGTGTGTCTGTGTGTGTGTGTGTTATGTACTATTCAGTTCTGTGTGTTGAGGAGCCTGATGTCTTGAGGAAAAAAACTGTTGGATGTGAGGACCCAAATGCTTCGGGACCTTTTTTCCTGATGGCAGAAGGGTGAAGGGTATGTGTTAGGGGTGTGTGGGGTCGTCCACAATGCTGTTGGCTTTGCAGATGCAGCCCCAGTTTTAACTTCACACTCAGTTACATGTTGTTACTAAGCTTCTTGTAGCCAAAGCCGTCTTTGAGGAGAGCAACAATTTGAATTCTCAAATCCTTACAGAGTTCTTTGCATGTTGAACATCCAGTGGTCATTATGAGAGAATTGTACTCAAAGCACCAAATTTTAACTGCTCTAATCCACGATACACACATTTTTATGTTCCTGTTAAGGAGACAAAAACATGAAAAAAATTGTATAATTTATTAGTACAAACTTTAAATGTTACTCAGAATTTTCGAGCCACTCACGGCTTTTCGCAAATTATTCGAATTTTCACGAGTTACTCATATTCCACAAGAAAAATGGAGGTCGTTAGTGTCAAGGTTTCACTGCCCACATATGACACACACGGTATGTTAGGAATGTATGGCAGTATGAAATGAAGAAGAAGCAGACCATGCAATCAATGCAGCAAAGTGACCTTTCAGGGATGACTAGCACTAACCTTTAGCAGATTTGTAGTGCGTATTGGCCTTGTTTAGCAGTCTGAGTGCACATAATGGTGAGTATTACAGATCTCAGAGAGTACACCATTCTTTAACTCTAAAAACATTTCCGATTCTACAAAAAATATCTCTGTTGTCTTTAGCAATTCAGGTGGCAATCTTTTTGCTTGGTTCTGCATTGTCATTTTTTTTAGTGAGAGGTTTGCTTTAGTGTGTTGTGTTGACCTCACAAGTTGCTGTGCTACTGCACTTACAGTAGTCTGCAAAGGAACAATGGCAGCCATCTCCAAAATAAGTCATAACAGCAAGAGCTGAGAAAAAGACCAAATCGTTCTTTAGTCATCCACCGTTTTTCATTGCAGTGTTTGGTGTCATATTAATGTGACATCCAACACGGCGAAGACAACAAACACTGGCATGCTTGAATACGCAATCGAGGCCCTGTGACTGAATCAAGGTCATAAAATTATAATGTGTGCGCAAGTTTTCGTGCTCCATCTTGCTATTTTGGGCTGAAATTAATAAACCGTGGCCTTGTTTTGGCTCAGTCTTGTCCTTTTTTAAACACATTTTTAATGAATATTCTCACTAAGCAGTTATTTGTTGTACCTACTGCTTATTTAAAAAAAGATAGAGTTCCTAATTGAATTGTAACGCTTAGCATGCCATGTAAGATTCAGTGCCTGGTGAAGTTTTGCTTTTAAACAATGAATTAAAACCATGTCTCTTATTGTTTGTAGATTGCATTTGCTCATTTACATAGAAAAAGTATGTCTTGTTTCAGTTAGCCTGTCACTACTGTAACCTCAGATTGCTGTTTTTGTCTGAAACTTGTGGAGCATGATGTACCCTTCTGCTGCAAATTCACATTCTGAATTCTGCAATGCTTTTCTGCTTACCTAGATTGTAAAGAATGACTATTTGAGTTACTATCCAGATCCTGTCTGCAAAATAATTGCCTAGAATGGGATAAATTTAGCAAAATCCATTTGATTCGTTTCAACAAGTCATCGAGAGCCAATTATTTGTCCTCTATGCTCGATGTGAACAAAAAAAAAGCTCTTGAACTGTATTTTAATTCTTTTATGCTTTTGGCTGCTGCCATGTGATTGGCTGACTGCAAAATTCTATCAATAAGCTGGTGTACCAGTATCAAATTAGCTTGTGATGTGCATATATTATTATATATAGCCATGTGTCCATATCTAATACTGCATTTCAATATCATCATATAAAATCTACAGGAAATATTGTGGTTACTAGTGTTGGCTCAATATAATACTAAATAACAGGGCTCATATTTCTGTTATTATCTGGAAAACTAAAGACTGCGTGTTTATAGCCTAGCTAGATGATTTATAACAACTGCCCTGAACATTCTTTTCCTTATTTAAGTCTCTGATGCTTAATTTTTCAAGTCTATATCCTGATTTGTGCAACATTGTAATAAATTCTTAATGACACAGATAACTCATTCCTAAAACAGCTCAAAAAAAGAAAGTACACACCGCAAGACTGGATAAGAATGCAGATTTTTCTCTGTCACTGTTTATAGAAGTGGCTATTTGTCAGAGGAAGTGTTCACACATTCGAGTATTTCACTGAATACACAGAGTTATTCAAAGCTTTGCCACCTTGTTTAGCAAAGTGTTTCCTAAAGCAATCCTAATAATGCCTGACCTTGTCTGGTTCAGTAAAGCTCTATCTGACTAGTGAATTATTTTTGTATTCCGTATGTCGACAGACTAAATATGCAGGACTTTTGCAAAGTGCTTCAGTAATAACTGTAATAGTTAGACTCTTGACTGCAGGTCAAGTGTAAGTCAAGGGTTTATTCTGCGTATTGCTGAAGAGTTTATTGAACACCATGAATAACATGGCTGGAAGTAACATCGATGACACCAATCATGGATAAAAATGTTTTATTGTGCATCCAGATCAGACTGTACATACTGTAGTTTGTACATAAGTGTGCATCTGTACACATTAGGGGTGTAACGGTACACAAAATGTACAGTTCGGTTCACTTTCGGTACGGTTGGGGGAAAGAAATGCAAAACATAAAATTGCATAAAATTTCTTTTTTTTAGAAAATGCCTACTTGGTTAAATAATTTATCCAAAATTTATACAAAATTTCTTTTTTTTAGAAAATGCCTACTGGTGAGACCTGCGATGTTGTATGGTTTAGAGACAGTGGCATTGAGTAAAAGACAGGAGGTGGAGCTGGAGGTAGCAGAGCTAAAGATGTTGAGGTTTTCGTTGCGAGTGACGACAATAGACAGGATTAGAAACGGGTTTATTAGAGGGACAGTGCATGTAGGACATTTTGGAAACAAGGTGAGGGAGGCAAGATTGAGATGGTTTGGACATGTGCAGAGGAGGGACATGGGGTATATCAGTAGGAGAATGCTGATGGAGCCGCCAGGAAGTAGGAAAAGAAGATGACCAAGGAGGCGGTTTATAGATGTGGTGAGTGAAGACATGCCCACATTTTTCCAGTGTAAAATTGTAGTGAAAATGTAAATGCAGTACAATGGTACAATGGTACTGTATGGTATTATACAATGAGTTTAGACGTATATGCACAAATGACAGATTGTAGATTTAAATGTAACTGACAATTAATAATAATTGATATATTACAAATAAACCAAACACTGACTTAATTTTTTTCCCCAAATTTTTTTTGCCCACTGTTTTTTGTGGGGTGGAGGGTATAACATTTTCTTTAGGACTAAACCATCTAATGTCAGTTTAAGTAAAACATGATGTGTGTTTCGAAAAGATTTTCAGAAATCGTACCTTAAAAGAGAATGTCAGGTGCCTGATGAATATTAATAGGTGGAAAGTTGCAAATCGTTATTGCACAAACGCAGGAGGCTTTTGTTCTTTGACAATTTTAAAACCCGATTTAAAACAAAGCCTGTCATGCATTTTGTGCTGTAAAATTAGTGAGCTGTTAAGAGAGTTAACAACCAGCAAATGAATTGTGAAAAAAATAATAATTCATTTGGACACCCAGTCCAGTGATACATCTGGAATAAAAAAAAAACAAAAAAACAAGGTATTGATTTTTTCTGGCATTCTGATCGTATTACCACCAGACTACTGAGTGTCCAAATAACATTGGTAAACTGGGGTTCAGTACAAGCTAAGATTTATATAAGCGTAATAATCAAAGAATGATGATCAAAAATCTAATTGACAAAATTTCCAGGTTACCATTTGTCAATATAAAATTACTAAACAATTTGAAACTGTTGTAGTAAGATATGCTGTTATTGTTACATTTACACTTATAGACAAAAATTGGTGGAGACTTGACCATTAGATTTGTGTGGTTGTGGACATTTTTTTCTAATTTTGTCACAAGGATGTTAGTAAAGTCAAGTATTAATGTAGGGTAAGAAGGGTACAGTCGGAGTTCCAATTCATTCCAAAAGGTGTTCCATAACTTAAAGAAAGAGCTATATAACTGGCCACACAAGATCTTTTCCAACCCTTGGAAAGATATCTTAATGAAGTTGGTCGTTTGCACAGGGGCAGTTTCAAGCTGAAACAGCTTTGGGGCTCGTAGTTCAAGTGAATGAAAAATGTAATGCTATCTCATCTAAATACATCCTATATAATGATGTGATTCCAACTTTGTGGTAACTGGTGAGTGAATAACTCTGATTATCTCTTCATTGTGATGGCTAGATGGCTGGATCAGCTGATGGCTGGATCTCCAAAACTGCAGCTCTTGTGGGATGTTCCTGGTCTGCAGTGGTCTGTATCTATCAAAAGTTTTCCAAGGAAGTAACAGTGGTGAACCGGCGACAGGGTCATAGGCAGCCAAGGCTCATTGATGCATATGGGGAGTGAAGGCTGGCGTGTGTGGTCCAATCCAACAAACAAGCTTCTGTTGAAGAAGTTAATGCTGTTAATGCTCAACGGGTCAGGACTGTTTTGGCAGCAAAAAGGGGACTAACACAATATTAGGCAGATTGTCATAATGCTATGCCTGATCGGTGTGCCGCACTGTCAGGGAGCCTACTGCCACGCCCTCTTCGCGGCTCAGCCACTCCCAGCACTAATCGCAGACACCTGTCCCTCGTTACCATTTCCCTTGATAAGTTCCCGTTCCGACCTCACTCGCTGTCGGATCTACTCAGTCATGTTAGTGATCTACCGGATTCCAGTCCGCCAGCATTCCCCGCTGGTTAATGCTACTTGTTCCCAGTCACAGGATTATACTCGCGTTACGAACCGTACTCGCGGTATGGATTATACCGTCCCTACGGATTATACCCGCATTCCGGATTATCCCCGTGTTACGGTTCATAACTCTCCCGGACTTGTGTTTATGTTTTGTCTCTCAATAAACAATGATTGAGTTACTCCTGCTTCCTACGCATGGTCACTGCCGTGACACGTACCTCTCACTTTCCAAGCTAGTTTTTTCTTTGCCATTAGGAAAAACTATTCCACCTCAGACTCAGACTCAGACCACCAAATACAACAGATCTAAAACATGACCACAACTGACTCCATTTTACAAACATGACAATCGATTTCTTGCTTGTTATATTGTATTGCTTCTTTGTCCTGATTGGACCTGTTGTCTCATGGTGTCAATTGCTCGTTTGCTCAATTGCTTGTCATTGATATCCTGTTTGCTGTTTACCTTGACTTGTTGCCTGTTTTGGAGAATCAGTCTAAACCTGATTCTTATTTGGTAATATTCTATTGTGTTTATGAAATTATGCTTTAACCTGCCCATATATATATATAAATATATATATATAAAGTCTATACCAGTGAAGAGATGTGTAGACATTGTTGAAAAGTACAAGTAAATAGTTATAAGGCTATTGCAGTGAAACATGTGCCAGACATTGTAAAGATACAACAATTAGATAGTTATAAGGCTCTGGCATTTCAAAAATAATGTGTAAGCTGAATAAACAAGTACACACTATATATATATATATGTGTGTGTGTGTGTGAAATAATAGGCAGGATGTACAGTAGGGTATATAACATATATACTGTATGTGGTGCTCAAAGATTCAACATTTTAGGATTTAATAATTGCCTAGTAAATAACAACAAAAACGAATATCGGTCTATTAATATATTTTTAACCATTTGATACTGCATTATTAATATTGTTTTGCTCCAAACTGTTTCTTAGCTTAATGACAGTCTCTTTTACCAGTTTTGCCAGTGCTTGTTTATAATTCCAGACACTGTTTCAAATAGATAAGGTATGTAAACCTTCTGATCCAAACTTCCGTTTTTTTTTATTATTCATCCTTTTCTTTTTTTTACAACCTATATTTTTTGTAAAAAAAAGAGCTGTGCTTCGATGGTGACTAAACTGCAAAAAGACTCAAACTCTTGAGCAAGAAAAGTCCTGAAAAATACCTCCACAGTGATGGTTGTCTTGTTTAAGCATTCATGTAGCATATGGAGTAAGTGATCATTTTATCCTCATTCAGTCAAGATGGAGTGTTAAATAGAAAATCGGATTTTTACTTACCTGAAATTATTTACTATAAAAGTGCTCAAAGATCTTTTTAAGGCTCCTATTCTCTAGGCTCAGGCGATTAACATTGACCTAAATGAACTTTGACAGTGTTCTACCTTTGAATTTCCTAAAAGATAAATTGGAATGGTTTAGTGTGAGAGTGTGGTGTGCGTGTGTGTGTGTGTGTGTGTGTGTGTGTGTGTGTGTGTCGGTGCACATGCTATATTCATCCGCATTAATGGATCGACTCAAGTTTTTCATTTGCAAGCACTATATGTAATAATTGCATAGCTTACAGCTGCATGCTTTTTTGTCCCAGGTGAATCTGGTGCTGGATGATGGTCGCTCTCTGGGACTGATGATCCGTGGAGGAGCTGAATACGCTCTGGGGATCTACATCACCGGTGTTGACCAAGGTTCAGCAGCAGAGTGTGGGGGGCTGAAGGTAAAGCCTCACCTAATCCTCCCTAAAAAAAAAAAACTTTTTTTTTACTTTAATTAAATTCTTTACTTCCAGCGTTGACTTCCAGAATACTTCTCAAGTGCACAAATTCACTGTTTTGAATCTTTTACGTTTCTGATGTATCTCAGAGTTATCTCACTACACATGCTCTACATCTTTCATTTCTTTTGCATCGTCACTGCCTCCCACTGACAACTGAGCTTCAATTTTTCGCTCCCTTACTTCCAGCCCCACCATTCATCTTCTCTGTTTGATCCAATCTTCCGTTGATGTGCTCCTCTGTCAGGACTCTGTGATAAAGGAAACACATTGTGTGGTTAGAGGCTGTTTGTGTATTGTGTGTGCACCGGCCTATACAGGTGTCTAGCCGATGTTGCACTCACATCAGTCAGCTTGGATGTGTCTGTTAGACCCACCCAGACTCTGCAGTTGGATTCGGAATCAGCCTGGCACTACGCAGCTCCATGTCACATGTTTCTTTGGGACAGTCAGGATTTTAGATATATTTAACACCTCTGTTTGTTTTTTAAAGCACCAATTTATGATTCTTAGAGTCCTCTACTACAGTTGCACTAAAAATGTGTGTGGGCAGCCTGGGAAAAAACTGTCATCTGGTCAGATTTGTGCAATTTCTGAGATCTTCAGACATTTACACTTTCCCAGAGCTTTCCCAAGTCTATGTTTCTATTTTTCATGCCTCAGGTGCAGTACTTACTCCAAAATGTGGCTCCTACTTCTACATTT
This sequence comes from Silurus asotus, assembly GCA_024362625.1. Lineage (NCBI taxonomy): Eukaryota > Metazoa > Chordata > Actinopteri > Siluriformes > Siluridae > Silurus > Silurus asotus. The sequence goes on from MU563656.1 coordinate 8,858,700, forward strand.
ATAACCAGATCTACTATGGAAAATGCTTTATTCCTACATTTTACAGAGTTGATTAACAATAGAAAATGAGTCCTGACTGTGATTATCAGCATCATCTACTGTAGATCTGTCTCTGAGGTGAAATTCACTCCACTGATCTCTGTTCATGGTAACATCGAAAGGGAAATAATTACTGATTTACACGCTTGTTTTTTATTAACAATTTTCTGCTTTTAATTATGCAAAGTGAACAGTTGTACAGATACAAAATTTTATTTAGATTCTATTTTATAGAGCACTATAGAGAACAACTGAACTTGACCTGAAGTGACAATTAAACAATGACAAATTGTTAGTTGTGGTCGTGAAAAAACAACCAAAACAAAAAAAACACATCCTTGGCTGCATTGCAGTTTCCTGGATCACAGATATCAGAAGTTATTACTGTCGGAAAAAGACTTTTATCTATTGCATGACACATCTTTAAGACTTTCTCTTCTGTTCTTTTGTGATATGCGTTCCAGTCGTGAGTGTGTGCAGTGCAGCTGAGTAACAATGCTGTGTAATTTACTCAGACAACCTGCCTTTATTCCATTTTCACAGCACATTGCTTCTCCATTTGTGGCTTCGATTCGAGATGAATCTCATCATTACAGAGGGTCATGGAAATTTCAGGCTTGTGAAGGAATGGGTGTTTTCTTTGGAGCCAGACGTTTAGATTTTAAATGATCAGAAGATCAAGCTGTGTGGGGGGGTTTTTGTTGTCACAGCCATATAAAGCTCTCTGTGTGTGTGTGTGTGTGTGTGTGTGTGTGAGAGAGAGAGCTTTGAACATTTTTGTTATGGTGTTATGGAAACACAGCTCACACACCTGCAAGAAGAAAAAACTCTCTAAGGATTCATCTAATTGGCATTGTGTTTGTATAAACATGAGCACAAACACTCGCTCGCTTGTATTCACACTAGAACATTTAGTTCATTGGATGACACACACACACACACACGAAAGAGGTGGGTACCTCTCCTGGGGTGGGTACAAATCAGTCCAACGGAAAAGCAAGAAGTCACTGCCGGGTGATGTCACGACCAGGTACCTATAAAAGCACATGCCATTGAGATGGTATTCGCTTCTGTTTGTTTAGGAAGCGCCCTGTGTGTGTTTGTTTTTGCCGCAGGTAAGTACCGGTAAATCAGTAAAAATATAAAAATAAATAAATACATGGAAAAGCAAGATAAAGGCAAGTGGTCTTATACTAGTGATGTCCGTTCCAACATCACTAGACACAGACACAGCCTATGTGTATCTTGTCGGGGAGCGGAGCATGCTTTGTTGGCTCTCCATGGAGCCAACTGCTCACACTGTAGATGTACTAAAAAACGTGGGGTTTGCTGAAGGATTCAAGATAGGCTTGTCCCTTTTTCCGTCCTCACCTGACAGATCCAGCACCTTCTGACAGATTTCGGAAGCCCACACTTTGGCACTTTCTTCCCCTGGGAAGAGGGTGCGGCGCTCTGACAGGGACAGAGCCATCGTCCTGAATGCCGTCGTAGTGGCCACTGGCCTGTTCGGCGATTGTTTCAGCACTTCCTCCCTCGTCGCTCTAGTGGGGCTGCACGGTGGGCGCAGCTTCAGGCCAGTATGAGTGAGCATCAGGAGGACCGGAAAGTCAGCGTTGCAACTCGTACTCCCCTAGGTCGAAACCTAGAGAGATGTCGGATCTGAGGACCGTCATCTTTATTAAGAGGGCTTATTAAGAGGGAATCTCACTGGGGGGGTGTATGCTTTAGCACATGGCCCACGCCTCTCCTTAGTGCCCTCGGCAGATCAACCTGTTAACTCTGCCACCTCCGGTGCTTGAAGGCACAGCAATTTTCAGCGAGTGACGTTGCACATTTCTGTTTATACGATTACACACGTGGTTCAGAGCGTGGTCACACAGAGGTGTTCCCAAAGCGTTGTCGACGTAGCGACTCGTTCCCTATGGCAACCATGGTTACATACGTAACCTGGAGACTTTCCTAATCACCTTATCATCATCATCATTTCTCTGCTTGTGTTCTATATAGTGGTTGTTCAGCCTGGATACATTCATTAGATAACTAAATTTGATGTGAAGTTCAGTTACGAGCGTGACACAAACAGTAATGGCTTCTTGTTACTTAAGTACATGTCAGAGCCCAAATTTCTTTACTTCTACTTGAGTAAAAAAGTGTAGTCGGTACTTAAACCTTTACCAGAGTCTTTTAAAACATGAGTATCTGTACTTCTACTTTGGTGAAGCATGTGTGCACTTTTGGCACACACAAACAAAATGAATTGATTACATTAGTACAACAAACAAATCTGTAGAAGATTAGAGTTTTACAAGTTCAGGAAAACGAAGCTCACTGGCTCAAGACCTGTGTGGGTTCTGCCCCAAACTTTTATCACAAAGTTGGCAGCACACAATTATATAGGTTTCTGTGGAAGTGGAGCAATAAAATTTTCCTGCACGTGGCCTAGGAGACCCAAAACTGTTCCAGCATGACAATGCCTGCTGTGCACAAAGCGAGTTCCATGAAAATATGTTTTTCATTCGGAGTGAAAGATAATTACTTAAATATACCCGAACCCTATTGAACACCTTTCGGATGAATCGAAACACTGACTGCACCCCAGGCCTCCTCCCCTCACCCACATCAGTGCCTGACTTTACAAACACCCTTGTGGCTGACTGAGAATATATCTAAACAACTACACTTCAAAATCTAGTGGAACATCTCCCCAGAAGACTGGCAGTTATAAAAGCAAAAAAGGTATGGGAACGCTTTGAAAATCCTTAAAAAGAAGGATCAGCTTTTACCATAGATTTAAGGCTTTGATTCATATAGTACAATAAAATAAGGTCTCACACACGTGACAATGGTGGTCTAGGTTTTGCTTCAATCAAACTTAAGTGTTTGTTGTTCTGTGTTTCTTGATTTCAGAGGCCAGGTGTCATGTGAATTGTACCTGCCAGACCATGTCCTTGGATTTTACAGTTTCTTCAAAAGGAATACATAATTAAGCTAAACATTATTAAGTTCAATAATGTGTAATGCTAGTTTTATACATTCATATCTCAAACAGCAGAAGTGAGGTATAAAATGGTAGGAAACCTGCAAGGAGCCTTTAATTGAAGCTTGGGACAGAATGTGATAATGAGGGCAAGTGTTCAAACAGCCTACAAGTCAATCACTGCAACTAATGAAGCAACTAATGAAGTGTATTTCATTAGAAGGTTGTTAGCAAATAGATTTAATTTTGAAATCAAAAACAGTCAAAGAACCAAACATCATTTTATTACAATTCAGAAATTCAAATGTAACTAAAGATGCCACATTTACATACCACACCATGTTTACCAAGTAATAGTGTTGTATCATCAGAATTTGTATATTGGGTCATGATTCATTTGTTTGTACTGCAACCTATTTTATGAGACAACAGCAGTTGTCTATAAGGTGTTTAATACAAACCACTAAAGTTTTAATCAAAGGGAAACATATATAAGGTTCAGGGTGACTTCCATTTCATGAGAAAGCCATCTTGCTGCTTTGTGATTTGCTTGCTCTGCTGAAAAGTGCATTGATCAGTTTTCATCTGCCATTTTTGTCAGCGATGTACGGAATAATGATTCAGATACTCTGGATACTTAAGACTTTGGCTCAGACAGGTTGTTCTGCAGCCAGGGAAAATCACTGGTGTATTTAAACAGCTCTGCTAGATGAAGCAAAATGATTAATTTTTAATGAATGTTCTGACGATCGGGTTGCATCTGTAATTAGAAATCTTTTTGCCTGCAACTGACACAAAAAAATTCAAAAAGACATTAACACAATCACTCATATATACAACTTCATTCAGAATTACAAGGAATCCCTTGCACAAGCCAAAAGCTGACTTGAAAGCAGACATAATAGGTATGTCTTGCATTAGAATTAGCTCTAATATTTTGGGTGTGGTTTTACAGCTGAGCCTTCAGATTATCCAATGATGGATAAAGGATAAATAGAGGAAAATGTGTGGCAGTGGACAGCATGAACCCTGGTCGTGACAGATCTGGAAATGAGCAAGCAAGCCCCTGATCCAGGACACTTGACATTTGGAGTGATGGCAACGCTGCAGCCAGAGCAGGAAAGTTTTACACATAGATTTATATTAACAGGCCAAATAGAAGGGCTTTCTATTTTCTATTTTCTAATTCAGAGAAAAGGTGCTTTATACTTGTCACATGTATTTTATGGTATAGTGACATTCTTTCCTTGCGTAACCAAGCGATGTTAGGAAGCTGGGGACAAAGCACAGGATCAGCCTTGTTACTGCACCCAAAAGGGTTAAGGGCCTTGCTCAAGGGCCACAGCTTGGCAATACCATTGCTTAAACCCCTGATCTTTTCATCAGTAACCTAGAGCCTTGCACAATGAGCTACCACCTCCCCAGGTTTTCACATATCCCAGCTTGTAAGGAAGCTATGGTCAGAGCACAAGTTTAGCCATGTGACCATATCCTTGGAGTACAGAGGGTTAGGGGACTTACTCAACGGCCCAACTATGGCAGCTTGGCAGTGCTGGGGCTTGAACCCTTGGTCTTCTGATTCGGTAACCAAAAACCTTAACAACTGATCCACCAAAGCCCAAGAATAGTTTGGTCTATACAGTTATAGGAGGTTATATTACATCCCAAATTAAATACATAGTGTCTATAGTATTTGATCATTTTATTTGGCAACACATAGCTGGACTTTTTGTCACACAAAATGTTTGATTCAGAGCAGTTAATTCTCTCCATCTATTATCTAATAGGGGGTCCCCTGGTGGTCTAGTGGTTAAGATGCATCGTCTCAACGCTGCATCTTCGGTCTCGATCGGTCTCGATCCCCGGTCAGGGAACCATCCCCAGCCACTCTCAGTGCCGGTCCCAAGCCCGGATAAATTGGGGAGGGTTGCGTTAGGAAGGGCATCCAGCGTAAAACATGTGCCAAATCAAACGTGCAGAGGGTCCGCTGTGGCGACCCCTAACGGGAGAAGTCGAAAGAAAGTTTATTATCTAATAGAGAAGTTACCAATAAGGGGAAGCTCAAAAAATAGCACCTGTTGTGTTGTATGCCAAGGAAATATGAGTAGATTATTTTTAAGGCACCAGTATGCTACTATTAGGGATGAAGTTGAAGACGATGACGATGATGTACATCTGGGACGGCTGTGATGGATGGATTTAATCCCGTCGCCTCAATAAAGATTATGAGCATTGTTCTCCACAGGCCATTCCGGTGTATGTGTCAACACATTACGCGCCTCATTCTTTTACGTCCAGCCGTTGTTCCTGTAGGATAAGGCAGGAAATAGATAGTTGTAAAATGCTAGAGGTCTTAATGGTTAATGCCTCCCATAGACTGTTAATGAGATGTAATAATGAGGTCACACAGCGGGAGCTCAGCTGGATCATTGGTGTCGGGATGCACATTGTCTCGCATACACACTCAAATGACATCATGCACATCAGGGTATAATGGTGGTCAGACAAACACATTCCTGTGTTTTTTCTTTTCTTTTGTACCCCAGCCATTTGCAAATGTTTTGTCAGCATTTGCCATATGTTTGTGTTGGACCTTTACACGGATTTATTGCTTCCAGATATCTTTTTATTTGTTATTTCATGATTTATTTTATGAACATGAACTAATAAAACCATTTTACAAAGGTGAAGGACAAAGTCAAGGTAGAAAAAACAATTTAAAAAAGGATGCTTGAAGATCTTTTAAAACCTATTAAACTTAAACAACTCAAATTCTTAAAACTAAACATAATATACACAATATAGACAGAGGTATTAGGACACCTGACTTTTCTTTCTAATTTTTCCAGAAGAGTGGAGGTTAATATACCTGCAAATGACGACTTAGTGTGAAATGAAACGTTCAAAAAGAACAAATATTAGCCATGTCAGGTGTCCATAAACCTTTGTTCATATACAGTGGGGTAGCACACTATTTACATCTGGATCTCCCAAATATGGTTTGCTTTCTGTGTTGGACAAGATTAAGGGAGGTAGCATGCTGATCGTAGCTTGTGCAGTGAGCACTGGCTAAGTAAACAATAAATCACACTTAATATGAAGTTGTTATTTGCAGTGTCTGGAAGTAGGCAGGTACTGTCAGAAGATCTGAAGGAACAGACTGATGCTGTCATAGTGGCTGGGAGAGTGAGTGGGCTTGGTCAGGGTATCTGTAGGACTGGGCAAGTACTGTTAGAATGTCTGTGAGCAAGGTAGAGGTACTGTCGGAAATCTGTGGGGCAGATGTTTGCAGTTGGAGTGTCTGTGGTATTGGACACGTATAGTCAGTATGTCTGTAAGCATATATAGCTACTTTCAGAGTATCTCTGGGGGTGGACAGTTATTACTGTCACAGTGGACAGGTCCTGTCAAAGTACCTGTGGGAGTGGACAAGTGCTGTCAAAGTGGACAGATACTGTCAGAGTGTCTGCAATAGTGGACAGGTCCTCTCAGGGTGTTTTGTTGGAATGGACAGGTAATGTCAGAGTGTTTGTAATTGTGGCAGTTATTCTCAGAGTATCTGTGGGAGTGGATAGTTACTTTCGGAGTGTCTGTGGAAGAGAACAGGGGATGTCAGATTGTCTGTGGAAGTGGACAGTTGCTGTCAATGTGTCTGTGAGAATGGACAGGTGCTGTCAGAGTGCCTGTGGGTTGACAAGTGCTGTCGAAGTGTGTGGGAGTGGACATTTGTTGTCAGTATATATGTGGGAGTAGATAGTTACTGGCACAGTGACTGTGGGAGTGGACAGGTCCTTTCAGGGTTTCTGTGGAAGTGAACAAGTGCTGTCAAAGTGTTTAAGGATTTGGACAGTCACTATCAAAGTATCTGAGGGAGTGAGCAGGTGCTGTTAGAGTGTCTGTGGAAGTGGACAGTTATTCTCAGAGTGTCTGTGGGAGTGGATTGTTACTTTTAGAGTGTCTGTGGAAGTTTACAGGTGCTGTCAGATTGTATGTGAAAGTGGACAGTTGCTGTCAAAGTGTCTGTGGGTGGACATGTGGTGTCAAAGTTTCTTGAGTGGACAGGTGCCATTAGAATATATATGGGAATGGATAGTTACTGTCACAGTGACTGTGGGAGTGGACAGGGGCTGCCAAAGTGTCTCAGGAATTGGACGGTTGCTGTCAAAGTATCTGTGGGAGTGGACAGGTGCTGCCAGAGTGGTTGTGGTAGTGCCAAGGTCTGTCAGAATGTCTGTGAAAGTGGACATGTCCTGTCAAAGAATCTGTGTAAGCAGGTGGTGTCAGTGAAAGTGCCTGCAGAAGGGGCTGGTGGAGGAAGGAAACAAACATATTTAGAAAACTCTGCAGCTCTGTCTTGGTTCTTTAAGGTGCCCTGCCTTTGCCCTCTGTAATTATATACTCAATATATGGCATGGCTGCCAGGTTAAAACATTTGATCTATTGCTTGACTTAAGTACCATAACGTTGTTCAATTTGGAATTGTCTATGCACAGAAGCAGTCTTAACCCTGCAAATGCAAAGCATTTCAATTAAAGAGGCTCATAATTCATAAGGTAAAAAAAAACAAAGCTGTGGTTAAAAAAATAAAAGGGCCTTTTTGGTTTCATTTGTTCGGCTGAAAGGAACGTGATTATATTGAAGCTCAGTTAGATGAAACTGTGATCTGCATTCTGAAATTGAAAGTGCATCTGTCATTGTATTAACAGTCCCAGGATTCAGTCATGGTTTGTCACTGGGCCACATGGGGAACGAGCGCTACACAGATTGCATTCTGTTGGGAACATACAGTCATTGTTTTGGAACTGTTTGACAATTTGCAAGCTATAAAGGAATCGTCTTTCTTAGGTAAAATAAACCTGAATTTGTTACTGCACTCCCTTTGCTCTGTGAACAGCTCTCCGATTTATGCCTCAACACTTTCCTAAATCACAAAAACGTGAGTAAGAGGACTGAGCTGATTTCATCATATCTGTCGATCACAGAGCAAAGGGGAAAGGATGGAAATGTCAGGGTTCTGTGGTTCAAAGAAAAGGCTTTAAATTCATCTTACCATTTTCTCTAGTGTGTGGGTGTGTATGTTTGAGTTCTAACATGAAAATACTAACTATACTGTTGTGCCAATGTTCTGTCCCATTCATACAGTATATTAATACAGCCAGCCTTTATGTAACTGAAAGTAATTCCAGTGGACATCCCCAGGAAAATTATCATTTAAGATACAGTAACACAGTACTGACAATATAAATGGTTTATATATGATTGTATAGCCTGGGCAGCCTGAAGCTTTAGTTAAAAACAATTTAGTTAAAATTTAATTAAAATATAATCCAATTTTTGCCTACCCCAGTACTAATGTAATCAAGTCTATTAAGGACCTGTATGTAGCTTAATTTCCTATTGGCCCACCTTTGTGAATGCTTTGTACAAGTACAATCACATACAGGCATCTGTTGAACTCAGAAGCAAAGTATGGGTCATATTATTATTAGTATTTTTTTTTTGGACAGCTATCTGGAAGAAGTATTATGCCTTTAAAACTAGCACATTGATTATGGACCCCTTGAAGATAGAAAATATGGACTGAGAAAAGAGGATGACTTTATTTTGCCTATTGTATTTGAATGTTGCATTAAAATAATTAGTCAAAAAAGTACAATTTAGAGAGATGAGTATATTCAGAGTGGGCTACTTTAAATGATATAAACTTTCCATTTGGAAAGTTGGCTTTTTATACACATTTGGTAGATTTCCTGTACCTGATATTCAGCATATGTAAATCACCTCTGTGTTTTTTTTGTGTAAAAGTTGCAGATCCCAAAAGATCTCAGTTTTTTAGTCCGAATGAGCAAAGAACTATAGGTCAACCGATTCATTGGTTTTGTCGATTAATTGGCACTGATAGATGATTGCTGGAACTATCAGCTATTGGCAAAAATCCATACAGATAGTTTTTCCGGGTAGCATCCATTGCATGGGCACATGAGAAGGTCCCCTGTCATTATAAGAGCAACCACTAGAAGCAAATCACTTATGCTACCTGCTGTTTTTACACGAGACTAGATGCTGCACAGAAAGAGCTTGGTGCATGGAGAGTGCTATATTATATTTATTATTTATATTCAATTATTTGTATAATTCTAATGATTAATATATTAAAATGTGTCTTTTTTATATATATTTTTTATAATAGATTTTAGAACTATTTTACATGAAGTGTTTGTTTGTTTTTTAGTCCACTTTGCATTTTTTCAACATCGGTTAATTAATTGGTTATTGGCAAGTATGATCCATCTACGCTATCGGTATCGGTAAAACCGGTCCACCTATACAAAGAACAGTTTTTTTACATTACAACAGCAGTTCTAAAGCAACCAATATACAGTGTCCAGGTGAGATTTTCCATTAAAGAGAGCTTATTTTTTTTAGAAAAACAAACCGTTTTTTTTTTTGTATCCATGTGAGATCCACATCAGCTGAAAATCAGTCACAAGTGTGGAAAGCTCCAAGCAAAAGAAGTATCAGGATGAATCAGATAGATGAGAAGCGCAAGAGGAGCAACCGCAATAAAAGTGTGACAAAATCTGGCATCCCATCAGGATGTAAGAGAAGAAAAAAAAAACAGAGAACAGAATATTTGGTATACCATCATGCTGCAGTGTTTTAAAGGGTGTACACGGATCAGAGTGCAAGTACACAGGCTGTAGCAGGTCTTTGCTACAACAGCATAGCTAAATACCAGAAGGAAACACCAGCATCAGGGCACCCTGATATAAGAAGCATCCTGCTATTCTACCGTCATCAAACCTGAGTGATCGCATAAGAGGACACTCTTTAAGCATTTATTAATAACATTATCATTGAAAAGGTTGCTAATTACCCTTGAGGCTTTTCTCGGGTTACAGAAAGTCAACGCAAGAATCAATCCAGAGTCAAAATGAGTATGCATGCTTTTACATTGAAATTTGCATTTGCGGCATTTAGCAGACGCTCTTGTCCAGAGCGACGTACAAAAGTGCTTTGAGTCTCTAGCAATGAATAAATCTACAATGGTATGCTAGATTACAGAATTAATATAAATGAGACTATAACTCTTATTTTTTACAAAGCAAACTTGGAAAGTGCTTATTTAATTGTTTCAGGAAGAGGTAGACCTTCAACCTTTGTGCAAAGATAGCCAGGGACTCCGCTGTTCGGACATCTAGGGGATGTTCATTCCACAAATTTGCTACCAGAACAGAGAAGAGCCTTGAAGTATACTTACCTCTCATTCTGAGAAAAGGTGGTACCAGTTGTGCTGGAGGATCTCAGACAGCGTGGTGCAGTACAGAGTGTGATTAGGTCTCTGAGGTAAGATGGTGCTGGTCCATTTTTGGTCTAGTAAGCAAGAATCAGTGTTTTGATACGTGCAGCTACTGGAAGCCAGTGATGGGAGTGCAGCAATGGGGTGATTTGGGAGAATTTGGGCAGATGGAACACAAGTCGTGCAGCTGTGTTTTGGATCATTTGCAGTGGAAGAATAGCGTCCAGATGAAGACCTGCCAGACCAGCACTCTAGAATCAACTGAGTTAAGTAGATATAAAGAGTCAGAATCCAACCTTACCAGAAGATAGTAGATTCAAGATAGAGCTAAAGCTTTAATCTCCAGAAGGTTCTTTCATGCATGCAGTATATTTCTTATTTGATTGGGTGTATGTCAGTGAACCACCAGCCATGCCTTCCTCCTACACTCGGCACACTCGCACTGCCTCGCCCTCCTACTAATTACCTTCACCTGTCTCCAATCTACTCTCCCCTTTATAAGACCCATATTTCCACTTGCTCACCGTCTGATCTACGGTTCACACTGGCGATCATCTAAATATATACTATATACTAAAGCTTCTGCCTCCTGTACTCAGACTAATAAAGCGTTTGCCCGTACTCTGGTCTCCGACTCTTGATCCATGTGTGACAGTGTAAATGATTTTTTCTCTTACAACATTGCAATTTTTATAAGCATATACTAATGAATTTTTATAATGCAATGGCATTTATAAACCCGCTTTTGACGAAACCTAACATATAGGGAACAACAAACTCCCTTATATTCCTGACTTTTCAGACTTTGTATAAGAAAATGTATTAAATAGTAAATGTGAAAATGCAATTTAAAAAAATTTCATTAAAAATTATTTGTTACACTTATTTTAGCAAGATAGTTATTTCTAGAAATAAATATATGAAATCCTATTAATAAAATTGTGTATGATCAGCGTTACTGAGCCATGGGTGCTCACTACGGTTCATTTAATTTTGGAACAGCTGTTTAGAATATATTCACCTTAACCATTTATGTTGCCTTTTTTCCCCAGATTACAGCTTCTTAAATTCGTGAATGTAAGAATGCAAGAATAAGGGAGATGTGCAGACCTGCAGTAACTACAGGAGAATAAAGTTGATCAGTCACACCATGAAGTTATGGGAAAGAGTAGTGGAGAGAAGAGGTGACCATCTGTGAGCAACAGTATGGTTTCATGCCAAAGAATAGCACTACAGAAGCAATGTTTACTTTGAGAATGTTGATTGAGAAGTATAGAGAAGGTCAGACGCAGTTGCAATGTGTGTTTGTGGATTTAGAGAAAGTGTACGACAGGGTGCCAAGAGAGGAGTTGTGGTATTGTATGAGGAACTCTGGTGTGTCAGAGAAGTATGTGAGGGAAATGTGCAGTAGAAACGACTACTGGTTAAGGTGGAGTTGGGACTGCATCAAGGATCAGCTCTAAGCCCTTTTCTGTTTGCAGTGGTGATGGACAGATTGACGGACGAGGTCAGACAGGAGTCTCTGTGGACTATGATGTTTGGCGATAATATTGTTATTTGTGGTAAAAGTAGGGAGCAGGTTGAGAAGAGCTTGAAGAGGTGGAGGTACACGCTGGAGAGAAGGGGAATGAAAGTCTGTATGCATGACACAGACATAGCACATATTTCTCTGTCTTTCTAATACCTTTTACCACATGATCTGTTGCACAGCTGGATTTTCAACCATTCCTTGATTTCATTGCACATTGACCTACACCTGACCTTCTCATGCTCCTCAGGTGGGCGATCAGATCCTGGAGGTAAATGGGCGTAGCTTCCTGAGCATTCCTCACGACGAGGCGGTGCGTGTGCTCAAGGCTTCACGTCACCTAATGATGACTGTAAAGGATGTCGGGCGACTGCCTCACGCCCGCACCGTGGTGGGAGAAACCAAATGGATAGCCAGCTCCCAGATCACGGACAGCTCAGCCAGCAGCAGCGTAGCAGGGTGAGAAAAACAAATGAAGTGTTTTAACTTTTTTTATAGATTTTAGAGATGCGCTGTTACTTATGTAATGGAGAGTTTCAGTGTGTCTGTTTGTATGATCAATGGCTTAGTGCCTCGTTTAAGCACCAAATAATAGACATGATAAATCAGAGGTAGTGCCATAGTGTGATTAGAGATATATTTTAATATTAATTTTAAGCAATGAAGAACATTTGTGACATGGTTTTTACACCAGGACAAAAGTATTGGGACACCTGACCTTTTCTGCTTCAGTGGTTCTTCTTCAGAATGTTACCACTAAGCTGGTGAACCAGGTGTCTGCAAACCTTTGCCAATATAGTGTGTTATAGTGTATATATATATATAATACAGTTCAACATGAGAGTTATTAAACATTTTATCAAACCCATGTGCATCATTGCGTATGAATGCAAAATATTGTACACTATCTTTGCAATCATCACACTGTAACAAAGCAGCTTTACAAAAATCTTAATACCATTTTTTTTTTAATTCCTCATTAGCAAAGAAAAGAAAAAAGAGGATATTACTTGTCACATGTACATTACAGCACAGTGAAATTCATTCTCTACATATCCCAGTTTGTTAGGATGCTGGGTCAGAGCATAGGGTCAGCCATGATGGAGCACCCCTGGGGTAAGGGAATTGCTCAAGGGCAGCACTGGGGCTAGAACACCCAACCTTCTAATCAGCAACCCATATCCTTGATCAATGAGCTGCCATTTCCATTTAGTCCCTTTGACGACAAAGTAACCTAAAAAGGAACTTAAAACAGACTCAATCATTTTCAGAGAGAAACCAGACCATGAGATTATAAATCATTACTGTTCCACAGCTGTGTGCAACAAGTATAACAAAATATTGACAGTAGTTCGTGAACACGACCACCATACTAATATGAGCTTTTTAAACATGTACATACTTTCCCCAGGACAGAATTTATGTCTCCTGATAATTTTATTTCAACTCACAAGTCTGTAAAAACACATGGTTAATTTCCTAAAAAGTAATTATGTAATGTAGTTGTTATGGCACAGTAAATCCCTACAGGCTGAAAGAAGGTAATATTTAGTTCTAATGTCTAATATTTCCTCCATATTTGAGCCTTTTATCAATTCCACAAGCATTTTGTGTGGAGACTCACATGGGACATTGATATCACATATTTTCTGCTTAATTTTGAGAGTTTGTGTTATTTTTCCTTTTGTCTCTGCCTCTGTAAACAGCCTGTGGATGTTCAGGCCGTTTGTTTGTGCTTAAAAAATTGTCAATTCTATGCTTATACATGCTGATTTAATTTGAGTCCTGAAGCTGCTCTAAGGTTGAGTTTAAATCTCTATTTTAAAAGTAGGCCAAGTGATGGCAATTTCTCCTTCTATTCTTCTCCCTCGCCACATCCATGTAACCCCACAGCAACCCTTTGGTGGAAAAGAGTTGTGAAAATGCTGCGGCCCGTTTCTGGTGTTGCAGCTGTTTGCTTTACTGTATCATGAATTGAAGGATGAAACCCACATCAGTGCCTATATTCCTAAGGCAACTCCTAGGCTTTATTTTAAATTATGTGTGTCACCAGTAGTGGCTTATGCTCAGACAGGTAAGCTTTGTTATGCAGGTAAATAAACACGTGTATGTGTGTGCGTTTTTATTTCTTCCGAGAGGTGGTGGCTAAATTGCCCTTGGTGTCCAGTGCAAAGACGTTTCCCATAAATCTGAATGGAGCATGGGTAATGAAAGTTTAGGTGTAGTTGCAGGCCAGAGAAAATGCAAGTTGGCATTTTATAAAAGGGCCATTTATTAGCATTTTACTTGGCTCTAGTTGGAGTGCAGTACACCTATGCGGAACAGCCAATAATCCCCAGAGGACTAAGCACATTTGTACTGTTATGGTTTCATCAACACTGCAAAGTGAGGCTCATTATAATGCTGGAGAGGGAGTGCAGGATTCTCTTGTTTGCCGCTACACAGCAAATACTTGAACTTAAGGTCTTTATTCACACAGCTAATAAGGATCCTCAGCTTTATGCATCCCAAAGAACCAGTGTGTTGCAACAGCTATAGTATACAATAAAGTTTATACAGTATCTCACAAAAGTAAATACACCTCTTACATTTCAGCAACCGTTTCAGTAGACCTTCTCAAGGGACAATACTATAGAAATTAAACGTGAATATTTTTTTAAGTAGTCAGTGTGCAGCTTGTGCAGCAGTACAGATTTACTGTCCTCTGAAAATAACCCAACATACATCCATTATTGTCAAAATAACTGGCAACTTATAAAATATATAGTTATCCTTGTTAAAAAAGAAGCACTTTATAAAAGTTCAAACAAAAAAATCTAAAGACTTCAGAAGGGTAAATATAGAGTATTTACTACAAGATAATTAAAACAACTTTGTGTAGACAAGTAATAGTATGACCGTGAACATGGAGTATTGAGAAGGAAAGGAATTGCTCATGATCCAAAGCATACCACCTCATTTAATGGCATGGGTGTTTATAGCAAAGTGTATGAGGAAATATTAACTTTTTAGATTTAACCAAATTTTTACAGTTTTTTTTCAAAAATACACAACTTAGCAATAGTTTGGAGAAGAACTACATATGGTTGTAAACGTGTTGAAAAATTTTGGAATACTTTTATCTATATAGTGTACATGAAAGTAGTGCGTCTAATAATGGATAATGAATTGTATTAGGCGTAAATGGAAAGATTAAAAAAATATGGTATATTATTTAATCAATGCAAAAAGAACAATTTTATAGTAATATCATGGTGCCCAGAAGTAAAATCTAATTGGATGGTGAGTTCCCTGGCAGCTTACTAGCTGATTGCAGTGTGTGTCAATATAATTAAAGTATTTGTTATTCTTGTGCATGTGAACTGGCTTGGTTAGGTATATTTATATTTTTTCACACACTTTTGATTAGTTACTGGTTTTGAATTTTTAGAGTGCTTTCCTGCTAATGTATTTATATCTCATTATATCCTTTTTCTCCCGTAGTCTTTCTATGGATCAGGGGGCTTCAGCCTCAGGAAAGGTGAGTGCTGTGTTTCTTCATCTGAGCGCAACGTTCTCTTACGTTTCTCTTGTTAACACAACCGATTTTCACAGCGGTGCTGTTAAACAGAGGCATGTTTTTCACTTGTAATTACCTCACTGCAATTAGCACTACAGAGCTATTTTAAGTATTTGTGCCTCCAACAGTTTACAGTACAGTGTAAATGTGCTTTAAAGCAGACTCTCAAAAATCCTGTACATACATTAAAAGTAGAAAGAGCTTTTTTTGGTTTGAGTCATAAAATACCCATCTGCTATTGTGCTTCTCTACGCTAGCGTGTTGATATTGCGTCAGTAGAAATGAAGTTGTGGTCAAGTATAGTGGGTGTTTGTTCTGTATACTGTAATGTGTTTGCAGTAGTTCAATAAATAAAACAATGCCAGTATGATAGTGTTCTTGGCTAAATGATTAAAATGGGAATGGGGTTGCAGTGACGGGTCAATGCCTGGTGGATTATATACAGAGGACTCTCACAGTGTGAAACATTAAAGCTGTAATGATATGTGGGTTTCATAGATTCAAGTGTATTTTGTGTTGCTTATATTATGCTTTACACTGCTGCCACATGATTGGCTGCTTGGAATTTGACAGGTTTTGCAAATTAAGGTTTTGCTTCTGAGAGCATATTCTGTTTATTTGGGTGATTTTATTCCATGTATTCTTGTAATTACATTATTTCATTACTCAATGGCTTTATATTTACCTGGATTAGTGTTTAAACTGTTTCTTAACATGCTTTGCTTCATGACAGGCAGTGTGGCTAATTCTGAATTATAAGATCTTGCAAGTGTGTTTATTTGGAATACTCACAGATTTCATATAAAACCCTGTGTAACTGCTTGTTTGATGTTGCATAAGTACGCTGTAGCATTATAGTTTTCCTTTACTGGAACTTAGAGGTGTTGTCTTAGCATTAATGTTAAAAAAAACAAAAACATACCAGTGCTTCTGTGCACGGTCCGTGAGGACATGGTTCATCAATTTTGAAGTAGTAGTCCTGCAAAAAACCCTGAGCTCGACCCTGCTGAACCCCTTTGCGATGAAATTAAACACCAACTGTACCCCAAGGCCACTTTAGAAATGTATTGTAACAATTTACACTGCCTAAATCTTTATCACTCTAATTAGGTACTTCAGGTACACCACATTTTTGTTTTACAGTTCTATTCAGCTAGGGCTTCCTAATCCTAGTCTTTTATCTATAGGCTTAATGACTTTACTCTAAATGTGTGCTTGTCCTTAATAAAGCAGTAATTTAGAGACCCATAAGGAACAGAGCGAGCAGTAAAGTTTTACCAAGATTTAGCCTTTCTTATTAATTGCTGTACCATTGTGCTTGGTCTATGGCTATAAAAGTGATTTTACTGCAAAAAGAAACCAAGTTTCTACAAAATCCTTTGACTGGCAGTGTAGACTCATCCATTTTATTTAGAACACCTGTGCACTTCTTTATTCATGTAATTATATAATCAGCACCTTGTGTAGCAGCAGTGTAATGCATAAAATCATGCAGATACAGGTCAAGAGTTTCCTTGAGTTAACTTTCACATGAAACAGAAAGAGGGGTAATGTGATCCCAGTGACTGTGACTGTGACTGTGGCATGGATGTTGGCCCTAAATAAGTTGATTTGAGTATTTTCTAAAACACCAATCTGCTAGGATTTCTTACAAGAAACTTCCGAATGAGCAGATATACGACAACTAGGCATAACATTATGACCACCTGACTAATATTTTGTTGGTCCCGTTTTGCTGGCAAAACAGTCCTGACCTGTCAAGCATTAACAGCATTAACTTCTTCAGCAATCGTTGAATCGGACCACACAGTCCAGCCTCTTGTCATACTCCCTAAAATCTTTACACGTGTTCATTTTTCCTGCTTCTAACACATCAACATTAAGAACAAAATGTTCACTTGCTGCCTAATATATAAAAAAAAAAAAAAACACCTAACAGGTGCCATGATGAAGAGATAACCAGTGTTATTCACTCAACGGCCATAATGTTAGAATCTAAATGTTTTGCCTGATTGGTGTAAAATCTTGAGGTGGATTGGTCTCAACAGTAAAAGACCACATTGGGTTCCTTACCCATCAGGCAATACTACAACTTGTCTAAGTATTGTTATTAAATTGACATGTCCTTTCTTGGCCACAAATCTACCATTAAAATAGCTACATTCAAAATTATACATGATTTAATTAAACTTTTATTTTCAGCATAATTCACTAGCCTTCCAAGTCACCAGATAAGAAATTTCTTCTATTTCATTTAAATAACACTTTGAACAATCAATACATTCAGGTTGTCGTAAACAAATTAATTGTGCAAATAATTTTAAATAATTGTTTAATAATTATTCAAATGTGGCAAGGAAAAATCACCTGAGATGATAAGAGGAACCAGACTCAAAAGGGAACCTGGGATATAATAAACAATTCCTTTCTGCATTTTGTACTTAATGATGACAAAAAGCAGGTGTGTAGCCAGGAAATTCATTATAGTTTTTAAAAAAATGGTGGCTGAAATCCTGAAAACTGCAGTCCTAAAGCTACCATAGCAATTGTAGCTCCAACACCTGAATCTAGTAGGTGACCGTTAGGAAGAGAACCACAGCATGAATATGGTCGTATCTGCAGCTCTTGTGATAGCAGTCATGCCAACCCTGACTAGAATCTCTTACAGCTTTTTCCAATGGCGAATCGAAGCCATTTCATATATAAATATAAAGCTGCATCCCCATCAAAGCTTCCCACCATTTTGTTTGATCAGGAAATGAGAACACTTGCACTTTCATTCCATCCACTGCATCCTATTTTATTACCAAGTTCCCACTTCCTAAGTGTGACGGACTGCCTTCAAATAACTAACCTTCCGGGCAAAAAAAGAACATTTTGTTCTGGAAAAAATAAAAATGTTCCAAGCTTTTAAATGAGACAAAAAGAACTGAGGAACAGAATGGTGAGATAAAGACAAATGGAAAGAAAAGAAGACAGAGAGTAGACAGGACAACACAGGTTGATCAGGTTCTGGTGAACAGCATGAGATGTCTGTAGATAGCAGCACTTGTTGATAAAACTGCTGCAGCCATCGAGCAGCGAGCATGTAATGAATAAAAACTTAAACAGGAAAACTGGTAAGGAAACAAACTGTCGAAGTGCAAACCATTAATTGGATACACATTGGTGCATGTAATTCCTGAGTGACTCAGTTTAACATCATTATATTACCAAGCCTATACAGTATGGCTTCACTGTAGTGCTTCGCCAACGCAAGTGAATACTCTTCAGTGTATAAATTACCGTCTCCAGTATCATCTCTTAACTGTAACGTAAATCAATTTTTAATGTAGCCACTGTGATTTTATGTCATCATTTTAATTCCTGATTACAGTGATAATAAATAATAACACTCTTTAGAAGTATACAAACGATTGAATTTTCAATAGGCACATATTAAAGCCTTGTGGCAGACATGAGATATAATAATAGCTGCTGAAGTAATTGCAGATGGTCTTGCTGGTACATTTTGATTAATTACAGGTCAGTGCGAGCAATGCGAGCTGCTGTGGGGAAAACACACACAGATAATTGGCATAATCTTTAAAAGGAGATGTCCCTCATGCAATTTTATTACAAAGCCCCTGACAGACACTTTGTCTCTCTGCAGTGCATGCAATGATTTTATTTAATAGGAACGTCTCTAGGTTACATCTGTAACTCTGGTTCTCCGAGAAAACAAGACGCTGCGTCAACAACGCTTCGGAAACCCCTCTGCGTGACCACGCTCTGAACCACGTGTGTAATCTGTACAACAGAATGCCGTGGTGACATAGCGACCAGGAAGCTATAAAAGCACGTGCGGTGGGGACAGCACTAGCTACTGGAAAGTGTAGGAAGCGCTCGTAGGGATGCAGGAAGTATGACACCATGACGCAGCATCTCGTTTCCTCAGGGAACCAGGGTTACAGATGTAACCCAGAGATGCTCCCCTTCAGGTACTCGAGCTGTGTCAACAACGCTTTGGGTACACGTGTTTATGCACAAGACTTATTTTTTTACACATTTTTTACCAAAAAATTTGCTTTATTGTTTAACCAGGAAAATAGTAAAGGCTTTATTCTTTAAGTTGTGGATTCTTGTATTGTATTAAATACAACAGAAATACAACAATTTGGGAGATAATAGAAAAAAATTTTATGTGATGTAAAACTTTGTCGGATACCTAAAGGTTTTTCACAAAAAGGAAAGATATGTCACCATAGTGACATTATTATAACTGTATATACACCAATTAGCCATACTGTAACATTAATTGCTGATGTCGTGTTATATGGCATGAGTTATGTTATTTACCATGTGAACAGTCAAAAATGTGTTGAAAGCAGGAAAAATGGGCAAAAAGTGGTCTAAGGAGGGTTAGTACCTAACAGTGGTTTTGTTTTGTAGGCGCTACTAAGTATTGGGCAGATGGTTTCAGTGCTGGTTATATGACAACATGATTGTCAGGGTGGACAATACTTGTTAAGTTAGTATACTTTCCAATTATCTTGACATTTTTATACTTCACTCCAGAATGATTGAAATAGATAGATCAGATGAATAGACGAAGTTTAGCCTTCATTGATTTCAGGTAGCATCCAATAAACTTTTAGTTTAGTTTGCTTTGATTAGCTATCTATATTTACCGAAGTTGACTTGTTTCTCTGTATTTTATCTTATTTCATTTTTCAGTTAATGTCTAGTGAAAATATTTGAAATACTTTATTTTAGTAGCAAACATTCTTGTTAATGTTTTAGCCAATATTGCAAACTTTGAGAGACAGAGCAAAGTTTACAGGCGAAATGTTGTAGTTTGCTAAAAAAATAAAATGGTACATTCGTTTAATGCTACTTCCACATTTAATTAAATATTATCTATACTTTTACCCAATTATAATTCCTCAGTGCTGATGCTGAGTGGGTGAAGTCTTTATCACTGTTTCACCAGTGTAAGATAATACAAGGACAAACTAGACACTCTTTACAGTTTGTATATATTTATTCATACAGTGTACAATAAAACATTAGAAATTTACCAAAAAAAGGACACATGGGTAAAACTTCTGTCTTTACTGTCCCTACCTTACCCTTGCCTTGATTCTTTTGCAGATGAACTGAATCCCATGTGGTCGCATATAAACAAACCCCTTTCATCTACTGCATTATTCTGCTTACTCCAGATCCTTGCTTTGACTTTGATCCCAATTCCACAAATAAATCTTAATCACAAATCCACTTCCTCTTGCCAGTTTCCCTGAACAAAGCCAAAGAACTCTGTGAGATTTTTATTCATTAATTTTTTTTGCTGAGTAAGGCACTTATGGTTATAGACCGCGCTGTGAAAGTGCATGTCTTGAAAGAGGCTCAACTGGACTGAGGCTTCTTTGCCAGCCTACTACCACTTTAACCTTCACTATACCGATTTTTCTTAAAAAAAAAACACGGAACATCAATTTGCAGAAAATTGCACCTCTTTGCAGACAGTCGCACATTTACACACGGATCCTTTGTGTTTCCTTTCATCGGGTGTGGAGAAATGATACATATGTGTCCTTGTGTAGGAAATTGGCTCTGATAGATTCACCTTCTTGTGCTCATTTTTCTTTATTCTGTCCTTCTGATTTAGTTGTGCTAAAATAGATTTTTTTTTTTTAGGAAATCTTGTCTTGGTTTGCCGACATTAATCCAATGCAGTGAAGGAAATTTGGAGAAATGCTGTTTTAATCTCTGTTCAACCTTAAAATAGGTTGCCTACATTCAAGCACTTAAAGAATGCTAGTCAGGGATTTATTTTCTATGTGTACTGAAAAAGACATAGAGAAGTTAATGTTTTAATCATAGGCTGTGCTTAAATAAAATATATCAACTCCAAAAGTTTGTTTAATCCAAACAATATGCTGAAATATACATTTGGAAATGTAAGGGCTACTTTAGTTACTTTTAGGTTTTTTACTTGGTTTTGTTGGCTCCTTATATTTACAAGATTGTCTGTGGTGTTCCGAGAAAAACTTAAAAAAATAAATAAATAAATAAACAAACAAAAAAAACAAATAACAATAGCAGATATACCACTGCATCGCTACACTAAATTATTACAATTATAAGGAACAAACACACATTCTATTATTAATTTTACTTTAGAAGTAAAAATCAATTGAAATCAATTGAGTTGAACCTAGTGACCCATTGTTGATTTATTCACTATTAGCAATTTCAAAGTACTTTTGTACATAGCTCGGGATAAGGGCATCTGCTAAATAATCCGAAATAAAGAATTCAGACTGAGGAAGAAAGCAGAATTTTGATATAAATCTATTAAGCAATATGAATGCGTGTATTGGACTGTAGTAAAGTGACGTTATATTTTAGCATAAATAAATGTAATTGTTAAGATCCTATTAATCATTGCAATATTGATTTAATTTTATTAATGTGGTTTCCTCTTTCCTCAAATATCGCCAGGTTCACATTAAAATGTAGGCTTTTTAGCATGAATGCAAATAATTCAAGTATACTGTTTTTTTTTTTTTTTTACATTTCTGTAAGCCCAAAAAAAAAAAAAAAAAAAAAAAAACCTTTCAACAGATACGACACAATAGCTTTTCCTCTAAGACAAAAAGAATCACAAAAAAATTGTTAAATAAACCACAGATCAGTAGCACCCTGCGAATGCACAACAGTGCATACTGCTTCCTAACCACCAGTGTACTACAAGACATATTGCATATGCTCTGTGTGAACCTGATGAAAGAACTTATAAAACAGCTTATGATCTAAGACGTTCTTTTATTTTCAGTTCATTTTCAAAACCAAAAATTTAGGTCATAAGATCCTAATTTGATGCTGTTTGTGGATTGAAGGATAAGCTGGCAAAGCTCTAATTAGCTATTTTGCTCTAACAAAAAGTCTATCCTGGTGATTTCTTCCATTTTCCTCCATGTGCCATAAAGAGGATGTGTTAGCTCAGGTGGTAAGGCATTAGACTGTGGATCAGAAGGTTATGAGGCCAAATCCCAGCACCACCGACCTGTCACTGATGTGCCCCTAAGCAAGGCATTTAATTCTCATCTGTGTATGAAAACGTGATTTATTGTAAGTCGTTCTGGGACATGCTATAAATGTAGAAAAAAATTGATGTTTTAAGGGGACAGTATGACTAAAAAATCAAATTGTAATTGCATAACAGTTTCTGAGTGCATGTACAGCCCAAAACATCAATTTCAGGTAAAACATATTGTAGTTACATCAAACCATCTATTATACTGTCTACATTTTTAGCAGAACAAATTAAAAAGTTACTTTTTTTATTTAATAAAAAAAAGCACAAAAAAGCATTAAGATTTTATGACCTCAACTGAGTATCTCAGAGTGCACAATGTACTAGATATGCAATATAAATAATTGAATCGATGCATGAAGGCGTTGATCAATTCCTCAGAGAAAGCCAAAGCAGAGCCTATAGTATGGCAGTGTATTTTCTCAATTAATTAATAGATACACAGATTATAACAGACCATACAAGTACACAATAGATGTTCTTTGCTACTAAGCACCAACACTGCACATGTAAAAATGTACAAACATTTGAAAGATTAAGAGACGATTTAATAAAGTAGTCGCATTTACAGTGATCTCTGTAAAAAAGAGAAAAACCTTGTTTATTGATGATGAAATCTCATTCAATCTGTATTCATACTGTACATGTGTTACGTAATCTCAGTGACCATACAGGGGGTGTAATTCGGACACACTTCTCGAATTATTCCCTCAATCAACACCCTGCCCTTTTATAAAGAGAATTTGCAGAAACACACTTTTCCTCTGAACCCGTTTCCAAATTCATGCAAATGTTAGGTGTGTTCTCCAGTTGGCAGCTGATTGTTTGTTTGTTTGTTATGTGTTTAAGTAAAAGTTTTGATACGTACAGTATATTGTAAGAATGATCATGGAAGCACATCAAATCTTTGAATCTAATTAGTTAGAAGATGTGGTGTATTTTTTGTATAAAACCAAAGCAGTTAGAACATGGAATAGGTTTCCGGTGTCTGTTTCTTATAGTAGTGTTTTGTAATAGTTGAAAACGTTTTTGTTTTTTTTTGTACACTGACTACAGACAGACAGACAGACAGACAGACAGACAGACAGACAGACAGACAGACAGACAGACAGACAGACAGAGAGGAATGAAGGAGAAGGGAAAAAGAGAGGAAAACAAGAGAGAGAGAAAAAACAGACACACTGTCTTGCAGATGTATCACAACTACACATTCATTAATGTTTTTAACATTGTGATTATGAGAAATATTCGCCATATAAATGACACTTGAAGTTATGGTGTTTTTAGAAAACAATTTACTTGCATTGACTAAATTTGAACAACCGGAGCAGCTCTCAGGTTAAGGGCCTTGCTCAAGGGCCCAGGAGTGGTAGCTTAGTGTGGATAGCTTAATCGCTAAGCTATCACCTTCCCTGCACTTCAGGTTGGTAATGTATTATTATTTTAAGCAGGAAAAATATTGCTTATAAGAATGCAGAGGATAACTGGACACTTTCATGATACACTATCGTAAAGTGTAGCATAACATGTACAGAAATATATATCATTATATGATGCTTCATTACACATTCATAACAATTTCCATGATTCAACAAAATAATGAACTTCTGGTGGAGGAAGAGGCTCAACATGGGTTTTCAAGCCCTTCACATTTCTCCGTTTGCTTCAGCACTTGTTACTTTTCCGGAAGGTTATTTTTCCACTGCCATTAATTTTTTAGATTGCTCAGTAGAGTAAGCCGTTATCAGCATCGCAACCTTTTGGCCATTGCTCCTATAAAATATTTAAGTAACTACAGCAGTCTTGGACTTATCTCCTACTCTGTGTAGTTGATTCTTACTTGTACCTTTATTATAATTATTGGCACCCCCTATTTAAAGTGAGCATTATTTACTCACATTTTTATAAAAAAAATTTTAGTATTGCCCCTTAAATATAAAACTATTGACACTCTATGGGAGGTATGCCATTTTGTAGAAATGATCTGTACCACTAAAACTTTACAATGTCCATGTCTCCTTGAGCTGAGCTACATGTTCATGTAAGGTGGCGATAATTCGAGCGCTAATTGACTGCGTTCAAATTATAGTCCCTGATTCTGCAGCCTGACTGTCACCTCTTTTCTCCTTAGACCATATATTTCAGTGGTAGCTATGAGGCTGTAAAAAACGGCTCCAAAAATCTCTTTCAGCTTTATGTCTCTGCCATCAACCACTCTTTTTCCCCTTCATTTCACTTAATATAGGCAGGTTACCCATGCGTTGCCCCAAATAAAGCAGAGTCCATAATGTTAATACTTCAATTTAACTCAATTGGATTTTAGCAGAGCGCAGCAAAGCGAAGAAAGTTCAGACTTTCTTTCAGTGTCATCCTGAGGAACGTCACCCGAGGCATGTTTCTTTTGTACATGCTTTTGTGTGCCGGTGATATTGACCACCAATTACACATCGTCCTGACTAGTGTGCTCGTCAAATAGGACAATCGGTAAAGGAACATTGTGGATAATGTCGTGTTAGAGATGACAGGAAATCGATTTGAGCTTAGCTGTCACTTTTCTCATGAGATTATAACACTCCCTGTTAAGCTGTTTATTGATTATTCACAGTAAGATGGCTACGGGTCCTTCTGCCGTATGTTGTTTGGGCTTTGGGAGGTATACAGGGTGCTTTTAGTGTTTAGAACCGCACTGTTTAGTTACTGTTAATATGATCAACTGGGAACAAGGTTTTCAAATAAAAACATACAGTACAAAAAGGATTAAAACTTGAGGGACATGCTGTCAGTGACAGGGTAAGGTGGTGCCACCTGATGCAAACCATTACTACACTAAAGTAATTATGTACCAGAAACAGCATGTTACAAAGAGTTTTTATATCTTTTTATAAGACAGGAATTTCCAGACAATTGCAACAGCGCATTTTATTTATAATTTCATTTGTCACAAACATTCACCATACACAGTATGACCTGCAGTGAAATGCTTTATATGACTGATCACTGACATCAATTTGATACAAACGTCTTTTTTTAATTTGCAATATTATTCAATTAAATATGATTTAGAACAATGAAACAGAATGTTACATATAAAAAAACGAGATGAAAAAATAAAACTACAAATGGAATAAGGATTGTATACAATATTAGCAGCATGACACCCTACAGCGGATAATGAAGAGTAATTACTTATTACTGATCGGGGTCTCTCTCCCATCATTATTGCCATTACACCACTGCAAAGCCACCAGCATTATGGCTGACCACACACGCACCCCCTCACACACACTCTTTACCTCCCTGCCATCTGGAAAAAGGTACCGAAGCATTCACAGCAGACTGTGTAAGCCATTTGACTGCAGTTTCAGAAAGAGACTAGAGTGACACACACACACACACACACACACACACACACACACACAAACACACATAAACTCCTTCAAAACCTTTAACACAAAAACTGCTGCTAAATGACCATTGTTTACATGTACAGCATTAAAAGAAGTTTCTGCATCCGCATCCGCTTTTGTGAGCTTCGATTTAGGTGACAACGGGTTTGGATTAAAAATATATAAAATTCCACTATAATAGAGATTGCAAAAAAGTTTATTTGACTATATAATGTAATACAATATGGCGTATTAATATTATATCACGTCTGTAATATAATAAAACTTTTCAAAGCTTCATTTTTGTAAGCTCAGTGACTCGAGATCTCATGTTCCACTTTTCTCATCGCTCACTCCACAGCAGCCAGTTTGAAAACGAATTGACTCGGTTAACTTTGATTGCGTTTTCATTCCATGCAATCACTCCAGTAATGACCCATTAACGTCTCCTCGGTTCGACCTTCATCAAAAGTCCAGTGGTTCTTGCCAGAACGATTTGGCGTGTGCATTTGATTTTTCCAGTCCCGATACAATGGAATGCATCAGGAATGTCATGCGGCTGGAATTTTATATTATGTACAGGGCACAGATTTCCAAATAGGGCCAACCTGGTGTGCGCATCAAGGCTCAGATAGTTTAGCCAATACAGCCAAGCGAGCATGGACGCCTCTGTTGTCTGTATCGATCAAGCTCAAATCAGCACTCTCTCTTTTGTCTGTTTAATAACGCAGGTGATCTTTCTGCCTGATAGTGCCCACTGAAGAGCATCGAATAATAGGAGCCAATTTCCAATTCAAGTTAATAGAGCATATTTTTGAGAAAGAAAGAGATAAAGACGCAAAAGGGGTCGCTTTTGACACAAATAAAGGCATATTTTCGAAGCTGTTTGGTTCCGATAGCCGGTGAGATGTCATTACAGCTGGACTTGTATGGCGCATTAAGATACAAGGACCTTAACAAATGCTAAAAGAGCGTAGTGTGGCAGTGCACCCGGAACATATCAGTTATTGATCATAGAGCTGAAATAATAATGTATAGGTCATATTGGAATACAAATACTCAACTGGTCAACTGTGGAATTTAGAGTTTTAAAAAATATTGTATGTACCGTATAAAGCAAATAATGCCCACAATAAGGATGCAGTACAGTAATTTAACACAGTTTACACACACTTTGTTCTTAATTAAGGACTTTTCCTGCAAAATAATCAGCACTATTTGTTTTCGGTAAAGCCTCTTCTTTGGACTAATTGCTTCTGTAGAATAATTGCTTTTTCTTCTTGAAATAACTGAGGTTAAAGACCATTCTTAAATTAATCATGTTCCTTCTTCCTAGTGTTCCCATATCTACACTGTGTGGAGTTTTGGGACCCGTGACTTTTCCAGCTATATGTGGTTCTTTCCAAACTGTAACCACATTAGTTGAATATTATAGGATGTCTTCGGGTGCAGTAACATTACATTTTCATCTTCACTTAACCTGTTATAGCATTGGTTTAACATTAATAGAAGATCTGAAATGGCCTGCCTAAACCCTGATGAACACCTTTGGGATAAATTTGAACACCTACAACACCCCAGGTTTTCCTACTTTACATCAGACTTTACTGATTGTGGCTAAATGAGCACACATATCCAACAAACACCCTGAAAAGTTTAGTGGAACAGCTTCCCAGATGTGTGGAGTTTATTCCTAATAGCAAATGTGGACTTAATGTGGAATGGAATGTTGAAAAACCATGTACAAATCATATGGTCAGGTTTTGACATAGAGTTAGGGTCAAGAAATGCAGCATTCCTCCCCTCCTGCAGGACCAAAAAGTAAAATAGTATACAATTTGCATTTATGTCATTTAATTTTGTAGTACACTTTATAACAAGCGCTAGTCTCTGACCTAAGTTGGCCTACTTCAGTTATTGGTTTTGTTGAAGATCATTTATCTAGACAAGAGGGGGCCACGAAAAGGGCCTGAAGGTCACCAACTCTCTTTAGAGATGAAATAACCAGTAGTCTTGACTGTAAGAAACCCCAAGGGAACCTCATGCAAAGGCCCTTGGGCCTCCAAGCAAAGCTTGGACAAGACTTCCAGATCTATGGCCAGATCCCACAAAGGCACATTAGGTCACACCGAAGGCCTCAGCAGAGGAAACTTGTCACGGATTTTTCCCTAGCGACTGCTCAGCAAACTGAGCGCGATTTGCAGCAACAGCAGACACGTAAACCTGTAGGGTAGAAGAAGACAACCCTTTGGCAGTCTGTTTCTAAAGGAATTCTAGCACTTGGCCACCCAGGATCTAACTGATCGTTTTCGCATTGCGTGGTACACAACCTTTTCTTGGAGAGCGCTCTGGACTGGAGAATGGTCTCTACATCTCTACAACCTCAGCTGGTCTCTACAACCTCAGCTGAGAGACCAGAGGCTAAATGATGTGCCCCCTCAGGGGCCATAGACACAGCCTGAGAGGTCCCTCTGAACACCTTTGGAGCAAACTGAAATGCTTACTATGTCCCATGCTTCCTTGCCAGACTAATTATACCAATCAAAACTTTTTTTAAAAATTGGAGGTTATTATTATATTATTGTTGAAGGTAATTATGTATGTTCAAAAAAATCACATATACAGGGAGTGCAGAAATATCAGGCAAGTTGTAATTTTGAGGATTAATTTTATTTGAGGATTTAATTTGAACAACAACCATGTTCTCAATGAACACAAAAAACTCATTAATATCAAAGCTGAATATTTTTGGAAGTAGTTTTTAGTTTTAGCTATTTTAGGGGGATATCTGTGTGTGCAGGTGACTATTACTGTGCATAATTATTAGGCAACTTAACAAAAAACAAATTTATACCCATTTCAATTATTTATTTTTACCAGTGAAACCAATATAACATCTCAACATTCACAAATATACATTTCTGACATTCAAAAACCAAACAAAAACAAATCAGTGACCAATATAGCCACCTTTCTTTGCAAGGACACTCAAAAGCCTGCCATCCATGGATTCTGTCAGTGTTTTGATCTGTTCACCATCAACATTGCGTGCAGCAGCAACCACAGCCTCCCAGACACTGTTCAGAGAGGTGTACTGTTTTCCCTCCTTGTAAATCGCACATTTGATGATGGACCACAGGTTCTCAATGGGGTTCAGATCAGGTGAACAAGGAGGCCATATCATTAGATTTTCTTCTTTTATACCCTTTCTTGCCAGCCACGCTGTGGAGTACTTGGACGTGTGTGATGGAGCATTGTCCTGCATGAAAATCATGTTTTTCTTGAAGGATGCAGACTTCTTCCTGTACCACTGCTTGAAGAAGGTGTCTTCCAGAAACTGGCAGTAGGACTGGGAGTTCAGCTTGACTCCATCCTCAACCCGAAAAGGCCCCACAAGCTCATCTTTGATGATACCAGCCCAAACCAGTACTCCACCTCCACCTTGCTGGCGTCTGAGTCAGACTGGAGCTCTCTGCCCTTTACCAATCCAGCCACGGGCCCATCCATCTGGCCCATCAAGACTCACTCTCATTTCATCAGTCCATAAAACCTTAGAAAAATCAGTCTTGAGATATTTCTTGGCCCAGTCTTGACATTTCAGCTTGTGTGTCTTGTTCAGTGGTGGTCGACTTTCTGCCTTTCTTACCTTGGCCATGTCTCTGAGTATTGCACACCTTGTGCTTTTGGGCACTCCAGTGATGTTGCAGCTCTGAAATATGGCCAAACTGGTGGCAAGTGGCATCTTGGCAGCTGCACGCTTGACTTTTCTCAGTTCACGGGCAGTTATTTTGCACCTTGGTTTTTCCACACGCTTCTTGCGACCCTGTTGACTATTTTGAATGAAACGCTTGATTGTTCGATGATCACGCTTCAGAAGCTTGGCTATTTTAAGACTGCTGCATCCCTCTGCAATATATCTCACTATTTTTGACTTTTCTGAGCCTGTCAAGTCCTTCTTTTGACCCATTTTGCCAAAGGAAAGGAAGTTGCCTAATAATTATGCACACCTGATATAGGGTGTTGATGTCATT
This sequence comes from Silurus asotus, assembly GCA_024362625.1. Taxonomy (NCBI): domain Eukaryota; kingdom Metazoa; phylum Chordata; class Actinopteri; order Siluriformes; family Siluridae; genus Silurus; species Silurus asotus. Next base: position 8,888,601 of record MU563656.1, read on the forward strand.
AGACCACACCCCTTCTCATTACAGAGATGCACATCACCTAATATGCTTAATTGGTAGTAGGCTTTCCAGCCTATACAGCTTGGAGTAAGACAACATGCATAACGAGGATGATGTGGTCAAAATACTCATTTGCCTAATAATTCTGCACTCCCTGTAAATGCTGTGGTCAGGTGTCTGTAAACTTTTAGCTATGTAGTTAATCCTTTCTCACAAAAGATCCCAAACCATCAGACCCAAAATAGCCGGAAAAGAGGAAAGCAGCTCATAATGAATTTTTGTCCATCTATCTATGAAGGGACCAGTTTCACCATACGTCACCACATTGTTGGGTTAAAGAGGTAGAGTTGCTGTATATATACATTTACTCTAACACATGTGGGGCAGGATGGACAAGTATTATAGAGGGGGAAAAATATCGCAAATATTCTGTGAATCCACCAGGACTTTTTCACTTTAAAAAGAAACATCTTTTTTTTTAACAAAAAAGGGGAAAAGATATAGAGTCTGTATGATGCCTTCAAAAATCGGGCGAGATGAAGGCACCTCAGAAGGCAGCATTTTATGTAAACATAAAGGAGCAGGCAGGCGGCTTCGTCTTTCTCTCTCATCGTCTCATGCCTGCAAACTTTAAGGTTTTTGGTTTTGATTGAGGAGCTAATTTAAAACGCTCCCTCTGAGGAGGCAGACGACAGCGAGGGGAGGAAGACTAAGAAGAGCAGGATAGAGATATGCACTTCAGTGGAATATCATCTTTTCCATTTAAGATTGAATGACCTCTCAGTGAAGCTGTTGAAAACAGATCTTTCTTATATTCCCAGGGAGCCGGAATTGAGTCAGCAGGTGATTTGGGTTACAGGAATATAATTCATTGTTTGTTGCCAAAATTCTTTTAACCAGAGGGATCCTGCTAGACAAAAGGTATAAAGCTCTGAAGAAATGAAAGAAAAATGGTTGTAATTTTTGTTTGGTTGATCTTCATGGAATCCTCATGCTTGTGTTTGATTTCATTTAAAAATCTTATTTGTGCGATTGTGATAGAAATGGTTTTTATGGTCCAAGTGCTTTTAATTGCAGAATAATTATTTTTTTTCTCTCTGTCTGCATTTTCAGATGGGTTTTTATAAAGGAGTAGCTGGTTCTCAGGTGACTCTCTCCAGTCTGGTGAACCAGAGTAGAGCCATGCTAGAAGAACAGGCCAGACACCTTCTTACTGAGACTGAAAGACAGACCATGAGCTACTACATCCAGGAATATCGCAATGGACACATTGGAGTCGAACAGTTGGTCATGGCCCTGTTTGAGCTCCTCAACACACATGCCAAGGTTTGTCCCTTCTAAGAGGATTTATTATCTTGGTTTTGCAAACCAGTTGCTACTATACATCCCTTAATCATTTTGTGACCCTTGGAAAAGGCCCACACCATAACCATCTATTTTATTATAATAATGGTCCAGGCACTGAGATATATTTTTTTTATTGTTTATAATTGTTATTGTTTATTATTGTTTATAATTGTATAGGATGGCTTTATAGGTTGTAGATACCTTTACTGAATTCAGAAGGCCCAAACATGTTCCAACAAGACAATGCCTCTCCGTACGATGGAGACCTGACCTCAAACCTACTGAACCCCTTTGGGTTGAACTGGAGTGCTGATGCCACTTCAAGCCTTCCCACTTAACATAAGTGGCTGAATGGACAAATCTTCTTAGCTATGTTTCCAATTATCTAATTCCTGATTTAAACACCAAGAAGTAGAACAGGGCCGTTCAAGTTCTTGGCCATTTTTAGCCAGGAAAAATCTATTCAGCAATTTGTCAGTAGCACGTAAAGCAATTACTAGTCCTGTAACCCATAGTTAACCTTGAACCACATACAATTCTCAAATAGACTTTCTTGTCTGGTTTCTGAATCTTGAAACTGGGAACAAGGACATCATATTGCTTAAAACTGCTTTTTCAGCTATCTTGAAGCCAGGCTCAATTTCTTACTAATCACACACACACACACACACACTTATTTTGTTATATTTACCCATTATTGAAATTTACAAAGATATAAGCAAAAAAATATATATATTTATAGATTTAAAGTCCCACTCACAAACTCTAATGACTTACTTGTGTGTATTTATGTATGCATGTGTGTGCGCGTGTGTGTGTGTGTGTGTGTGTGTGTGTGTGTGTGTGTGTGTGTTGGCTTCAGTTCTCTTTGCTGACTGAGATGCGGGGGCTGGTCAGTGCTCAGGATGTGGAGCGTTTTGATGCGCTGGTTCTCCGCAGGGAGATCGAAGCTCTAAAGGCTCGACAGGGAGAAGCAGGAGGAGCAGCACTGCACAGCGACTCCTTCTCAATGGTGTCCTACCCCGACACACTGGCCTCCTCCTCAGGCAGCTACATGACCAGCACCACACTCAGCTCTGCACGGGTATGAGGAACACGGTGTGTGTGTGTGTGTGTGTGTGTGTGTGTGTGTGTGTGTGTGTGTGTGTGTGTGTGTGTGGGGGTTTGTTTGTGTGGGTAAAGGTGCAGGTGAAAGTGGTGGTGTGTATGTAGGTTTGTATGCAATTGTTTCTACAAAAACGTGTGTGTTTGTGTACAGTATCTCTCAAAAGTGAGTGCACCCCTCACATTTCAGCAACCATTTTTTTTATATCTTCTCAAAAGACAATACTATATAATTATAAAACTTGGATGTACTTTAGTCAATGTGCAGCTTGTATAGCAGTACAGATTTACTGTCCTCTAAAAATAACTCAACAAACAGCCATTATTGTCGAAATAACTTGCAACAAAAGTGAGTACACCCTAAGTGAACGTGTCCAAACTGCGTCCAAAGTGTCAATATTTTGTGTAAGCACCATTAATATTCAGAACTGCCTTAATCCTCCTGCACATGAAACTCACCAGAGCTGCACAGGTTACTGCTGGGATTCTCTTTTACACCTCCAAATAATAACATGACAAAGCTGCTGTATGTTAGACACATGGCTTGAGGATGCTCAATAGGGTTTAGGGTTGTTATTATGTCAGAAACTGCTGTTTGGCCCAGGTTCTGAAGGAAGGGCATCATGTTCTCCCATGTACTGTTCTGTTGGATTCCATGTTTCCCTCAATAGTATCCAGGTTCACCCCAGTACCACCGGCACTCATGTAGCCCCAGACTATATTGCTACCACCCTAATGCTTGACTGTAGGCAGGACACAATTTTCTTGATACTCCTTAACAGGGTGTTTCCACACAGCTGGACACCATTTGAGCCAAACAACTTCTTTGATCAACCCTGTTCCAAGTGGAACCTCTGTATGACCCTGGCCACTGTACTGTAACTCAGTTTCAGGGTGTTACTGATTTTCTTATAGTCTCGGCCATCTTTGTGAAGGGTGTATTCACATTTTGTGAGATACTGTATATGTATTAACTGTGTGTAGGGGTATAAATGTGCATGCAAATGTATAAGCATGTTTGTGCGTCTGCATATAACATAAATAATACTTATACATTAAACAGTATTTGCTCGAGTCTATATTGTGTGAGAGGAATTTGGCTTCTCTGCAGTAATGTGGCTTTTTATTGTAATGATTGTGAGTATGGCTGTGTGAACCTCGGTATATCAGCTGGGTAAACTCTAAAGCTGGGTAAAACTGATTCAGAATAGTGCAGAGTGTGGTACAGTGTGTGGGTGTAACAGATGAATAGCTGCTGAGTTCCTGCAGAATGTTCTAGCCTGGAGTACCAAATCCTAGATTTCAGACCCAGTTTAACACCAAGTATTCCCTCTGCATCCAATTAGGAGCGACTGCTGTGGTTGATTGATATGATGGAGGTAGGACAATGATAAAGAAGTGTTTGCAGTGGCCTGACTTAATTCTTTCCACCTCTCACACTCATTCACACTCTCATACTCACACACACCTTGTGCCTTTCTTACCTTAATATACTTACTAATACAGACAATTAATGCTAAAATTAACCCTAATCTTCACCTGTGTGTGTTTTGTGTGTGTGCATATGTGTGTTCAATCTATTTTTTTTAATTGGGATAAGCCAAATGTCCCCACAAGTGGAATTGTAGTTTGGTTCAATCCAATATAGAAAAAATATGCCTCCATGTACACTTTGGCTAATTCAGACACTGTCTGTGTACATTTTCCAGACTGGTGCTCCATACACACTTCACCAAACAAATCACTTTTTTCTGGTTCATTGCCATTAAGGGTATATATTTTGTGTCCTTATTATACTGTACATTTTTAATTGGACATGTGTATATATTATACGAATAATTAAACCTATTCTCAAAAGACACAAACTAAAGGCATAAAGTTATACCCTTGATGGTAGCACCTCAATCAACAAGAAAAAGCACAGATTTGTTCCTTGTATTTATTTTGAGGGATCCAAGAATCCTCATTAAAAACACAGCACAGGTACACAGCAGTATTGGAAAGATCTTATGAGGAGAAAGGACGCAAATAAACAAACAAAGTACAGAACCAAGGACAGCTGAAACAGTCAGTTAACACTGACTGGGAAATGTACATTCTGATAGCACAGAGTTCAAGTTGTGACCCTGAGGGTGTAGTTTGGCTATACATGTTAAGCATTACGCATCACTTATGCAAAACCAACATGCCACACGGCCGTCTTTAATCAGGTTCAGCTTTTACATTACCATAAGGTCAGTGTGAACATGACTGTTGTTTGTGAAAGAGCTCTGTAAAATACAGAAGGTCGTTTGTTGCAGCAGATATTGCTGTGCTTTTCCAAGTGAAACATACCCATCTAAAACAGGGTTCATTACATCTTATGTACTAGCATGCCCCACATGTGTGCACTTTGTGGAGTGAGCTACACTTTTAATGAATGTACACACATTAAAGGAAAAAACACTGTAATATTTCAGTATTTTGGTCAACTGGAGCCACAGTATCAGGATAGTAATGTTTCTACATGAAATTAAAAATAAAATAATGAAGAACTTAGTATTTAGAACATAGTATTGACTTGTGGTGATGCTTCTGGAGCCAAAACATTGCAGAAAAGTAAATCCTACAGCAAAACAGTGTTTTTTCCTTATGTTTGCCACCAATTTGTTGCTGGACACCTGAACAGCACACACATATGTAAGTGCTTATTGAACATTCCGATTCAGCTTTAGTTTATCACACTCCACTCTTCAAGGAAGGCTTTCCCCTAGTGTGTGGCTGAGTGAGTGTGTGTTCATTTAGCTACAAGAGCATTTGTGAGGTCAGAAGACAAGGTCCAGGGTGGAAATTGAATTGCTGTTCATCTCAAATGTGTTTATTGGGGTTAGAGTTCTGTGCACTCAAGACACTCAAGTTCCTCCACACGAAATTCTGTGCGGTCTATCGTGCTTGTTTTATGGACAAGGATATTGCCAAGCATTTCGAGCCTCTTAGTTTAAGTTAAGGGAAACTGTAATACTACAGCATAAAGGACATTCTGTACAATTGTTTGTTTCCAGCTTAGTGTGAACAATTTAGCAACAGTGTATGGGTGTGATGGTCAGGTGTCCACGTACTTTGACCGTATAATGTATATATGTGTGTGTGTTTTTGCAAAAATGCTTTTTTTTTTTTTTTACATAATCTCTAAACAAATCTATTTTTTTACCGGTTAGGTTCAATTTCGCTACGGTTAAGGGGAAAAAACTGTTTGTTTTTTATTTAACACAGTTTAATATTGTTAACATTTCTGATCATCAACAACAGTTTACATTTTTTAAATGATTTTGTAATAAATGCCTGCTTGGGTAAATAATTTATAAAATAACATGAATTATATTTAATAATATTATATATTTAATATAAAATAAAATAAATATAAATAATGCAAAAAAACTTTTTATTATATTAATTAAATTCAGTAATCAGTTAAATTGGTACAAAATAAATTGATTTATTAAAGTTAAATAAATGGAAAAATTATATTTCATTAGTATACATTAGTTAGACCCTATTTGCGGAATTGTCAGGATTTTCTCCCTTTTTAAGAGAAATTCTTTACGCTGGACATTAAACACAAAAGAATCCAGAGCGCTAGCGCTAGCTATTTCCTGGTTATATAATAAAATGTCATGCTAATGCTATGGATTAGCATGAATGTATATGAATACATATATGCATGAATACATGAATGTATAGCATAGCGTTTTCACAAATGTGCAAAACAAATATTATTATTTATGGTACGGTAGCAATAACAGCATAGTAAGTTGATTTGCTTAGTTCATTTGGCTTTTTTACTTTAAATATTCTATTTTATTCCCCCAAAAATCCTTTTTTTAGACATGATCTAAGGTTAACAGATGTTTTTTTCCAATATAAATGTTGTTCTCGATACAGGGAAATGTGTTGAAGTTCCTGTCTGCGCTATAGTTAAGTTGTAGTTATAGTTAAGGGCTTTTAATGGAGGAGTGGAGCACTGATATCTTCCTTAAAGTAAAACTCTTTTCCTGAGATTTAACATCTATGCTAAGGTTTATTAGGTCTGTTCTTGCGAGAAGGATTGTCTCCGAATGACACCAAGTATATATATCTACTTTTTGAGTTTGTATCTCTGCTCACGCTCATTACTGTGGTGTTGTTGGACCGCTGTACAAGCTGCCAGTCTGAAATCTAAACAGCATTAGCAACAGTGAAGCGCAGCCTTGGCAGCACACATCGCTTTGCTCTGGGACTCGCACACGATGATCAGATTGGCACTGCAGTCTGAGTTCTGCGGCCCTCGAGCCAAAGAAGCAGAGCACACATCTGTCACAGCCTGTACAGCTTTCTGGCAAAAAAAAAAAAAAAAAACAACAAAAAAAAAAGAGTTCTAAGGAGAAAACTTTCAGCTTTCTGCTCTAGCGGAGCTCATCCAGGGATTGTGGACAAGCGGAGGACCTGCGCTGACTTAGTGCACTAGAAATTCACACATAAGATTAAGCGAAGGGGGGGTGTGAGTGCAGGAGGCAGCAAGAGGGACAGATTGGCTGAATTCATGCATAGAGGGTGAGGATAAGAAACATGTTTGTTCAAGTAAACTTCTGAGCAAAATGTCTCAATAGTCATATACAGTGCAAAAATTTAGCAAACCCTTTATCTGGGATGGAAAGTCTGACAGTTTGCAACAAAGCCAAGTTCGGAAATACATTGATTTTAACAAATATTCAGCAGAAAATCTCACCTTCTCTATTGAAAATCTGTTGCACTGCCATAAAATAGACCTATATCAAAGCAGCCTTTCACAAGCCTCCCTTTTTTCTGTTCCTGTACGTTTATGATAAAAAAAAAAAAACACAGCTTTGTCAAGTTATTAGGAAACCAGAAAGTATGTTCTAAATCGGTCTCCCTTTGTGTAACTTAAAATGAGTTGCGCTAAATCCTATAGGATCAGGATTTTAGTACATTTACATTTATGCCATTTTGGCAGATACCCTTATCCATAGCGGCTTACATTTATCTCATTTGTTCAACTGAGCAGTTGAAGGTTAAGGTCCTTGCTCAAGGGTTCAGGAGCAGCAGTTTGGCAGTTCTGGGATTTAAACTCGTGACCTTTCTATTAGAAGACCAACATCTTTCCCTCAGGCATGCTTAAAATGCTTCTCAACCAATCAAATTATTGGACCAGAACAATGTATTTTTGAAAGACATTGTTGTTCAAAGTACACAATTCATGTAGTTGAGTTAAAATAGAGATACAGTAGGTAAAATATTAAACTTTATTATATATATTATATATATAATATTAAAATATTAACTCAGTTTGTTTCTAATGTTACTCTTAGCAACACCAATTTATTAATAGAATGATATTAATGAGTAAAAACTGATATCTATTAATATTATCATGAGCCCAAAACCTTTTTTTTTCAACTATTTCAATTGTGCAAATGGTCACGGTTTTGTAGCACATTAAAGTCAGGAGTTTCTTCTATTATTTATTACACTCAAAATGTTCTGCCTGCTGTTGAGTTGATGCTGAACTGTATGTTCATTCATTAAATTCAACAAATTGCATTTACTCCGTTACTGTCCAACACTGGATTAAGAAGGTAAAAACAAACAGACTTTAGTCCTAAAAACTACAAAACTTAATTAGGAAAATTAGGTGACATGCAAATGACAAAAAAAAAGGCAAAGACAAGCAAAAAAACTAACAAAAATATGTTAGGGGAAGAGGGCTGTGCATCTACAGCCAATTTTTCCATAAGATTATCAGATCCAATACATTTTTTTTGTGATGTCTCTGGTTCAGTCTGCTGGATTACTTTTCTTGGTCTGTGTTCAGGCCACGTTGTACCAGCAAACCACCCTTGCCATAAACCCTGCCAGCAGTTTTTGGTAAAATACTGCAATTTGGTGTTTGGTTCTGTTTTTTTGCACATGTGAAGTTTAAAAAAAAAAACACAACACAACACACCTTTTATGTTACTATTTCTGAAAGCTCTCACATGCCGTTCCAGGAAGCACATAACAAAACCACGAAAGCACTGAAGGATCATTTCTGGTGTAAGAGGGTTCCGTTGAGACCGACGTCATCCTTGCGTCTGTTTCAATTAAAACATTTGCAGGGAAGATTACCATAAAATCAAGCAAACCATCCACCTACTTTAACAGACAGGTCTTTGAAGCTAAATGCAAATGAATTAGCCACGAGTGCTTCCTGTACTTGCACTGAGCAAGCAATTAGAAGTAATTGATGGGGCTTTTGTTTTGCTTGGGGAGAGCTTTAATGAGGAGAGCTGCAGGCGTGTATTCACCGGGCTGTGAAGAGCAAATCCCAGAACCTGCCTGCCATTCCGGGCACCTCTTCATCTTAATCAGGATTAAGTAGGGGGGGTTATAGCATAAGAGTGTGTGCATCTTAAACAGGACCTAAGGACTTGGGGGTTTAGGTGGGTTTAGCTGAATGGAGTTTGGATTGAACATTTGTTGTGCAGATGCTTATTATTTTCTGACTTCTTCATGCTTTGATCTCTTTCTCAGAATGATAGTGCGGTGGAGACTAACGGCGAAGACGCCCAAGAGAGTAGAAACGCCCTTCCCGACATCTCTCTGGTGAGCCCTGAGACACGGTTTGAGCACATACTGTACACAGGGCTCGGGTAGAAAAGCCACGGCAACTCCTGTCTGAAGTCATGCCATATCTAAACAATGCGACAGAAGATAGAAACGTCTGGTCAGCAATTGTGCATTGTTGTTAGCAGTGTGATTGGTTAGATGTGTAAAGGGCAGCAAAAGGAAAACTTGAGAGTCCTTTCAGCCAGTATACCATCTACCACATCTGTAGCATGCATTTCAATTTGATTGAACAACATTGGACTTGGAATTGAAATGCTATTACACATAAAACCACTTGTAATGGAAACTTAAGGGCAGGTGTGAAATTTTGGCAGTAAACTTACTGACTCGGCAGTTCTTAAGTACTTTTATACAAGGTTCCACCACAGTAACGATGACAGTTTAAATCTTTGATTGCTCAGATTTTATTCTTTTTTTTTTTATTGCAGAATTCATGTGCCATTAGATTACAAGTAGGACACTTTATATAGGATATAATTTTTTAAAGAAGGTCCCCTGGTGGTCTAGTGGTTAAGACGCAGCGCTCCCACCGCTGCGACCCGGGTTTGATTCCCGGGTCAGGGGGCCATCCCCAGCCACTCTCAGTGCCGGTCCCAAGCCCGGATAAATTGGGGAGGGTTGCGTTAGGAAGGGCATCCAGTGTAAAACATGTGCCAAATCAAACGTGCGGAGGATCCGCTGTGGCGACCCCCAACAGGAGAAGCCGAAAGAAACTCTCTCTCATAATTTTTTAAAGAAATTAATGTTTCATATACATTTTTTCACCACAGCTTAAATCTGTAGTCTGATTGTGTCAAGAATTATTATTATTTTTGTTAATATACTGAAGGAATCTCCAGTCAGAATCGACATCTGTGGTAATTAGACTACTAGACAGATATTAGATGAAAACCTCTGCTATCTTTATGTAATAACACGGTGAGTGTGCTCGTGGCTCGGCTTCCTGTGTCGCAAGGGCCAAGCACGAAAGACAGGTGCTCTTTTGTCAAAGCGGGTAAGTGATGTGTTAGACCTCTAATGAAAACCAATCAACTCGTCACAGCCGTTTCCACGGCAACAGACACCTTCAGGCTGGGATTTTGTGCGGCTGGAGTTTTCCAGTGATTTCTGAGGGCCAGGAACACCACTCACACAGCTCCCATTCACTCCTTTGATTAGTTTCTCTCTCCAGCCACTCCATCCATACAATTTCAGGAATTTTGTTCCTTCATTTTTTTCTTTTTGTTTGGTTTCTTTTTTTTCCACTTTGGATGAATGAGCAAATTATTTTTTGCACACCAGTTTTGTGCCTGGACAGTTGAGTGATTTTAATGTCGGAAAATCATTCGAGACTACGCTGTTTTATGCGTGCTTTCTTTTCAGTGTGTTTGTGTCTCTGTTTCGAAAAAAAAATGCTCTGCTGCAGAGAATCTCTCATGATACTTTTTATGTTAGATGTTTTAACATACATGCCCTGTTCTTCCGTCCTAGGATGAGATGGGGTCAACTTCAGAATCCCCACCTTCCTTCAAACCCCCTCCTCCCCCTCGCGTACAGCGCCGCCCTAGTCGTAAACCCGCCCCTTCCGAACGCCCTTCTTCCGACTCCTCTAACCTGCACTTCCCTGCCCCATCCCACTCGCCTACCAAAGACCAATCTAAACACTACTCCGTTAGCCCAAAGAAAGAACCTCAATTGGCTCAGTTGTCCATGGTAAATCAACACTCGTTTGGTCCTTTCCCACGTGTTCAATCACCCAACAGGTTAAAACCCCCTCCAGCACCGACAGTTCCAGCTCCCCCTGCTCCTCCTCCTCTTCCACTTTCGAGTCCAGAAAAACCCAAATCCACTCCATCGTCCCCATCCACCAGTCAGCATTTTGTCATGGTGGAAGTGCACAGGCCCAACGCAGAGCCTGATGTCAACGAGGTCAGACCGCTTCCCCAGAGCCGAGGTGAGGAGATCCAGCATAGAGTTACTGTGCACAGCACACACAAGAAGTATGTAGTCATTGTTTTTGAATCAAATAGCACAGCGCCAATTGGACATGCAAAATAATAAACTTTGACATGCAAGTTTTTGATTTTTTTTAAATGCAATATGTGGTTCTTCTTAACACTAAGCTGGAGGCACACAATTACTGTATATTGGATGTCTTTGGATGCGGTAAAATACAATTTTGCTTGGAAACCCAAACCTGTTCCACCATGGCAATGTCCCTATGCACAAAGATAATAATATGGTTTACATGGTTTGAAGAGGAAGCTCTTAAGTGGCCTGCCCTTGATCACTGATCTCAACCCTACTGAAAACCTTTGGGATGAATTGAAACGCTGACTGCACCCCAGGCCTCCTCACCTCACCTCCATTAGTACCTGACTTTAATAACACCCTTATTGGTGATGGACACAAATGTCCAGTTGACAGGTGTCCAAAAACCTTTCCTAATACAGTGTGTGTTGGTGCAATATTAAGTAACCATCAATGTTCAACAAAAATTATAATATTTTCTTTCACTAGTAACTTTTGCAACTGAAACAGGCCATTTAGAAAAGATTTATATCTGGAATAGTTTTCTGCATCATGATTACTGATTGTAAAAAGTGGCCATAAAAAACCAAAATCATCTAGCTCAGCATTTTGTTCAGTGATGGCACGAAATAATAAGGGGTAAGAAAGGGGGATTAAACCATTCTTATGGGTTCATTGTTTTATTGGTGATATTATTGGCTCATGTCTTTACTCTGTATATGCACAGCAAGGTAAGAAAAAGGCCAGTACACATTGATCTGTAAAAAGAAATGTGTTTCTATTTAAATGAATTTGATTCCACTAATTTATGTTGCACAGTTTTACCATAAGCATAAATTTGTCTTTCAGCAAGCACCAGCACATATTGCAGTATTATCCATTGTCTGACAGACCAAGGGTGCCGAGGTAAAAATTAATATGCAGTACCTGTCAAAAGTTTAGGCTCACCTAGGATTTTATTGTTTTTTTTAGAGACTCGTGCAACAACCTGGGTAATTAATCAGTATGGAGATTTACTTTGACCTACAAATATTTAAATGTGCAGACATTAAACTTTATATTGTTAAAAAATCCTTTCTTAGCATGAACAACAGCTTTATACACTCTCAGTATCCAGACAGTTTCTCCAAACATTCAGCTGAAATACTTCCCCATGCTTGGAAAAATTACCAAAGATTTTCTTTACCAATTGGATATTTCTTTCTGACCTTGTGATCCAGTTCATCCCAGAGCAGTTCAGTAGGAATTGGGTGCTGTGACTGGGCAGACCATTTCATGATAGATAACACTAGAGCATTCAGGTCATTGTCTTGTTGTATGGTGAAGTCGGTTTTAATTAGCTGCTGTCCATGGTGATTATTTTATTACTGAATAGTAGCATTTTAGTTCCCTATTTATTTCACTAATCCTGTTTCAAAACAACCACAAACCATTAAGCTTCCACCTCCATGTTTGATTCTGGTTGTGAGCTAACTGGTGTCTGCTAACATCTTCTCTCCAGTCATACAGTAAATTCTTCTGTTAGAGACAAAATTGTTACATTCAGATTCATCTGTCCACAGGATATAGAAGTTATTTTGGCTCTAATACAAACATTGAATATTAAATAATGTGTAATGTAATATTTAGAACAGAGACATTTTTTTGTTTTTTACAGCTTATGGCTCTGTGTAGACAGACCTGTCTTCTGTTTATAGGGTCTTCTTTTTGGGGTGTGTGGCGGTTCTTTGGTCATAAATAAATGATTTTTCTTATTGTGTTATAATTAATTCCAGTAATAGTAAAAGAGGTTTGCACACACACAGGAGCATGAAAAGGATATACATGTTTTTTCCTGAATTGAAGGGGGTTTTATTTACAATTTGTTTTGTTCATATGAATAAGCTTGATTAAAAAAAAAGCCCACTAAATGATTACATTATTATTCTTTGAATGTAACTTTTGCCATTTTGGAATAAAGCACTATGAGTAATAAATAAACATTTGTGTGGTACCTGAATCATGCATTTTGATGATTTTTATTGCTTGTTTAGCACTAATATTTTTGCTTCACTGAATGCTTTGCAGTTTACTAATAATACATGGACAAACGTTTGTGGACACCTGACCTTAAGCTTTGTATGTGGTTTTGTAACATCCAATTCCACATTTACTAGTATACCAACCTTCACTCTTCTGGGGAGATGTTCCACTAGATTTTGGAGTGTGCTTGTGGAGATTTGTGTTTATACAGCCACAAGGACTTTAAGAAAAGCAAGTACTGATGTGGAGTGAGAAGGCATGTCCAGTTGTGCAGTCAGCAATCCAATTCATCTCAAAGGTGTCCAGGGTTGAGGTCAAAGCTTTCTAGTATGCTATTGAAGATTTACACTCCAACCCATGTAAACCATAGAATTCATAGAGCCGGCTTTGTGAACAGGTATTGTCATGCTAGAACAGGTTTGGGTCTCCTTGTTCAAGTGAAGGGAAAATTCAATGCTACTGCATTCAAAGACATCCTATAAGATTGTGTTACTTCAACACTGTGCTAACAGTTTAGGGAAGTATCACGTATATCTGAAAAAGTTAGGCGTCCCAACATCTTTGTCCATGTAGTGTATATAGCATACCATTAAAGACAAATGTCTATAAAAGCTAAAATATTATATTAGATTCAACTTTATTGTTAATGTGCAAGGTACATGTACAGAGCCAATGAAATGCAAATATTATGTTATGTATAGGCCTTTGTATTAAATGCAGGCCTTTCCTCTACTTAAAAAGAAAAAATCCATACATAATTAGACACAACACAAACCTTTCTTTCTTGAAATCAGCCTGGAGCATATTATTATAGCTCTTATGTAATAATAACAAACGCCATATCACCATAGTAACAGCTGTCACTGTTAAAGCATTGATTATGATGATGTTATTATGTATGAATTATGTATGATTATGTATGAATTTCTCCCAGCAATGGCCCTGCCATTGACTCTTTGCTCAAAAGGTTTCACGTTTCCTTGACGAAATCAAAGGATGCATCCTAAATAAACAATTCCTTTCACTTTGCAGTTTAAAAAATGTGTGTACGTGTGTCTGCACTGCAGGATCCACTATGTCTCAGCTCTCTGACAGTGGACAGGCGCTGAGCGAGGACAGCGGCGTGGACATCGCAGAGTCGGGACGCCTGAGCAAGGACAGCAGTCCACGTCCTGCCCGAACCCGGCCGCTGAGAGAGAGTGCAGGGGGAGGGGAGGGGAGCACCGTGAAACCGGTGAGACCGAGGGTAACAGAGAGAGCGAGAAAACTCGCATCTGAGGAGAGAAACAAGTCTGAAAGAAAAACTAGATGGATGTATGAGCTGAACTGTTGTGCAGGGATTGTATGTCTGAGCAGAGATGAACTATCATGCTTCGAGATGTCACGCTTTATCATGCTTTTCATTTGTTTCTCATCCACAACCTTTTATTTTCATTTCATCTGTCATTAAAAGAAGGATCACCCTCGACTGAAAGAGAGCTCCACTTTACGTGCACACACAGGGAATACTGCTTTACAGACGAACACATGGCTGCAGTAGAAGCACAGATTGTCTCCTTTTGTAATGTGCTTGGTTGTCAAAATCCCAGAAATCAAAGGCTGTTATGAAAGCTAAATGTGTGCTTGTTGTTTTTTTTGTTTTTTTGTGCGTGTGTCTCTCTTGCAGAAACGTCCCAACTCATTATTATTCTCGTCTTTCTGTTTCTTTCTGTGTAAATATGACTGCGACCATGACAGCCTGGGTTGCTGGAGCCCATGTCGACTCTGGTGCGAGTGCCGAAGAGCGCCAGCACGCTGGGTATCGCTATTGAAGGAGGAGCAAACACGCGCCAGCCGCTGCCACGTATCGTCACCATACAAGTGTGTAACCTCGTACACTTACACGTTTTACAGTCCCTGTAGAATATCCAGCAAAATACTACTCTGTCCTCAACATCTGCCTCTTTCAAACCAACTACCTGCATGTCTTCCCTCACCACATCCATAAACCTCCTCCTTGGTCTTCTTCTTTTCCACCTTCCTAGTGGCTCTATCATCAGCATGTCCCTCCTCTGCACATGTCCAAACCATCTCAATCGGGCTTCTCTCCCAAAACACCCTACATACGCTGTCCCTCTAATAAACTTGTTTCTAATCCTGTCCATCCTCGTCACTCCCAACAAAAAACCTCAACATCTTCAGCTCTGCTAGCAGAAAAGAATCATCATCATTTAATTTCATCTTGTGGAACAAATGTTATAAAACACATTTTGGGTATTAAGATGAATCAGTCAAAATCTTTTTTTTTCTGTCTCCAAACATTCTTCTTTCTATTGTCTGTACATTCATTTTTCCTAAATGTACAATCTGCTTAAAAAAAGAATTTGTCTTGCAGCCAGTGCTAGTGTTTGAATTTGTTTAATTTTCTGACCACACAGAATGAATAACTGAACAGAGCTTTGGTGTAATTCCAGGAAAATGCAAATAAGAAAGGATGCTCAGGAAATGGTTTTACTTCGTAAACACATTAATCTCATTTGTAGTTAACCTACTTGTTATTTGTCGTGTTTTTTTACTCTTCTGTAAAGATTTTTCACTAGAGTTCAAAGCATTGCTGTGGGGATTTGCTCATTTGCTCATTCAGCCACAAGAATATTAGTGAGTTCATAAACTGATGTTCAATCAGTGTTCCATTTCACCCTAAAGGCGTTCAGTACTGTTGAGGCTTCATGCTGGATACTTGAGGTTTTTGATCGGCATTCTAGAGCAAGTTTGTGCCTCTAAGTTCTACTAACGAGAAATTGACCCATGACAATACTGGACTGAATCTTTTCTCAACACAAAAACCTGCATATAGTCGTGATGATCTCCAAATACTATAAAGTGATCATTTAAAGATACTTTCAGCATATCTTTCAGAGAAATGGATTCTGTGTATCAACTTCAGTTCCGGTTTGATCTCTTTAAGTTACGGTAGCTTTCTTCCTCCCACTCAAGATACATTACATTACGTTTCAGGATTTATTGTCATTAAAATCATTTCTGCTTTGATTCTTCAGACTGAGCAGCTCGAAAGTGTGGCGGTTGATTATATTCGATTAGATCGTTTTAAAAAGCCGCTATGCTTTCTAAACTGCTAAAGAGTTTGAATGGCAGAGTGCAGAAGGTTAATTATGAACTCCCTGCAGTCCTTTTACAGAACTAAAACATTCGAGCTGTCATTGGTCAATGGTATTTCCTACAATAAAAAAATACAATATTGATTCTAATCAATTCTAATAATCTAATATTAATTTTATATGCTAATATTGATATTTTAAATCCGTTATCTTGAATTTAATTATACTTGTAAATTATAGTAATGCAGCAAGAAGATTGAGCCCCACACATCTCAGTGTCAGTAGAGGTGTGGAAAATGTTTTTTAAGGATATATCGCTCTCTAAAAAGATTTCACAATCTTTGGACTCTACAGACAGTTTCTTTCCTCTAATTGAGGGAAAATATGCTCTGTTCTGCCAGAAAATCAATTCCTGTGCAATGAAAATAACACTAACACCAATGTACAGTATAACATCTGTGCACAAGATAATTCTTTAATGAGAAATAATTGAAACACTGCAGAGGCTTGGAGGAGTTTTGTTCGGTTTATTGAGTTCACTTTTATCAATAGTCAAAGTCACAAGCTTTAATAGACCTGTTTGGATATCGGATGATGTGCTGCTTGGCGGTTACCTGCTGTTAGATTTCTGCGTTCTGTGCTAATGGGTCATAATTAGCAAAGAATGAGGTTGGTCTATCCAGTTTCATGAAATTAGGATTATTTGTCTTTGTCTTTAATCCAGTATAAACACTGGTGTTCTGTTTACAAAGACAATACTTCATACATAGTTTTTACACACTTCACACACTTTATTAGATGAACTGGACTAGCAGGTCACATAGGAGTTCATAAGCCGCTGTTATGAATGGATTTTAATTAAAGCGCACTTTGGCAGAGATGTGGTACAGTGATGGATTTTGACATATTGCAGTTGTCTTGGTTGCATAACTGCAGAGGATTTAATACTCCATACATGTTTCTCTCCCACTTTAAACCATACTAAGCTTTAGTAGGATGTGCTTTGCTCTCAAACTCGCTTCAGATCTTCATGTTTTGGATTCTACAAGGTGTTGAAAACATTTCCATTGAGACCCTTGTCCTTGCTGACTTTACTGCACGCATTTTTGCTGCTTATCCTGCAGCTGAACGTTCAAGCTGCAAATTTCCCTTTCTAACACATCCCAAAAGTGCTCTTCTGAATTTAGATCTGGTGATTGTCGAGGCCGCTGATCTCACTGTCATGTTCATGCAGTCTGTTTGAGATGACTTGTGCATTGTGGCATGGCACATGTATAGTAATACATGTTGTAATAAGCCAGTGTGTGCAAGAAAGCATTCTCTACACTACACCACCATCACCTGAACTTTTGACCCATGTCAGGTGTTGACAGCAAATTCTAACCCTGGTATCTGCAAGTCATAGCAGAAATTAAGATTCATTTAGCCAAACGGAATTAGTATAGCTTAGTGGTGAACATAATAAAGATTTTTTGTTTTACTGTAGTCTTACCTTCAGTAGGTTTTCTCCAATACTGTTCCATTCCTGTATGCTGTGCCATTCTGTGGAAGCAGTTTAAGAGTAGCAGATACAAACACACTCAACAGATTGATCCACAAGGCCAGCGATGTTGTTGGGAAAAGATGGACTCTCTGAATAAAGTGTATGGAAGTAGGATGCTGTCCAAAGGACATTCAATTTTGGACAACTTCTCCCACCCACTACATAAAGTGCAGGTTAGACTGAGGAGTACGTTCATTGACAGACTCAATTAACCACAATGCACCATAGAGTACCACCAGAGATCATTTCTGCCTGTGGTCATCGAACTATATCACACTGAGTGTTAAAACACTGCTTCATGGTATAGATATAGTTATAGATTTTTATTCCACACTTATATAATCCCAATTCCTTGGATGATTTATGTGCAATAATTTCATCTGTTTACTACTGCTACACTTTTTGTACAGAATGTTTCAATGAGATTGTAAATTCATGGATTGTACAGCATCTATGCCTAATTTTATTTTACATTTCTTATATTATATTTAATTGTATTTGAATTGTACTGTGAGCAACTGCATCCTAACAATTTCTCTGTGGGATCGATAAAGTATTCTGATTCTGATTCAGTGTGATGTGCAGGAGAACGCAACATTGATTTGCATTTATTAAATCCCAGTGCTTATGGATCATTAGTACATTTAAAAGCGAGTACTTTTGTACTTGTTAAGTAAAAATGTAAAAAGAATACGTTGACCGGAGTCATATTTAATCAGCGGATTCGTACTTTTACTGAAATACAGAATTGGTGTATTTTACCTACCACTGGTTTAGCCTCAGTTTCCTGTTCTTGGCTGACAGTAGTGGAACGAGTTGTGGTCTTTTGCTGGAGCAAATCCAACTTGAGGATTTTTTGTGTTGTGAGGTATCTTTCTGCTCAGCATTGATGTAAAAAATTTTATTTTTTGGCCACAGAGTGCATCCTACAACAGCATAGATGTATTCATGTAAATGCAAGCGGTATTCTGTCATTTACATGAACATAATGAGTAATGTAATTAATTTAACACCGTACTAAATGTCTTGAACATCGGTTCTAATGCCCATTATATCATAAATCCATGTTGACTATAAACACAATTACATAAGTGTAAATGAGCTTTGAGGGGAGAGGTGATGTAAGCAGTGATAGTGTATTAGCGCCGGGAGATCAACAGCAGGGCATCGTGTTGTGAGGCGATTGCATGTATCATGAGCTGGAGAGAAAGCTGGAGCTCTTAGAGCCTAATGTGCAATAAAAAAAAAAGTTCTCATTATGCCTGGCTTGACTACAAATGAATACATTGAATAAAAGGCTCAATGGAAAGACGGACGGATGGAAAGATCTTTTAATGAAGCAAAGGAGGTGGAAAGTGAGAGGGAGATGCTTGAGAAGAAATGACAGATAGCCAGGCAGCCAGGAGTGGATTTTAATTCCCTGGTCATGGGCGGATCGTCAGCGTTGGATATGGGCAATCCAACAACAGCAGCTGTGGTGGAAGATAGAGCTGAAGGCTTTGTGCTTCTTTTTACTATTTCTATTTTGTTGCAAGTCAAAAGGTTTTATCAGGTGGTTTCATCTGGCGGTAACAATTTCCATTTTTAATACCTGAGAATCGCTTGATTTCCCATAGGCCTGCATATTTTCATGCTATTTATTAATAGCTTTTGTGTTTATGTAAAACAATTCTCTCTTTCTTTCAGAGAGGGGGCTCAGCTCATAACTGCGGGCAGCTGAAGGTGGGCCAGGTGATTCTGGAGGTGAACGGGATCTCTCTGAGAGGACGAGAGCATCGAGAAGCAGCCTGCCTCATCGCTGAGGCCTTTAAGACCAAAGAGAAGGACTATATCGACTTCCTCATTACAGAATTCAACGTGGCTTTGTAAGACCTATTGAGCTTTCCAGAGGATTAGAACTGAAACTGGCATGACTCTACCACTAGTCCCCAGCAAGCTGATCTTCTCTTCTGAGATTTCGTCTGAAGGCAGACATATTCTTGGTGTAGATACTGTATATATCCACCAGGTGAACTCCAGCATTATCATCCTGAACATGGCCAACTGGTAAAAGCCGCTGCTAAGTCCGATTACAACCATATCTTTGGCTATGTCTTTTTTACACGATTCCCTCCCTTGTCAGGAAACAAAATCTATTCAGTGTCTCCTTCACAGCGTTCAACTCATTCCCCAGGTTGGAATTTAGTTCTTTAACCATTATACTACATTCAGCTCAGATTTTCATCATTTTATAAAAAAATGTAACCCTGTTTTCATGATCATGAGGCAAGCCCAAGATGCTGGCTTAATATATATATGTTATGAGGACTGAGGACTATCTGCACATTTGAATGATCAAGACATGTGGATAGACATCCATTCATAAAGGCCCCTTTTATTTCCTAATTTACTTTAAAAGCCATATGGCTCAAGGCAGACAGATTTTAATATTAGTATTTATTAGTAGATATGACTGTCTGGATGGCAAAACTGTCCTTTCATGTGTGAACCACTAGGACAAAGTGTTTATCAGCTAATCCATTATCTCTATAATGGAAGTATATTTGGTGACTTTAGTATTGCATAAGATTTGTTTGAACCATTCTGCTGTATGTGCTTTCTTTTTTATTTGCATAAAGAACAGGACAACTGTGGGATTCACATTTAGAGCCACAACTGACTTGCTCTCTATATGTTTAACCACAAGGTGACTTGTGTTTCACTCTTCAGTCTTGTGTGTTAATCTTTAGTCTTTTTTTTTAATCACTGATTTTCGCATACCTTCTTCTTCCTGTCTATTCTGAATCTATTACATTTAGTTATATGAGATTGGGACACAAGGAGACTGGATAAAAACAGCATGCTCTTTATTTAGGCCAATCCATAAGTCATTATCAGAGTCCATTCTGAGAGTCAAAACACAGACAGATAGTCGAACCAGGAAGTAATCAACACAAAAACAGAAAGCTTGCTAACCCTAACGCTAACCCCAAAGTGAGACAAAAAGCAAAGACTTATCAAAGAACAGAATGGTAATGGAAATAGAGTAATTGTTTAAAGTTTAAGCACAGAACAAGTGCTCACATTAGGTAACAAAACAAATAAGGGACACTGTGCTAGGAAAGTTGCCTGTGTAGCTGCTAAACCAGATAGCTCTTTAGTTGATGTAGTTGTGTAGTGCAGCAGGAGTCGGTAAAGCGTTGTGTTGTCTTTCTACCGTTAAGCACGTTAAGTTTAATGATTTATACCAGAATATTTTTGCTTTGTGAATGAAAAGCTAATAGTCTGCTTGCCCCCTAGTGCAGGGACTAGTGATTTATTGACTAGCCTCTTTATATCGAATGTATCATCAACAGTGTGCATTCACACCAGGTCTTAATAAAAGGGACAGGAATTTTTATACTCCAGTGTAAAATCGATGTTAGTTAAATACTGTTAAAGCCATGCTGCTATAATAGAGGTCCTAGGATTAAACAATGGCCTCTGAAATACCACAAAATGTATACCTGGTTCTTCCAGCTGGCTGAAAATAGAGAGTGTATACACTATATTGACAAAAGTATTGGGACACCTGACTTCACCAGTTATATGTGCTTCTTCTGTAAACTGTCACAACAAAATTTTAAACCTGTTCCAGCCTAAAAACGACTGCTTAATGAAAAAATGTTTGACATGGGTTTCAGTGACAGTTCTGACCTCAACTCTATTGAACTCCTTTGGGATAAATTGGAATGTTGACCGCACATACATCAGTATTTGACTTTACTAATGCTCTTGTGGCTAAAATCTATCTTCCCAAAATGAGATGAGGATATTATAACAGCAAATAGGACAAAATGTGTAATGGGATGTTCAAAGTAAACTTTATGGTCAGGTGTTCAAAGTTTTGTTCATATATTGTCAATTTTAATAATGAAAATATAAAATAAAAGTGTTCGACTATTTCCATACACTTACACAAAATAGATCTTTCGCATTCCTCCACAAATTGAATGGCGTTAATGAAACGAGACAGAACACCTGCTCGGCTGCTCACTGCAGTTTCCACTAAGACTTGCAGAAAACATGATCTTGTAATCACACTTTCATTGCTTGTCAGCATAGCTCATTTTTTTTTGTTTATGCTATTTTTGTTGAATGTGTCATGTAATAATTATGCTTAAGCGATAATTAAGGACAGGGACAGAACGTACCATACATACTGCTTCTGTAAAAGAGGGAAGAGAAAACCCATCTTGACAGCGAGCGCTGACCTTTCATTTGTAGCACAGCGAATGTTTCTCCAGAAAACTGGTGATCTAGAGAGAGGGAAAAAAAAAGAAGAGGCACTTTATCTAATTATGATAGCAGAATCTGGAACAAGACAAGGTAATCAGGCGGAGGAGAGAAGGAGAGGTGTGCAGGCAGTGTAACTAATGAAAAGTTGCAAAGTGTGAAGATAGAGAGAGAGAGAGATGTGCGGAGTCTTCATGTGTCACTTAGGTTACATAAGCATGGAAGAGTGGGAGCAAGTTAGAGAGAGGGATTCTAGTCTATTCTGTATGAGTGTAAGAGAGAGAAGAAAATATATAAAAAGACGTAACGCATAATAGTGAAAAAATTTGAATTGCTGTGTGCAAGTTATCGAGGTGAAATGAAAAAGGTGTGTGTGTGTGTGTGTGTGCCTGCCGTTTAGCCCCTTAGAAGTGATGCCATTCGCAGATCTATTTTTCATCCCCAGTTTAAATGCGCTACAAGTCCACTAATGAAGTGTGTATTTTTAAACTTTAAACATATATAATGGTATATCTGTACTAATAACACTCCGATCTGTACTAATAACACGTCTTTTTCTTTCTGTGTCATTGGCAACAATTTCATACAGACATCAAGATTTTAAAGACCACACTGTCAAAGATGACTTTTACAAGAAAAGCGATATAATTATTTATTATATATTGATTTTAATCAAATAGCAGAGTGGTAGAGGTGGGCTTGTTGGTGATGAACATTGTGCTAGAATAGTGATTTATAACATATAAAAGGCTTTGCCTACTATTGAATATTTTTTGCTGAGAGTTGAGAAAGTTTGTTTAGGAAAAGTTTCAAAAATGATGTAGCAATGAGTTGATCAAGTACAGATTTTTATTCCCAACCCGAAATATCGTATCATGCATGTTATATGCAAATAATTCCAAACTCGCAACAGTCCAAAAATTCAACGGTTATTTATTAATAAATGAATATAATGACTATTAAGATCTTAGAAACAATATAGTAATAATGCAAGATTTCAATATGAGTGACACAATCTCCATGTAGTTTATATTTATGTATTTATATATGTATAAATCAGAAAGTGATTGGTCTCAGGTGATGTAAAAGTGTGTAGGAAATCAGGCAGGAAGGACCCCTGGTAGGGTTGAGTGTTATTGTTAGTTAAGCCATGACTGTACTATAGCTGTCTTAACAATAGGATTTCTCTTCATTTTTTATAAAATAAGGGACAATAAGATCTTTGTGTGTCAGTAGTGTAGCCACACATTCATAATATATTTACATTTATGACATTTGGCAGACATCCTTTTCCAGAGTGACTTATGTCAGTTATACATCTGAGCAATTAAGGGTTGAGAGACTTTGTTTAAGGAACCAGAGAAAGAGAGAGAGAGAGAGAGAGAGAGATGAAAAGCCCCTCGAATATTTGAAGAATGTAGTTAAACTCC
The DNA here is from genome assembly GCA_024362625.1 of Silurus asotus. NCBI lineage: Eukaryota > Metazoa > Chordata > Actinopteri > Siluriformes > Siluridae > Silurus > Silurus asotus. The sequence continues at coordinate 8,912,048 of MU563656.1, forward strand.
ATATCTCTTGTATTAACACCTTTCTGTCCTCGCATATAAGGTGCATAAGGGGTTAATAAATACAGTGAATTGTAATTACATAATGAAGATGAATAGAGAGATCGATTATTAAACAAGGTCATTGATTATTCATGGGGGAAAAAAATATTTAAAATAATATTTATATTTATTTGCATATTTTAATCAGTTGTGAATATTTGTTGATTATAGAATTTTCTAGATCATTTTGTATTCATTTATTTATTTATTTATCTAGATAATTATAAGCTTCATTTTTCCTCAGAATCTTTTCATTTACAGTACATACCTCAGGTCTTTAAGCGAAGCGCAAAAAGACAGTTAGACATGCAAGTCCTCATCGACATTCACTTGATACTCATCAGACTCTTTAAAATGCAGTTTTTTGTCATGAAATAAGCAAAGGTTTATTACTTCTGTCCCTTTAATTACTCATCTTGTCCCTGAATCTACCTGCCTGTCCCATATCCTTTGTACTTAGAGTACAGGAAATCACATTGAAATATACATTGTGTATCCTCTTGAACACACATTGCAACCTAGTTTTTAAAAACCATTATTACAGAACAAAGCCTTTCTGCTTCACGAGCACGTGGCCTGTGCAAGCAGTCCAGGCATGTGCAAACAGTCCAGCTGTGTGCACTGCACATCTGGAGTCTCCACTAGTGGCTTTGTAAAGGGACAAAGAGACATGTGATGAAAGAATAATAATAGTGTCCTGCACACACACACACACACACACACACACACACACACACACACACACACACAAATACACTCGCACTTGATTATAGTTCTGTTTGCTCTTTCTTCTCATACTGTTGCAGTCTGAGTGCTCATCCTTTTTTTTATGAATTTGAGAAGGAGGATTGGGTAATCCTGAGGTGTCCTATCCCAGTTGTGTAACCACACTAAATGTTTATCTTTTATATTAGTATAATATTTAAAGTCAGAATTCTGTTCATCCCAGTTGTACTGTCAATGTATTTTTTCTGTTCCTATATTCATCCTCTTTGTTCTTGGTCTTGTTGCTTGTTATATTGATTTTCACATAACCATTTTTAATTAGAACACTTGAACTTGGTCATGGTTATAGTTGGATTTTAATTATATCAGTTGCTGAAAGTAATTTAGAAGGTATTTCGAAAGGTTAGACAAGTATCAGTCATGAGACTCAACCAGATGCTGAAATGCTTTTCAATTTCATTTAGAAATACATGAATGTCAAGTGTTTTTGTTATTCTTACCTGAAAATCTGCATTTGTTTGACTTACCTGTTTATCATTTACTTTCCTGATTTATGCCACATCAATATAGACTGTTACACCTTGTGTTAGAGGTATGCATGGAAGTGTGTGTTTTTTTTGTTTTACTCCATATGGAACTCTATGGATAATCCTACATACTTCCAGGTTGACCATTCCCAAAACAATCCTGACCAATCCTGAACCACTACCACAGAATGTTGGACCAATCTTAAAACTCTTTTAAAGGAATTCTTATCAATCCTGAACTGTTGCCACATAAATTCTGACCATCCTACCCACTTCTGTAGAAAGTCTGTCCAATCCTGTATTATCCCTCAGAAATTCTGGCCAATCCCAACCTATTCCCAAAGGATCTCTGAAGAATTCTACCCACTTCCTCCAAACACATAAACAATCCACACCCACTCTCTAAAGAATTCTAGCCAATCCTGATTCACGCTCAGAGAAATTCTGACCAATCCTGATCCTCTCTTACCTCACAAGGCCTGACCAAGCCTGAGCAACTTTCAGAGATACTCTGATACTCTGATCCACTCTCAGAAAAATACCAATCAATCAATCAATCAATTAATTAATCATCCAATCAAAATTTGACCAACCCCAACCCAGTCTCAGAGAAATTCGAACCAAAACCAAACTGTTACCCTATTAATTCTTATCAAAAAACATAAACCTGCACCCTAAATAAATCAGAATGAATCTGTTAAAGTAGCTAAATAAATGTGGTGAAAACAACACACATTACAGCACCCAGTATATTCCATGTTTCTGTACATCGTCTTTATTTGTTCCGCGAGTCATATGAATGCCCTGCACACCTCTACCTTAAATTCATTGCTGACCAATGAAAAATCCCACATGATACTGATTGATCAAAAATGTATAACCATAATGACTATATCTAAAGATAAATATAATTCAGCACTTTAAATCAATATTAACCCTTGTAAGACTGCTTTTTAAATGTATTAAAGATTATTATGCATCAGTGCCTTTTTCAGCCATCACTGTCATTTCCTGAATAAATACCTAATTAGCCAGGGTTATAGCAATCCACTGTTCGTCATTTAATCTAAAATATGAAATATCTTTATTCCCGTTTTTTGGTTTTGATTTTTTTTTTCCTTAGACATACATACATTTCTTTGCTTTATTGCTATACTGATTTATCAAAAAACAAAAAAACAAAAAAAAGTGAGCTGTTGTATCTTCATTATTATTATTTCATCATTAATACGGTATAACTGTATAAACCTCCCATCTTTTTTTCCAACCCATCATATGCCTGCCTCTTGTACAGTTTCATTAAATAAACATTGTACACAGCCATGCTATTTATACAGAAAGTGTGTTTAATTTTACAATAAAGATAAACTGCTGAACAAACGGCTGCACCGGAGTTCGTATGTTTTTCGCATTTGTTATTCGAAGCAGAAAGAAATTGCTTTATGATCACAATGTGGTGAATCTATTAACAGATGATTAAAAAGATGACGAAGAAAAATTGTGGAAATTAATCCTGCACAACGCAAGCAAAGTGAATGGAAAGATAAACTAGAAAGCTCTAGAGCAATGAAAAGGTTAGCAGAAACCAATCAGTGTGATGCTTCAACACTATTTTCTGGGGTTTGCAAAGAGACTCTTTTCCATTGTAAGTTTTTCCTACAGAAATAACATGTTAGTAGGAGCTGGTTACAGAGATGAGACTTTCTGACCAATCAGAATTGATTTAATTCAGTAGCACTGTGGCCTCAATGAATATAATCAAAGAATCAAAATGAATTCTGTATGTTGAAGATTATCATGCACTTTCCCTTACATTCTCAAAAAAAAAAAAAAAAAATATGTAGAGCAGTGAATTACCTTTTTGCTGGCACATGTTTAAAGTGTGTTGAGATGTTTTGTTGTCACCCAACATAGCACTGTGCATTATGGCCAAACATCTCCACTTTGGTCGCATTGGTCCAAAGGACAAGTCTGATAGATGGTCAGTTTTTACCAATTTTGCTAAATTAAGACTTGCTGCCATGTTCTTTTTAAAGATACAGTAGGAGGTTTTTCTTGGCAACCCTTCTGAATAAACCATGCTCGTTTAGTCTTGTTGGAATAGTACAGTCATTTAACATGCGCATGAGCATCGCACTGTCTGACCCAGGCGAAAGATTTGCCAATTGTCTGGAATGTTTTCCAATTGTGAATAATGTTCCACACTGTAGAATAAAGGAATTGTAAAAAAACTTTTATATAGATGTTTAATAACAGTTGCTTCTCTAAAATCATGGCTGATGTTTTCCCTCCTTGGTGTTAACACAGATCTGAGTGCTCCAAACCTGCAAATTGCTAAAACATGGGCTTTTATAGTGATTTTCACATTTGCTGACAATCAATTATTTAATGCTATTAAATTAGCAGGACCTGGCTGCTCATTAGCTTCTTAAATCTCATTAAAGAAGTAAAGGTGTACTATACATGACTTTTTTTGTAAAGATAAATAATGGCATGGGGTAATAATTATTGTGTTGTTGTCCATTTAAGATTGTATTCACTTCATTCTAAGACCTGCTGCGGATGAGATGATTCCAAAGAGGGTGTTCTTACATTTTCACATTACTGTATATTTACAGACCAGTCATTAAAATAATTTCTCTGTATGTTGCTAATCTTTTTTTGAGATGTTTGATGTAAAAAAGTCTCCTGTGTAACTGTTTTTTCTTTCAACAGTCTACAGTAAAAAGGCTTTTTGGATAACAGGAAAAAAGGCTTTGCACTTTACTGTTTCCCAGTAACATGTTGCATACGGTATTACGGTCTCAGCAGAAATAAAAAAAGCTGGTGTAAATAATAAGAGATGATAACAAGAACTAATTTCTCAAACGTTCCATGTAATTAAAATGTTTGAATTTTAAGTATATCAAATTGCTGTGGTGTGAAAGATATAAATACTTTATAATGCTTCACTAAGGAGTAGTAACACACCACATCATACCACACTCTCTTTTTATTTCCTTTAACATCCCTCTCTGTGGTGATTTCTTCCCTGAATGAATACGCACTTAATAACACAATTACAATGGATTGTCTGATTAAAAATACAATCACAACACACATATTAAAACTGATTTTATTTCTTGTATTGGAGATGAGGTAAGCAGGCTATGGCTTATCAGGACAATTCAAAGAAGTAAATAGCTTTTCTATTTTGCCTTTTGTTTTATTCAGGCTATTCTATTAAATGCTATTTCAGATATGTTCAATCCAATTACACAGGGAAAGTGTTATATGTATATACAGAGTGCGTTGCCAGCCTGCTGTTTGATTTCACTGCTCTTACTTATTGTTTTTTTCTTGATATTACCCTTGGGTTAGTGCCAGTTTTCAAATAGATTTCGCCTTCCATTATCTCAACCTGCCGCATTAATCTGAGCAGCCAACAGCAACTCGAACGACAAAAGAAATCCGACACACTGTAAGCAAAATAATACACCACCTTGTCTTTGCATTCGAATATGCAGTATTAAACCAAACCAAAAGGATTATCCCAGGCTGGTACAGACTGATATATTATAGTAAGAGTTGTTGCTGTGGTCACCTACATTCGGCCCTGTTCCTTTCCAACAACAGCCTTTGAGAGCTGGAAAGAGCAGCGTGTGCCAAAATCTACACTGCATCCAAAAAAAAAAAGAAAAAGGTTAAATGTATTGGTTACTGGGTTACTAACGATTGGTTTATTTTTCATTTTTTTTTTATAAAACACATTCCATTCCAATACATATTGTATATAAAATTATATATACTGTAGTATTATAAAAGTCCCGGTTCAAAGTAGAGCACAATTTTCTGCACCTATACAAACACTAGAACAAAAGAAGCCTGTTGCCAAGTCACAGCCCAATGCAGATAGATAGGGATAGACTGATACTTTTTTTTAATAAAACACATTCCATTCCAATACATAATGTATATAAAATTATATATACTGTAGTATTATAAAAGTCCCGGTTCAAAGTAGAGCACAATTTTCTGCACCTATACAAACACTAGAACAAAAGAAGCCTGTTGCCAAGTCACAGCCCAATGCAGATAGATAGGGATAGACTGATACTTTATTTCTCCCAATAGGAAATGTAGAGCTTTCAGCAGTATCCACAAACATACACAATAAGGCATGCAATAAACATTACAAAACTGCAGACTCAATTTCCCAGCGAAAAAAAAACGTGGTTTTCAAAAATGGCCGCCATTGACATCACTTTCTACACTATACCGCCTTCTCAATTGCCAAAATATTCAATCACACACGTCAAAGTATAAAAAAACTTGCTTGCCATTTGTGCTCAGTTGTTCTTGTGCCTCTGTCAACGAAAATGTTTTTCACATTTCAAACAGCTGTCGATAAAATATCTGTTTAGAGGAGAAAATTCAATTTCTGTGGCCTCAACCAGAGATTTTTAGAGGATATCCTGAAAAAAAATACAGTAGCACTCATGAATAACTAACATTAATAATACAAGCACTCGTGAATGACTGACAAGTGACTCGTGGCACTTTTCAATTTGACCTGTGGCCGTGTAGCAACCTATACTGTAGTCACAAGCAAGCTAAATAGTAAAACATTAAATTGAATATTGTAAATTTTACTGTGAATATCGGTTGATTCGTGACATGATTTACAATGTTCTCTGATACTTTTGCACATTAAACACTACATTTATTTTTAATTACCTGCAGAAAAACTAAAATAGTCAGACGGGATATGCCACAGAATAATCCAAGGAATTTTTAAAGCAATACATTTAGAATTTATATGTTAGTGGTTTATAATGTGAACTGGATTACATTTAACCATTACAATTAATTACAATTACACTGCAACCTAAACTTTTTGCTACTATTTTATGTTAAACATACAATTTTATTTAGCAATATTATTACAGTTTCTTAAAACAAAAATTATTTGTAAATTGACCTATTTCTTAAATTCTTAAAAAACAAGTATGATCCTTTTCCTCTACCCAAATGTCTTATCTGTCAACTATCTGAATCATTTCTGATTTTTAGTCTCCTTCTGCCACCTAGTGGCAAAACAAAGCAGAACAATGTAGGTGAAGTGATCATGTTTTAATATGCTGCTCGTGCAAACAGTAAAAAAGTATATCTAATGTAAAATATAAATGAGAACACTATCAGGAATGGAATCTTAAAAAATAAATTGTTAAAAATGTAAAAGAATGACGGTTCGATAGATTATGATATGTAATGTAAATGATAATCAAATATGGGTGGTAATTATTATAAAACAGTCCAATTTAGCTGCTGAGGCTGTGTGAATTTAAAAGGCAGAGAGATATAGATAGAAAAAATTAATTAAATGTCGATTGAATTTATAAGACATATGGGGGGAAAGTGTGTCATTTAATTAAAATATATTCAGTACCTAACGTGTGAAATGTGTGTGAATATTTATATCAAAATAAATGACATATTTACGTCCCCACCCCCAGTTTTTATTGTTTTGCTTGAATTATTTTGTTTATGGTTGTGTACTTCTGCCTAATATATTACTTTGTTAATTTTATAAAAAATGTGTGTACATGTTTTGTAGCTGAATGCCATATAATTTCACTTAATAAAGCTTTTTTCATCAAATAAAAACAATTCGAAATGTCGCCACCTTGTGTTTTTTAGGGGCAATGCAAGAAATTTTTCAGTTGTTTTTTCAGTGTGTGTGTGCGTGCGTGCGTGCGTGCGTGTGCGTGTTAAATACTTCAAAGCACCGCCCGTTGTTGTGCGAAACAAATGGGATTTAAAACCTCTACGTTTTGAATGTAACCCCGCCCCTTTTAACTCTTAGCCAATTAGATTCAGCCTTAGCGTTCATTATAATGCAAAGCTTGGATGCAGCTCAAATCGGCGCTATACTTTTTTGTGACAACTTTTGTAAAATAAAACTTTTTTAACAAATGCAACTATAAAATGCGACCCAAAAACTGCAAAGAAAAAAACTTTGTATTAGTATAGTACGGTCTAAAGGTAGCCCCGCCCTCTTCAAACTCTGAGCCAATTAGATTCCGTCTGAGTGTCACGTGCGTTTCTGATTAATGCAGATCTATGAAGCCAGCTCAAATCGGTGGCATGGAGTTTTTAACACACACACATTTTTCGTGTTACTTTATTAAAAAAGAAATTAAACACTTTAGCTGTAACGTTACTTTATAAAAGTACGACTCAAACTGGGCAGAGAAGTAAAAGAAAAGTCGACAAATAGTCTTTCCGGTCTTTCCGGCGATTTACTGCAACAAGAGCAAATTTTTAAAAAGCAAAGCAAAAGCGTCCTGAAGAACATGGAACAAGGATTTAAACTGGAAGTCCATGGCAGAAGACGTGTTTGAGAGGAAGAGTGTGTTGATCACAGTCTCGCCTGGTGATTATGGGAGGGAGTCTGGAGGCTGCTTGTGTGCTGCTGTTGTCATGGTAACGCAAAGCCGAGGCCACTGATTTGAGGAAGTATCTTCATTCTCAACTCTTTAGAACCTGCATATATATATATGTGTGTGTGTGTGTGTGTGTGTGTGTGTGTGTGTAGATCTGATTGCAAACAGTTAGGGTAAGTTCAAGTTTAATTAAATAAAGTTTCTAAGTGTCTTAAGAATGTTTTATTACAGGTGCTTTGGTTTGGTTTATTGATTGGTCTTGTGGTAAAGATGGTGGTTTGTATTGTGTTGTATAGAGTTGTGGTGCATTATAGAAAGTAATTTTCTGTATACTTTAACCATTCATTTGATTTATCTTTGGGATTAAGATCTATCTATCTGTCTGTCTGTCTGTCTGTCTGTCTGTCTGTCTGTCTGCCCTTCCACCTGCCTGCTTATCTATTGATCGATCCAGCTACAGTATTACCTTCCAAAACATAGACAGGCCATGCTGATCAAACTGGAAACTGTCTTTGCAAACCAGTAAAATAATCCCAGCTTTCTTATTTCCTGACTAAATAGATTATTTATGCCAGTTATTTTCTTCAAATAATCCTGCATTCATTTGCAGTACTTGCTAGTCTAATTTTTGTTTCACTGTCAGAGAAAGGCAGGCAGACTTATGGATAAGATGGTGTGCCAGTTTGACCAGTTTGGCCAGGGTTTTGGATTTTTCACCATGGTTAAATTACATTTCCTGGATTAGATATAAACCATTTTTAAAATTAAAATATATTTTCTTATTTATAAAGAAAACTTTCTAATGATGAACTTTTCTTGTACTTTGTTGATTAAATTTTAATGATCTGAACTGCATTAAGAGTTTAATCCTAATAGTGTAAATTCATAGTGTAGGAAGAGTTGATGTGATATCAAATGCACATTCATCTACAACAGCTGTTAAAATAAAATATGAATCACTTGTTCATTATAATTAACCAAGTAACTCATACAGTAGAGCTAAATTAGATTGTTTTTCTCCCAACAGCATTGTTCTGAAGTGTTTTTTCCACTTCTTCTCTCTCTCTCTCTCTCTCTCCCTCTCCCTCTCTCTCTCACCCTCTCTCTCTCCTCCACACACACAATTATGTGGCAAACATCTTAACATTTTTTTTACAAAACAGTAAGACTGGAGACTCCTTTCAAAAATTGTACATAAACACCTCCTTACAGAGAAATACTAGTACATGCACAGTGGCACTTATCGCACCAGTTTAGTATAAAAACACAAATGCACACTGTAAGTGCATTAATATAAGCTTGTGACTTGTTGTAAAATGGGCCCTAGTCCCTGAGCTGCTGTTAAAGAACCAACTCACAATATCCAAAGCTATCATTTCAGCTTCAGTGTTTTCTTTTTCATTTACGTCCTCAGCCATGACCCTGGAACATAAGCAGCTTATACGTAGCTGCTTGGCCTTCCTAACACACTTGCTTAGCATTCGCTGTGTGTCGGACACCTATCTCTGTTTTAGCAGCCACGATCGATTTTGATAAGCAGAGTATCATTGTCCAGAATGCAACTCTTTCGCAAGTAAAGGATTAGCTGTGTTTGGTAATGGGTGTGTTTCTAGCAAGGTTCACACACTGTGGTTTTAAGGAGTTGGTGTCTATCCAAGAAAGACATAATGGAACCATACTGGGTTTAAAATTACTGGTAAGTACTACCACTATGACCTAGTTTATGGGCTACATTACATTCTTGCAGTTGTTTATTTAAAGCAAACATTCAGGCGGGTCACTGGCATGTAGAGGAAAAGGAATAAATGCCATGTGATATAGTTATGTAATTTACACAGGAAAACTGTATCGAAGTATGTCAAGATATATATTTCTATCTCAGGTGGTGCCTAGATAAGAAGCTTATGATTTAATTCTTGCTCTGGCTTTTTAGAGCGTTGTAAAATAGTCTAGAAAATTAGATGTAGTTGAAGAGTATACGACTATAGTAGTATCTGTAGTAGGTTGGCTGCTTGTAAAGATAACCAGAATGGTAAAAAAATATTCTGCAGCATTTTTCATCTTTAACTTGTGTTGGATTCCTAATAAAGATTCTTCATACACTTTCTGTAAGAGTAGATAGTTCTAGTAAATAAATGATGACTAGTTTTTCATTAATTCACATCTGTTGTAAAAGCTTTGCCAAGGAAAAGTCTTCAAGATTGGGGGCTTTGAGGATTTTTAGAAACGTACAGCTGCTATTGTTTGGTCTTTAAAGCTTCATCACAACTTAAAATTTTGCATGCAGAAAGATAGTTATAAAGATAGATAAAAAGATTGATTAGAGATATAGTATTGAGAGACCTGGATAAAGTAATTTATTTCAGTAAAATAAAACAAGCCCAAAATGTTTTAATCCTTGTTTACATACTCACTTATGCTGAAGCAGTATAGTGTAATGCAATTCTGGTTACTTGCTATTCAGGTTTATCCTAAAAATGTATCATTAGCAACATTTAAACCTGAAAATTTGAACCCCAGAGCCGTTATACTGAGTCAACTTCCTCCGACCAATCAGATTTAAGAATTCAGATGCACTTTTGTATAAACCATTTAGTTTTTCAGAATTTGTTTTATTAGTAAAATGTTCCAGAATTAAAGCTGTGATTTAAAAGATTTTTTTTCAACTTCGCATATGGGAAACGGGTGTTTACAGTCGAGCAAAAAACATCTTGCGTAGTTTTTCATCATGGTTTGTTAGCGCTGCTCACTACACAATGATTGGCAGTGGTAATTTCAAGGAGTCGTACTTCTCGAGTTATATCTCTCGGGCTGCGGAGATTTCCTAAGAGGGGACTGTTTTTTTTCTTGGTGCTCTTTAAACCTGTTTAATTATGCTCGGTGGATTTGTTTTCTCTGAATGGTGGCACTTGTGAATATGACGATCGGTATCGACTGTGAGTGTTTTTAGTTTTAACAATCTCTATGCAGGCAAAATAATGCACAGTAAGAACAATTCACATTTCACATTGTGCGGCTTGACTTTTGTTCCAGGTTTGTGTTCCATCACCTTGGCAACACCGGTGTAAATCAGAATCTCAACCATGAAAGTGAAGACGGTCTCTAAATTGGTAGTTAGTAAGTGGACCAGAAAACTGCAAATAGACTTTAGAAATGTGGTGTAAGAGGCGAAAAAGAAAACAAAAGAGGAAGCATGGAGATGAAAAAGAATGCCACCAGAGTGCGAATGCGTGCCTGGACCCCTGCCTCGGGATACTCTTCACCCCCCAGCCCAGTCAGCTCGCAATTTAGCTGGGATGAAGGCAAAGATGAGGACTTCCAGAATCAAATGGATGAGAATGGCATTATTGGCCTAAGTGAGACAGAAGGGGAGGTATGAATGTCTTGAGTACATTATAACTATGTCATTCATGTAATATATGGTGAAAATACGGTGGTATTGTGTCAATTTTTTCCATGTCATTGTCCATTCCTTTCGTTACACATTATGTACAATCTTCACAAATCAGGCATAAAATTATGACCACTTGCCTAATATTGTGTTGTTTCCTCTTATGCTGCCAAAACACTCCTGACCAATCGATCATTACCATTAACTTCTTTAGCAATTTGAGCTACAGGAGCTCGTCTGTTGGCTTGGACCACACGTGCATCAATAAGAGTTGACCGCCCATGACCCTGTTGCCGGTTCACCACTGTTGATTGATACTGACCACTGCAGACCGGGAACATTCCACTAGAGCTACAGTTTTGGAGATGCTCTGACCCGTAGACTAGCTGTCCAAATTTGGCCCTCGTCAAACTCGCTCAAATCCTTACGCTTGCCCATTTTTCCCGCTTCCAACACATCAACTTTGAGGACAAAATGTTCACTTATATCCCATCCACTAACAGGTGCCATGATGAACAGATAATTAGTGTTATTCACTTCACCAGTCATGATATTAAAATATAATTATGTTATGCCTAATCGGTGTAGAATAGACTCTTGGACTCACATTTTTTTGGCACTTTGGAATGAAGACTTTTTAATTTGCTCAATGTAAAAAATATACACTTTTTGTTTGCATAAATATATATTCCTTAGTGGTTCAATAATTCATTCACCTCTGAACAGATTTGGCTGAGGAATAATTTACAACACAACAGTTACACGGGTTCAGAATGAGTGTGGTGCTGGTATGAGTACATTATGTACATTATGGTCGGAATTAGAGATTGAAATTGTACAGACAACAAATATATAGCTATTAGTGTTTTGAAACCGCATCATCACTGCTGTAACACTGGTGCTGAGAATCATCCACCACACAATTAACTACTGACGATATAAACAAACGTGCTACACACCCTACTGTAAGTGTACTGCGCCTTGGCTACGTGTTTCTGACTCAGTGAGAACTAAATGTAATAATGAAAATTATTATAAATAATCTGTAGTCTAAAATGCACTTTTATACACTTGGCTGTAGCAAGAAGACGAGGTTGAATTAAAGGATGAAGAGGAAATCATTTCAGATGTGGAAACTCCAGAACCTGAAGAAGGGCCACCTTGTGCACTGGAAGATCTGAACTGTCACCTGAGTGAGCTGCTGGACTCAGAGCCTCTTTCCCTACTCGTAGGAGATGACTGTCTCTCGCCCACACACAGTACCAGCCTTTTTTATTTTACTTTGCTTTTATATCAAAGTGTTCATTGTGGTGATGAAATTCTGTATTAAAGGAGGTTTATTATTGCCATCTGGCTGCAGAGATGGTGTTATAGGCATGGCATGTAAAAAGAGAAAAACATTTGTCTTTAACAGACATAAATTACTAGGGTCGCTCTAAAGTGATAATAACTCAAGTTTAAATGAATTAATCATTTTTTTTTTCATTCTATCAGTTTATGTTCAGCTAATTATTCATTATAGTATGGTATACAATGAGTAAAAGACTTTTTAATCATTTTTAACCATTTACTGTTCTTAAACATTGATTAAAAAAAAATCGTGTTCCTGTTATCACTTATATTACAGCAGCTCGTTTACTTAGCTGCCCTCATTTTTTCACTTTCTTAAATTTAATATATCACAAAAGGTACGAGTAGTGAGAGTGAAACTAGTCAAAGAAAAATTTACAATTTTGTCCTTAACTTTTTCCAGTGGCAGAAAATGTAATATATACTGTTTGTTTAATGTCTGTTATAAGATGATGGCACTGTAGCCTTCTTGCTTAAAGTTAAGTAAACTATTCTAAACTTCACCATGTGAACAGCAACATTTTAAATTTGCACTGGTTTCAATGTGATGATTATTGGGCCTATAATTTCTTGAGCATCTGCCTTACAAAGCTGAGTGTATAAATTTTATATAAAAAAAAAATAATACATTTGGAAAAAAATAAAACATTTAATTAAATTTAGCAGAGTCAATGAGACGTCTTACAATTATAAATAACAATATGTAATTTTACAATATAAATTCTTTTAGCAAAATATAAATAGTTTATTATCTATAAATAAAGGAAGCAACTGACAATCAAATTATTATTATCTGTGCATTAATGTTTTTTCTTTTCTGTGATCTTATTTAGATGGTGTTAATGACAGTGTTTCTCTGGTGGACTGGTCTTACAATGATGATGATAATGAACAGAAGATTGATGAGGAAAATCAAGAGAACATCCACAGACCTGCCCAACATTCAAGCCCAGTCAGAGATCTGGATTCGGGAACTTTAAATGATGAGATTAAGGAGATTAAGATGCACAGAATTGAGTCAAGGAATACTGACCCCCAGTATAACTGTATGAACAGCCATGTTTTCAGGAGTAATGAAGAAATGGATAATAAGTCTGATAAAGCAAAATTCAAAATGCCAACATTTTCCCAGAACAGTTATCTTCCCAGACAGGTGTCTTCCTCATCCTTCTTCAAACGCACTCCTCAGGCACATATCCATCCCCTTCTTCCTGAACTGAGTTTACAGGATGAGGAGAGAAACTCTAGAATTGAAGCTGAAACATTTGCAGAGCAAAGTGGGTCTAACAGCAGACTCAGCCAAAGCCCTAGAATTTACCAGCCAGATGAGGAGCCTGCTTCTGCACTGAATATCTCTGAATCCGATAAAGGTTCACCTGAATCAGGGAAGAATTCGTCAAAAACTCTTCAGAGTCACTATCAGCGATCTGTTTCCACTCCTCGAGATATACATTCTACTCCACTGCAGGATTACACAGCTTCCAGTTTTTTAAAGCCTGCAGCCAAAGACTCCACAAATAGCCACCGGAGACACCACAGCCCCTCAAAAACATCTCACACTGACCCGAATGACGTGAGGTGGGTTTGTGATTGTGTTGTAAGTTTCTTATGGCTTATAGACAATGTCACACAGGAGCTTTACAGTAATTCGCTCTAGATTTATAACAAGTGTACCAGAGGTGACGGTGCAGTCCTTAGGGAGAGATCTGCAGTGTCTATGCGAGATTATTTATTAAAGCAAAAGTGTATTTTGTTAACACAGTTTACTATTATAAACATTTGTGAACATCAACAGTTTATTTTTTTATTTTTTTTATCAATTTAAAATAGCATGCCTGCTTGGTTTAATATATCATATAATATTTTTCAATGTTTGATTAAAATAGAATAAATCAAATTAATGCAAAATGAAAACATTGTAATTTACTGTTCAATTGTGTAATAATTTAAATTAGCACAAATTGAGCAGACCACAGCAGATAAAGCTGTAAATAGTAACTTTCATTGTCAATAACAGGATAGTGGAGTAAAAAGTACAAATATTGAATCATAAATGTAGTGTAGAGTAAAAGTTGCTTATATCTTTGATAATCAGTAAAACTAGAAAGTAGCCAAAGAATTATTTGACACATTGCATTTATTTGTATTGTCTCTGTGTTCTCAGGAAGGGCCAGCTGAGTCACCCATTACCAGATTTTTCCAAAGTAGAGCCCAAAGTTCGTTTTCCCAAAAGCAGCTACAAGCCTCCGAAAAGTCGGAAGCCTGGTCACAAAAACGACTCAAAATCGAAAGTTCCTGTAGTGTTTAAAACTCCTGCTGACATTGTGAGGGAGGCTCTGTTGAGTAATTCTGAAGCGCCCTCGGATACCACAGTCCCCATCATCTCCCAGGCACCCATAAACACTACAATGCCTGAGGAGTTGCGGTGCCCTCTGCAGGCCAGCACTATGGTGCAACAGCTTCAGGTATGGCAATAAAAACAAAATCTCCAACACTAATGATTTGTCTGTCTCATGCTGTATTTGACTGGCTGTGTTTTCATGCATCCCTATAACCATGTGACCATGCCTGATTGGTGTAAGTAATTGATAAAACAACAGGAAGTGCTATATTAGAAATGTAATCAACATGTGGCAGCCTTTTTTGATAGGATCCACAAGCATCTCTTATGATATCAACCTATAGAAATGTAATTTGTTTGTGATTTGTTTTCCATTGTCTTCAATAGGAGGATTACAATCGGCTTCTGACCAAGTATGCAGAGGCTGAGAATACTATTGACAGGCTACGTTTGGAAGCTAAGGTTTGATTTTTCTTTAGATCTTTTACGATAGTGCACCAACTTTGGAAAATTAAAATTTGGCACCTCTATGAAAAAGGACAGTACTATATCAATTCAATTCATTTTTATTTGTATAGCACTTTTAACACATTGTCTCAAAGAAGCTTTACACAGATACTGTGGTGATAAAAGTAAATAAGATGTTCTTTATAAGTGTAACCTTGTCCCTGATGAGCAAGCTGGTGGCAACTGTGGCAAGAAAAAACTCCCCGAGATGGCAAAAGGAGGAAACCTTGAAAGGAACCAAACTCAAGAGGAAACCCATCCTCATCTGGGTTGCACCGAATGTCCATTTATTGCGGATATACGATGTTGCACGGTACAGTGACGGTGATCAGAAGCAAACTGTAGTCCTGAGTCAATGTAGCAGACTGTTGAGATTAACTACAGTCCAAATCCATCCTCAAAGCTCCCGTTCTCAGTCTGGAATTTCATGGAACCACCCAAGGCGTTGATGAGAAACTGTCCCCAGCTGCACAGAGTGGCCTTCAATCAAAGAGGACACTATCCAGAGGCAGGCCTGGACGAAGTGGGAAGATCCACGGAGGGAAGCGGGGAAGGAACAGTGGTCACTGAAATCTCAGGAGCATGTTTAACGAGAGAGAGAGAGAGAGAGAGAGAGAGAGAGAGAGAGAATATCGGTGACAGGAAGAGAAGGATATGGATTATTATGTGTCCTAATTGTTGTATTATAGTTAGGGACACTGCGTACTTGGGGACTTCGTCAGGATTCGCTATGGCAGCATAGCTAAAAGCTGGTTCTCCCCAGAAGGTAACAGACATGAGGGATCTCTGGGATAAGAGACGACCCACCACACCACCGTCAACAAACCTGAGTAAACGAGTGAGAGTGAGGGGGCTACAGAATACAAAAAATTATTTAATTGTATAATTTTGTTGCACAATAACACACACAGCACATGGAAGTTTTTAACATGAATCTATGTAATGTTACAGAATGTTTCCAGTCTTGAAAATTCCTGGAAATTTCAACCCTAGTTGCAAAATTCAACTGTAATATAAAAAATTGGTAAAGGTAAAAATTTCCAGGTCAGAACACTGAAGAAAATTGGTCAAGTCCAATATTTAATTTTGTGTGGCACTGCACAGTCAAGCCCTGTGTGGCAGATGAAAAAAGGATTTGATGTCATAAACCCCTTACAATATTATTTAACATTGACTCATGACTCATATCATTGACTGGCCCAGTGTCTAAAATAGTGCATTGCCTTTCAATTCCTTTTCTATCAATTTTGTTTCAAACATGTTCCTTAATATAAACTACAGTATATGTAGAGAACACTGTGCACTAACTCACTGTACTGCAGGGGATAAATAGGGGGAAATAAGTGCACTATATAATGGATAGACTGTGGATTTGATCCAGTGGGTCCATTTTACAGATCGAACACTTGTGCAGTATTTCTGCATTTATAGCCCTCAGTCTCTTAGTTGCTGTTCTTCCATCTGGCTGCATTTATTGTTGTGCTAATTACAAGGAGCTTACCCCCCACCAATGCCCTGACCATCTGTCTTTCCTTTTATAGGTATAAGAATGTAGGGTGTAGGAGGCTACGTGTCGTTCATTCTAATGAGAAGCTACATTGATTTCTGTTCTACTGTTTCCACTATGTAGATAGTAGAGAATGTGGGTGGATTTGCTTAGTGTATTGGATATAATGGAAAGTGGAAGGGTGTTGTATTAGTCTAGGCACAGGGGTCACATAGAGGTAAATGCTGGTGTGAAATAGTATCTAAAAATCCTATTAAGAAGGAGCAGTTATGCTGTCAGTTTCTTACAAGGCTGACTGTGATGATAGCAGGATAGTCTGTGAAGAATGCAGTCTGTGGAAACATTTATTGTTTGAGAGTGTGTGTTTTCTGTATATTCATAGGTCTGCATTTGGACAGCCCTCAGTCCTTTATATTCGCAGACCATTTTGTAACAAGTTGTTATTTCCTAAACAATTTGGTAATTAGGTTGCAGACAAGAAGGCTTATATAAGGCTTCTCCCTTTCCTCTGTGCTGTTAAGGTCTTAAGATAAATCTAAATCTAGGGTACAGCTCTAAGGTACATGTGAGGCATCTTCAAAAAAGTAAAATCATTGATTAATTACAATTGTATGTCTTTTTAGTTGTGCCTTTTTTGGACCTATTTTAAGCACAAGCATCCATTTGAAATGAAGCTCATCCACTTGTTGGAAGCAAACAGTGGTTTGTTTAAAGATCAGAGCAGATCCAATCAGCGTGGTGAAAAGCATGTAAAAGTCAAGCGATCCACAGTGTTCAAAAGGACAAAACCAAAAGCAACAAAACAATACATGAAGCAAACAGAAGAACTAAGGCCTGGAAATCATAACTAGCTGTGGAAGGAACTGACATGCATGCTTAAGTAAATGTGTGGTGAATTTTGTATTGACTCTTGAGCGAGGCAGATGGAGCAAGGTGTGTAATCTGCGTGGTTGATAAAAAGTGGAATTTCAAAAAGAACTGCTGTTATTTTTTTATTTATTAAATGTAATGGAATGACCAAGTTTACCTCCACTTCAGTAAGTGGGCAGGGATCAAGTGGTTAAATCACAGCTAGAAAATGCTATGTATAAATGCTTTTTATTATTTATGCTCTTGGCATGAAGCCATGGATATTTTGTAATCAATACGGTATATGCAGTACTTTAGAACTGTAGTTGAATAGGAATACTTATACAGTATGTGTGATCTTCTAGGTTTCCCTGCATTCTGATCCTCCTAAACCCAGCCAACCTGCTTCTTCAGGTGTTCTGAAGGAGAGCTCAAAGGTTATGACCTTGAGTTTTCCCCAAGCTCAAAGGGCAGTGCTGGTTACAGATGCTCCTGAACCGACTCAGCAAAATCTCAACTCAGGTAAGAGCAACCTGAACTTAGTGTTATCTTTATTTATTTTTATCAAAGTACCATGTTAAACTGTGGATTGAACAGTTATCCAGCAGGCCCTTGACACCGTCTGTCTCATACACTGATGTAGTAAATTGCAGACAAAGCACAGAAAACAGGCAAATAATTGGATTATGTCATTTTTTTGCTTTGTGAAAGCTACCAGAGGGACGCCCCCTCAGCCGTCCTCTGTGGACTCTTTTCCTTCCAGCTGGTATGAATCTTCTGCTGCATCTCCACTAACTGAGCCACTCTCCGAACAGATGGCGAGATTTCAGCTACAGGTGTTGACATTTAATATTGCTTTTTTCGAGTGGTACAGTGTAGACTAGTGGGTGCACCGCTATTTATCTTCCCATTTCATCTTTTCCATAGTGAAAATTTAAAAAGGGCAGATATTTAACAGTAAAGGACACATCAATTGTAGAGCCAATTACATTTCCAGCTGCAATATTTATACCCCTGAAAGGGTTGCAGTTTAGGTGCACTGGACGAATTCTGGCACAGCTGAAAGTGTTTATTTTGGACCTGAGACAGCATGGAAAGCTCATGCTTATCACCGGAGACCTCCTTTTTAGGGGTGGATCTACCAAGGTGGCATGGGAAAAAAGAAAAAGCATTGCCACTCCCTCTTCCACCCCAGCACTGCTATCCCTATGTATAAAATAAAAATTGGATTTGTTTTCTTAACCGATTTAAAGCAGCGGAGCTTCAATGTAATGACATAAAAAAACATATACCGTAAATAATGGCAGAAACCTGGTCATTATACTAAAGCATTTTCCAAACCAATTATTCTAGTGAACTCCTTAATTTACCAGCCTGATCACTAATCACAAACCAGTGACTCTTCTGGCTCTTTTAGTGAATCGAAGCATTTGTATAAATAAACATGTACGTTTATTATATATTATATTTAATTTTGATGATATGTATTAATGACTTACAGCTTAAAAAAAAGTATGTTGTTGAGTATCTTGCGTCTCCAGGATTGTCCAAACTTTGCATTTGGCATTGTAGTGCTACTAATTAGCAGTGCAACATGTGAAAGGTGTTTTTGCATCTCTAAAGATAATTACAAATATTAATCTTAATGTCTACAATGGCGGAAAGTAGATTGTCAAATTCGGCTATTCTCAGCATTATATGCAACAAATTCTCAGCATCATATACACATATGTATATTGCATCATTCCACAAGAACCATGCAAGGATGCTTGCTTCAGAATTGCACCCCCAAGCCCCCTAGACCCCCCCCCCCCCCCCCCCCCCAATAAATGTCATTTCACCTCTTTGCCACCACATAAACAATTTTCTAGATTTGCCTCTACTTCTTATAGCTCAGTCTTATGCTGTTGTATTCAACACAGCAGTGACTAGTGACTAGTCTAATGTGTGACCCTTAAAATAAACTTTATACCATTGCTAAACATATTTCAGTTTTTTTTCAGGGTCAGTAAAATATCATTAAGCTGATTTTTGGTTTTCTTAGGTTAATGAGTTCGAGAAGCTATTAAAGAGTGGAAGACTTAAACCTAATGAGCAGACCCAGGTATCATCATCCATTTTTCTGAAAAAAAAAAGTGGATTTAGCAATTTTATAAACATTAAAATAAAAATTATTGTTTGTGAACAGGGGTTGTCTCGGCTGGCACAGGGTCAGGAATCAATAGAAAGGGCTTATCTTGCTGCTCGAGATAAGCATCAACAACTGCAGAGGCAAACAGGAGAGAAGTCAGGACCCTTTGATCCTGACAGGTGAATACAGAGCACTTTCTATAGATATGCAGCAACATATTTCTACATAATCTTCCTCTTTATGATTTTAATATTGTGCTTTGCATTTTTAGGGAACTTGAAAGTCTGATATTTCAGTCGGGAATACAACTGGAGGAACTGAAGGAGTGGATAGATCAGTCTGAACATATTCAGCGCATAGGACCTACACCGAGTGACCCCCCTCATGTCCTTCAGCCCTGTGTGTTAATTAAAGAGAAAGATCCAGAGCCTGAGGTACACTAAACTCTCTAATGACTCACTGTTACACATTTGTGGGGCAGATTTGAGACCTATAACTTTCCTCTGTGCCCTAGTAGTGTCATGAATAATTCACATCAGAAAGTGAAAAAATCTTTTCACTGTGAACACAAGGTGGTGATGTGGAGAAGCAACAATGTTCATGTTTATTCTCTGCAAACGCTGGTCGATCGGTTAGACAATGGGAGCTTGTGATTTTATCTGAAACTGATATCTTACATTAGGCAATTATCCAAACGTTATCAAAAGATTATTGATATCATGCTAGATGAAGCAACATGTTTCTTGTTTGGTGCTGACCTTCTACTCTGTCCAGAACCCTCCATCTGCAGCTCATGCAGACGTCATGGTCGGCTTGGGGGTGAGTTCTGTCAGTGGAGAGAGTAATCGAGTCAGGGACACGATCGAAGAGGACATACTTCCATCTGTCTTTCGTCCCCTGCACCACAAACAACGACGCGTGGAAAAAGACATTAGCAACCTGATGGACCAGTAAGCGCTTTATGACCCTGGTATCTAATTTGTGTAATGGAAAACATGGCATCTGTTTGGCACTTTAATCCAAGCCTTTTATGCACTAATAACTAGATCGGTTCAAGTATTACGTCAAAGTGTAACAAACTTAGGGAAAAAAAAACATTAAAAAAGTGTACCTTTCTGAATATAAAAAAAGAATGTATCACTGTTTTTTGGCACATCCTCAGCGTTCAGAACTTCAGAGATTTATCCAAGCTGTTGGACCGAGACCTAGCAGAGCCGGACCATAGTTCCCTGGAGTTAAAAGCTCATTCTTCTTACCCTGCAAGTACTGAAAAGCTAGAACCTGAACAGCCATGGAGAAATAAAGACAAGCAGGACTTAGACAAACCTCTTCAGCCGTAAGTCTGGTTGTTACTAGAAAAACAATCAAAGATAATACATTTCAATTCTATAATACTGCAGGGACTGAAATTTCGATTTCACTTTCTTTGTCTACCCCGTCTTTCTTTCTTAGACTACCAATGGCAGACTGTCTCCCAGGCCCCTCTTGTAGCTCACATGAGTTTAACTCTATGGAAACTCTCCCAGAGGCCTCAGTCCCAGTTTCAGCATTACCAAGGAAACAGGGCAGTGGAAGGCGAACTGAGGGTATCATGAGGTCCCAAAGCAGCCTGGTAGAGAGAGCAGGAGTGGGAAGAAGAGCCTCTAAAGAGAATGATAGGGCTCTGAGAGCACAGCTTCAGGTCAGTAAGAGACTGGGGATATTACTGATATCAGTGGGATATACAGTATTTAAGCCTTTTTTTCACATTAAATAAAGATTGGTGTATCACTTGGGTACATTACATATCAACCAGTTTTATAATTGTTTCTGATCAATCTTTATAAAATATATTTGGAGTTTAAATATGATTTTGTATTCTTGTTCTCATGTGACCATTTTGCACCGTTGTTCATCTGATATGTTCAACATGTCTGGAATTCACTGTATTCCATTGTATTGGTAATTCTTAGTGAAAGACACACATAGAAAGCTACTATTTGTTGTGCTTGTAGGATGGGGTGGTGACTCCAGAAACGGATAGTGGATTTGTGGGTTCGGAGAGCAGTAGACTCACGCCTGCAGCTCAAAGTCCTGTCCAGCAGGTGTCAGCAGTAAGGTGGGATGCTCTTTCAATGCAGAGATCTCTCTGCGTCTATTTCTGTACTCAGCACTCATTTATCATTTGCTGTTGATTTCGCATGTTTTGGGCAGATTGCTGTTTTTTTGTGTGTGTGTGTGTGTGTGTGCGTGTGTGTGTGTGTGTGGTTCTGTGTGTGCCTTTATTTTTTACTCCACCCTCTTTTCCTGTTTCCTCCAGGGCAACAAGGCCATCTGTCGTACAGGAAAAGTGCCAAATAAATCCTAAGTCTAGCTCTCCAGCACACAAAGAGCCATCTTCAAATCCCTCTTGTGCCCATGCCATTGCCCCTGGAGGTGTTCCAGGATCCTTGGGGAGAAGAGGAGAGACAAGAACGCGACATATTCCCAGTTCTTTCACCTCCAGCTCCCCTCTCTGTTGGCAAAGCACACCTTTCCAGGCTTGGCCTAGTGGCGAAATCACCGAGCCGGAGCAACAGAGCGAGTGCGGTAAACATTGTTTAAACAGCTTAAACAGGCCTATTATGGCTTTATCCACTTTAAATTAAACTAAACGGTTGTAGGACTGGAGATCAGATAGATGTCATGTTGTCTGTTTCAACTTCTTCCATTTCCCTGCTCAGTGCCTTTTTTCCATCTTTTTTGCTTTAGCCCGTTCCTTATCAGAAGATGGAACACGACAGGGTGTCCTGCACACACAACCATCCAATCGGGATCCTTCTTACCTCACAGGCTCCTCCTTCACTGCTCCCTATCACCATGGTGATCACCTCAAAGCCCAAAGTTCTGGGCAGCTGGCGAATCACCAGTGAGTCTCTTTCGTAGCTGCCATAGGCATGGTAGCACAAACAAGCCAAGATTTATGCCTGCTGCAGAGTGGACACTCTGAAAGCAGTACACTGCAGTATATTATTATAAGAAAACGTCTCAGGTAGCATACTTAATATTATCTTAGCGGTTTATTTTCTAATAGGCATTCGGTTAAATCCGAACTGATTTTCTGATTTAGAATGGAACATTTAAAGACATCTGATACGAACATGATTTAGAATGGAACATTTAAAGACATCTAAAACAAACATGGTTCATATAATACCTTATGATATTAGGTATGTGGCTTGTGGCTTAGGGACGGTCTTTTGAAACAATTTGTCTACTCTTGTTTTTTTTATTTTGGAAAACCGATTATCTTAAAAAACATTAATGTATTTTGAACTGCTTTCACCACAAGCTGTGTGAAAACGCATGGTGTGGATGACATTAAATGTTTTCTGGCATCTGCAGTATGCTGTCTTTTAATTATCTTTCAAATATCTGCACTTTCATAAACTTTTATGTTTGTACTTTTTTTTTTCTTTTAGTGAGGCCATCGGGTCTCTTCAGGCAGAGGTGCACAGACTCAGGGAGCACTTAGAGGGAGCACTCAGGACAGCCACTCGTTATCCCTCAAAGAACAACACAGTCCATATACCTCCATACACATCTACACCTCATCTACTGCAGCATGATTTCAGGTATCTGTCTCCAGAAACAACCTCTGTCAAACAGGTATTTATGTGACAAATAAAAGATGATGTTCTGAATACAAAGGCAGATTTCTTTTGGAAAACTTGCAGCTGTGATACAAAATGGAGACCACAAAAATGGTGTTTTTGTTAGTTTTGAAGTGAGTTAGTGATATATTTGTACTGTTTCCATCATTACCCTTCTGGAACCAGAATTACATTTACATTACATTCATGGCAATACACAAACACCCTTATACAGAGCTGATAGAGCTGAGTAGTTGAGGTTTAAGGACCTTGTTCAGTGCTGCCCATGTGCTCTGTGGTGAGTCAGAATGATCCTCACTTTCAATAGAAAGCAGTATTTAATTCTATTTGAATATTTCTGGTGAGGTGTGCTGTCAGGAAAACATTCATTTACAACCTTCACAACTACAGAAAGAAGCTGCCTTTACCAGTCTGGAAGTAAAAAAAAAGAAGTAAAAAAGTTTAAAGAATCGATAATAGGACTTCTGGGCCTCGTAGAATGGGAAGAAGTAAAGGCACTTTATACTTGCTACACGTACATTACAGCACTAGCGTTGGTGATACTGGGGTTTGAACCTCAAACCTTCTGAGCAGCAACCCACAGCCTTAACCACTGAGCTACCACTTCATCAAAGCTGCCATGTTTGTTCAGCTCACATGGCTACGAGTTGATGATTTTGCTATTGGTCTTTGGCAAAGAAACAGGAAAACATCACTTATTCTGAAGGAAACCACCGTGGCAATCCTCTCAGGGTAACGTACATACGCTTCCATTTTAATCTGTGAATGTTTTTGCAGGTCTTTGGAGAAAAAGACAGCTAGCAAGAGAGAACCAAAAGCGAATGGACGCACTGTAAACGGGGAACAAGAGAGGATTATACCCAGAAGGAGATCAGCATCTGTGCCCCGCCTCAGACCAGAGCCTGATTCCAGTGTGTAGAGTTCATGAATACAATCTATCTTAATATTCAGCATTAAAATATCAGCACAGTTTCTGTGTGAAAGTAGAGTTGCCGCTAGGGCATTAGAAATCGTTTATGGAAATGTAAAAAAGCAAGCAAACTCGTGTTACTATTAAACAGCATTATTCATTTATTAACTAATTTGTTCATTTTGTCAAAATTATAGGTACAGATACTGAGCTTACCCATTCTGTAGACATGACACCAAAGTACATACCAGCAACACCTGTGATTGCACACCCAAGCCGGAGAGTGCGGGCTGAAACTGGACAAAGCCCAAAGATCCACACACACTGTACGAGAATGTGGTAGCCTACTGAACGCACACTCTGTGTCTGTGAGCTTGTAGCAATGGTTTTTGGTTGTTGTTTTTTTGCCAATCACAAAATAAAATTAATCGTATTGTTTTTACCCCTAAGGGAGGAAGCGTAGCATATCAGCAGATAGATCCAAAGTGATCTCACACGATGAGGCTGAAGGCAGAGAAAGGCCAGTGCATGAAACTTTGTGTTCAAGCTGTTTGGCACGATACCATAGAAGCTCTGAATGTAAGCATTTTCTTTATTTATGTGTTGGGTCTCTGCTCTTGTATTGTTTATTCACTCGTGATTTTATTTTATTTTTTTCAGGTCATGCAAAGAATGTTAACTCACCTCTTACTACTCGTTACTACTCAAGCCAATGTCCACTGTGTGGAGCACCAAAAAGAGAGACAGTTTCTCCACCTGGTCAGAAATGTCATTATTTTACTTATTTACACTTCATTGCACTTCATTGTTTCATTGCATAAAACCAGTAATAGATATCAAATAAAAGCTCTCTATATTAATGGTAGTTTTCTTTTATATCAGTTTTAAGAACTACCTCGGGCTTGTGAGTCCTACTCATTGACCAATGACAAATCAACCACAACTCTTGGTCATTTATCTGAATTTGTCTGAAATGTCATCCTCAAGGAAACGGAGTTTAGATCTGTTGAAAGGATGCAGATCTATTTTATTGATTCCTTCTAGCTCAATTAGAATAACGATCCATATGCAGGGTTATTTAATGTTTTATAGCACATGAATAATCATTACCGCTATCTCATTTCAGCAAACCAAAGCTTTATTCAGAAGAAAGCTCGGCCACCATGGGCCAAACACATGCAGCCAGGGGCTCTGTATATGGCAGTAGCACCTCCACCTCCAGTGATTGGCAGTGTGCCCATGCTCCAGTGTTTGCCAGTCTGTCCCTCAGTCCTGTGAGTTGCTCTGTATAACAATCTTTAGCTTTCTCAGACAGGTCAGAATAGACAGTGCTAGCAATGAAGAGACATGTATAATAATTGTATTAAGGGTGTCCTCAACTAAAGATTTACGTCCAATCAGATTTGTCGGGTTGGCAACATTAAGTACAGCGCAACATTGATGCACCGAAAAACAATAGAAATTGAATTTACAGGATGAAATTAGAAAAGAATATACTTAAAAGAATACAGACTCTCCAAAACATTGTTAAATGTTTCCATCCCTGCCACCAAGTTGTGCAAGTGTCAGTCACAGATCATGGGAAACTTAAATCTGATTTATTAAGCACTTTAAAAATATTTAAACATTTGTTTTTATTTTTTTTTGTACATCGTTATCATTATAGGCTAGATATTAACTTATTGGTAGAAAACCGGTAGTGAAATCATACAACAAGCACCAACATATAACCAAAATGATATAATCCTCATTTCATAACTGAATAAATCAATTTATTTAGTAGTGGTTTATAAAACAGGGCTCAGTTTTTTTCTTTAATGAATATAAATTTGCATGTATTAATGTTAATTTATTAGTGACAGCTTCAAAGTATAATACTAATAATGCTAACAATACTTAAAATCGTGATGCTGAATGTATATTCAGTAGTCATTATCTTTAAAGACAGCCTGGAATCGAAATTGATACCTAAATGTCATGACATTCGGTTCTAAAAATACACTGAATCAGAAACCTTTGAAGACATGACAAGCAAATATAAAATATAAATTTTTAATCACCAACGAATTCTAATGAACGCCCAGCTATCTCGGACACAGGGGTTCACATTAAATATGAAAAATATGTTATGCCGTCTTTGACTTTCGCTGCCCTCCTCTGTCCTGCAGCTATTACTCCAGCCCTGTGGTGCCAACGTCCTACCAGAAGCCTTTTTACGTGTCACTGAGTGATGGAAGAGGCTCAGGGGGTCATCGGAGGCGCTCGCGATTTGTAGATGCACAACGCTCTCTGAACCGTTCTTTGGGCCGTGCCATCACCACCGCCAGTAGCGTGAGGGAGATGTCACAGCGCATGGTGCGCTCGCTCTCCTCAGGACTCAATCACATGAGCCCACTTGCAAAATCCTGCACCTACTGATGCTTAGTGACCTACAGGGAAACTGCACTCTGTAGACACCTGACGTGCGTGTTCCTGACGTGCGACTGGTAAACGGCAGCTGTATTGTCATTGCGCTGTTCATTTTATGAAAAGCAATTTCACAATAGATATTGGAAATTTGATCTATATTGTTAGTGTCCTAGATTTTGTACTGAGCTTCTGTATTTCTGCACTGGGTTTTATTAATGCAGTCATTTAGTTGTTAGCAGCATTTAATTGTCATTGTGATGCATCTTTAATAAATAATCAAAATCTTGTAACGGAAAATGCTGCTCCAATAAGTTTACTATTAACAGTTTTTAGAATTGCTTGTTAGTTTTATTTAGAGTTTGGAAAATGCAGTAGTTCATGGGCTCCAGTGTGTCGCAACGATTTATCATTTTAACAATGAATTAACTATGAATTTTGCCCATAACACAACACTAAGCAAGCAAAACTGACTCTGCTCTCAAAGTGAGTGTGACAATGTTGATCAATCAGAGGGATGTTAGTCAATCATGGGCAAACTGAGCTCATGTGTGCGAAAGACGGTATATAGAACTTTTATTCCGAGTGTGACTTTACTATCATGCTGGTGGAAAATGGTGAATGAACAAATCTGGAATTATCCATTTGCAGTTTAGTTTAAACATTATAACTGAAATGACTGTGACCCAACAAATCTTTCACTGCAAATACTAATCACTTGATGTTAAAATTGTATTTACAGGATAGAATTAATTTCTTTGTGAATGATCAAGGAAGCAGATGTTGTTTGTGAAGAAATTCAGAAATGTTTGTACTTTTGTACCATTATTAGAAAAATCAGTTATTAAAAAAATTATTTAAATTTATTCCAGTCATTCCTTTTGCCAGTTTAAGATTTCATGACTACAATTACCTTAATAGTGTTGTTGCTGATGCTGTTCCAAATACATCTTCAAGTAAAACATATTATACACTATAAACAAACAAAAGTTTCAGGACACCTGGATGTCTCTGGATGCGGTATCATTCATCTCTCGCTTCACTTGAACAGGGACACCCGAATCTGTTCCAGCATGACAATACCTCTGTGCACAAAGCCGGCTCCATGAAAATATGTCTTACATGGGTTAGAGTAGAAGATCTTGAGTGGCCTGCTATAGAGCTCTGACTTCACCCCCTACTGAACACCTTTGGGATAAATGTGAACACAGGCCTCCTCACATCACCTACATCTGCACCTGACTTAACCAACACCCTTGTGACTCAATGAATAAAATGTCTACAAGCAGACTCCAAAATCTAGTTGAGCACCTTCCCAGAAGAGTGGAGGGAATAATAAGATCAAATGGGCACTAAATATGGAATGGGATGTTCAAAAACCACACAATTTTATGGTCAGGCATCCACAAACTTTTGTTATTGCACTTTCTGTGCAAGCAGAATATACTTTTAATTGACCTCTGTTGAAGTGTGTGTAGAAAAATAGAGAGATTCTTTGCTGAAATGGAAGCCAATTTATTGGACAGTCTTATTTCATCAGTACACATCAAGTTAACTTTTATTTTGTGCTTCAACGCTTGCAAACATGAAATCCCAGCGAAGATAAACATGTTTAAAGACAGACTAACTTCTTCTTTAGTTAATATTTTCTCTGATAAATAAATTTCAATATAAATCTACATTGCTTTTACAACAGCAAACCAAAAAAAAAAAGAAAGAAATAAAAAGGACTAAAAATGACCAAGCATTCGCATTACAGAAAACTCATATAGTGCAATATACAACCCGGGTTGCTGGAGCAGAGGCATTTAAATAGAATAAATGGAAAATCAAAAAAGGAAAGGACAAAAAAAAAAAGAGAGAGAGAGAGAAGAAAAGGGATTACATATCTTTGCGAAGCCATTCACCAGTGGAAGAGTTACGTTGCACTAACAAACAGACAAACCAAATATTTTTTATTTTTTCGGTTACTACTACAACTACAGCTCGAACATCACAAACACATTGGCTTCGCATTATTGAAAGGAAAAAAAAGTACTACTTCACAGTCAGAAAGTCAACAGGGAGACGTTAAAACATCAACATATGGCATATACAACATCACACTACTCAGTGCATGGCCCAGATAAACATCGTTTACTAGCCAATGATGAGACTTTAATCGGACAGGATACAATACTGAAGTACAGCTGGCCCTTTTTTTCTGTTGAGAATATTCTTCATTTGCAAGCAACGGCCTTTTGACACTAAAACGTGAAATTCTCTGCGGAGCAAAACAACAAAAAGATCCTGGCGATTAGATAGAGGCCAGCGGAGGCTGATATTTGCATTCTGGAGCTATTTACACTTGACATGTGACGCGTTTTCTCGGTCAGTGTCAAAATCTTTTTTTTTTTTCACCTCATATTTCACAATGGCCACAAATAAGATTCCATGGCATGCACGTCTACGAATCTAAAACCGGAGCTTTCATCATATAGCGTGACGATCGACAATGGTTTGACGTCTCGTCGTAAAGCAAGAGAAATGATATGAGGAAATTCTCGACTGGCGCTCACATACACACGGCTGTCCCGCCCAAAAACCATACCAAATCACACAGACGATCTAAGTTTTCTACCATTTACACATTTCCGAGCATCCAATATCAATCTTAATATCTATATTTGGTTCTTTCTGTTTTCGAACGGCCTTTAATATTTAAACCTTATTTTAGCAGTTTAAACATTTGCATCCATTGTAAAACGTGAGAATACTTACAATGATTCTTTTGCTTTTCAACATACTATATATATATATATTTATTTATTTATTTATTTATTTATTTATTTATTTATATATTTATATCAAATTTTTTTTTTTAAGTCAGTAATTCCATTGTTGTTTTTTTCGGCCTTTTTTTAAACATTTTTTTTTTTCAAGCAAGATGCATACACATTAAATATAGGGGCGAGGGAACTGGGTGATCAGATAGAAGAAAAGAGAGGGAGGGTTTTAGCTTGCCGGCTCCTCGTCTGGTTTGTTCATGCCTTTGAGTGCATCCAGGAGCACGGTTGGGGTGAAGATTTGGGTCGAGCCTGCAGGATTGGCAGCGGCCGTGAAAGAAACAGAAAACAACGCAGACGTTAGAATAGTACAGGCTTGCTCATTTTACCTCCAAATGTGTTTTCAGCTGTTGTATCTGTTTGATGTAAAGCTCGGTTAAAAAATGGTTTAAAGAAATGTAAAAATAAAAAAATAAAAAACATGCAGGAGATTAAACGCTTAAAAAAATGTATCACTTCTTCAATAAAATTACATGGAAAGAGACAAAGTCAGGATATATGTGCAAAATAAGTAGTCATCTACACTATACGTATACATGAGCAATAAATCGCAGCATCATGCCCAGGAAACGACAAAAACTAAAGCCAGGAATGAAAAAGAGAATGGAAAAAAATCGACTCGTGACTTCAGTAGATAGATTTGAATCTATTTTAGATAAATAGCTGAAGACACATTTCGTCTACAGAAAAAAATATATTAATTTTACAATTAATCAAACAATTGTGCCACCTGGAATTTGCATTCTTTTTTTCAATAATTGTATTTTTATTGTGCTTCATTTTTTGCAAAAATCTCCAATTATTGTCAAAATGTTCAAGCTCCTTGTTGCCCAGCTGGAACAAATGCTTGATTCAGTTTTCTATATCCTCGAATGTACTTGTTTGTTTCATTAGCAAAGCTGCACATCATCTTTTGATTTTATTATTTTCTTTATGAAATAATCTCTCTGAGAATAAAATACTGTAAGTGAAATACACTACCATCAGGGTGAAGTGAAGTGGATATCAGACAATTTACACACAATGTATCTATTATCTACAAAATGCCACCTACAAATGAACTGTACTATACAGAATTTAAAAGGGATGGAAATCCAGGGTTGGGTCCACCAGGTGTCCACCAAATCCAATAAACATGCAGCTTTACTGTGATCTGGCTAGAATCACAATGGACACTCTACCACAAGCTAGATGACAAAACTCGGATAAAATGCCAGAACCGAAACAAACGTTACTGGTGGAGTAGAAATGGTTCCGATATAGTTCAGTAGGTGTTGAATATGTAGCAGTATGGGTTTGGACTGGCATACTGCAGATGTTGTCATGTAGAGAAACCCGAAAATGATAAACCAGTTTAAAGAAAAAAGGAGTGAGATATTCTGTATGTACTGTAAGAAACACAGCCTTTGTACATGGATATTTAGGCAACTATGTATGTATGAATGTCAGGATATGAAGTTTCTTGGTTTATCTTTGAGGAATGTAAAATGACAATAGAATGAATGAGTTATTAGTCCAATAAATTTTTTTCTTTACATTTATGAGCGATACCAAATGAGCTGCCATCCATATGCAATTTTAGATTGTGTAAGGAATGAAAGGATTTTATTTTACCTATTTAAAGTAAACAGGTAAGTTCGTGTATCATGTACGTTTGAAAACTTTGTCTTAAACAAAGTATTTTTCAATAGCTTTACTTCTGACTATTGCAATGCTCTGGTACTGGAGACTCCTTCCAAAAAATTTTAAAAAGATGTATCCTTTCAGAAAACTTTGCCAAAGCAATTGTTATCCTGTTCTGTTTAATATAAAGATATTTATCAATAATATTTGGTATAGTAGTAATAGATTCCATACAAACCCCCTGGGGATTGTTTTTGAATAAGACATATATTGCATATTGAACGCATTACATATTAAATGTATGACTACACATTACAGTTAGAAATTCTGACCAGAGGAAAAATGGATCAAATAAATCAAGCAGAACCAAATGAACTGACTCTGATCAAATTCCAGAATTGTACACCAATAGAATTATACAGCACTGTGATCTTATAAATAGTAAATTCAGTACTGTAATTATAACTGAAAAGCATTTCAGGTTTTTGTGCGTGTCACACATGACCTACAAATAATTATTCTTTAATATTGTGGTCAAATTGATGAAGAATTTACAAAGAAATACAAGATATTTAAACTTATTTTAAGTCATTTATAGTAATTACAAACTTAAAATAGTCTTGTTCTTTGTTTAATCTAATATTTGGTTTACTGTACTTTTATAGTTAAAAACACTAGCTGTATTTGTCTACATTAAAGATATTTTCACCTGCTTTAATGTCTTTTTGTTTGAAATTTTGCATACTGTTGTATTGTAATTATTTGTAATTATTCATTTGAAAGGTTTTTGTCTGTTGCAAGTAATTAACAGTTATTAGCAATAAATCAAGCAATATCAATATCAGCATGAAAATCTACATGTTAAAGCATATCTAAAGAATGCAGCTACATTTCAAGCTTTGGCATCTGCAGCCGAGTCACACGTTATTTAGCCGAATTGCTACAGAAAAAAAAGTAATGCAGCAATTTGGAAATTTGTAATATGGCAGTAATCCAAACAGAGTATTGCTGTGCGACCAGCACAGACGCCTGCTTGCTCATGTAGACGTGGTTTGTGTGGTTGTTTGAATAAAAGGGAAAAGAAAAATAGATATCTTTGAATTTATTCTGCAGAAATTCAGTCTGAAAATCAAAGAAAAGGGGCTCTTTTATAAATCAGAAGCAAATGATTTTCTTGAGTGGTTATTCGAAAACGAACTGGAATATGATTAATCTGTAGGGTAGATTAATCTGGGGGAAAAAAAACAATTATAATTATGACAAATATGAAATTTCGGGTGGGCAAATGTAGAAGCTCCTCATCACCCAAAGAAGAAGAGGCATCACAGGGTTAGAGGGCGTATGCTAGGAAAAATGCAGGTTAATCCACCCGGTTTTGTGGAATGGGAACGGCAGGGATGGAGTCAGCACCCGTCGCATGGCTGCTCCAAAGAGGCTCCACTCACTGCACCTCTAAATGTCAGAGAATCCATCAATCATGACCAACATCATCTGCTGGGCTCTGATACAAACACTGATTGGTCTCTAAATAGCAGTGGGTGGGGCCTTCTTTAGACTGGCAGTTTCTCCATGCACTGAGACGGAGGTCAAACGCTCATCTCTGCAGGGATGGGGAGTAAAACTGGAAGTAAGGAGGAAAAAGAAACCCTTGTGCTGTGGGAATTCAGAAAGGGCTTCTTCGAGCGGCTGCCTTTACTTTGTCAGAGTGTGATTTCGCTCTCTTTCTTTTTTCTCTTTCTCTTTCCCTCCCTTCCCTCTGTCACTCATTCCTCTGAGGGAACGGGGTCCTCAAAGGACACCCTAGTGGACTCTCGGAAGTCGGGATGCTGTAGATCCATTAGAAATTTGGTTGGGGTGAGCGTGTGGGTGGAACCTGCGAAGGAACAAAGGTGGCTTCACGCTCGGTTATCATCAGACAAAGCATCCCTATATTTCTTCTTTCGCCACCTTTCGGTCGTTTTGAGAAAAAAAAAACGCATTAAGCACCCATTTCAATCTATTCATTTCTCACTATATATTAATGAACCCCAGCATGTAGGGACATAAATAGAGATGACTCATGTTAAATCCATTCCAGCTAATATAAACTATGTACTATGACTATTCTAGCAAAATTTGCTCTCTATAAGCAGTAATATTTAAATGAAAGTACATTTCCTACCATTTAGCTAACTCAAGGAAAATCATTTAAATACATATAATATTCCGTCAATGTCTGACGAAGACATTCTTGGAGTCATATAAGCAGTCGAACACATACAAACAGGTGGATCAAACAGTGTTCCGATGCTGGGGATATTTAGTATATCCGAACTGGGACATTTTACGGTGTGTACATTACTCCAAACGCCTGTGTTCATCCCACATCATTCACCTTTAACACAAATCTACTACTCAGCCAGTTTACCAGTGTACTATCAAGTGAGTATGGCTTCTATAAAGGAAATATCAAACTCACGATTGTCCAGACTCTTGCTTTGTGCAAAATTGCTTACGGTCGACTCACACCTGTGCTAAAAACCAGTAAACCATGTGTAAAATATTGCTTATTTTCCCCTTATTCTCTCTTCAACTTTTCCAGTGAAACTAGTTAAAGAGTCACATGAGCAGGAGGTTTTTAATTGCAG
The DNA here is from genome assembly GCA_024362625.1 of Silurus asotus. Taxonomy (NCBI): domain Eukaryota; kingdom Metazoa; phylum Chordata; class Actinopteri; order Siluriformes; family Siluridae; genus Silurus; species Silurus asotus. The sequence continues at coordinate 8,945,864 of MU563656.1, forward strand.
GTAAGCGCAAAAATTACATTCTTCACATGAATGTAGCAATTCATTTTCTGTACATTTACAAAACATTTTTATTCATCCTTAGTAACTGCCTGGTCAGGGCCAAGATGAGATTTATTAAGTTCCTAGTTTTTTTATATTTGAAGTAACTGTATTTTTTTAAGAACATCCCAACACAAAAGAATCCTTTTAAACTCTATTTCAAAAATAAAACCCACACCCACATGAAATACTAAATATCTGGAGCAACAAATATGTAAAAAATATATTATTAATGTCATTGTGTTAGACCTAAACACTGTAACGAATTTCATATGCCTAAACACCAGCAGGTTTGTAAATAATGTCACTTTGGACCGACATTGGATTGGTTAGGTTATACTCATAAAATCCAACAGTACTAATGGGTTTCATGGAACTATTTGGCAAAAAAATAGCTTCGAAAGGTTTTATTTGTGTTGGCTCTGTGGTTAGATTGTGATATTGTCTTGCAGTAGTTTTGGGAAAGCAAACCAAAGTGATGACACAGCGAAAAAAGGCAAAGCAAAAAAAATACTTGTGTTAAATAGCAGTAACAGGAAATTATTTTCTAGCCTATAGCTATTGCTCTGAAGATTTTGGACATGTCAGTGTCATTATTAATTAAGACCTTTAAAATAGTCTGCAATGTATGTAAAGGCTTATGTATGTATGTGTATGTATCCTTGCAAGAACACAGTACTACTACACACTCACCAATGATGGCCTCCCATTTGCCGTTGGCCTGTGTGGCCTCATAAGCGCAGCGCATCTCACTAAAAGACACTCCGCCAATGATGAAGACAATGACACGTGGCCCAGTGCGGTACTCTCCAGGGGTCTTATTCTTATGCCAGTGTCCATACCGGGCACTAACCAGGAAAAAGGATGTATTAATTATCAAGAACGTTGAGCAAGAAGCACATCTGTCTTTAAATGCCATTAAATACAGATGAGACATTGCGATGTTTTGTTGTAAACAACAAAAATACATATTTACTGATAATTAATAAACCCATTCATGTAAAAATAGTATGCAATAATTGCTTCAGTAGACAGTATGCTGTTAATCATCATAAACCGATTATTGGTGATACCTTACTATTACTCAAAAGCAGTGTGTGACTATAGATGCATGAACATTCACTCATCCTATCATTATTTTGCTTAGCTCGCTCTCAGCAGTGATAAAATACACCCCCCTCGTCATATCTATTTTCTGAAGAACGTCAATAGCATAATGGAAAGGGGAAATGAGGGCACATGCTGAGGATCTGGAGAATAATCAATAAATAAGTGCAATGTGGTTATGTCAGTGGATTCACTATTGCATCTATCAACTGCATTTGTAGGATGTGTGTGGTGGCCTGGGAAAACCCTAAATATGTTTTTATTCAATTCTGTAAATGTTATTTATGTGTTACTGTTTTGGTTTATTGATCTAAAATGTTTTTATATAAATTTTTCTATATCTTTGTGTGATATTCTGTACATCGCCGCTTTAAAATTATATGAGGAATGGTTTCACAACTACCTAGTGTTGTCTAAATATATAGATAATGGCATGATTATCATTTTGATCAGTTCTAAATAAACTGTCATTTAATACTTTTCTAGCATTGACAAGTATGGATGCTTAATGCAAATGCATGTTTATTATTATTGGTGAAACAATACTGATAGAGCATGAAGACAAAATATTCTTGTAAATGTTTTAAATTAATTATGGTGTTTTAAATCACATAAATCATCAAAACACCAAAAAAAACGTTTGCTTTGTTTCCATACGGACGGTTTTAATTGCTGGATGTGTGCACCATGGCAAATTTTAGTGCTTTATTTGAGACTTGGGGCATCAGTAAAACAAATGTTTTGTGATTAAAAAAATGCTTTAGTGGAGGTAATATATATATGAAGAGATAAAGAAAAGATGTGGTGAATAAAGGTGTGTTGCATAATTATAAACTGCCTAAAATCTGGAGCATATAGACATCACAAATTGCTGAGTATCCTCCCTTCAATTTTGCAGGACTGTACTGCTAACTTTCTACCTTTAGTTTTGTCCTATGAAACTACAATTGTGTCACTTGTGAAAATCTGTCCGGACCTGAGTGTATATGCAACAAGCAAGATAGGATTATTAAAATACACTAGTTATTGGCCGAGTGTAATTCTTTGGGTTTCAAAAAATGTGGTAGCATAGTGGTTTAGATGTTTGACTTCTGTTTAGAAGGTCATGAGTTTAAATCCTAGCACTACTACATTGCCACCGCTGGGCCATTGAGCAAGGCCCTTAACATTTAACTGGTCAGGTGTATAAACTGTAAGTTGCTCTAAATTAGATCCTCAATCAAATGCCATGCATGTAAATGTAAATGTGTAAAAAAAACGTGAAATCTTTGTCAGTGGAATTCAGTAGAAAAACAATTGAAATGGTTTATGCATATGTGTGCTCTCATGGCCCCAGTCACAGATCACACTATTGATCTCTGTTCTCCCTCCCCCTCTCTGCACCCAGATGACTATTGATCTGCCCTGCATTAGTCTTTTCAGTAAATGCTTACGAATTTGAGTTTGTGTAGGTGTGTGTGTGTGTGTGTGTGTGTGTGTGTGTACCTGACTGCTGAGGTGCTGAACGAGGAGGATGAGCGAGTTGAGATGTAAGGGTAGTGCTTGGTGTCCAGTTTGTCCTCAATAGCATCCTGTGAAATCCATGAGGGTGTGTGTGGAGATTAGTACAGAAAACCAAAAAAGTCCCAAATCTGATTGGCTGATTATAAAACCAGTCTCATTGGTGTTGACTACATTGAATAGTGGAAGAATACGTTACCAATTTAATTTAAATTATTTCTTGAACCCATAATTATTGTGATGTTGCTTTTGTCACGATTTTAAAATTGCCACCATTTTGGTTTATTGTTTCTACACACATCCATGATGTGTTTTACCTCAATGATGTCCTTGACTAGTGGGGTCCAGCGAGAGAGCTGGTAGGTCTGCTCACTCACACGCTCCTTACGGTCAAGCTTCTTCCCTCTGCGCAGAGTGGACTGGACCACACACACACACACACATAGAAGAACGTGAACAGAAAAAAACAGCAAGCAAAGCGTTGAGAGCGAAGTAAAAGAGAGACAGCGCCTCACATCTGTGATGATGGGGACACCCAGGTGAGCCATGTTGGTGATGATCTCACTATCCTCAGGGGGGATCTGTGCATGCTGGATCAGCTTGTTCAAGTTTTCCTCTGTGATTCCTAGTGACCACACACACAAAATTGAAAGAGTTGCTACTGCAACAGAACACAACAGTGTACATTTACCTATGTGTGTATCTCCCTCACCGTTCTTCAGGAAAATATAGAGCAGGATGATGCGGATCTTGTCGTAGGTGCTGACGTTAGCATCAAGCAGGATGGGCACGATGGCCCTCATTGGGTCCTTAATCTTCTCCCCTTCTGCATCTGTTCCCATGGCCAGATCCTGCACAAAAGCAGCAACAGTGTAGTAACCACCGCTGAGCTACAAGCCATCCAGCAATGGTTTGTCATGGAGGTTTTTGATTTGGGTGGCTGATTGATTCAGAAATCAAAACTACAAATACAAAACTACAAATACAAAAACCCCAATGTATCTTGTACTAATATACAAAATATTTTTTTTCACATGATTAATATTTTATTTTTTCACATTTATAATACTTTTATAATACTTATGTTCATTATTCCAATGTGTTTTAGCTTTTGTTGTGTGTGCTACCTGCTCGACACGGCACAGCTTGTCCACAGTGCCTTGATAGTGCTTCATGCAGTCTTCTGCCAGCTGAAGGTGAGTGGAGTACTGCAGAGACACAGGCGTTCAAATAGTTCATGCTAATCCGATTCAAACTACATTGTTTCGCATGCTTCCCATCCACCCTTGTGTCCTCTCTCACCTTGCTAAGCTCTTTCTGATACTGCGGCATCTTCTTCAGCATCTGTGACAAATCCCTCAGCGTGGTCTGAAATGCAGAATAGGCGCCTAAATACCCATATGCACAGGACACCCTGCTTATTTATAGAGCCTGAAATAGTTGATTCCCCCCTGTATTACATTTGCTAATAACAACCTTGCTTTACCATGAAGATGCGAGTGTGTGTGGGCATGTGTGCACTGTCAGTAATACCGAACTGCCGTGTCCTCGGAAGAGTCTTGTATATAAATAAGTCAGCCAGCACGGTTTATTTAGGCTTGGCACACACACACCGCATAAATCTCATATACTGTATAAATAGTATACTTCTGCTAACCTGTACCTTATCTCCAGTGTTCATCCGTTTGCTGGCTGAGAAATCCTTCAGAGATTTTGTCACCTCCCTGTGAAACAATACAGCTGAACTGAGCACTGAGAAAAAGTCACAGAATAAAAAAAAAACTGTCAAGAAAGGACACGAGAAAGTTAGAGAGGGCAGCTACTCACTGAGACACCTCAGCAATGTGCTTGTGCCGCAGAGACACCCAGAGGTCGTCGTCCTCGTGTAGCAGCACCTCCTTCTCCCGAGAGTCTCCCATTCCGCTGGTTTCATACCTGCAATACAGCACCCACACCAGAGCTTCAGCATCTCCGTATCTCATCAAGTAGAACCAAAAATAACTGCAGGACTTATTCATCTGCTTCTGATATTTGAACGGCTTCGATCCAGTAAAAGGGGAACTATAATGCTACGGCATACGAAGACACTCCTTGATCCTTTTGTCTGTTCACTGACCTTGTGTTTGGCTCAAATTTTGGATTTGCCTGCAATCTTTCGTCATAAAGCTTTCGCTCTTTTTTTTTCTTTTTTATCCGCCACGACACCTTGTTTTTTCGTAACACCATCAATTATTTTTGCTGTCTGTTGTGTGACTATCTGCCATGTGTTTTTTTACACTAACATTATTCACTTCAGTTTTGACAATTGACACTTAAATAAATAAATAAATACAGTGCGAGAGTTGACCGGATTTTAATGCTATCTTGCTGTTTATTTACTAATCATATTTTGTACCTTCATTTGACTTCTAAAGTAAACTTTAGGAGGTTAATGCTCAAATTCTTACTTGTACACGTCGTTCTCAATAGGCAGCAGATCGTAGCCCATGGCCTGGAAGGTGAGCTCATGCAGGACAGGCGAGACAGGATCAAAAGCCCGATCCAAAATGATGAGCTGTGAGCGAGCCTTGTCTGGGCCCTGTATACCGAAAAAGATTCAGCCATAAGTACTAAGAAATACAACAAGCCTTAGGCCAAAACACTAGTGGAGATACTTACCTCTCCCATGGTGGGGTCATCTGCCTTGTAAGCATCCAGTTTGTCCTGCACTAGCTGCGCCAGTGTGGCATTGTCTTTGTACTCACTGCATTGGTGGACAAAGAGATAAACAGGAACTCAGACTGTAGGATATAACAGTAAAAACCTTGTGTTCTTTATCCCAAGTCGGATCAGACCTCATCCGCAAGTGTATCATATAAAAACTTGTATTAGTCATTTAAATCATATTGAAGTGATTGAGAGTAAAAGATGCTTGGTGAGGGAGTAAAACTTAAATTTGGCACCATATACACTACATAAGTTTGTGGACACCTGACAGTAAGATTTATACCTGCTAAACATTTATATGTTTTGAACATCCAATTCCACTTTCAGTCTCCAATTTCTGTTAACCTACACCCCTTTAGGAAAGATGTTTCACTAGATATTGGAGGTTTGGAGGCAGTTTTCATATTCATACCAATATTGTCATGTTGAAATAGGCTCAGATCTCCTAGGTCAAGTGAAAAAATAATTTATTGCTGCGGCATCCAGTGATATCCTATGCAATTGCGGGCCATTTTGTGGTAACAATTTGGGGAAAAACCCCATGTCTGGAAAGACGTGTCCCAATACTGCCTGCACAGTTAATGCCATAATTATGGGTAATGTTATTTTACAGTCTTTTACAGTAAACAGGATGCAAAGTGTTTTTCCATGTCACTTATGATGAAACTGAGCAATATAAGCTTGGAGAAATGTACTGAATATTAAAATAAATAATAATCATTGAAAGCAGCAGGAATGGCTATGGTATTAGTCTCTCACCCACGGTATCGGACAGCAGGGTACTCCTTGAGTGTGGCACACAGCGTGGCCAGCTGCTCAGCTAATCTTTCCATCACTGGGTTCTTCATCTGAGTCTTATGGGGGCTGTAGAAACTCTGGAAGGCATCAGGGTTATCCAGAGAGAACACCTGGAGACACGCATAAATATTCATTAGTACATGCTTAACATTTAAATTACTGAATAAACAGATGAAGTTCCATGACTTTTATGTCTCTCTCTCTCTCTCTCTCTCTCTCTCTCTCTCACACACATATACACACTCTGTATGTCCAATCCACACTGATACACCAAAGCCTCAGCCTTTCCTTCCTGCCTTTGTGTTTCCTCAACCTTTACACATTTTTCCTCTCCCCTGCTCTCTCTGGAGCAGTGTGCCATTTTTTTCTCTCCAACCCCTCCCCCAAAATGTTCATCCAGATGACCATCCTTCTGTTCAGCAAACAAGTTCTCCTTTAATGTCCCTCTTTTTTTCCCCTCTTAACCCCTATCTCACCGGTGATCCGGCAATGCATTAGCCAATAGCATGTCTCTGATAAGATGCATATTCACGCCAGGAGCAAAGCAGAGTGACTTTGTTGAATTAATCATTACAGGCAGCACGAGAAGCAAAGCATTGTGGGCTGGACTGCCCTACAGATCTGAAAGTCACTCAGCCAATGAGTCACTGTTTGTAATCATTGTCATCAGCTATTTTCCTCTGCCTGAAATCATTTATAATCAGGAGAAAGTATTTCTGATTTACTATTACTAATTCTCCTTCTACTTTAACTATTGATTCTAGTAATAAAATAACTACTACCAATACTTCTAGTATTAGTAATACTATTACAACAACTACTGCTGCTGCTACTATTACTACTGTTTTCATTAATACTATTGTTACAACTACTGCAACAATTACTACTTTTACAAATGAAGACAAATTGTGAATAGACTACTATTCCTTCATACTTCATCCCCAGGCAATTACCCTTTTAAGAACTCGCCTTAATTATATTCCCTGCTTCATATCTATAAGTACTGCACTATCAAAACTGTCAGTCATCACATTATCCATATATGTCACACACTATTTCTGCTGTATATTGTACAAAGTTCTAAAGTAAACTCCTTTTCATACCTGATGCACAATACTGTTCATTTGCTCTACCATGCACTTACACACTTTATGTACATTACTGATCTGTCATATACTCTGTATCCCTACTCGTAATGTCTATATCATCTCAAATTGTCTGTATTGTCTTGTCTGTTTTGCCTTCTTTAGTCCAAGCTGAATGAACCAAATTCCTTGTGTGTGTCAACACACTTGGCCATTAAACCTGATTCTGATTCTAATACTGATACTGGAATACTTAAATAACCCAGCCTATTTAGAGTGATGTCATAGAATATCTATTTAGCTCTCTTTTATTTGTAGCTTTCTTGTGCTATCACTAATAATAATGCTGCTACTAAATTGTACTATTTGTTATATTTAAATTATTATAATTGCTACTAATAATGCATCAGTAGTTATCATGTCACCCTACAGTAACTCGTCTGGGCCGACTGGTTGTGAATTGTCTTTGATTCGTTTTGTACAATTAAATGCCAGTTTTCCTTTTATTTCATTAGCAGTACTGCTTCACCTCCTTTTTACATTATCTGTGCTTTTTACCTGCGACTCATATGGCAAGAAGGCAATGTTGATCTCGTTTAAGGACTTGACACACTTTGAAGCACGACTCTTCACCAGTTCATTGAATAACGGATCTGGGCAAGCTGGGGGTCAATCACAAATCTTAATGTTAGTGTAACTTATATAGCAACACAATATGATAAGAATATTGAAATCAATATGAAATATTGTATATATATATATATATATATATAATACTGCATAACAAATTCTCTCTTAATAGGAGGTTTGAGGAAAAAAACGTATTAGAATTGGAAAATCAATATAAGGACCAGTTTACTAGCTATAATCCAATTAGAACAAAAAGTGGGAAAAAAAATAATAATAAAGCAACATCGAACATCAGTTCACACTCTCCAGTTTGTGTTAAAGGAAGAAGAGCGAGGTGAAAGTAGGGGACTATGTAAGTGGAAAAATGAAAGGATAAAACATGAAATTTTATCCATTTATAGTACACTAGTGAAACACAAAGTTTCATGTGAAAGAATTTAGGCCCTGCTATCACTTACATCATAAATTATATAACATATAAAATATGTTATATCATTTTTGTCTCTCTCTTGAATTGAATGGAAAAAACACAGCTTCTTTATGCTGAAAAACTGAATTGAATTGGTTTCCAGCCTGGAATCATATCACTGCTAAACTGAATCATTACCAATTAATAATAAATTTGAATCGTGCTTAAATAACCTTTATGTTATTTTTATTAATAATAGCAACCATCTAGTACCATTAAGAACCAATTTATATAAAATAAGTACCAAGCTTGATTACTCACAATCAGTGAAAAACACATGAGCTGCTCTGTATTTTGACGAATGTGGATCCTTGAAATCACCAACGAGTGTCCGCACAGACTAAAAGAAAAAAAAGACCAATAAATACGTGTTAATGTTAATGTGCATGAGCATGCACTGTGAATACGTGACTGCGCATGTTGTCATGGCAACCGCGGTAGCCCATGGTAATGCAGAACCGGAGATTGTTTGCGTAGGCTGAGTCAATACTGTGTATGGTGATGTGCAGCTTCCTACAGCAAGTGACATATGGTCAATGTGAGCTGGCTTGCTTCCTACTGAGTGACTAAAGATAGACAAAAAAACAAACAAACAAGCCTGTGCTTAAATGATTTTTAGGCTTTTACAGTATAGTGTGAGTTTAAGTCTGGGAGTGTGTGTGTGTGTGTGTGTGTGTGTGTGTGTGTGTGTGTGTGTTTGTGTGATGCCAACACCATCATCTGCATATGTGTCTATTGTTAAATTTTTTTTTTTTTACAACAGTCTAGCCTTGCTGATGTACATGTATTTTCTGATGGAGAGACATGGCTCATACCTTCTCAGTAGGAGTGATGAGGTAAATGGCCTCCAAGGTTGGTAGAGGTTCTCTTCGCTTGTTTATGTCCTCCACAACTGAAGAAAGGAAGAATTACAGAGAAATCGATACATAGAAAAATGTAAGCAATACTGCAGCATGTAATATTTTCGCTATAGTTTTACAACCTATACAGTGCAATCTGTCGATTTGAGGAACTTATGTGAACAGGCATGGATATCTTTTTTTTGTGAAAGATTCTATAAGTTTAATGAAATATGTTCAATAGCTCAAATTTCAAAGCTTATACTAACAAGATATATACCAAACAAACCTAATAATATTATATATGTATATATTTCTTTTATCGGTGTAGTTATATAGGACTTGAAGCATAACCTCAAAACCAATACAATTACTATGTTGTTCTAATGTGCATAAATCTTTACAGTGCTAATCATGCACACACCTCTGACTCGGTATTTCTTTAACGCAAACATTATGCCTTTGTTTCAAACTGGCAGCTACAATGGTATAATATTAATAAGCTGCACGTAAAAATTGCTTAGCTCTGTATTTCTAGTTTCCATTTAAAAGTAGGAGTGTTGTTGTATTGTATTAAAAGGATGTACTTGTGATGCCCTCTGTCATGATGTCAGTCATCTTGCAACAAGAGGAAAGCATTCTCATGCTCAGCTGGTCCACCACCAGAGCCTGAAGAGAGTAGGTATAGGTTAAACAACATGAAGTGAAATGAACGTGGCCAGAAATGTATTAAACGATCACAGTAGCAAAAACACAAGTTTTTTTGGTCTGTGGGGCTTTTACAAATTACTACTGTTACCAATTTTGGATCAGGCAGTACATTTGGGTCATGCTTTTTTATTTCAGACAAAAGTAGTAGCCATGTAAAGCTTCTAAAGCTAAGTTATTGAAAGCAAATTAATAATGAAATAATCTTATGCCAAGCACAATAAACAATAACTGTACTGCATACATACAGAATCATCAAAGGCACCAACAATCTCTTCTACTTCCTTCCCAGCTTTATTATAACTTTTTTTTATACATGTTTAATCAAAGGTCATATATGACAAATCAAGATTAAACCATATCTGTCATTTTTGGGTATTAAAAAATATAATAGAAAAAGTGGATCATATATGCCACAGGATTATCAGAGGAATCAATCAAGATCATAATGAGAACCATAAATAAATCCAAATTTAAATGTTGCTTGCTGCTTGCACTGAAACAATGGCTATGTTTTTTTTTTTTAAAGTCACACTGTCATTTGCTAACACTAACTGTGCGTGGCAACTCAATTTGCTAGATGATGACTTGACTTATGTTCTAGTTTACTGTTAAGATCTCCATGACTGGAAACTAAAATAATGAAAAATATAGAAATGGAATTACTATAAAAGTTTATAAAATAATCAAAGATGTAGTAGATGGAAAAAAAACATAGCAGACAAATGTTATAGTTGTAATATTATTAGCTTTTTAATAGTATTTTAATAGTATTATATTAATTGTATAATGTTTACATATATAGTATATATACATACATATTAAATAAATATAGTAATTAAAATGAAACCTGGTTGGTTATTTTTCATTTTTTGCTGTATATCTTTCAGTATTCACAATACCTGTATATATATTTATAATTATTATATATAATTATTATATACAAATGTATACAATTGTCATTGTTATAATGTTACGATAATTTCAGTTACAGTAGCAATTAAGTTCTGGAGTAAAAGTAAATTAAGACTTTTGAGCTATAAGGAAATACATGTATATACATCAAATATTAATGCTTTATTTCATTTGTTTAGTGAACCAATGAATCTTCTTACCTTCCATTCTCCCTTCTTCTTCACCTTCTTGATCACATCATTCATAATCTCTGTAAAAAAAAAAAACAACACACATATCCTGTCATTTTTTGCTATTAAACAAAAGAAATGCTATGAAACACAAACTGCTCAGTGATTTTTCTACATCAGTTTTAGATCTTCTCATAAAATGTATTAATAAAATAATAATTATTAATTATAAAATGAAGTAAAATGTTAATAGGGTAGAGTACTGTATAAATAAAACATTTTTGGGGTGGTGTCCGTTTATTGCGGGTTTTCATTTATCGCAAGCAGTTTTAGACGCAAGCAGTTTAAAATGGGGGATTACTGTAAATCAGTGTTGTAAAATTTAATTGGGCAGATTCCATTTGCACCTTCTGCATTTAAACATGTCTATTGACAGTTTTCCATTACCATGCACCTCCATTTGCCAAAAATTGCTTAGTATAGTGCCTAATAAAGAGAATGAAGCTAGTGTTTGGGAGATGAATGAGGACCCTACTCATCTCGCAACACACACAAACACACACAGGTTATATTACATCAATGGGGGTTGTCATGTCAGGACAATATGCTTTCTATTATCTACTGCAGACCTCCGCTTTAAACATATACACACAGCTGCATGGCTTTATATTCCCAAACTGTTTTTATTATCCTGTTATCCACCAACACATGAATCTAACCTGCACTCTGTCTCATTCTACACATATATTTGACATAAATGTAAAATATATATTCTATACTATGCTAATGCCTCAAGCTCCGTATTCAAATATAATATTGATTGATTTAAATACTCTGCTAAAACCAACAGGGGAAAAGTTTTAAGAGTAGGTTTGGACAGTAAATAATAAAATATAAAACAGTTTTTAACTATAAAATAGTTAAAAAACTTAGAAAGGTATTTATTTTCAGATGGGTTTTTAATCAGAAGCTCCTGAATCTATTTTGTAAATTTCTGCTAGGTATAGTCAATATCTATAAAGTCCAGTGGCATTCAACTGCAAATAAGTGTTGGTCATCTAGCTAATAGAATTTCTGCATTATAGCTGTTGGAAGATTTTTTTCCACCTCTATTTCAAAAAGTGTCACAAATTCTGTTGTTCAGCTTATTGAGTAGGATGCTGTGTTAGCTTTTAAATCTGTAGAGGAGGAGACACACCCTGGAGAAAACTAGACAAAAAAAGCAAATAGACAGGGGAGAAGAGAAGGAGCTCCAAAAAGATAATAACAGAAAATAACTGGAGCTCAGAGATAAAATAGGAAAGCTGGAGCTGTGAGGCAATAACCTGCTGCACCCTGATTACAGATTCGCTTGCTGTCATATGTTCCCACACGGCCTCCATTATTGCTTTTGATTTCCTGCTCAAACGCCATGTTAGCACGATCATTAACTCTCACCTGCTCAATTGTATAAATGAGATACATGCAAGTCACTTGGGTAAGATTTAAATTCAAAAGGTTTGTTGCCTCTATTAAACATTTTTTTGATTTCTTCCTAATTAATATTCAGTACAGTGTTGTAATCTAACATATCCTAATCGGACTGTGTTTTCTGTTTGTATTTGAATACAATGCATATTTTATGGCATTAAAAAACCTGCCATTCAGAGCGAAAACAGAAAGCCACGGTCGTCTCATGTTGCTAAAAATGGCAAATCATTCAGGCGCAGAGTGCCATTGCTTCAGGCAACACGCTCGATGTGCGTGTCTGCCAAATGCTGCAGCCTAGACGGAAGAGCTTGGATCGGAAAGCTCAAGTACATTAAAAGGCAGCGCTATATAAAGCACTACGTGCAGAAATGCACACTAGTTTTATTATCAGCCTAAAACCAATGTGTCAAATCAATGATAATTCAATCTGGTTTAAAATAAAAGTGACATGACTTTTTTGCTTTATCTGATGCCACTGCTGATCTTTGTTGTATCTCGCTCTATTTATATGTGTGTGATTTGCTCTTATAACAAATTCTATGGGTATAAGGTTGAGCCAAATCATACTTGAATGCTGAGGCCACAATTAGCCTGATTACTCCACTGCCCACCGGGCTGCAGCGTTAAAATAAATCATCGCAGGCTGCGTTTGACAAGTGGAACGATGCAGTGAGATGGAGTTAAGCTTTACAGCTGGCTGCACTTGGATTATAGCTGTTGAAGCTGCCAGGTTTATAGCCCAAAAAAAACTCATCCATTCCATTCATTCTGGGAAAGGAGGCTACTTTCCTTCTAATAAAAAAAAAATAATTAGCTGGTGATCAATCTACACATCCTATTATTATCAACATCACGCCCCCGCTCTCCTATCGAAGTGAAAGGCCTCGCTGTATAAACATGTCTGAAAAGGCTCCAGTATTGTGTGCTAGAGAGGCTTGCTCTCGTATTACTGTGTCAACTGCGTAGTACAAAAAAAAAGGAACCATCAAGCTGCACCGTAGGTTTCGTCCCTTCGTCATCTTGTCTGTATCTCAGTGTCTGCGTTTTAGCTTCAGACATCAGCTCCAGATTTTACTACAGTTTAATGTGTAACCCGTAGGGGTGTAACGGTACACAACATTTCCGTATTAGTATGTACCTCAATTTTTAAGTGACAGTTCGTTACGGTTCGGATTAATTCCGGTACTGGGGGAAGGAATGCAAAACATAACATTTCTTTTTTTAATTAACACAAGATATTATTCTAAAAATTTGTGACAATCAAGATTTTTACATTTTTAAAACAATTCTAAATGAAATGCATGCTTAGTTAGAAAATAAATAAAATAATAATTTATAATATTTGATGAATATAGGGAACTCGGATTTTTACTATGTTCCACACGTAAAAAGGATTTGAATGTGATTCCAGTCCTAAGCCACAGTGACTACATTATAAAAGCTTTACAGAGTTAATAATATTGATATTACTGAATTATTAAACAAACCTAAGTAATACTGAAACATATTCATGTGCATGTCATTTTAAAGGTCATATTTAACATTTTAGCCAAAGATTCTCCTTAAACGCATATCATTTTTACAATACAACAACCTTCTTTTTCATTAGCAAATTAAAAAGACTTGCAGCACAAACACAGACGAGGTGTTTAGCCAAAGAACAGCTAGAATACAGAAACCCTGCAGGGGTGACGAATCTCTCCAGGCTTCTGCTTAATGGTGGTGCAAAGGAACATTTTATTAAGTGCCAGCATAAACACATTTTTTTTGTAACAGAAAGCGTGTATGGTCCTGAACTAATGACATCAAATATTAGAATAACATAGCAGCAGGGGATGATGGGTACGATATTAAGCGCTATAATTTATCATATTAAAAGTGCCCACATTATGGTGTCCTTGTAGTTCTTTCCTGTGGGATAAATTTTTTGCTTGGTTTATATGCCCTTCGTTTTCCCTCTGAACTCTTACAAAATGTGTGCACAGAGGAAATGACAGAGGTTGCCTTGGAGTCAAACACTTCAAAAAAAGAGCCAGAGAGAGAGAGACAAAAGAGAGACAGAGATACAGAATGGAATCAGCAGGAGTCAGCATGTTCAGGATGGACTGAATGAACAGCTGTAGGGACTGTTTTCCTCTTACAAGCGGCAGTACAATGCAACACTTCACAGTCTAAACAGACGTGGGTGTGTAGAAAGACCTGCGCAAACACAATGCTATGAGTGGACAGGAAGTAGCACAGGCTTGAGATCGAGAAGCTCTCAGAATGAACCACTGTGCCATTATGTAATGCTGTGAGCATGTTTTAATCAATACGTGCACACAGTCAGAAGAGCAGTCACACAACACACAGCCAGGGGGGTTTGTAAGGTTTAGAGTTTACATGGCAGAAAGGTGCAGATGTTATCAGAATGACCAGCTGTCTTGCTCCTTTTCTTACCACCACTCACTCTTTATCACACACACACACACGCACACATACACACACACACACACACACACACACACATACACACACACAAAACAAAACAGCTCTGCCAGAAAATCCTATTGGCTATTGTGTGCTCACAGATATAGCACCCACTCTGTTTAACCTGTCAAATATTATGTTGGAAACCTGAACATAAGACAAACGTCTCGGTTAAATGTTCCAGCACAAATAATCAGTTGCTACTCTGCTCTGTCACCTTATCGCTTTATCCCCTGGGTGAATTAAACCCACTAGCACTGTATGATCTCCCCCCACCTTCACATTCCACTGCCATACACCGGACTGGAGATTTAACCCCCCACTCACTCACACTCCCTTGGGGCTTTCGCCTCTGATTTCACGACCCACTTTCACTCCGTCTCCAAGGATTTCATGTCTGACGTCTTAAAAAGGCAGCCAGCTATTTATTCTGTAGAGCAGAACAGTTGCTTGTGGATGTTTGACTGATGTAGCAAATGTGATTGTCAGAGAAAAAATTAAAGATTTTCTTCGGAAATGATACACGATCCGGAATCGTAATACAAACACCATCAACCAAATATGTCAGTCAGCCAGTCAGTCAGTCAGTCAGGAAAGGAAAAGAAAGAAAAGGAAACAAAAAGGAAAGAAAAGGAAAGGAAAGGAAAGGAAAGGAAAGAAAAGGAAAGGAATTTACTTCAATCCACATTAAATACATTTTAAAAAAATTATTAATAAAGATTAAACATAAATTAATTAATTATTAAAAAAATAAAGAACAACTCTATATAAAATGTGGCATTTTTAGTCATGTTGTTGTGATAATGGGCAACAGCCTTGCCTTAAACTGCACTTACAATCATTTCTATCCAAATTTATTTTTTCCATTCTTTAGGGTTCCTGTTTCCTGTATTGTTGTCCCAAAGGGTCACTAGAGACTAAGCATCTAGGCTAAACTGCTTAGATGTTGGCATTTGGAAGAAGAGAAAATCTAAAACACAAATTGATGTACAACACTGATTAAAGATAGTAAGGTGCTTGAAAATGCATTATTTAGACCGGATTAAATTTAGTCCCAGGGGTGATTTTTATTTCCTATTAATAATTTTACTTCCATCCAGAAGGACCAGCCTTTAGTGCAGATGTCACCCTTTTTGGAGACAAAAATGCTAATCAGTGGCCAAGAGAAACAGATAGATGCTTGGGAAAAGGCACTCAACCACATTACTGGTCAGGGTAGTAAAATATATGCATGAAATGTGTGACTACACACAAGGAAGAAATGTAAAATAAAAGTAATTTAAAAAAAAATGCAAAATCACGCTTGATGATTAAGGAAGCCACTACTAGAACATTACTGAGATAGATTTATATTCACATAAATGTATGACCATGTGACACAAACATCCTCATAAAAAATACTAAAAAATCACTGTGGTCATTTGTGTTGATGTCCAGATGGTGTCCACATTAAATATTCAATAATATACTATTAACTGAACCAGGTATCCATTATTACAAAATTCACAGTGACACCAATCTGTATCTTGTACAGAAGAGAAACTTCCAGAAGGCAATTTAGTGTTCTGCTCTTAAGTGGTGATTTCATGCCATACCTTCTGATGCTATTCTAACTGAAAAAAATGATACACAATCAGTTTTCAGTTTCCAACCAGCCGATTTACTTCCAGTTCGGTTCGGCTGCTTGTATATTAATAGCTCCCATATCACTGCACAGCAGGCAGACAGTAAATCTTCAATATGACCTGCTGTGATGTATATGAAGGTTATCTTCTAATATTTAAGGTGTTTTCACTGAGACAATGTAGTGTGTGCATTGCAGTGAGATATGGTCCTGTTATGGTTCTGCAGCAGTGCCCTTGAAAAGCAAAAAGAGGGATATATCAGAGGATGCTGGAATTAGCCCTATAAAGCCAAGGACAAAACATACACGCACACACAAGCACTTAGTCAGCTGAGCTTCTGTAGCATGCTGAGTCATTATGTACATCTTTTTAGAAGTAGCTCTGTAAAAACACTGTGGCAAAAAAAAAAACTCTGACAAAATGGAAACGCACCCACTTCTTCAACATTATGCTTGTGTCTGTGAAATGTCGAGACGTTCCCCAGATGAAAATGACTTACATGTTTCTTTGTTTTTTTTGTTTTTTAACCATGCAATGCAAGATTATACTATTAGCAAAACATGATAAAAGAATCCACCTGAAGCTAGTGTGATCTGAGATGCTTTTCTGCTCACCATGGACTTAAAATTTTAGACTCAAGAAGGAACCAATCTCATCTGGGTGGCACAGAATGTCCATTGTGTGTGAAGTTGTGTAAGTCATTTATTTTCTTTGAGAAATTATAATCATGAATCTAACCATTAAACCCTAACCCTAGTAAACCAGTAAATTCTAGAACAGTCATAGTCATGCAAAAGCTATACAAGCTGTTACCATAGAAACATATTAAAAATATTTCAGGTATAGTGCGTTTATATAAATCTTTCTTTAAGAACTACTGTCCAAGCTGCTAGTATAGATAATTACTCAACTTTTGTCCCACAAGAATAAAGAAATCAACATATCTATGATTATAACAATTAATACAGAGCCTGTATCACTTGGACAAAACCATGTCTCTCACTGCTCTTATCAGTTATCAACTTTTCTGATTTATCTCTCCCGTGGGCTCTTTGCTAAGGATGATTTTATAGAAAGGCAATCTGCATGGAATGAATTCTGGGTAATGTATTCCTAGGAGAGCCACCTCAGAGATGTATTATCACCCTATTGCTGTGCTAAATACAACACCTTTTATGCTAGCACATTATAATATTAATCTACGATGTGTAATGGACAGAGATAATAAAAGTACACACATAATTCACTCAAGTCGAAGTTCAGATATTCGTGTTTGAAAAGACTGGTAAAAGTTGAAGTACTGACTTTTTCAAGTCAAAGGAAAGAGGTTTGGGCACTGACGTGTACTTAAGTAAAAAGTAACCATTAATACTACCTGTTTTAGTGTCACGCTAGTAACTGGACCTCACATCATATTAAAATATTAATAAAATCAATTTTAAATTTTAAACAACTATCAAATAGAACACTATCATGGAAAAGATGATGATCAGGTCATCTTTCAGAACAGGAATGTCTCTGATTCTCCGTCATGTTTAAATTACTTACTCCCTCTGTCTCATCCACCTGAGCCACACTTCTTGTCTTCTACCCTGTTTATTGTTATTTCCGTAAACTAGCCTATGTCTGTGGTGTGTGAGATTCAGGAAAAGATACACCAGTTGTAGTTTGAAAAAGTTGTGCATTGACAAGAAAATAGTTTGATGGGAGGAAAACGGTGCGGTATATGAAGAAGTATGAATATTGATATTGATAAATAGATTTGAGTCTGAATTGAAAATGTAGGAAGTAGAAAGTAGAGATATTTGTGTAAAAAAAAAAATTAATGAGTAAAAGTAAAAAGTAAATCCGATAAATAAATATTGAATTGAAGTCCTGATACCAAAAAATGTAAACTAAGTAAAGTAACAAATTATTTATACTTCGTTACGTACCATCTCTCGTAATGGATAATGTGTAGCTGAGAGTTATGGTATAAAAGGGCAGCTGGTTTATGATTAGCAAAGTTGTGGATCCTTTCAAGGAAATAAAAAATACAAGAATGATTTTGAACAAAAAAATAAATAAACACAATTCCTGGAAGAACTTATTTTCCATTGCACTGTAGCCTGCAGGACCCAAATAAAATAAAATGAAGTAAACAGTTACGTCACTTCAGCATGCAGCAAAAGTCTAGTAGTTGAGTTGTTCTGTTTCAAACACAAGTTTGTTAAAATATCTCTCTCTTGGTTGTGCTAAATGGATTCTGTGAAGCTTGTGTTGGACCACACAGTGACATTCAGTACTATCATTTAGTATAATCTAGAAATACTTTGAAGTTTGAAGCAGGAACTAAAATAGCTGCAAAGTTTTTATATACCGAAAGCTACTTCACAATAAGAAACTCTATAGGCTCCCCCTATATAATACTTATATGAATGTTATTTCATAATGCAGAGATTAATGTAATTTCACAAATGTGTCTTTCTATATCTTTTAGTAAAGCTCGGAAAAACTTGGAATCAGTGCCAGAAATTTTTTATTTTTTTTCTATTTTCAGATAGCACAGTCTTAACAGCAATATTATTCATTTTGAAAAAGAAAATACTGATGAAAAGCCACAAAATTAACTTAACTACCAGCAAAACACTACAATGTAATAAAGTCTCAAGGGCCATTAAAGCCTCACATGTTTTGATGAAACCATCCCAATCCCTTGCGCAAAACCTTGGGGACAATGGATGTTGTTTGCCTGGAAATAGTAAAACTCTAATTACATTTTTGACTGTCACCTCAGTTTAATTTATATATCATTAGTGTATATGTAAATAAATTACCATATTTCTCAGACTTTAACCCGCTACTTTTTTTTTCCACGTTTTGAACCCCGCAGCTTAAACAATGAAGTGGCTAATTTATGGATTTTTCCTAGGTTTTCCCCAAAATGCCGCTCTGCTCTTAAAGGAGCCACAACATATTTCACCCGTTACACCGTGTAACAGACACTCTCGGTAAAGCCTGTGTAAAGTTCAATAGTTTCAGGCTTATACACAAGGTGCGGCTTATTTATGTAAAAAAAAAAAATATTTGTAAAATTCAGTGGTATTCCGGAAATTATGGTACACAAAATAAAGAGTGAACAAATCATTAGTAGGGACAAGTCGATATGTTTTTTATTTGACAAAGTCAACAAAGGGGTTTAAAAACTAGAAAACCTTACTTGGTTTGTACCTAAATCTTAAAGTCTAAAAGTAAGCCAGTTACGTCAATGTGTAAAAGTGCCGCAACTACTCCCACCTCCTGCCAAACTACACACATCCTGTTCTGGCTGATAGACTCATTAGCATGCATGCATGTAATACCACTGAACAGCTAAAAGAGCACATTTAAAGTCGAGATCAAAGCCATCAGCAATAAATGCATTAAACGTATAGTTTTCAACATAATGAAATAAAATAAAGATGCTAGCTAGAACATGGTGCAGCAAAACAATATTAATAATTCATAACCAAAATATTTGCCTGCAACTTGCTGACTTTTTCCTCATGATCATTTACTCTGTATTAATGCAATGTAACAAACTAGAATGGTATACATTATAATATTACATTAGCATACATTAGCTACTACTTTGCTAGCTTCAAAGCTCTAGCTAAGCATTTGATTAAAAGACGCCCCGTTTATCACAGAGACACCAGTGAAAAAATCTTTCTCATTTCTAACATACATCTGTACTTCTTACACATTTTTTTTAATAAATCCTGTAGTGCATTAACCCTGATAAATATACTGACATTTTTACAAAAAAACACAACAACATGAAGTTAACAGTAGTCAATGCAGCATAGGGTATATAAAGGAATAAGTTAATTCAGAGAATGTAGTAATCTGAAGTATAATGCCTGTTAAGAACCACATTTCCAGGTGCTTACGAAGACATTGTCTGTTCCTTATAGCCAATGATTCACTTTTATCCTGTGTATCATAAAGTAAATTTTATCTCACACAAAATCTTGTCCAAAGGACTTGACTGAAGAATCAACCGTTTAAAAAGGTTGACAATTTTCCAAAACAAAAGAAATAGGACCCCCATGTCATGCTACACTCAATATTTGGACAACTATAGAGAACTTAATGTACCATAGACTCACATTTGACGAAAATAATAATACTAATATTTAAATCCACTCTACTGTTTAGCCTCATTGTTCCTTAACATTCACATCAAGGTCTGTGGGCTACAGCCAAAGATATTGTTAAGAACAAAATCAACTGGAATCTTCTTATGTCAAGTTGAATAAACATTTTCTTCAGTATTGACTGCTCAGTAAAATAACAACTGCAAAAATAGCAACTGGCTCAAACCTCCACACTTATAACTCCTAAATTCATGTTATACACGTCTAGTAAAACTTTCTGATGGGAGCTCCTTTGCATTTATTTATTATATTAACAGAATTTAAATGCCATTAGTCTATATAGAAGTAAATTGCGTGAAATAAAGCGTGGGCAAATTATTAGCAGGAACACCCAGGACAAACGGCTCTGTTTTTTTTATTTAGCAAAGTGGACAAGAATGTGTAAAAAATGGGAAACAAAAAACCCTACTACTTACAGACTTTCACAAAATCAAGTTTATATTTGGATTGTACATATGACAATTTGAGAACCATGTGAAACTGCTAACCATTTAATGTTTAGTCCATAAAAATTAAAGAAAAAGACTTGTGTTTTTTTGTTTTTTAACAATATCATGGATGCCCTGACTATGGATCACAAACCCCTAGGGGTCCCTGGATGGCAATTTGAGAAATATTCGTAGCTAGAAACCATTCAATGCTTTAGCCACAAAAAAAAACAAAACAAAAAAAAAAGGGGTCTTTTATCTTATTTTGTTATATACAACCCTCTCATTCAGTGTTTAAAAAAAAAATCCAAAGTAAAATAAAGCTTGTAAGGACAGGCTAGCATGTTTACCATACTATGCTTATTTGCAAATTATGCTATTATGACACCTGGCATGTAACATCGATTCAAAGTGGCAAGACCTTCTTACTGTTGTGAATGGAAGGTTATTGGTTGTCTTTCAAATGACAAGAAAATACTGGGACACTCCCCAACATTTTAGCTTCAAACACCCCTGACAGTATTTAAGAGCTTAGTATGTAGACCCTAGCTCTTGCAAGCCAATGTGGGGTATGAGGCAGATATTATATGCTTGATTAGTCTGAGGTAGCAAGATATTCTGACATTGAATAGCCCCAACTTGGTAAAACGATCCTCTGAAAAGTGTCTCACATGACAGTGGACAATCACCCCTTTTGAGTTGATGTGTTAGAAGCAGGAAAAATGGGCATTCATCAGGAGTGCATTTGACAAGAGCCAAATTGTGATGGCTAGATGACTTGGTCAAAGCATCTCCAACACTATAGCTCTGGTGGGGTGTTCCCGATCTGCAGTGGTCAGTATCAACACTGGTCCAAGAAAGGAACAGTGGTTAGCAAAGGATTTCATTGCAGTGTCCTCACAGTTGTCCAGTTTAAGTAAAAGCTGGCAAAACCCTTTTGTGATAGGCTTTAACTCTTTCTTCACAGCCATTGGATGAAAATCAGGTTTGGCCATTGCCCCCGGGACAACTGCTTCTTCTCCAATTGGACTGCATCTATTTCATCTATTACCTCACATACTTATTAGCAAAGAAACACTAGAAAGGACTTTCCTTAGTCTATTTAAATATCTGACCTGATCTGGAAAAGATGCATAGCTGCTACTGTAGAGCAAGAACAGCTTCCATGGGTGGAGATATACTCTTCTGGGAATATGTTCCAGTAGATCCAGTGTGCTTCTGGAGATTTGTGCTCCTTCAGCCACAAGAGTGCTAGTAAATTCAGGTACTGATGTAGGGTGAGGGCTGGGGTAAAGCGAGTATTCCAAATAATTTTCTTCAGTATTGATTGATTCAGTAAAGCAGCAATGCATCGTTGTTGCCTTTATGAATCAAGATAGACTTTTGAAAGAGCATTGTAACGGGATGAACACTAGCACAGAATGATCTATAAAATGAAAAATATACTGAAAAAAAAATGTTTTTCCAGACAAAGGATTGGTGTGTATGACACTAAATCTCAGAAACATCAATTGTTTTGCCCAATTCCATGGCCACTAATCCTTCAGTCATCCAATCATCCCCCCTTTATAGCACCTCTGGTGCACATGAACGCACAGTGAGACCTACAGATGGTATAAGAAACTACTCTGTTCTTGCTTTTTTTTTTTGTCCTTAAATGTAACACCCCCTTCCCTTTCACTCACGCATGAGAATCAATTCTATGCATACACTCTAAAAAAAGAAGAAGAATCGATTATTTTCTGAGGAAGGCCATGCTTGTAGCTCGTTCAATAAAGAGCGAGCAAATGCACAGCCGTCGTCCCTCATCACGAGCATCAGGCAGCACGTTCATCCGACACACATCACAAATAAAGGCGTGGAGGTGCTCACTGCGCAAAAACGGGAGCGTATTCCAAATAATTCCTTTGCAGCCTCCAATTTGAATGGTGCACATGATTGGAGCATTAAAATATTATACAAATGTTAAGGAATAAAACCCAAAGAATTAAATGTGAACCTATTTTCGGTCAATGGTTTCCTAACAATAAAGGGTTTTAATGATGGGTTCATTCGTTTGCAGCTGAAAATATTAAAATAGGAAAAGATGAAAACGTGCCTACAAGCAAAATAAATGAATAAATAAATTCAGAACCCTGGATATGCAAATGAATATGTTTATGGTATAAATATCGGATCTTCCAGTACAGTGCATTACAGGCTATATATTATTTATAAAGGATGTTGCATGCAATTTCAAGGCCTCGGGTCCATAAGGGAGGGGTTAAACCCTCAGCATCATTACTCAAATCTGGAAGGATGTTACTGTATGCATGCATTCTTGATGTCTTTTTGTTTTTACTCTTGAATTGGTCGTTGTAGGATGCGCGAACAGGCGAATAAAGGAAGCAGGCAGGAAATGAAAAAGATGCGCATTTTGCGCGTCGCTCTTTAATCCACCACCGTGTACCTGCATCACTCCGCCATTTATTCTCAGCATCCGGGGAGGGAAGAAAAAAAAGGAAAAGGAAAGGGGATGCTCAATTCCTTTTACTTTATTTTTGCATTGCCTTAATTGCAGTAGGATTCACATAACCATCATTTGATCCTAATATTATCATTACTAATACAGGGGTGAGGCGCAGCTATAAAATGAATTCTTTACTTTCCCTGCATCAGCACCACTCGTGAAATCTTCAAAGATGCTATTGCATTGAATGTCTTCAGCTTTCTGGTGCACTATGGGACAAGAAAAAGCCGCATAATTCGTGCGTTTCAGGTCGATCCAAAATACGGGCGTTTCTTTATTCATGTGTGGGAGTGATTGTTTTGTATTTTCTGCTTGTTTTGTTTAATATTAATGCTCGTCTCATGTTACACTTAAGAATCTATCTCATCTTGACCAGAATCATCAATGAACAGCATCCGTTTGGTAAAACGCGGCCCCCAAAATGCGCACCGCGGAGGACGCGCACGTCCGCATCGCCTCCAACGCATTCGGTTTACCAAACAAATATAGAGACATATTACAGCATATGCGGATTTATAAATATATATAGAAAGAAAGATTGTGGAAAATAAAGAAATGCATTTCTACTCACTTTCTCCGACCACCGCCTTTAATCCAATGGGTGCCATGATGCTCCTGCTGTATGCGCTTTATTCCGCTCTCTGCCTCTCCTCCCTTCTTGTACTGCGCTTTATTGCGTACGCTCTTGCGCGCGCGTGTGTGTGTGTGTGGATAGGGTCCTCCGAGAGCGCCTCGCTGCAGAGACCAGGCTAGAAACGTCACTGCACAGCAGCCCCTCCTCTACAGGATGCAGGAGGCCATGTATGAAAGGCCAAAAGGGGCAAAACGTGTCCAACTCAATACAACCTGAGCAGTGAAACAGATGACAGGACAGGTGGTGTCAAGAAAACTAAAATTTTGTATCCTCACCAGCACAGCATTTTTCTCTATATATAATCCATTTGAAGTGCGCATTCAATGTGTTGATCTGATTTTTAACCAAAACTGGAGGTCAGGGTGGGATGTTTTAAGTGGCTCCTCCCTCATAGGAAATTTCAAAGTTCAACATTTAATTGGATAGAAAATATGATAAAAAGCTTAAGTGTGAAATGATGTCATCAAAATTGTCTGTTTATATTGGCGGTACAAATCTGGAGTGTAAATTTCGTTTTTTTGATTTGTGCGATGTTCTGTGTTGTTTTGTTTTGTTTTGTTCAGTGAGCCAGCTAATATAGATCACATTAGGGCTAAGATGTTCACACCAAAAGCAATAAAATTGAAATTCTGAATTTATGGGGACTTTAAACATGAACCAGGTTATAGTTATAAAGTTGGAGGTGGGACACTTCAGAAAAGCATATTACTGGACAAAGAAAAAGCTGATGAGAAGCTGAAGTGTAGAATTATGTCATTAAAATTGTTGATCCATGTTTGTGATAAAGTCTAAGTGTAAATTTAGATTTTTTTATTCGCATGTAGCTTCTGTTTTCTTTTATGAGTATATATAATCCATGTGAAGTGCACATCACTGTTTAATGTGTATTTGTGATTTACAATCGAAATAGGAGTTCAGGGTGTGTCCCTGCCCTCTTTTCTTCACTTCTCTAACACAAATCTGGATTTGTTGACCCCAGGTACCTAAACTTCTCCACCTTCTCCACCTCTTCTCCCTGCAACTGCTCCACTCCACTGCTCACCCTCTCATTCACACACATGTACTCTGTCTTATTTCTACTGACTTTCATTCCCCTTCTCTCCAGCGTGTACCTCCACCTCTCCAGGCTCTTCTTAACCTGCTTTCTACTCTCACCACAAATAACAATATCATCCACAAACAACATAGTCCACAGAGACTCCTGTCTGACCTCATCTGCCAACCTGTCCATCACCACTGCAAACAAGAAAGGGCTCAGAGCCGATCCTTGATGCAATCCAACCTCCACCTTGAAGTGTGCAGTGTATTGTTCCTACTGCACACTTCACTGCTGTCACACTGTCCTCATACATGTTCTGCACCACTTTCACATACTTCTCTGACACACCTGACTTCCTCATACAATACCACAACTCCTTTCTCAGCACCCTGTCATACGCTTTCTCTAAATCCACAAACACACAATGCAATTCCTTCTGACCTTCTCTATACTTCTCCATCAACATTCTCAAAGCAAATAATGTGTGTGTGGTGCTCTTTCTCGGCATGAAACCATACTGTTCTTACAGATAGTCACCTCTTCTCTCCTGGCTTCCACTACTCTTTCCCAAAACTTCATGGTGTGACTTCATTCCCCTGTAGTTATTCTTAAAAACCAATGCCAATACACTCCTTCACCATTCCTCAGGCATCCATTCCACTTCACTGCCATCTTTCCTAAACATCTCTATGCTTCTACTGGTATGTCATCTGGTCCAACCAACTTTTCACTCTTCATTCTCTTACTAGCTGCTTTCACTTCCTCCTTACTAATCCTATCCACTTCCTGCTTCACCAACTCCCCATCATCCGACCTTCTCTCTCTCTCATTTTTATCATTCATCAGCTGCTCAAAATACTTCCTCCACCTTCTCAACACCCTCTCCCCACTAGTCAACACATTTCCATCTGCATCCTTTATTGCTCTAAATTGCAGCACATCCTTCCCAGATCCGTCCCTCAGCCTCGCCTTGATTTTCTCCTTCCTTATTGTTTTAACTTCTCTGACAGATCCTCATTTATTACTGCCATTTCCATCCTTTAAGCAAAATCTAGGACCATCTGGCCTTCCACATCCCTCTCCCTAAAGCCATCACCTCTGTTCCCTTCACTTACATGGCCATTGAAGTCTGCCCCAATCACCAATCTATTTTCAGTTACACTCTCCATTACTTCATCTAACTCACTCCAGAATCTTTTCTTCTTCTCCATCTCACAGCCTACTTGTGGAGCATAGGAACCAATGACATTAATCATCACACCTTCAACTTTCAGCTTCATGTCCATCACCCTATCAGAAACTCCCTTTACCTCCACTACACTCTTACTGTACTCTTCCATTAGGATCAACCCTACACCATTTCTCTTTCCATCCACACACATATACACCATTTCTCTTTCCATCCACACACATATACACCATTTCTCTTTCCATCCACACTCATATACCCTAGGCCATGTTTATGGAGAGCAAAATATTTTTAAATTCTCAGAGAGTCTTTGCCATGAGGTACCATGTTGAACATCCAGTGGTCAGTATGAGAGAATACTCAAAGCACCTCATTTTAACTGCTCTATTACAAGATACACCAATTTGTATGGTGCTGTTAAGCAGACAAAAACATGAACATGATTAATTTGCATGGTTAAGCGATGTACAGCTGTAATCACTTAGGGTGTACTCACTTTTGTTGCCAGCTACTTTAACAATAAAGGCCCCATGCTGAGTTATTTTTAGAGGACAGTAATTATGTACTGCTATACAAACTGCACACTGACTCCTCTAAAATATATCTAACAAACATGGCTGAATGAGCACAAATCCTCACAATCACACTCCAAAATCTAGTGGAACATCTTCCCAGAAGAATGGAGATTATTATATCAGCAAATGGAGATGGATGTTCAACAAGCAAATAGCAATTTTATGGTCAGGTGTCCACAAACTTTTACTTATATAGTAAAATATTTGCATAGTAATGTAGTATACATTTAAATATACTCTATACACACATATAGGTATTTATTTGCCACATTTGTCCACAAGAGGGCAGTATTTTACTTCCAAAACAGATCCAGCTCCAATCTTTTATCGGCTGAATTGTATTTGTATCCTAACCTCATAAACTTACTGCTTTAGTATATAAATGTAATAAGAAATACTTGATTAAACTATTTAGCTTACTCTCTTAATGTGTGTGTGTGTGTGTGTGTGTGTGTGTGAGTGAGTGAGAACGCGCAGATTGGTGGGGGAGTGAGTGTGTATGAGCGCGCAAAGTGGGGAGATGAGTGAGTGAGTTTGTGTGTGTGAACGCGCAAAGTGGGGAGGTGAGTAAGTGTGTGTGAGCGCGCAGAGTGGGGAGGTGTGTGTGTGTGTGTGTGTGTGAGCGCGCAGAGTGGGGAGGTGAGTGTCTGCTGTGTGAGCGCGCAGAGTGGGGAGGTGTGTGTGTGTGAGCGCGCAGAGTGGGGAGGTGTGTAAGTAAGTAAGTGTGTAAGAGCGGGGAGGTGTGTGTGTGTGTGTGTGTGTGTGTGTGTAATGAGAGAGAGAGCGACTGAACGCTCAGCTGCAAATTTGCGCAGCTCCACCTTTTCCATTTCCTCGCATGTGAAGTAGAAAAGGTTGTTGATTTCAGCTCCATTTCATCACCACACCTGTGAAGGTGTATTCAGGTGGCTGGTCGGCAGGTCGAATGTGTTCTCATGGAAGGCGTCAAGAAAAAAACGCAAAAAGTTTTGCAATAGTTTAGTTTGTTTTCTCTTATTGTAGGAAAGCAACAGTTTCTCTGGATTTGAAGAACGTTTTTTTTTGTATTTGTTTAAAAGTATTTTTCACCATGGGGGATGTAATTTCTACTCACCTGGACGAAGGAAGGCGACAAACAATTACAGGTAACACACACACACACACACACACACACTTTCAGGTGGATGCTGTTACTGGGCCATCAGAGGAGTAGATCTGATATATATATGATATATATAAAACTGTTTTTAAATAAAATGTCATCATACCAAATTCCTTGTTTCCCCTTATTGCTGGTGTCCTAGCAAAGGAAATCATTTCAGGATCTTTAGTGTCAATATATAATGGTAATCACAAAAAATAAATAAATCAATTAATTAATTAATTCATTATTTAAAGATAAACATTAAATAAGGTGTGGCCACACATTTGACTGGAGTTATATGTATGAATATATTTTACATGTAATTTTATTAATGGTCTAAACTCACCAGGGGCTTTAGCTTTAAGTGTATATATACATATTTGTGTGTGTGTGTGTGTGTGTGTGTGTGTGTATCATTACAGCTATATAGACAAAACTGTGTGGACAGCTGAGCATAAGATTGAACATCCCGTGTGTGTATGTATATGTGCATACATATATATGTATGTATGTGTGTGTGTGTGTGTGTGTGTTATATGATATGAATCTGACTGTGTATAATCTCATTTATGGTTTAAACTGACCAAGGACTCTATCTTTGGGTTCAGCCTGCAGTCCTACTATTAATTATAATCCCATCTGCTAATTGCTTTGGGTGTGTGTGTGTGTGTGTGTGTGTGTGTGTGTGTGTGTGTGTTTGTCATGTGTATTCTCTTACCCCATTTTGCCAAGCCTTTACCCCTTACCGATTCAACCTACTCTGATGTGTATTGTGGAACGAGTCTATAACGTCTAGACAAATATCTTTTCCTTTTTTTGTCCAAGATTTATACCACTCATGCACTTTATCCAGCTGGTGTGTTTAGCTGCTACCTGTGAATGCATGTTAATCGACTTGAGTAAGGGTACATGATATTCAAAATATTGGGTCCGGAAAGGTGTGAACAGCATCAATATACCCAGTGTGGCATGATCAGAGATGCCCATAGGTCTATATGTCCACACACTAGGACTTTAAGTACCTTAAAACACAAATCATATGTTTTTATATGGACATTTCTTCATGATTTTTTTAGTGGGTCTGGTGGGATTTTGATTGGTTTGTGCATGTCAGTTACATGAACACCAATAGAGGACATTGCTTGTGCAGTGACACTGGTGTTTACTAAGCCAACATTTTATGATTCCAACATCAGCTTTTATTACTACCTTCCAGCGACAATTCAATATCATAATGATGTGTGATTAGATTTTTATTAAACATGTTTTTGCAGTTGTATAGCACAGAATCTGCAAAATCTCGGCTCAGCTTGTTTGCATTCTGTGAAATCACGGACCTAAACAGACTGAATGTAATAATATAAATTTGAAGCTTTTGATTGTGGTGAGTTTCACTGTTCAGAGGTGGAGGTGAGAGAATTTGACTGACTGAAGAACTAATGCACTGCTGCATTACTTTCATTAAGTGCAATTTCCACTATTGCTACTTTATCTACATTTAGTCAAACAAATTGAATGTGTGTATATACAGAAATAAATCAAATTTTTTCTAAAATAAATTGAATGCCACTTAAAATTGTTTTTATAGGGTGGATTTTAAGTGTAACACATAAACGTGTGCTGTTTTTAGTCCGACTGAAGCTTTTGTATAATAACATTTTGTAAAAGAACACAAATCTAAGGTCTTTCATATATGCGAATGTGTATGTGGTGCTTCTGTATTTTAAAAGTCTTTGTGCTCACTGGAACCAAAGCTAATGCGATCTTCTGCCCGTTTGAAACCAATTAGTTAGAATGCTGAGTTGTGTGTTTAAGGTCTGTGTAAGGAAGCCCTGCATGTACAGGCACGTTTTCCTGATGGGGGCTAATTGGTAAAAACTTCAGGTTTTACACATCGCAGTTCATCAGCTATATGTGGTTTCAGTGAAGTGGAGTTTTGCATTTGACTACTCTTTATAACAATTTTTCTGACATGGAGGTTTACAGAATGCATGAGGTTGAGACACAGGAAATGGAAAATTAATTGTGCCAAAGCTGTGATTTCGGGGATCTCATTTTCTGGTTACATGTGTTATGAAATGTCTGCTTTTTAGTGGTAAATTCTCAGAAATTCAATATTCTTATATTATATAATATAAACTTTTGTTGTCAGTCTTAGCAAAATGGCTATGTATTAAATGTAAAACCTTGTAGTACAGAAATATTGCTGTGAATATTTATATTCAGTAAGTATCCAGGACTAATGTGTAACCAAAAACTGGTGCATTACTAATACTATAGCATATAGGCAAAAGTATTGGGACACCAGATTGTATCCAGTACTTGCAACTGACTTGAGTCTTCAGCTTAACGCAGTGGTGTCCAATCTTTTCTACAAAGGGCTGGTGTGGGTTCAGGTTTTCATTTCAACCAATCAAGGGACCGCCTGATAGTTGTTGTAAATGAAGATCATTCGGTTTAAACAGGTAGAATTTAATTTTGCTCTTGCATGGTTGGAATCAAAACCTGCACCCACACTGGCCCTTAGTGGAAAAGATTGGACACTCCTGGATTAACACATTAAAGGTGGTCACATTAACACATCCTCAATTCAAGATTATGCTGGTTCGGGGTAAACTGATGAATAGGTGGCATCTTAATGGTTAAGGCTTTGAATTCAAAGGTCATGAGTTTTATTTCCAACCACACCAAGCTGCCATTCCTGGGCCCCTGAGCAAGGCTCTTAACCTCATGGGTGCTCAGTTGTATGTAGTCGCTCTGGATGAGGGCTTTTGCCAAATGCCACGAATAAATGTAAAAATATTTTGGTCAGTTCAGTGGGCTGCACACTAGGTCAGTAGGTTACGGGTGCATTTTAGGAAACGTGAAATGCCAACCAGAAAAAGCAGACATCTATAATACAATGCACTCGTTAGAGCTGCATGCTTGCAGACAGAGCGTGAGAGCGAGCAGGCATGAGCATGCCCCTGAAGCTAGTATGCTTACAGGTGCAACAGTGAGTTCTTTACCTGTCTTCCATGGGTTTTTTTTCCCCCTCTCTTAGAGTATAAGTTTGCACTGCTTCACTAGAGTGTGGAAATTGATTACATTTTAGTCTTGATCTTGATTTTTAGCATTGAAAAAGATTTAAAGGCAATATTGAGGTTCCGTATTGAAGCAATTGAAGTTTAATAATTAAAAATGACGTATTATAGATGAGCTTTACACAATATTTTACCCTTTTTTTTTTTTTTAAACTGCTTTCTGCCATTGCACAGCTGTGGCACCCAGTAAATCTGTGCCTGGAAGCAGATGAGTGATCTTGTGCTGACTCGGAGAGCAGGTATGAGGGAGAGAAGATTAGTCATCCCTTCCCACAGTTGAAATTAATCAAGCATGAGGGAGTGCATATGTTGGATGGTCCGTTTTTGTTATTAAAGCGCATCCTCTGGAGAGGAAATGATGCTGTGGGTAGCTAAATCAACACACCCACACACACACACTGCTATGGAGGTGTCTGGTCATTAGGGAACTTAAATATAGTGATTCATTTATTGAACCTGATTTTTTGGTTGGTATTAATACTTTACTGAAGGTGGATGAAATTTAGATTTCATGACAGTGAAAAATGGTGGCTGTTAACAGCGCAAGCTATTGTGCAATTAATGCAGGTTTTTTTTTTTTTATCAGCCAATCATGGCAGCAGAGCAATACATTAGGGGTGGTAAGATTTACTGATTTGTGTCGGTGCATTTTGTTGGCATTTGTATCACGATGCATCGTTTTTAGCATATTTGCATCGGTAAAAAGCAGTTTGTCAATATTTTGTTTGTCTCAAATATAGATTAACATGGCAAAGGTAGAGGTGCATCTTCCTGGTGAACAGGAAAAGAACGTCTGGTTGTATTTATAATTTTTTCTACTACAAAGGCCTGTTTGTGAAGGGCCATGCATTAGAAGTCGAAATAAAATCTGTACCATATTGAATTGCATAGCATCATATTTTTTCCTTTGCATTGCACTAAATCGCATTGTGTTGAATCAAATGGAAACCGGATTGCACTTCATCATAAAACAGAAGAATCGTATCAAATCATATCAGTAGCTGCTTCATATGTATCTTTAATGTTACGTATTATTGGCTAAGCATCATGATGCGAATCGCATTGGCTTCAGTTATGGAGATGCGCATTCCTACAAGCTTTCAGTGGAAAAAAGGGGTAATTTCTGTGACTTTGACTTTGGCATGGTTGTTAATACCAGCAGAAAAGCATCTCAGGATTCATAACATAGCAAACCAAAAACATATCAGTTTCCACACCTGTCATTTGAAAGCAGGAGCCTACAGTGGACACCAGATTTACTTAACTGAATGGAATGGATCCTTAAGGTAATGCATTTCTGCTCACTAAATGTCCTGCTGAGTAACCATTATTCAATTCCTTCATGCAAATTACTCATGTGGATCAAAATCATGTGCATACTGGATTTAATGGTCCACATCATAGTTTTAAGGGTTGAAATGTCTTCTTTTTGGGTAGTGTTCTTTTTTTGGCCCGACGAATCTAGAGAGAAATTATGAAACAAACATATGCGTACGCACGAAGTCTGAAAAACGGATTTGTTTGAAGTCCTAATTCTGTGTGAGTGTATTCTCATAACTTTCAAAACCCTGTTTCCTAAAATACACAACAATAAAAAAAAATTGATTTTAAAGTTAGGGTACTAGTGTGTATGGCACTGAACGGTAAAGGATGTTCCTATATGACTCACACACACACACAGTTTTCCTTCTCTTCCTCCGCTAACGGTCGATTCCTTCCTGCTTATGGAATATTCTCACACACACACAAACAGCAGCTAACCAGCACAAGTTTTGCAAACAAGAAATTTGTCCATGCCACAATTTGGTTCTGAACAACATTCAAACACGGCCATTTTACTGTTGTAATTTCAGTAGACATTTCCTGCTAGTTTTCTGCCAGAACAAGTAAACATGTCAAACAAGGCGTGATCATGCCCTGTCTCAGTATTTAAATATAAATTGGAAGTTATATAAGTGACCTAAAAAGCATGCAAATATTAGTTTAGAACTCCCTTCAGGCATTGTTTTGCCTGACTGCCTAGAGACTTAATCATGTCTCTCCTCTTTGTCCTTGGTTGAGAATCTCAATCATCAATGAAAACTTGTTCTGAAGATGATACAAGTATTCACGCTTCACAATCTTTTTTCTGTTTCATTACCTGCATTTGCATACTGAGTGTAAATAACCTGAATATTTTGACACAATACCACATTTCAGAGTTTCACTGTTCACTGACTTCTAAATTTCGAAAAAGAGGTTTTGTCCTTTTTGTTTTGCTCTACACTCTCTTTCTCTTTAGAGTAGTTTTATCTCTTGATGAGAGGACAAAGTCTATTGAGATCTTTATCTGAACTGTTTTGTTATATTAGTGTGTGTATATATATTAGTATATACAGCATTCCAATTCGTCTCATAGGTGTTCAGTGGGGCTGAGGTACGAGATCTATAGCAGGCCACTCAAGATTAGATATATGCATGCTTGCTTTGTAGACAGGGACCGTATCAGACTGAGACAGGTTTGAGAATTCTAGTCTAAGTAAAGTATAAATTAAATGCTGCCCATCCATACAAATCGAAGTTCTGCCACATACAAACGTTTGCAGACGAGACTGCTGTCGTGGGCTGTTTTAGGAGGAAGTACAGATACTTCGTTGCATGGTGTAAATTGAACCACCTGCACCTCAACACCACAAAGACCAGGGAGATGATGGTTGACTTTTCAGGAGACCTAGGCCTCAACCAGAGCCTGTGACTTTAAGCAGGGACTTTGTAGAGATTGTAAAGACCTACAAATACCTGGGAGTGCAGCTGGATGATAGAATGGACTGGACAGCTGACACGGACGCTCTGTGCAGGGGAGGAAAGAGCCAGCTGTACTTCTTCAGAAGGCTGGCATCCTTCAACATCTGCAAAAACTGCTGCAAATGTTCTATTAGACTGTCGTGGCGAGTGCCCTCTTTTATTCGGCAGTGTGCTGGGAAGACAGCATCAAGCAGGGCGCCTCCCGTCTGGTCAAGCTGGTGAGGAAGGCGGGCTCGGTTGTGGGCTTGGAGCTGGACAGCCTAACATCAGTGGCAGAGAGATGGGAGCTAAGCAGGCTCCTGTCAGTCATGGACTATCCACTGCACAGCATCATCTCAAGGAAGAGGAGCTGTTTTAGTGTAACAATTTTTTTGGCACAGACTCTTTTCTTTAACTTACCTTTACATTGTTAGTATTTTGTAGTATTTATTGCCTATGTGGATACTGCTGGAAGCTGTACAATTCCCATTAGGATGAATAAATACTTATTGGAAACTCATGGCATCAAAGCCCAGCACTGCCAAATTGCCACTGTTGAGCTCTTAAACAAGGCTTTCAACCCTCTCTGCTTCAGGGAAGCTGTGTCATGGCTGATCTTGTGCTCTGACCCCAGCTTCCTAACAAGCTGGGATATACAAAGAAAGACTTTCACTGTGCAGTAATCTACAAGTAAAAGCCCTCGTACCTTGTGTGACTCCAATGTTGTAGTAAATGTAATGGGTAAAACCACACATGGATGGAAATGTCTGTTTTACTCTTTGGCTGAAACAACCTCAGTGAGATTTTTCTTGTAGCCATCTACCCATTTCTGACATTGACTGGAAGAACGTTTCCCCTACTTCTCAATGCAGAATTCTTTAGCTGTGTGACATTTGAGGCGTTTTTTCCATGCACAGTTTCAAAATCACCCCACAGGTTCTCAATAGAATTTAGATATGGGCTTTGACTTAGTCATTCCAGAATTCTCCATGATGCACTTTCCAGTAAGTTCTTTGGGTCATTGTCATGTTGCAAGATCCAGTTCTGCTTTAGCTTCAACATTTTATATAACATGTTTCTCAAGCACCTTCTTAGACAATGTAGAATTCAAAGTGGATTCTATTCTGGTGAGCTGGCCAGGTCCTTCTGCAAAGCATCCCCAAACCATAATACATCCACCTCTGTTTTACAGTTGGTATGAGGTTCTTTTGCTCAAATTATGTATTTGGGTTACGACAAACGTGTTATGGTGTCCAAATACAAAAATCCTAGACTCATCTGTCCAAAGCACATTATTCCAGAAGTCTTAGCCTTTGTCTCTGTGTTCTTTGGCAAATTTCAGTCTTGCCTTCATGTTTTTCTTAGATAGCAAAGGTTTCCTCCTTGCACACCTCCCTTGATAAAGTTGTGCAGTCTCTTTTTGATTGTGGATTCCTACACTTTGACATCAATTGAAGCAAGAGCTTGCTGTATGTCATGTGATGATATTTTAGGGTTTTTGAAGACTTCTTTAAACACCTTGGGGTCTGCTTTTGGGTTGAAATTGCAGTGAATTTTTTTCATATGACTGTGTGTAGGGGTGTGTGTATGTTTGTATATGTACGTGCGTGTGTGTGTGTATATATACGCAAATTTCTTAACAGCCCTAATTTTAATAGTGTGATTAATGCAGCGCGCATTTCTGTTTGACCATTTTTTATTAGAAATATAAATAAATGAATATAAAGGACGTGAAATTAAAACGAAACACACATTTATTCACAACAACCTTTCTTTACTCTCATAAACAGAACAATCATTTTGAATCACTAAACTTTGCCTTCCCAGACAATTTAATGACTAACCTCTTCCCAGCTGTGCTTACTGTGAACTGAGGGGAAGCAACCGGAACCATAACATAATTCTTAAAGAAGCCACGTACCATATTTAACAATTAAAAAAAACACTAAAAAAGTACATGTAACTATAGATTATATATATTTATATAGACTATACATTTAAATAAATAATTTCCAGAGTGTAAAATGATGAAATAAATATAAAATGATCAATAACCAAGGAAGAGATTTTGATTGAAATGAATGACAATCATGCGATTAATATTATTATATATTAAAAATATGATTTTGATGACCAGTGTGCAAAGTCTTGACTAAGCTAAGATGTGTACATGTACAAAAAGACGCACATGCACACAAACCCACCACTATATTGCCTGTATGACTGTCAATAGGCCCCTATCCTTGCTCCGGATCTCTATGTGCAGCCATAATAGATGCTGAAAAGTGTGTCTGAGTAATCACATCTATTTTGTCTTATTTTTATCAGCATTTCTAGATAGATGGCTAAATGCTCTCTAGAGTCGACTTTATTTTCTTTAAAAACAATAAGCAGTCATTAACATGCTTTAATAAATTTAACTGCATTTTTTTTTTTTTTTACTAACATTTGGTTCAGGGCCAGCATTTTGTCCTCCACCATCATCCTGCTGAATGCTACACTACACCGCACACTGTATGAACACTGTACATATTGTACCTTACATAGATCCGGACTAATATTTTACGTGTGTGTGTGTGTATGTGTTTTACGTGTGTGTGTGTGTGTGTGTGTGTGTGTGTGTGTGTGTGTGTGTGTGTGTGTG
>MU563656.1:8982624-9047341 GCA_024362625.1 Silurus asotus
GTTCAGGGTCAGCATTTTGTCCTCCACCATCATCCTGCTGAATGCTACACTACACCGCACACTGTATAAACACTGTACATATTGTACCTTACATAGATCCGGACTAATATTTTACGCGTGTGTGTGTGTGTGTGTGTGTGTGTGTGTGTGTATATTTATATATAATATAATATATAACTTACATGCTTATCTGCACTTGTGAGTTTCCACAATTTGCTGCTACTTGTACTATGCAATGACATGAAGTCCAAGGAATTGTCTGTAGACCTCCAAGAAAGGATTGTATCAAGGCACAGATCTGGGAAAAGGGGTACAGTAAAATGTGCCTTTTACTGAGGAGGGGCTTGTGTCTGGCCACTCTACCATACAGACCTGTTCGGTGAAGTGCTGCAGAGATAGTTGTTCTCATTTAGAAGGTTCTCCTCTTTCCAAAAAGAAACACTGGAGCTCTTTCAGAGTGACCATCGGGTTCTTGGTCACCTCCATGACTAAGGCCCTTCTCCCTGATCCCTCGGTTTGGCCAAGCAGCCCGCTCTAGAAATAGTCCCGATGGTTCCAAACGTATTCCATTAATGGATGATTGAGGCTACTGTGCTTATTGGGACCTTCACTGCTACAGAAATGTTTATGTACCCTTCCCTAGATCTGTCCATGATACAATCTTGTCTCTAAGTTCTACAGACAATTCCTTTGACTTCATAGCCTGGTTTGGTTTGTGCATGCACTGTTAACCGTGGGACCTTCTATAGACAGGTGTGTGCCTTCCAATCATCTGAAATTACCACAGGTGAACTTCAGGATGCACCTGAGCTCAATTTTGAGTGTCATGGCAAAAGCTGTGAATACTAATTATACATGTGATTTTATTTTTTTAACAATTTGCAAAGATTTCAAACAAACTTCTTTCACGTTGTCATTATGGGGTATTTTGTGTCATAATAGTTGCGTTTTATGCAGAGTGCTAAAAGATGTGTGCATATGTGTGTTCCAGCTCACACAAGGAAGGTGATAACCGAGTTCGGGGAGGTGTATGAACAGCAGTATGCAGTGGCTCTTTTTAACAGTGTACGCTTCGAGATCGAGGGAGGAGGGAACGTGCAGTCCCAGCTTTTACACCGCAAGGTAAAGTGCTTGTCAACACTTTTACCTTTTCAGATTCTTAGAATAAACCTTTGACCTCTTTAGATCTGGTTTATATAATTATTCACATATGATTTAATGATTTTTCTATTTTCCAAAATGTATATAACTGATGTGAGAAGCACATGTTACAGGATATGTGTTCATACCACTGTGTCAGAAAGCAATGCCGTAGCAAAGTGGAAGAAATCATAGTAATAAAATAAATAAAATGATGGGTAACTTTAAATACTGTATATACACTATATGGCCAAAAGTTGTGAGGCACCTGACTTTTCCAACCAAAATGTTACCACATTGGTGGGGGCACACAATTGTATAGAATGCCTTTGGATGCAGTAGCGTTACATTTTTCATTCAGCTTAACTAGGAGATTCAATCCTGACCGTGCCCCTGTGTACAAAGCCAGCTCCATGTAAATATGGTTTACATGGGTTGGATTGGACGATTTTGAGTGGTCTGCTTTAAAGCTCGGTTGAGTTGTAACGCTGAATTCACCCCAGGCCTCCTCACCTCACCTACAATAATACCTGACTTTTCTAACCCTTTTGTGGGAACACAAACCCCCCACACATACTTAAAAATCTATTGCAACATCTTCACAGAAGTGAAGGTTGGAGGTGAAGTGGAGGTTTTTATTACATTAAATGGGGACTCAATGTGAAATGGGATGTTATAAAATAACATACAAATCGTATAGTCAGGTGTCCAAAAACTAATATTTATATAGTGTATTTGAAATGGCCATTTCTTACTTTAGTTTTATTTTTTTTTTATTAAATTGTATTTATTTGTATACTGTGTCCCAGTCCCACAAAATTGCTCACTGTGTCCTTTAAATATATTTTTAAACGTTGTGTATTTTTGATGTTTTGGTGTGGCAACGCTTATACACATACATTTACAAAAACCTGCATAAAATGCATTAAATATATAGATTAATGGATTTTCCATTTCATACGCATGACATTGACATGATTTTTATAGTAGGTAGATCATTTTGACTTGGTCATTTCATAAGTAGCTCGCTCACATGCTAGCTCACTGTACTAAAAAGTGTGTGCACCCCTGCCAAATCAAACTTGAATGAGGGCTGTGGGGTGACTTTTTTTTATTTTTTTTTTTGCATGGTTCCTTTCATTTATGATTTAATATAAATAAATATATATAATTACATGGAAAACATTTCAGTGTAATGATGGTTAACCAATGCAATTTTATTTTATTACTTGTTCAGAGAAACTTAAAAAAAAAAAAAAATCAAATTTATTGTATAATAAAGTTTAATGCTGAATACAGAAATTCAGTGACCTCTAATGAGATTTAAAGGTAGTCCTTAATTTTTCAAAAGTTTTTTTTTTTACTTTTTTAATTGGCCTGAACAAGGACCATTTTTGTGGTGCCCCAACAACTTTATCACTTTAAACTCTGAGTTTGCTTAGGTGTGATATTCTAAATTTTAAATTACACCTTCATAGCTCAATGTGGTGATCTGGTGATCTTTAAGTTTATACTGCTTTTTTTTTTTTTTTTTTGTCTGAACAATTAAACCTCTAGATTTGAAGACTGCAGAATCAGCACTATGGTGAACTTTCCTCATATGCTTTTATGGGTGTGTGGTTTATTCATAGCTGCCCAGAGTTCGTGGAAAGATGTCTTGGAAGCCTATGGAATACTATAAAGGCACACATTTGCAGACTAACAATATGGAAATTTAGATTTCATGTTCCCAAATTAAACGCCCAGTTTAAAGTTTAAAAATATGCAAGACAAACTGAAAAAGTCTGAGGGACAATATTTTTTTTGCCGCTTTGGATCTTTTCCAGTATTAAAAAAAGAAATCATGTGCTATTTAGGTTTCAGGATCCCAGGACAGATTTATTTTAAAACTTCATTTGGGTATTTTAGCAAAAGAATTAGACACATTATGCAGATACCAGAACCATTCAGTCCCACACTGCTGAGTTTCCCTGGGTTGTGTGTCTGTGAACTGAAGTCATATCTCTGAGCACCAGACGTAAACAAAAGCACATAGAAGTTGACCATAGCATGCAATTTGTCTACCAAGCCAGCTGGCCAGGTCTTATTATAGGCCACCCGGAGTAAAAAAAAAAAAAAAAAAAAAAAAGGTTTTGGAGCTATTTTGGTCACCAGAATAAAAAAAAAATAGAAAGTAGTGGATTGGAGAAGAGCTTGGTCTTCAGATCAGAAATTTCCGAGTTCAAATCACAGCACCACCACAATTTGAGTGATGGGTGCTTGAGCAAGGCCCTTAGTCTCCAACTTCTCAGTGTATAATTTAAGTCATTGTATGTCTCTCTAAATAAGGGCATCTGCCATAAAATTTTAATGTTATTTAGCCTCACATTTATTTATTTATTCAATTTAATTATTAATTATGAGAGGAAAAACTTTTTTCTTCTTCAGGATCCACTTCAGGACAAGTCGATCTTCTCTGGAGATCTATTTCAGTATTTGGATGAGAATAAGAAATGGAGGAACCGCTTTGTTTACGTGGCCAACTCCTACAGCATCAGCTTCTATGACAGCAGACTGGTAAGGAAACACATGCACTTCTAAATCAAACAAAACTATTTTTAACTGGCTCCTTCACTTCCACACTTATGTACGGATATGTTCCTGAGGTCAAGAGATCTAATCAGTGTTACCACTTTCAGTATGTCCAATTACGCTTTCAGATCGGAAAATGCTATTGCTTAGAAGTAATTTTTTTTAATAGAAATTTTGAACATGATTCATTTGTATTGTATTTTGCGTAGAGTAGGTAGTTGAGCACATTCTTAAAGCTGGCAAAAAAAAAATACACAGATTTAGTTCATGAAAACATTTCAAGCAGCTTTCCTGGAGAAAAGAAAACCACTTCGATATACTGCGCAATATTTATTAATTAAATCCATGAGTGAAAATAATAATGAATATTTTCCCATAACCTGCTCTACACTGTCACTGCGGAGGAACTTTTGAACGCACAGTATTTTACCGATTAAGCTGTAATTGTATCCCAGTGCTACAGTACACAGAGTCCAGATAACATGCTAGTTTGTAAACATGCAGCTGCAGTGTGAAGCTAATCTTATTGTCTTCCTTCTCAGGCCTATGAAAGAGGCCTCCATCCCAGAGGAATCATTAATTGTGCTGGATACAAAGTCTTGACCTCTTTGGATGAGTACCTGGTCCTGCTGAACAGCTGCTTGCCTGGTGAGGGACAAGTGTGAAGGAGAAAAAGAGAGAAAATACATAGCTGGAAATGAAAAGCATACACTGTCATGCCATGGCTCAAACAGAGTGTCAATTCAAAAAGTGTAACAGTGGATTTAATGAACTAGTTTGATGGTTATCTTGTACTTGTTATGTAACTTGTACCAAGTTATCTTTAAACTTGGGTACCACATAACCAGACAATAATACAGGATTGCATTGCAATACATTTTGAAAAACCCACAGAATCTCGAAAAATAGAAAGAAAAAAGATTGTTTTTATATCAATCAATTTTATAATGAATATCTCTACCCAGGCTTGATAATATCAGTTTTTTTCGAAATCAAATGCTTTAGTCATTTGACATTGAGAGCTTTTGAAATGACAAATTAACCTGGGGGAAAAAAAAATCGAAATTAAGGTGTCGCCAAAGGTTTTTTAACACCTAGTGCTTCTTTTGTTTATATGCAACAAACCAGGTAATTTAACATTAAAGATTTACAAATATAGAAACATAAAGATGCTAAACTGAAAAATCATCTTTTACTATGAATAGCAGCTTAAGCCACTTCAGTTTATCCAGGAGTAGTTCAATGGGATTTAGGTGCAGTGACTGCTCAGGCCATTTTTTGATAGTAACACTCCAGGTGACTGTTTGCTTTCAAAATAATGCTTACAGAGCTTGGGTCATTGTCTTGTGTGGTAATTGTCTAAGTTGTATCCAATTAGCTGCAGTCCAGATGGTGTTGAAGTATGAAATGGTAGCCATGTTAGTTTCCTCTCACCTAGAATAAGTTTTCAACCTTCCCTTCTCCACAACAACCTCAAACCATTAAGCTTCCACCTTCATGTTTACTGTGGGGATGAGGCATTCTGCAAAATCATCTATTATTTTCTCAGTCTTACATAAGTTTATAAGTAATTCACTGTCCAATGCTTGTGTGTTTTTGCCTTTTACCTAGTTTGTTGCATAGAAGCAAAAGGATAATGCATGTGTCTCAGAAATTAATTAAATACTAGGTCTTTCCAAACGTTTGACAGGCACAGTAAATTCTTGTGAAATTTTATTTATAATAGTGTATATTGTAATATTCACTCTGTCTTTTTTCATTTTGTCAAAAGGAATTCAAAAAGGTGAAAACTGCCCCTGGCTAGCTACCTATTTATTTAGATTCATTCTAAATATGTAAGTCAGCTGAACACAAAGATAGAATGATAGAATTCTATCATAATAAAGATAGAATTTTGTTAATTGAGAACAGTGCAAAATGTGTTTATCAAGCTAATTCAAGTCAGTGATGACCAAGAAGTGCTGGAAATGTGTCAAATTTAGGTTCTTCTGATGCAAGTTATTGTTTACTTGGCTTTTGTACAATGGAGACAGGAACCCAATGGCAGTAGCTTGGAAATGCCAGGATTTGAACTAACTAATCTCTGATCAGTAGCTGAAATCTATAATCACCGAGCCATTCAGTTGTCCAGTCTGCTTAATAATTTGTGTATTTCTCTTGGACTTTAGACGTAAAGGCGAAAGCAGAAAGTTCCCCATTTCTGAAACTTGCCTCCAACTTTCTGCTGATCTTGTGGCACCCCTACACTCGACATCACTTCTTTACTGTAAGGACTGAGAAAGAACAGGTTAAATGGTTTGCCGTTTTCCAGGACTGTATCAGGCACGCTAACAA
The DNA here is from genome assembly GCA_024362625.1 of Silurus asotus. Classification (NCBI taxonomy): domain Eukaryota; kingdom Metazoa; phylum Chordata; class Actinopteri; order Siluriformes; family Siluridae; genus Silurus; species Silurus asotus. Next base: position 8,988,670 of record MU563656.1, read on the forward strand.
TGGTGAGTTACAATAAGAACACACACACACACACACACACACACACACACACACTCTCTCAATGATTTTGTTTGGACCTGGTGGATTCTTAAACATGAATGCATTGCAATTGAATAAAATTGATTTATTCAAACCAAGAAATACAAATGGATGCTGTGAGAATTTGGTTCTTGTTTGCTACCCTAAAGGGACGTTTGCTAGAGCAGTTACAGTGGCGTTAGAAGGTAAAAAAAAAAAACATTGTCTATTGTTTGCAGACCGCTAGTTCTTGAAAGCAAGTGTCTTGTCTGCATTTGCCACCAACTATTAATTCCATATTAATCCACTGTATAAGTGGCAATAGCTTTCTGGACCTAACCTACCTGAATGCAATGCTATTTGCGATGCATATACTGCAGTCAGAGTAGAATTTAGAATCGGCTAGTTTGCAAAGATGGCTTTAAAGCTGGTATTGGCATGAAAGCTGATTTAGAGTCAGGATCTTGTTAGAAGGTTGGACAGGCTGATGGATTAAATTGCTGCTCTTTAGATATAAATCGGCTAAATCTTGCCTGCACCACTATAATGGGTCAATAAGTTAAACATCATTGTGGGTAATGTAGGAAGCCAAAAAAAATAATAATAATAGACCAAGATGTTGATGTAAGAATTTCAACAGTAATATGCTTTTGAAGTGTCTGTGCAAGTCATATAGGTTTTCCTTAGATAGGGTTTTACCTTTTAAAGGTCTATAAAAGTTCCAGGTTTGTACAATGTGCAGAAGATTTGAGGTTCAATTGATTTACAGAGTTTCTATTTATTCATGGATGTATCTCTGTCCACACCATAATTGAGAACCAAACTCCTTCTGAACCGACTAATGCCCAACATGCAGAATTGAAGATCCTATTCCAGATTTGGTCCTCACTTTTGCTGTTATAATAGACTCCATCCTTTTGGGAAGGCCTTCCACAGAGTGGCTGCAAATTGAGGCCCAAAAGGCATTAGTTGCTTACCTTAGGCCAACGGCGTTCCATTTAGGGCTATGTATTAACAAGAATCTGGTGATACGATACATATTACAATACAGGGGTTGCAATATGATATTTTGGATAAAAAAATAATAAAACGGTATTGTCAAACAAAATATTGCGATACTCACGTGTCGATATTTTCTTACACCCCTAGTTATATTCAGTGCAAAATGTATCAGGATCTCAACGCAAACTCATATTATCGACACGCATAACTGCACTGTCTACTTTGTTCCTCCACTCCCTCATATTCTTGTCATTTTGCTTTTTTCCCTTATTATGTCTTCACTGCATTCTTTGAAATCCCCCCCAGGACACCTCCTTAAGCACTACTCCTCAGCCATAATTGTATGAGCTACACCCACACTAATGATCTCTGTTCTGCATCACTGCGATTGTTCAACATATAAAGCCTGGTGGGTGTGTGTTTGCACAAGTTTGTGTCTCTACATGAAAGCGTGGATGCCTTGAATACAATTCTGTCTATGACAGAGTGAGAAAGCTTAAAGGAATTTGTTTTGGGTGAATGGCACATGGAGATAACTCAAACAGGTTCTATTTATATCCATGGTTCTGTCACTGAGCGTGAAGTTCATCCTGAGACCAGTTTTATATCTTTTTTTTTTCTTTTTCTTTCATTTAACAGTCATTGCGTGTGTTAGGTGTTCTGTATAGGTATGCAGAAAAGGTAATATAGTTTTCTACAATACAAAAGAAATACAAAAATTTGAAGCCAATTTCCTCTTAGATTTCAGAAATTGTGTTCTTTATGAAGCTAGTGTTGGTCAATCATCAATAATCATTGGTGGACGCTTGTGTCTATGCGTGGTGTTTTTATTTTCCCCATTTTCTTCAAACTATTAATGATGCATGCAACATAATGACCTTTGTATAAAGTATATTTCCTTGCAAGCTAAAACTGCTTAAAATATGTTAATAGTGAATGAAATATATTTTTTTATAAATAAATACATGTACATATTGCTTTCTGACAAAATTTTAGGTGCAGGATTTAGACAGTAATTAAAGCCTGAACACTACCTACACATTTCCTGTAAATTAGACCTTGGTTCTCTTCAAGCTTAGTGTTTAAACTCGTACCACTCCTCCCATCCTTTTGTCTCCATGCTTTTGTATATTCCAAGTTAAAACCCTCAATGCCATGTGTTAGTGTTTGACTTTCTCTCACCGTACACTTTCTCTTTCTTGTCCTGCCTATTTTGAGAAACCCAGATTTTTGTTCCCCCTTCCACACTGTTTTTTTCCTTGAAAGCAGCGTCCATAGGGTACACATTCTCATTCTCATTAAATCACTGATATTAGGGCACAAGCTCTGAGATGTTCTTTATTCTGCTGCAGGATTTTACAGGTAGAAAACTGAACGCAGGATATATAAAACATATTGTTGAACAGTTGAATCTATAACATCTGTCATCTATAACTGGCATAAAAAAAAACTAAAAAAATTTCATAGGTTAAAATGCCTATTGTACGGTGTTTGACAAATGTATTGTCTGGAGCTTAGAGATTTGGCTTAAACTCTGCACAGCATGATCGTGTCATGTGTATCACTAAAGCGCTTGTTTACATGATGTGTCCTTTTGTTTTCCTCTTTATACTCGAGATTTTCTTTATGTTCTAAATATAATGTTCTAAAATTTCTGAAATGTAATCTAATCTCCAGTTAGTAGCATATTTACAAAGAAAATTCCCTCGATTATTATTGATTATGCAATTTACATTTATAGCAACTGAGCAGTTGTATAAATGGTATTTAAGGGTTAAGGGTCTCGGTCAGGGAGTGGCAGTTTGGTGGTGCTCGGAATAGAACTCGCAATCTTCCTATCAGAACTCCAAGGACTTACCCACTAAGCTACCATTTTCCGGTTGATTGATTATAGTCAGATTTATGCTAGATTTTATGATGAAAAATAAAAGATTCCAATAGATTTAGAACAAACTAATTCCATTCAAGTAAAATTATGTGCATCTAGAAAAACAATGGCAGGTTTATGTGTAAAAAAACAACTTTATTGTAGCAGTAATATTGTATTAAAATGAATGTTTAAATTGCTACGTATGCATGTTTTAAGATTAATCATTTCTAATATTTGTATATACATAAACATACATTTTATCATTTAAATTGAATTAGACAAAGTTTCCTATACAGGGGGTGGGGGGGCTGCAGATTGTGGTATTTATGATTTAGTAAAAGTAGTAATCAGACTGATTTCCAACACTGTGTGCCATTTACTGCTACAATAACCATGTTAACCCTGCATTTATGAAGCGAGACTCTGTACAACTCTTGCTGATTATATTTTTGTTTCAATTGTTAAAAGTAAAAGCTTGGGGCTATGATACTCATCTTTAATTTAAAAAGCTTTTGTCAGAGATGGAATGGGGGGGGAGGAAAAGTGTGTACAATAGGGTTGATAACATAAGGCTGCGTGAGAGGTCAATAAAGAGGGCCAAGCACTTTATCATCATGCAAATTAAGTGGAGTAACAGGAAGCGCAGATCATTTTTGGTTTGCTGGGAAGCTGATTCTGAAAGTGGATTCATATTTAATAAGCTTTTACATTATAAAAATATTCTTTCACTGAATCATTGTGTTAATACAGGATTTATCAATTGGTAAATCGTTCAAATATCAAACACTTTATATGCATTCGACAAATATACAAAAATCATTGGGGATTGGAATCACACTGACTAGCATAAATCATTAATCGGATTGCTTTTGCAAATAAATAATAAGTAATATACACAACATGTGCCAATAATAAGTATATTTAATTACCTTTAACACCAGCAGAAATGTCTTTGTTGGTCCCTGGTTGGGATCACAGTGTTTGCTTGTCAGACCTTGTGTTAGCAAGCTAAGAACCTTTTTAATGAATCGTTTTGGCAATAAAAAATCAAATCTGGATTGTAACCTGAATTGTATTTGAATGTTATAAAACAGTGCTGAATTGAATGCCTGATTCTGATTGGCCAGGCTGTCTAGATTAGTTTTCTGTGACTAACCTCAGCTTGAGGACAGCGCGCAGGTTCAGCCAGGATGCGGCGGTCACGGATCGGATGTGGTTAAGGGCCTTGCTTAAGGAGCCCAACTTGGCAGTGCTGGCGCTTCAACCACAGACTTTGTTTAGTAGCCCAGAGCTTTACACATTTGGCCAACACTGACCGCTGCTCATTCTATAGTAACAGCTCGTTCAGAGGGACTTTTTGGTGGAACACGTACAAGGTGGCATCCCAACATTCCTGCCACTTCTGGAATATGTCTTGGAGGTCTTCTTTTTGAAGTGCATCCAGCACCTTTTGCCATTTGTGCTGTATCTCTACAGTGGTGTAAAAATGGCGACCGTTAAGCTGGATCCTAATCTTCAGGAAGAGAGCAAAGTCTGCAGTAGCCAAATCATGTGGATTGTTCTCCGGCGACCATCATGCACAAGTTGGCGAATAGATTTGAGATTTTCAGCGGTCGAGCTCGTTGAGAGTCTTTCCTGATCTCTCGTCGTCTTCCAGGGAAGTCCATTTTTGAAGCATTCGTGCCACTCAACACATCTCAATCGACTCATTGTAGCATTGCCGTATGTCAAAGATATGTCAAATGTCTCTGTTGCAGATTTGCCCAGTTCCATGCCGAATTTCACATTTTCTCTTTGTTCCAACTTGTTGTCCATGATGAAATCATGATCGGAACAGCACCAGTGAGCACCCATTAGTCTCAAAACCTTTTGTTTCCACCTCGTTATCAGACACTAATAACTGAAAAATGATGTGGTGGTGTTTTACAACAAAGAAACGACACTGCATAATTGTTGATGTGGTGAGATGTTTATGTAGGGACATTTAGGGATGGACTTTTTAGGTTCAAAAGTTTCAGGACTAAAAACAAACTTTGTGCTTTCTGGTTTCCTGGCACATAAAGCAAGAATAGTGAACTGAACAATCTGACACACGGTTCAAATATGTGTCTCAATAATTTAGGAATCTTTCTTTCTTTCTTTTTGCCTTACAGTGTAATTTTAGGGCAAATGTAAGTGCTTAGTGACGCACATTTTCACTCACTGACTCGTACTTGTGGTTTGTGTGGCACTTCTGTGACATTATTGTCTTGGTGTGTCACAATAGCAACCAGACGAGTCAGTTCCTGTTAAGCTGTCACTTCAGTTACACCCAGTATTGGCCGAGGACTTGGCAGTTGCTGTTTATTTCCCTCTGAACATACGCTTTGCAATAAAAGTCTTATGTTCCTGGTGTTCCAGATTCCTGATTTTCCAAGTCAGTAACCGGTCACATCCAGGATACGTTGAGACGTAATGATGACAGTAGATCATAAATCTTTAGTATTAAAAAAAGTCAGCCTGTGTTATGATTTGTAAGGATACAGTAAACCCGTTGTTGTTTGTTATTTAGTCACATTTTTCCCATCGTTCTGATTCTTCATCAGTGATGTCGGTTTGACACGCCTTGTGTTATTGTTTGGAGTGTGTGAGCACTTTTTTTACACCAGGAAATCACCCTGTTTCTGGTTCTTTATTTAAGTACTGCTTATGTGCAACCTAGAATCCCAGGATGAATGGACAGATTAATCTGAAGAGATATAGTAGAATTACAGAGTCGTTTTATACAGAAGGTAGACGCAGCAGAACATATATTTTATAATGTCTCTCAGTGAGGGTGGATGTGTGAAGGATTATAGGTATGGAGCCATACGTCTCTACGGGTTTAATACAGGGAGGCAAAGCATGATTCATGGCATGTCTTTGCTACTGGATGCTTCTAACCATTAGCATTCGAAAGCCTTTTGTGTGTATATGTGATGTGTTGGCGTCTAAGCGGCAAACCAAACAGTTAACATTTCCGAGAGCTATCTGTTGGAAGTCAATCAAATAAATAATTGAGAAACTGTCGAACAAGAAGCTAATGTGAATTTAGAAAATATGATTCATGTCAAGTAGTTAAATTTACTTCACAATAAAAAAAAATAATTAATAGAAAAATGTGATCAGGGATGCTGCAAATTCCATTATGGTGACGTCAGATTTGTATGTGTTTCTTTAGCGTTGCCTGTCAATAACCAAACAATTTGTACATTTTGTTCTAGTAAAATAAACAGTGACAGGGTGGTGTGAAAGTGTACCAGGTTTATTATTTTTGTTTTCCAATATAAAATTGTAAGGGGTTTATTTTCCTGATAAAACAGCAGTTTGCCAGTTATTAGTAAGGTATTCTGTATTAAAGATCCATTGATAATACTTTTATCAATATAGTGTAACTAAGATGCCTAACTTTTGTAGATATGTGATTCTTTCTCAGACTGTTACCACAAAATGTCTTTTGGTTTTGGTTGCATAAAACCTTTACTCTCTGGCGCTCCAGGCCTTTTAACATTTTTGCGTCTGAATGGGAATAAATCTCCAGAAAATCTAGTGGAACAGGATTGAGATCCTGTGGAAGATTGAGATTGGTATAACAGCAAATGGGGCTATTAGAGAATGGGTTGTTCAAAATCGAATCTTACAGTCAGGTGTGCACAAAACCTCTGTCTGTATAGTGGGACTGAATCGATTCCTGAGGTAATTCGAATACAAAAATGCATCGAGGCAAATTATTCGCGTTGTTTAGTCCATTTGATTTAACACAGAGCACCGTGTTTCCCCAAGGACTATTTATTACTGACTCACCACCCGCTAAACTCGGCGCTCTGGACAGGTAAATACTCTGGAAGCCCATTTTTACCAGATGAAAAAAAAAGGTTTGCCCAATTCTGACTTTTTTCTATCAATTCGGAATTGCATTTTTTTTTTATCAATTTTTTTTATGTGCTGGAAATGGGCTTTTATTAAACAAAGAAGACGCTGCAGAAGGAAAAACGGAGAAACACGGCGATAAAAGGGCGAGGGGCAAGGAGAAGATTCAGGCCAATTATTCTAAAAAGGAAACAAATTACTTGTTATTTTAAGAGACCGGTCTTATTTTGTCTTGTATATTTAGTATTGCTTTTCGATAAAGAATAACTTCTTAACCGATTATTCTTTTAATCGATGAAATACTCGAATACTAAAAAGTTTTTAATATGGAAACGATAATATTTTAGAAAGACCTTATTAATGCAGATGAACTACTATCAAAGCATCATCTAAAGAAGATTCGTTAGGTCTAGTGAGATTGGATTGGCATCCAGCTCGCTGTCTCTAACCACACACATATACCACGCCTGTGGTTCCCTGAGATCAGGCCATTCCCTGAGTCCCTGCTAACCACTGATTGTGGTTGTGCGAGATGGAAACACATCAGTCTCAGAGGCCACCTAAAATGCTACCACATGCTTTATTTTTATCTAGCCTCACTCCATTCACACTGTTTTAGACATCTGGTGTTGAGGGTACAGTCTGGAGAATCAGCACATACTACTCCCAATCCCTGCATCCAGAAACGCACAGTTCAAGCAAGCATTGAAAAGTTCTGGACAATATGAAACGCACTGCTACTACTATTTAGTCAGTTGTACCGATTGTAGCATTTAAACTAATTGTTCAAATTGTTCTCATGAGCGCACAGCCAAAAGCTGTTCTTATCAATTTTCAATCTTTCCGTATTTCTCTTTCTCATGCTGCTTTATTCCTCTCTGCCAAACAAAATAGGTTTCCTGTTCCTAAAAAAAAATCTTGAAATCTGCTTCCTGTTATTCTATGTCCCAGAGTCAGTCACAAAAGTCCACACACAAGGACTCAAGTCTCATGTACCATAATAAACTTTTACCTCATTATTAAAGTGGTAGTTTATTCATTGCCCTCTGCTGGCAATTGGACAAATTGCAATCGCATTAGATAAACTAACAAGCTTTCAATGCAATTAAAAAATGGTACAAAAAGTTCACTTTTATTTCTTTGGTTCAGACAGAGAGCAAATCATTGATTTACATAAATACCGTCTGACTTCTAATTCATGGCCCTTTCACAAACAGAACTTTGTAGTGCAAGTTAAAGGAGGATGCAGCTCTACCTCTGCCATGTTAATCTATATTGTGTGTCTCTCAGGACGTTCCTCGGTCTCCGTAGTATTGTGATGCGTCATATTCACGTAGCAGCAGTGGTGCTGAGAGAATGTGCTTGAGAAACAGTTTAGTGAAAAGAAACCAATCGCATATAAAATGTCACTTTAAAAAAACAAAAAAAAAAAACACAATATAGCTCATCTACTAAAAATTATATATAAATAAATAGTTTTTTTCAACGATACAAATGTGTTACCAATGATGCATCACGATACAAATGCCAACTTGTACCCAATGTCTCGTGAGATGCCTTTGAGGGTAAAACTCGATTTACCGTCACAGTTTTGTCTGAGGTACCTTATAAAATCGCAAACTGCGTCTTTAAATGACCCACAATTGAGGTGTATGTGTAATAATCAGAGCACAAGCTCGCCCTATCATCTCCCTTTCCTGTAGTCCTGACTCTCGTCTGCTGATGTCAGCCCGTGTTTGTGCAGCTTTTGTGTGCACGTTTCCTGCTGCCTTGTGTCGTATTGAGAGGAAAGAATTTCCGGAAGGGTTATCACAACCCAGATAAAGAAGGAAGGTTCATATGATAAATACGGTTTTCAAGAGGTGAAAAACATTGTCGGAAATTGTGGAAAATTTGGCTAAACACATCTTAGTAATGTAGGGTTTAGTCTTCTATTCATTTATAAACCCAGATTGAACCTATTGTATATGTATGCTATGAGAAAAGTGACACATTCCCTCTACATGTCCCTGATTTATTTATTTTTTTTGGTTTGGTTTTGTTTGATTTTTGGATTGTTTTGCGCTTTGTTTCTTATATTTCAACACTGAAACCCTACACCAAGTTCTGTCACATTTTTGGTTCCAATACGTGGAACCACTGGCATTTTATTTTGTATGTAAACATTATATGTATTGCTGCTCTTTTGATTGCACAGATTGGTCCCTGCTCTGAGAGAATCCCCTGTCATGCATTTCCTAATTAATTAATGGATTAATGGGTTTGTTTAAGCAGGACATACACCAATACGTGCAGGACAGCCGGTTCTCCGAGACCGCAGTTGGGAACCTGTGATGTATTATAGTGTTTAACCTCGTGTCTATGTTTTAAACCAGATCGACCTGTTTGGTGCCAAGTGGGTAAACATTAGTGTAGCAAGCGCTCGGAATGCAATAACTGTGCTCTCTTGTGCCCCCTGCAGGTCTATCAGAGGAGAACAAGGTGCTCACGCCAGCATTCACCGATTCCCTGCGACTGTACAGACAAGCCAAAGGCCACTACGGCACATGGGACATGATGTGTGGGGATTCATCACAGGTCAGTTCTCAAATCACAGGCCACATTCCGGGTCCGAGTAGGACAGATTCACTAAGACCTGGACAAAAGCGTACACTGCTCGTAAAATTTGCACAGTGCTTAGTCAGCTGGTCTGTGAGCTGTTTACCCATTTAACCCGGCTTCCCTGCCTCTTAATATAAATATAAATACATGAAAGTGAATCTTTGCAGAAGTAGAATTTATGATACAAGCAAAACCTCTCGTAAGAGGAGGAAGGAAGCTGAAGGAGAGGAAAAAAGAGGGTTTTTTTTCTTTTCTTTTCTATTCCCCCCCCCAAATGCTGCAGAAACAGGGTTCTAGTTTTTGACCTTCAAGGTTGGAAGAAGTGTTCGGCTCTTTTTTCTTTTCTCCGCTTCTTTCTCACTTTTCCTTTTTTCCTCTCCTCTCTCTCTGTCAATCTGAATTGAGCCTTTGTGTGTCGAGAAGTTTGGGTGAGACCGTCAGGTGGAGAACTTTCTGACACACAAACGTTTGTCTTTACCACCCTTATGAGGCCATTTGTGTCATAGGATTATAACTTAATTATTATATATGTCGAACCCTGATAAAAGGACAAAAGGAACTGTTCTATATATATATATTTGTAAATGTGCCAAATGTAATGCTATTTTTTAGAAATCCAACTTATTAATGTATTTGATACTGCTCATTGATTTGCAGACTTATAATAATAAATGAACTTATAATAATAATACAAATAATAATAATAATACCCCGAGATCCTAGTATACATTTGACGTGATATAGCCAGCCCCTGCTCTAAAAAAAAATTATAATAAATTCACATTTAGAAGTCCTTTTCATTTGCCTTGCATTTGTTTCTTTACTTGGTACAGCGCTTTAATATTATGTAGTTCGTCAAACCCTTAATTACGTCTAAACCCGAGAGTGAAAAGGCAGTTGGTGATAAAACATGTTATTAGAGATATGAGTCACTGACTGTAGAATGTGTGTGTCTGCTAGTAGAGTTGTAGAGTACTGTCTTTTATTTATTTATATATATAATATAAATATATAGATTTTGGGTTGTGATACATTGGGTGACGGGAGAATATCGTCAGCCGTGATTTATAATGTATTTCTATAAATTTTATTTCGAGTCATTATTTAATAAGTGGCGTGGTAGCTGAGTAGTTTGTGTTGGACTTGGAAGGTTGTTAATTCAAATCCTAGTACCAACAAGATACCACTACTGGGCCTTTAAGAAAGACGATGAACTGCTCAGTTGTATAAATTAGATAATTGTAAGTACTCTGGATAAGAGTGCCATAAATGTAATAGTAATAAAAGCAGCCCTGCTGATTATAATTATTATTATTACAAACATTTTAACAATTTATCATATTTTACACAAGATTGCAAAATGAATCATTATGCCATACACAAGGAGAAGCGATTTTAAAATAAAGCATTCTTGCAAAATGCAGTCTTGCATGAAACTCTACAATATCCAAGCAATATTTCACAGAGTACTCCCATATTCTAAACACCATTATTCAACTTTTTTGGGATGCAGGATTTAGTGTGCTTGAAATCAGAGTACACCTAAAATATTGAATGCAAATCATGCTTTGAATTTACTGATTGTTCATAAGCTGCTGCACAAGTCAAGTTAGGAGAATTTTGCACACTGAATGATTTGAGATTTCCTTTCCTTTCCACTCAAAACCGTGTTCAGTATGGCTGTCTGACAACACGGTGGTCCCTACAGAGCCAATTCCTGAGCTATCACATTGCGTCACCTTATAATTCAAATAACTCGGCCTATAATGCACCCAAAACTCGCATTTGAATATGATGCAAAGTACTGAGATCACTCTCTGACATCCACCTGTGAAGATTCTGCTCCACAGTCCTGTTAAGAGTTCTGTACCTTAAAAGAGTTTGAAATATATGCACTACATCCTCTACAAACATTAATCAAACGTGTAATAGTATAATAGGCATCTTTTTAAAGAGTACCACACCAAGGACATGTGTTTATTGCATAAAAGGAACAATTTAGCATGAGTTTATCTCTACAGTCTGTGTGTGTTAGTTCCATCTAGGTGCTTGGTGTCTTTTTATAAACACTAATTTCGAGTCACATTACAGTCTAAAAGCAGCCAGCTAATAAGTAAAAGATTTCGGTAGAACCTTGTCACGCAGTGTTCTTCATTATTTACTTAAAATAAATTGATGTGAGTAAAGATTATTTGTTTTAAAACTCTGAGTACACTTTGCTGCTGTAACAGTTGCTGACTACATGCAAAACACACCTAAAATTGTGTTCCCTGAGAAGCTATGCTGCGTTTTAGTAGAGCAATGACGAGCCTAGTGCAAAGTCAGTAGGTGTCAAGGTCATGCAGGAAGGATTCCTATTTTTTTTATATGTTTTACATAGAATTTTGCTTTGAGGGTATCACAATACAGAGCTCTACTGCTGAGTAGAGCATTACCAGGACGTCTTTTTTTTTGGAACATTTCTTGATTTGCATCGTATGTACAGCACGGTCTATAAAAGTACGGCATTTTGCTAATATAAATAATCCTGCCAGTCGGGTAAGCCTGAGAAATCCTAGCTATATTGGTTGTATATGTTCTGGACCACCAGGGTGACTTTACTTTGAAATTGCTTTGAAATAGACTGAATACTTTGCAGCCATTAATAGTGATTCTTGTTGAGAAAAAAAATATTTAAGGTAACAGGTCTTGTGTTTGCACAAGTCTTTATCGAGGAAAAGAATAACTTAACATTCTGATCCTCTGAGCTCTATGAAAGAGAATGCTGATATTGTACTCTAGTGAAGGCTGGAGTTGTATTCTATAGAGGATCAGTCTTTCATTATGCTGTATTCTATTTCAAAGTGACCATCTTTTAAACACAACAGAGATCATGGATGCCTGTGAACCAACATTCGATCTGTAAAGTCTGGACATGTTCTTGTCAAGCTACCAGCTACTGATTGCACAAGAACTTCTGTCTCGATTCAAGACAGCTGTATGGGCTTCTTCCAACTCTCTACTAGCGCCACTACCAGCTCGTGTATTTGACCCATGTCTGCTGCTAGCTCGTCTAATTTACATTCCAGTACAGTAAAGGCACTCATTCATTCTCCTCCAGTGGACTAACAAATTTAATTCATTTGTATTAGTATAGTTATTGTTCAAATGTACATTGTCTTAACAGATAAAGCGGATAAACGTTGTATGAAAATGTGTAAGTTTGTTTCTTATAATTGTTTATCCCTGATGAGCGTGCCTGTGGCGACTGTAGCAAGGAAAACTCCCCAAAATGGCATGAGGAAGAAACCTTGAGAGGAACCAGACTCAAGAGGGAACCTATCCTCATCTGGGTGGCATCGAATGTCCAGTCATTGCAGTTCCATTGTTGACGTGTGTGGTAATAAGTGCTTAAATGCAGAAATGCATCCATGGACATTGTAGTAGACTGGTGATATTATTAAATACAGTCCAGATCCATCCTCACGTTTTTGAGTTGCTCAGTTACGTATTTTGAACTATAGATTTACAAATATAGAACAAATCTTTCTGCCAATTTTTGTTCTTGGTAATTCAGCATGGCAGAGGAACATATCTATAATTTCTCAGCAGATTCTGCAGCTGTGTCTGCAAGCTCTTTCCTTCCGCTACCGAATCCTCCTCAGCAGTGTCAAAATGGGCCGTTATATAGACAGCAGTTTTTCCATTGACTGTGAGTCATGCTAATTTTAGGTCATTTAATGTGAGAGGACTAACATGACCTAGTGGTATAGTCTGCACACATGAGGTCATGGTTAAGGGGTTACTTTACTATTAGTACACACCAAGGAAACACGGCCATGGGAAATCTGTACTACGAGGGGCGTTCAACTTTATAAAATAGAAGAACAAAAGATTGGAAACTGCATTTATTTGTCAACCATACGGCCATCTTTGAAATGTTTACACCGTTCAGATGGCTGAGTTCAACCGAGTGTCTTATCACCGTACTGTACTTGAAGTCTTCGGTAGATAGCCACGTGTTTCACTTCTTAAGAAGCCTTACGCCTTCTCGTTAAGAAGAAACTTCATCGCCATATGCTGTTACACAGTTGATATTTTGATTTGGGGTCTCTGTTATAACTCTATCAGTTATAGCAGTGGTCCCCAACCCCAGGCAGTGGAACGGCACCAGTCTGTGGGTCAATTGGTACCGGTCCACACAGAAGGAATACATAACTTACATTATTTCCGTTTTATAGCAGCAGCACAAAAGAAAGTCGATGTTTATGGATGGAGTATTTTAGAACCTGCTGATCTCCTGAGATTGTCCTTAGTGTTTACATAGAATGGTGTGAAAAACAAAAAACATTTAGCAATAGTGAGTGGAAATGCAAAAGGGAGGTCAGGGGAAATGGCCAGATTGGTTTCGGCTGCCAGGAAGGATACAGCAATTCAAATAATCACTTTTTATTACTGTGGTCAGCAGAAAAGCTCATCATACACAAGAAATTGGACCTTGGGATGGATGGATTCCATTGGATTGGATTTCTGTTTCCCAAAAACATTTAGGCTGAGGCAATGATGTGCACAGACTCGTTGAAACTTCAGATAGGTTGTTGCCTTATGAATCATCATGTCGGTGTTGGAAGTTGAGGTAAATAGTAATTTAAGGTACTTGTCGGTACTGATGTTTACCTGCATCTGTTTTATGAGCATGTCCTGTTTCTTTTCTGTGGTTAGCCATTGGGGCTGTAATGGAAGACCAGGTTAACCAGGTTACTCCTGGAGTAATTAAGCAATTATGCAAGTATTCAAATACTAACTAGGGATGTTTTGAATATTGAACTATAATGAAAAGCAAATTAAATTGAGCAAACACACACAAACATTAGATCTGCTCACATTAGACATTAAAGATTTCCAGTTCTGACACAGAGTTCTTTTAGAGCGAACTGTGTATGAAGGACATAACTGCTGCTTGTAGTCTTTACTACACCCTAATGCAGGGTAAAAAAAAAAAAAGGGGACCATTTAGGAATTTGTGTGTTCAAGGCTGTATTCACTTCCTGACTGCTTTCCATCTTATAATATTTCAGCACAGGTTGCTGGAAATGACTGAGTATGCTGTTCTCGGTGACGGGTGTTGGGTCACTTTTTTTTTTTTCTTCTTCTTTTCATTCTAAGAGGGCTTTGTGCGAATTGGCACACACCTGGTAGTGCCCTTCTGTGTTGCCATGGAAACAGAGGGAGGGGGTTGCAGATGCCAGATTTTCCGCCCAGTATTTTGCACAGTGTCTCGGTAGAACCCGTGCAGTTCATGTTGAATAATACTGTATGTAAGTCACAGAGCACTCAAAAGTGTGTTGATGTAATTGAGATAGAAGAGTGATCACAATAGTGTTTTTTTTTTTTTTGTCTGTGAACAATCACTGTATTCACTGCAAACACTCACTACACTCATCCAACTACACTGATTATGATCATGGAACAAGTTATCTGACTTTCCCATTTCTCTTGTACAACCTTGTGTGAAATTCAGAAAGCATTCAAAGACCTTGGTCATTTGGTGAACTCTTGCGTATCTGATGCTAATGCTGTTTTGGTTTATGCCTTAGTATATGCCACCTTTATTTGAAGGTGCAAAATGTATTGCATTTAGTTTCTTTCTCTCTACTAACTTCCAATTTATTGGTCACTCAGAAGGTGGGAGGAAAGGAATGGCAGTCCAGATCTTTCAATTCCAATGTAAACTATATCTTCATGGAGCTGGGGTTGTGCACCATACTGCATACTTAAATAGGTTTGGTTCTACTAGTACTTCTACTATATTTGTTTATATAGTATAGGCTAGCATAGAATGCTAGCATGGTGGTGTTACATGCAGAATTAAGGCTAGTGTTTCCACTCCTTAAGATTTATGCTTTTACTTTATGAACTTTTAAAGTTCTAGTACGCCTCTGATTTTATATTTAATGTTTTTTAAATCTGAACTAGATAATCTATTCGTGAACATTGCTCTGGCTACAGACAAAATATTCTTTCTGTTCTCTGGTCTTAACATGAATTAATATGTAGCAGTTGTAATGTCATTTTAAGTGAGTTTATAAAGAGCAAAGGATGTTAAGACAAGAAAATATCTGCAGATTCACTGGTCTAGTCACTGTACAAGCATTTATGTACATGTCCTTCCACTTTTTTTAATTACTAAGCACCATTTACCATGTTTTTGTGATGAGTACCATTTCAGCTACTCGTGCTTTGTAATATAAAGCTCCTAGTTTAATCCTGAGGCTTGATCAAGCACAGGACGATGTTTCATCATAATTTTTAGGTACAACCTTGTATTTGTATCCAAATCCTTGCGCTTTATTATTTGCCAGACGCCCAAAAAGCATTCCTTTAACACTTTAAGCGCACATGAAGACGGAGTTCTTTGAAACACACACCCACACACTCCCTGATGTGGGCAGCACACTTCAAAGCTCGATTGTTATTGCTATCACTTCAAACACTGGGGAAAAAGGGAGCTCTTGAGGAGCTGTGCATTAGTTAGTGGATAATCAGCGTGAAGCGATCAAACGTTTGTTGCATTTTAGAGCTTAACGGCCTCCCGCTTTTGCAAAAGAAGTCGCACCACCCAGGTGCTGGAGACAAAGTGTCCAGAAATAAGGGCACAAAAGCCAACCCTGCTGGTTTGTTCCTGCAACATCAAGTGCAACTTGAATGCTTTACCTGCTTCTTGACTCAGCGTTTAACAATGTGGCATGATCTGTATTTGTTTAATTCACCAAATATGTGTATAAACATTAATGTTATTATTATTATTAATTATGAACCCTGTGAATTTTGGCTTAATTTTGTGTGTTTGTGTGTGTAGATTCTAGCCAACCTGGTGATGGAGACACTGTGTCCGGAACTAAGGGACCAAATAGGGCCTCGGCTAAAGGGCAAGCTGCAGCAGAGACAAAGGAACTGGATGCTGGTCAGTACTAGAGGTCAACCGATAGTGGATTTAACATACCAATAGCTACTTGTCAATAACCGATTAATCGACCGATTATACTCCATGTAATATAGTACTGAACTTTATTACAAAAATATAAAATAAAAAAACAGTACTGAATCATGAAAATGTGCTAAATTAAATCGATCCGAAAATATTCATTATATTAATCATATTGAAGAACATGACGCATTTAAACTAAAACAAAAAGTAACACACAATAAATAAAAAAGACACTTCAGCGAACAGCACATGGCGTCAGTGATTCGCCTCTAGAGGCCGCTCTCGTTCTGTATTACGCTACCCGGAAAAACTATCGCATGGATCTTTGCCTATTAATCCAAAACCGATTAATCGACCTCGACTTAAAACCCAGACATTTTATTTAACACATTAAATCCACACCTGCTTTAGTAGGCAGCTGCTCTTAATATTTAATCAATAAAAATTACTGTTCAGGATGTGGTTGTCATGATTGGCACCATATTAAAGTGACTAAAGCTTATTTTGGGTTGTATCCCATTTTGGGGATAACTATTCTTTTATAATCACAGTAAAATGGGTTATGAGCTTTACTTCTGTAGAGTGGTTAAATGCTAGTGCAACCTTTTTTTTTCTTTATTGACAGGCAAGTAGAGACTCCATCTTTTCCTGGTCTTGAAGGGAACAGGGATCCCAAGTTTTCCCAAGATATTCAAAGGACAGGCACTGAAATTAGAGAAGAGCTTCCCCAGTAGAAATGTTCTGATTAAGTCCTTTATAACATTCAATCAATCTTTTTAACTGTAGTCTGTAGAGCAGGAGTCAGTGTGGACACAGAGAACTAAATCAAGTACTTAAAAAGAATATAGCAAATATTAAAAAAATCTCTAGTTTTCAAAAGATCAACAGATTTGTTGTTGGAGTTTATCCAAGCATTTATGTAAATGGGTTTGCTGAAAGCAGCTCAGCAAATCAGACTTTAGCATTATGCTTTTTTTATTACATTTTTCTTTAAGGTTGAAAAGATAGATTTGTGGGTTTTATCCTTACATAAAAATTGACATGTACATTATATGGACCAAGGTTTGTGGACATCTGACCATAAGTTTTTTTTTTATTTATGTCCCTTTTGACATTTAGTCCCTGTTCGCTGTTGGTATAACCTACACTCTTCTGGGAAGGTGTTCCACTAGATTTTAAAGTGTGCTTGTCAAAATTTGTGCTCATTCAGCCTCAAGGGCACTAGTAAAAACAGGTACTGAGGTAAGGGAGGTGAAGAGACCTGGGGTGTAGTCAGCATTTTGATTAATCTCATAGGTGTTCAATAGGGTTGAGGTCAGAACTCTAGCAGGCTACACAAGATCTTCCATTTAAACCCATGTAAACCATATCTTCATAGAGCTGGCTTTTTTACACAGGGGCATTGTCAAGAGGTCTTGTGGTTCAAATGAAGGGAAAATTAATGATGGCGTATCCAAAGACATCTAATACAATTGTGTAATGGTTTGAGGAAGAACCACATATGGATGGAAAAGTCAAGGGTCAGAGTACTTTTGTCTATGTAGCGTATCATATCTGTTCATATCTGTTTGCGGTGCAGTGATCTCAACTTGCAAATAGCACATGCACAGCATGCTAAAAAAGATTATGTGACACTGAATGCCTCTAAAACACACACTATTGCAACTCAATGCTATGATAAGCCTTCATTATTAAAAACTCGAAGGATATCCAGAATGAATATGTATGAATGATGCCCAGATTTTCAACATTATATATTTTTTTCTTGCAGCCTATACACCCTGTGACCTCCTGTTGTTTGTGTGTGCTGGTTGATTTGTTAGATCTCGGATGCAGCATACAGGCAGGTGCTCTCTCAGACGCGAACACAGCATGAGGCGATGGTGCAGGCCTGCGAGGTAGAGCGGCCCCGTCTGGACTCAACCCTACGCACAAACATGGATCAGATCGTTTCTTCCAAAGAGCATGTTACTACAAGGATGCGTGGTGAGTGTAGACTTGTGCAACACTGAAGTGCTGCTTTGAAATTAAGACCAAGGTTTCCAGATCTTTCCACTACCTGCAAAAGCGGTTCGTTGTCTAAATCTTTGCACTGGAGATATGAGGATGATGTAGCTAACAAAAATTACGTTTTCTGTTTTCACATTGTGTCAAAATGATCGCATAGAGATACAGTTATCTCTGACATGGCTATTTAGGATCTGAGGCACTCTTGTATACATAAATGCACAAAAGGACGTCTTATAGCAACCGTCATGAACAATTTCAGCAGAGGCTGGTGCCACTTCAGGCACGTGTTAAGGTCTGGCCCAAGGTTTGAATTAATTAGCAGAATTCGATATCGGCAATAAATTTGGATAATAATACAGGTCTAGCGATTAGCGACACTGCGCTAACTCTAGTTTCTTTAGTTTTTTTTTTTTTTTACTCCTGGTATTGTTGTGTATCTTTATAAGCTTAATAATAAAAATCCTGAGAGAATTGAGATTTTAACTACATTCTGCACGTAAAAAGATTTGCCTTCGGTGTGCACCAAACTGAAAAATGTACACCTTTTAATAGCGACTGAAAACACTGAACTCCGCTATCCAGCATGCAATGCAGCTATACGTGGCAGTTGCACCCAATTAAAGCACAGCGAGTTTGTGATTTAACAAGATGGAGAGGATTGTGAGTGGCATAAAAGTTGTTGTTTGGGTACTGATCTGTTTAAACAGGGTGCACTGGAAAGCTGGAGAGACTAAAGCACCTCTGCATTAATCTGAAGGTAAAGAAGGTTAAGGGTTAAATCCCACCGGTGGAAATATCAGCAGGTTGTCCAATAGCTTTGTGGGAATGCAGGACACTCGTAAACAAAATAAAAATAGAAGAATGTATTGATAAAAGAAGCATCGTCAATGCAGTTATTCAGGGTGGATTCTTCTGGAAGTTTCTGTCATGTTTCTAGAGTTTTTTTGGTCTCATTCAAACCTTACCTGTTTGCAGGTACTTTTCGACTCTCCCTCTGACTGTTTCTCTTTCACCCTCTCTCTCTCAATCATTCTTTAATTCCTCCCATTCCTCTCTCATTACACATTAGTTAGCTGGGAGAAAAAAGGCTTAGCAAGAGGTCTATGCTTTTTCTAATACAGCAGTGCTGGTAGAACTGCATTCCACAGACAGCCCTGGAGTCTGTTTACCATCAGGACTGAAACCTAGACCATTGCTAATGGTGCTGTTTGAGATGTAAAAAGCTGTTTTGTTTTTGTTGTGAGTGAGGAAATGTGATGTAATGCATCCAAAACAGAAAAACGTGTAAAATGGGCTGAGGCTGGTAAATAGGGGTGGAAGCGAACAGGAAAATAAACATTATACTAAGGTTTTTGAAGGCATTACAAGAATAGGATCTATCCGTCTGTCTGTCTGCATACCTACATGTTTGTGTAATCTATCTGTCTATCTATCTATCTATCTATCTATCTATCTATCTATCTATCATACCACTTTTTGGTGGAACTGTTAAAATAAGAAAAAAATACAAAATTTATGAAAGAAAACATAAATGTTATATTGTCATAACCATTAAAGCACTCAGCGTTATTGGCTTATCAGATGTCGCATGTTACGGTCGAACAGTTCTGTTTAGTATTAACTGCAATAATAACAATTTCACTGCTTAGCTTTTAAAAGTACTTTAGGTAAAAAAAAAAAGATTAAATCCTTTCTTCAACAGGTAAAAAAAAAAATTATGTTTAACCAAATTTGATAGATTTTTACTCCTTGAGCTCACACCGATTCCCACACATGCTACACACACCTCTAGTAAATTAACTCGGATTAGCATGCTATTTAAAGTTAGCATTAGCAAAAGACCATCTCGACAGTGATTACTCTTTCACATGTACTCGGACATTCGTCTGCTTGAATACCCGGGTTTTAACTCTGTACAAAATTCCTTGGTTGTTCTCCCCCCCCCACCCCCTGTTTCAGTGCTAATATATACTACTGTACTGTGTTTCCTGTGATCTTTTTTTTTTGTTTGTAATGTTATATGACACTATTTTGCTTCCTTGTGTCTTGGGTTACACTCCCTTTGCGGTCAGCCTCACAAAAAAAAAAAACAGCTTTTGAATACAGAAAGGATCTTGTGTTAAACTCAGTGTTAATGTCAAAGAGACCTGCATAAACAGTGCGTGTTGATCATGTCGGTGTTCTCTGGAGTCTCACGGTTGTATTTTATTCCTGTCATGTCCGAAGAAATGTTTATTGCTCACTAAGACTGGGATAACCTAGGGATGGAGTGAAGGGATTTTAAGGGGTTGAGATTATAGAATGTCTGTATAATGTTTTATCATTATTTTAAATTACATTTTTACTAGTGTCAAATCTTCGTGCCTGTTTCAGTGCTAATTTATATACTACTGTACTGTGTTTCCTATGATCTTTTTTTGTTTGTAATGTTATATGGCACTATTTTGCTTCCTTGTGTCTTGGGTTACACTCCCTTTGCGGTCAGCCTCACAAAAAAAACCTGCTTTTGAATACAGAAAGGAGCTTGTGTTAAACTCCGTGTTAATGTCAAAGAGACCTGCATAAACAGTGCGTGTTGATCATGTCGGTGTTCTCTGGAGTCTCACGGTTGTATTTTATTCCTGTCATGTGCAGCACGAGTGCTTGCACGTGCAGAGCAGGTCCTAAGGAGCAACGTGCAGCCTTACATCACCTCTATCCTGGAAGCTTTGATGTACCCGGTGAGCCAGGGATTCTCCGAGGTCAGGGAGGTTTTCTCCCGTGAGCTGGAGGAAATCAGCAAGAACACTGTCAATGATGGAGGCAAGGAGGTGCTCGGAAAGGTGAGGAGAACACCATGTGGCAGAACAGATGCTATGTACTTACCATTATATGGACAAAAGAATTGGAACACCTGACTTTGTGGTTCTTTTCCAAAATGTTACCAAAAAGGTAGAAGCACGCGGTCGTATAGGGTGTCTTTGGAATGCAGTAGAATCAAAATTTCCTTTCATTCGAACTAGGAGACCCAAACCTGTTCCAGTATGACAATGTTCCTGTGCACAAAGCTAGTTCCAAAAAGATATAGTTTACATGGGTTGGTGTGGAAGATCTTAGAAATCTATTCAACACATTTTGGATGAATTTAAACACTGACTGCACCCCAGGCCTCCTCACCTCACCTACTTCAGAACCCGACTTTACTAACAACCTTGTGGCTGAATGAGCACAAATCTCCACAAGTGCACTCCAAAATCTAGTGGAACATCTTCCCAGAAGATTGGAGTTTATTTTAACAGCAAATGGAGACGGAATGTGTAATGGGATGTTCAAAAAGCACATAACAATCTTATTAATCATGAGTCCACAAACCTTCGTTTATATAGTATATCGTACCACATGGCATTTGAATTCTGATTGGTCACAATGTCTTTATTGGTTTTCTGGCTTCGTGGTTTATACAAATATTTGATATACAGATCATTTTTATATGTTTCAATCGTGATGGGAACATTTATTAGTGTAGTATTATTATTTTATTTTTTATTCTGGAACCTTCCACCAAATGAACACACAATATATATATAGAAGCTTTAATCCTTTCAACTTCAGGTCAAACACACCTGAAGTAGCATGACTTTGTTGTAGAAGAGTCCGGGTGCTGAACTGGCCTGCCTGCAGTCTAGACCTTTCACCATTTAAAACCATTTGGTGCATAATGAAATAAAAAATACAACAAAGGACACCCAGAACCGTTGAGCAGCTAGAATCCTGTATCAGGCAGCCTTGTGTAAAATCTAGTGAAACATCTTCCCAGACGTTTGGAGAACATTATAACAGGGAAATAAATATGAAATGGAATGTTTAAAAAGCTAATTCAATTCTTAGTGGTCATGCGTCCACACAAGCATGAAGCAAAAACAACAGAAATGTATTTTTTATAGATTTTTTTCATACGCTGTTTAAGCATTTTTGTTACTTGAATAATATCGAAGGGGATATTTAGCTATAAAATGTTCTTTCTACAAAATTGTGTATTGGAAGCTTTCTTAGTGTATGTAATCTTTTTGTTGATTACAATTCTTGAGCCCTTTATTTAATTTCAGCACATCTTATAAGTTCACAATAAGTGATACATGTTTACCATATAGTTCATCAGTTCATAAGAACATTGATTTGTTTCTTCATCTTTAACCCTATATTGTGTTGGGGTCAAATTTGACCTGTATTCAAATTATGATATGTAAAAACACGTCACAGACATGAGTGGAGTCTTTGTACACACGGGGAAAACATATAAGGAGCACATTAAATATATTTACTCGAATACTGTGATTCTTTTATTATGCACACGCACACCTTGTCAATGTTCAGTATTCAAGTCAAAAATTTTATATTTTTTAACACACACAGACACACATTATGTTGTCATTGTTCAATGTTCAATTTGAGAGAGAAAAAAAATATGCTGTTCTATTTGACTTTGTCATTTTGCACAAAATTAAGTTTGATTATGTGAAAAGGTTTGACTTTTTACCTCTTTCCTAACATAAAACTGTGCGGGTTAATTTTGACCCCTAACATAATAGATGTCACTATGGTTAATAATATTAAGTAAAATAAAAAAATAAACAAGCAATTTATTTTGGAGGTATGTTCCAATATTAATCTATTATAGTCAGATAACATAAATTGTCTTCTCAGATAAATAGTTCACGTGGCAAAACAAATTTAATGTAAAACAGTGTTTACATGGTTATCAATGCATAACAAATTAGCTATATGTATAAAAATAATATTGGATGATGATGGTTGTTCTTTGAGCATTTTGGGCTGGATTAAGTCATGGATCAAGGGTTAATTGTAATGTTCCTGTTGATTGGTTGATGACATGATAGTATTAATACAGCAGTTGTGCATGTTTTTGTTTGTTTTTATGTACATATGTAACCAATGACAACCTAAATGTCACGTTTTCTTCCTCCAGCATATGGAGAAGGTCTCCATGTTGGCCTTTCACCCAGTGAAGATGCAGAGCTGCTATGAGAAAATGGAGCAGCTAAACCTGGAGGGCCTGCAGCAGAGATTCGACGTGTCTAGCCCTTCGGTGTTCATTCAAAGAGCTCAGATCCTCATGCGAGAGGTCGGGGCATTTTCTGTCAACCTGGCAACGCTTTCATACCTGCTTCATTTAATCCCATTTTGTTCGTCTCTAAATATCCTATTTACTGCATGTATTACGCATGTTGGCGGCATCTGCTTTCTATTGAGAAAGTATGTTTGGTTAATGTTTGGCTTATTAACAAAACAGAGGAGTTTGAACTGGAATATCTCGTTTTTTAATCGTCATACAGTCACCTCAGTGGTATCCAGTTTAGGAACGCAGAATCTTGTAGCAAGATTCAAGACATAATAGATGAAGCAATAGTGACCTCCAGTGACCACATCCGATACTACAGGAAAAATAAAACCATAGAGTACACCGTGTAGTGCAGGTGTCCTTTACCTCAAAATCTCTCGGCCTTATAAGTACTTATTATTTCATTAGCACAGTAATTCAAACTCTTTCAATATTAGACTTATGAAGTGTATTAGTTCCTTTTTATTCTGGAACTGTTCACCAAAATAACACATCAGGACATTTAAAAGCATTAGCCCTGTCAACTTTAGGTAAAACAAACTTGACTGCATATAATAAGGACTTTATATTTTATAACCCCAGTTCCAAAAACAGTTGGGACACTAAAATGTAAATAAAAACAAAGATTTGCAAATCTCATGAACACATTTTATTCACAATAGAACATAGAAACATGTTCTGAACATGAACACGTTTGAAATGAGGTAATGTATTATTTTAAGGAAAAAGTAGTCAGAAATGTTTATTTCTTTTTGGAAACCATGGACACCAAGTCCTCCGGACTGAAGAGGAGAGGGACCATCTGGCTTGTTATCAGTGCTCAGTTTAAAAAGCCACATTCTGAAGGTATAGGAATGCATTATTGCCTGTGGAATGGGCAGCTTGCACATTTTAGAGCAACACATACTTCCATTCAGGAAGGTCTTGCATATTTGAGTAGCATGAATTTGTAATAGAAGTGTCCGGGTGCTAAACTGGCCTGCCTGCAGTCTAGACCAGGGGACACCAACCTTTTTAAAACTGAGAGCTACTTCTTGGGTACCGATTGAATGTGAAGGGCTACCAGTTTGATACACACAGTTTACAGTTTGATCTGAAATAATTTATTATATGTGTCTATGTGAAGACACTGATCATGTTAATGATTTCTCATAATAATTATCAACAATGATTTAACAAAGTAGGAAACAGCTATTTTTAGAAAAGGCCCGCGGGCTACTCATGCGTCCTTGTTGTTGTTTTATTGTGAATAGAATATGGATTTATGAGATTTGCAATCCATTGTATTTTGTTTTTATTTACATTTTGCATTGTCCAAAATTGTTTGAAATTGGGTTTATATATTTTTTGCTTCGAAAATCATGATATAACTATTTTTTATATATTGTATTGATATTATTGTCATCAAAATAAGAGAATTTATTAGCATCTGTGTGAGAATGAACAAGTTGTATATTCGACCCTGGAGTTCGTATAGAGCCGGGGTGTCATGATTGAATCCCACAATTTCTTATTTTGCCACTAAAGAGCCTCTGTTTTCCGACACAGCAAATGGACAATGCCGTGTACACTTTCGAGCAGCTACTGCACCAGAAAATGGAGGACCAGTCAGGAGAGGAGCTGATTAAATCCATCCATCGCTGCCAGGACCGAGTACTAAAGGTGAATTTAATAATAATAATTATTATTATTATTATTATTATTAGGAGGCGTAAAAGAAAAACACTTTTTTTGAGGGTCACACAAAAAGCTGTGCATTTGTTCTTCTAATTGGCAGAAATACGACTATGACAGCAGCACCGTTCGTAAGAAGTTCTTCAGAGAAGCCCTGCTGCAGATCATCATCCCGTACATGCTGAAACAGATCCATCCCGTCTATGCTCCCGTAAGTATGACGCATCACTCGTTCTGCATTCTTGGTGTACTTGCGTATCCGCTCGATCTCACAACAATGTCCTCGTGCACAATGCAAGCTCAATGAAGATATGGTTGGCATGGAAAGATCTTTAAAGGCCTGCTATAGAGCTCAGACCTCAACCCTATTGAACACTTTTGGGATGGTTTGGAATGCTCACAGCACTTTATTGTTGCATCCCAGAGGTTTCTGGATCTGATGAAAACTTCTAGTCTCAATTATATGCCCTGTGAACCTTTGGCAAGTTTCCAAACCAAACATGTAGAACGTGGCACCAGCGGCAGCTGCTGCAACAAGTCCGGCCCTTGTTGCTAGTTTGTATGCCTGAAATATCCGCAGAATATTTTTCAAATAGAAAAGCAGAAAAACTATCACAGAATTTTAATAACGATTTCTACAAGCCACTCAACCATTTATTTGTGAGCTAATCCACTATCAAGAATCTCATGTTAAAAACAAAGAGGAAATAGGTTCGTGACGTACTCGTTTTCATTTAGAACACACCATCTGCTCTTCCAAATAATGCATTTTGTATTTGATTACTTCTCTGCATTTATTCAGAAAGATATACATAAATAAACATTTCTTTTTCCTTGTATTCTTCTCAGGAACTGCCCAAGTTTAAAGAGCTCATCTTCGAGGATTTCTCCCGCTTCATATTAGTGGAGAATATTTTCGAAGAGGTCGTCCTTCAGTCGGTCACTAAAGACATCATGATGGGTAAGAGGAGGCTCGAACACTTAGGTGTAAACATGTTTTCCCTCAGTTGTAACATTTAACACTTAGACGCATAAACGAATCGATCGTGATCGACTTTCTGCTATTTATTATGGCATAATCTCACCTGGATACTGTAAACCTGTACTCAAGAACTCCTGCTGTTATCACAATAGCCATCCTGTGTCAACTTGTTTTAGACTGAATGCAGACAACAGCAGCTACAGTGGGTACAAAGCATCTAAAATCGTTTAGAAAATAAAACGTACTTTCGGCTTCTCCCATTAGGGGTCGCCACAGCGGATCATCCGCATGTTTGATTTAGCACATGTTTTTACGCTGGATGCCCTTCCTAACGCAACCCTCCCCATTTATCCGGGCTTGGGACCGGCACTAAGAGTGGTCAGCGGTGAGAGCGCTGCATCCTAACCACTAGACCACCAGGGACCCTAAAGTTTTTCCACAAACCCTCTTGAGGTTCAGAGGGTGACTCTGAAGGGGCTGACAGGTCTTTTGTTCAAAAACTTTTTTACATTGTGTAACAGTGTAACATCTCACCATCACTAATCTGCCACTGCTGGGCCCCTGAGCAAGGCCCTTAACTCTCAACTACTCAGTTGAATGAATTCGCTCTGGATAAAAGCATCAGTCAAACCTTTTTTAAATGTATTTTTTCTGTGTACAATATTCTTTTTTTTTTAATCTAAATTAATTGTTAATAGTTAAAATTGTAATACCATGTTGATGGTGCCCTCTGTCCCTCTGCCTGGCCAATTGGTACAATCCTTTTCTCCTTTCTTAGTGTCCAACCTCTGATACAGCTCCTCATATGCCTTTTCTTCTTGTACTTCTGCCTACTTTTCTCATTACTCTGTCGATCCCATTGCTGTATCGCCAACCGCTTCCTTCTACAGACCACCATCCGAAGCAGTCTAGCTACACTGTCCCCTGCCAACACATTACAGTCTCAAATCTTTTTCAGGTTTCATCTCCTGTATAGAATATCGTCTACCTGTGTGCACCTTCTTTTTAAAAATAAGTATTTACCACTGCCAAAAAAGAAACTCCGGTTTGTGTAGGTGAAAGAAGAGATATGTCAAATTGTAAAAAAAACTGTTTATGCTTAAAAATACATTTTAGGACATGTTGGACATTTTCAGGAAATGGTAGCAAAAGCTTAATTCAATCTTTGTGTGCAGCTGTGAAGGAGGCAGCCAATCAGAGAAGGCACAACCTGTACAGGGACAGCATCATCCTGACCAACAGTGACCCGAACCTCCACCTGCTGGACGAGAACACCGTCGACTGGACCAGCCATTACAGAGAAGGAGGAGAGAACCGGAACACAAAACGCAGACAGGTCGTATCCATGATTATTGAAGAGGGCATGGGGCAGATACCTTACGGCTCCTGCCTGGAGGTACCTGGTGTGGAAGAGATTCCAGAGGAGACTGAAACTCAGATGGTTGAAGACTTTGAAGAAGACTCGGTTTTCAGTGAAGATCTCCAAAAACAGCCAATCATTCACGTGGGGCAAAAATCCCTGGACGAGCCAAGCTCACCGGACGACGTCCAGCAGATCCGTCAGCTCATCAAACCAGTGCTTGAAGTAGTGGTTCCTACATCAGAGAACACTAAACCAGTGCTGACCAACGGGATTCTGCCTCTGGAGGAAGGCGAGGAGATAGAGGCCATCACCACAGTAGAGGAAACGATTCCAAAGGACTCTGCTATCGCCAGTGCCATTCAGGAGCTGGAGAACGCCGTTCAGGATGAAGAATGCAACATGGACTCTGACGTCGAACTCCCTCAAGCGTCTTCCGATTCCAGTCCTCGGCATTATGACGACAGCGGATTTCAGTCTCCGACCAACGAGCACGGAGAGGAAGAGCGTCATCGGCCGATCGCTGCGGAGATGAGTGAAGGCGAGCCAGTGGATCCTGAGCTGGTGATTGTGATGTTGGAGCAGGAAAATGAAGTGTCCGAAGATGGTTCGCAGGCCAAAGACAAAAAAGTGGAAGATTTCGAATCTAAAATTTAATCCAGGACTGCTCTTTTTTTTTTCTTTTTCTTTTTTTTTTTTTTAAATACAGAAGGTTTGCAGCAAAATAATATTTCAGCAAGTGAAATTTTTCTACTCCTTTCTTCTCGTTTGTTTATTATCCTATTTCTGGAATTTGCCATCTTAAAATTCTTATATCAAGAGATCTTTCTAGATATGCACAATTTCAAGCTTGAAATTAGAGGGAAAAAAAATCTCGAAATAGGTTGAATAATCAGTTTAATAATTATATTCATGGTATTTGACTGGGTTTTTTTTTCTTTTTTGAATATATATATATATATATGACAGAGACCAAATGTACATCATTTGCATTTAATTTTAAACAGTGGCAATCCAATGGCAATCAAGTCTTTTTGTGTTTGCTTATATACATATATATATATGTGTGTGTGTATATGTATATAAACAAACTACATAAGGCAATAATACGAATATATTATATATTACTGCTACATGTAGCTTAAAAATGATCATAACCAGGCACTATTTTTTGCCACTTTCGCTTTCTATATAACTGCCAGTCACACGTTTATCTTGAATGACACTCAAGCCTTTGTTCTATTTTAATATCGGCGCATCAACATTATTCATTTTTATATATCTTTCTAAACTTCTGATACTGTTTGCTGTATTTTAATACCTATTTATATACAAAGGGAAATGAGGACAGAATGTTTCTGGGATTGAAACGGTGTATTTATTTGTTTTTCCTGTGTTATTAATTCCATTGTTAACTCAGTTGCAAGAGAACGTCACGTTTTTCCACATAGCACTTGTCACTTGGTGTCATCTCTATGCTAATTACATCTGAGAATGTTTTTTTTTTTTGTTTACGTCAATACAACCCTAATTTCATCTTGTGGGTAGACATGACTAACAGTAACATGGCTTTTAAACACAGCTTGTGCTGGTGTTCAGGGTCCTTAAAAACCCTACCGTGTGATTAGACTTTTGTTGTTCCTGTCTTTTGGAATTGGAGCAGGCCGATGAAAAGACATCAGCACAGACCTGTATAGAGGGTGCCAACTTCTGGTTTTTTGATGGAATGGAGCAGGAGATTGGCTCTTTTTGTTGAATTCCATGTCCAGTTATTTTCAGTTGTTGAAATTGATGGAATTTGTATCTTTTTTTTTTTTTTTTCCTCCTCTTCTTGAAATCTGTGATGACAGAAACTTCATCACTTTCCCTTTTTATTCACCTACAGCTTCTGTAGAAACAATCTGCTGGTTGTTGTGGATCCCTGAAGTATTTTACTGCAGTGAATGAATCGTTTTCCACCAATATTTATTAACCCTTGTATTTTTTTTTTACCCTGTATGTTTTTAATCTTCCAGTAACCAAACTCTGTGCTATTCTGTTTGATAGGAATAAACTAATAAATAAATCTGTTTAAAACAGTTTCTCTTTTCTTCCCCCCTCCAGCATTTGTATAGTTTAGCCAATATGGTTAGGGATTATGGTGAGAATCATCTGAAAGAAATACATACATTGGGGGTGTACAATTTTTAGGATTGGTCCAATCCCACCACAACATACATATGAGATTCTTTTCCCTTCTGATCTATCCACAGCTTTGACCGTGGCATCTGATGTGTTTTGTGAACTGTCCTGTACCAATCAAGTAAAAAATACAGCTGTTTTCACACATAGTGAGAGAACTGTAGATTTGGTTAGTGTCTCAGAGTATTTAAAATCTTTGAGAGACATAATGCAGTGAAATCAAAACATTTTGAGACTAGTTTTGTAAAATGGCAATAAATGGCAGCACAAGGCTGCAGGCACAGTCACAGGGAGCACCGACCTTCTTAAGTCAGTGTGCCAAAAGATACAGTCCTGTGTATTGTGAAGACGAAGCTCCTGCTCAAAGGTCGCCAAAAAGAAGAGAAGACTTCCAGGATACATTTTAAAATATTGCTGTGCAAGAGGACGATTTTGAAGGTGATGGTCTGCCATCTTAGATGAATGAAGTAGTTTCTTGTAAACAGAGATGGTATTGAATGCGTTTTAATACAACCTTAAACTTTCTCATAGTGAATTTAATATTTTATAGGTAAATAGTGTAATAAGTAATTAGAGGGCTGAGTAACCTATATTATTTATTTTTGGAAAGAATGGAGGAAATTGAGGAGGAGCTTCAGAACTTTTGTACTAAATTTAATCCAAATATGAAGGTAGTGGTCTCCTTGGATCAAGTTCACTCTATTTGAATTAGTATTTCACTAATGCTCCTACAAATTAGTCCAATAAGCACAAGACAGCATCAGAATAATTTTGTACACTAAACAGTCTGTAATGGGATATTTGGCTGGATGAGCAAAAAAGTAGAGGTTATCATAGGAGCCAATAGGAACTAAATGTTGAACAGGAAGCTTATGGATAGGTGTAAACAAACACGTTTGTGTAACTATAATGTGTATGAACACAAAGTTCAGCTTTTTAATAATTCTTGATTTTCTGTAACTGAATAAAAAAACAATCAAAATATTAGTCAAAGCAATTTAATTTAAAAACAGATTTTGCTCAAAAGTTGTGGCACATTTGTTAGAAAACAGTAGCAGTAGTAAAGATTTGTTTAAAAAAAATCCTTTTTTTTATTAATCACTTCTGCTTTTTCTACACGTCACACTTACTTAATACATCCTGTACAGAAAAAAAATCAGTGAAGTGAGTATTATGTCCATCATGAGATTTAAAAGATGTGCAACCTGGGGAAATTTACAATGTGACTAAATCTCTCATAAGGGAAGTAAATTAATCACGTGGCTGCTTGCTAGAGCTACACTGTATGCACATTTTGCACTATATAGTGGCAGTGACCTTTACTCACCATTATCTGGTCACCTGACACTATGATCTAACAGGAGATCAGGTGTACCAGGTCTAAAGCCTGGAACTCATGATTATAGATGGACATGAAACATATCATATAACCAGACATTGCACTTTTTAAAAATACAGTGGGTTAAAACCCTGTTAAAAACAATCTGCATTCTAGGATAAGACGCAATTATGATGAAGTTAAAACAGCATGGTGTTCTCTTAATAATAATAAAAAAGACCCACATGCAAATTTCCAAAACATCACATCTCACTTTTGCATACAGAGTACAAACAGCTGACCAGCTTTGGCACTGAGATGTAATTTGTCAGGTTTTGTCAGTCTAGAATAAGAAAAGGAAATAAATCCCTGATTGTTAGCAGCTACTTTACTCAGTCAGTTATATCATATAATTTGAAAGAGGGAAAGCGATGAAGTAGCCTAACAAAGAACCCACAATCACTCCAAGGAATATCCAGACGTTGTAGGACATCACGCAGAGCATGATCATGTACCCCAGAACCACCTGAACAATATGCAGTCCTGTTCTGGCGCCGTGAAAAAGCCATCTGTAATAAATAGAGACAAGCACCACATTAGTGCGCCACAACGTCTCAATTAGAACAGAAGTCCATTGTTAGTTCCTAATGGAAAGTCAAGTTGGAGCTCATTGTCATTCCTCTAGAGAGCTTGGATATATTGGAGCATTTCTCTAGGACCGTGATGCAACACTGAACAAGACTACACCATTTGCGATACATAGCAGTGCGAGACGAGTGCAGGACAATAGAGACACAGACCAGACAGATTAGATACAGAGGTCAGTATATACACAGAACATGGGCAATATACTGTAAAATATTGAATAAATATAGCGGACATTTTTCTAATCTTTCCATCTTGTATAAAAAGGTAAAAAGATTTAAATAAAAAACAAACACTGAATAAGTGTAATTTATTTTTTTTTTTTTAAGAATCATTTTAATAGTTAAATATGGATCAAATAACCACACTTATACTGTAAATTTAATGACTACTTGTACGCCTTGTGACAGCTGAACAATGCATAAAATCATGCTAGTACAGATATTTAGTTCAAACCAAAGCAAGCAAAAACCCAAGCAAAACTGGCCAAAAATAAAAAAACCTCCATTGGTATCTTCCCATCTTTAGTTGTTCAGTTCTGGTGACCCTCTGCCCATTGTAGCCTCAGGAGTGGAATCTGGCATGGTCTTTTGCAACATTTAAGACCCACCCAGCTGAAGGTTTAGCATGTGTGACATAAGACGCTTTGGTGCTCATCATGGTTGCAGAAAGGTGGTTATTTGAGTTACTACAGTGCAAAAATTCCTCATCTAGTCAAGACTTACAGCCTTAATTCCAGCCATAAAAACATTATTGATTTTATTTTAAGAATAAAATACTGTGCAAAAGCAGGTTGTCTAAGATTATTGATTGTTTTAAGATTGTTTATCTTTTACTTGGTTAGCAAAGTTTAAGGTTTTAGCTACATTTTACCTGCAAATTAAACTCAATTACCATCAGAGACATCATTTGAGGGCAACCATGTTTCTTTTTAAGACTTATTTTAGCTGTAATGACTGGTTTTTAAGGTAAAGTAGAAATTGCTCAATAATCACATTTGTTCATTAGTATAATTTATTCCAATAAATAATGCTTTTATTTTTATGTCAGCACCAACACATTTATTTACAACTTAATAACAATTTATAAGACTCGTAAGTCACCAGACTCTTTATAAACATTATCCACTATCAAGTTTTTATTTTTTTCTACAGACTACTTGTTGGTTTTTACTAAGATATTCTGTAAATTTAATGTCACTTTCTTATGTTAAATATCTTTCAGTGTTCAGTAATGACAAAAGACATTCAATAATGTTTTATGTTGCAATAAGTGTATTTTGAAGTATTTTTGTAGTATTTTGAGAACCAACAAATTAAGATTTTGCTTTATGTTTGCATAGTAACTACTGTGTGTGTTTCAAGAAGGTCTTTTTTTGAATAAATAATTGCTGGCAATATGCATTAATAGTAACCTTGTTTTTATTTCAAATGGTTTGTCTCATTTTGAAACGATGACATTTAATTAACAGCAATTTTGTTTAGTTGCTCTGGTTTTTAGATGTTTTTACACAAATTAAGAAAAGCAAACTGTTTAAAACGAATCTTTTCTAAGGCCTAGATATGTTTTAGTGCATTACAGATCATTTGAATTGTTTCTAGTCTCCATCTTCTTAAATCATACCAGTAAATAAACTGCTGCTTACAGGATGTTTTTGGTTTTTTGCACCACTCTGTGTCAACTTTATGGAATCCCAGGGGATCAGCAGTTTGAAAAATGTTTAAAACCACCCCACCCGGCCCCAACAAACACCCAATTTCTGATGTTTACTGTAAAAATTAGCTGAAGCTCTTGACCTGTTTCTGCATGATTTTATAGATTGTATTATTGTATTAGATTGTATTATTGGCTTACTATTGCTAACTGCATGAGTACCAACCAATCAGGTCAAAACATCCAGTGTCCAACATGTCTACTGCAAAATCTCTGCAACCCATAAAGTTCGAGAATATACCGCATTACCTGTTTACAGTAGTAGAAGTGCCAAGAACAGGGGCAGTCATATTTTCTGTGGAAGCCAGAGAAACTTGAGAGGGACTGTTAGCGAGTGATGATGTGCTCTCAGGATGTTCCAGTGCTGGAGAAATGCAGGGTGGTGATGAAGAGGAGGGATCAGTGGCTAGATGACCTTCGGACCGTTTCACAAGAACGCTCTTCCACAACTTGAGGAACTCGTACAACACTGTCAGCAGAAGTACCACAATGACTGAAAGAACCATTCCTGTCGGCAGAAGAGAGCATTTCTTTAAAAAGAATTCATAGAATTCTCTACTTCGACTGCCTGGAGACCCAACAGACTGCACTAAAACATCCGACCTAACATAGTACGAGGTGTTATCAAAAAGTTTTGAGACTGGTTCTGTTTACCAGAAAGTACTTTGTTTATCTACTTTCAAAATAGTCCCCGTGCACAGCAATACAGCATTCCCAGCATTCCTGCCACTTATGGAATACGTCCTGCAAGTCTTCATTTCAAAACGTGTCAACCTTCGAGTTTGATCTTCATTTTCCAAAAGAGAGTAAAATCTGCAGAAGCCAAATCTATCAAGTAGAGACAGGGTGCATTGTCGGTGAACTTTCATGATGGAATAGCAGTCTTTTGGCACACTGACTTATGAAAATCAGTGCTGCCTGGGACTGTGCGATCTGTTGGCATGTTACAAACTAGTCTTGAACCATTTGGAAACCACCTCGTAGCTGTAGTACAGCTGGCCATAGACAATATTCTGTTCGATTATTGTATTGCGTTTGTGTCCTTAAAACAAGAAATACAGCAAAATGCTGTGCAAAAAAAAAAAAAAAAAGCAAGGAGCTCTGACTAAATAAAAAGAAATAGCCCTGACCCCTGAATCTTCTCAAACTGATTAGCCAAGCTACAAATTTGTCCCCTATTGATTTCAAACATAATGTAGGTGATAAGAAGATAAAGCAGAACAGCAACTTGAGAAAGTTGGTCTCATGGTTTAGGATTACGATCAGTCCGTGACTTGACCGTGTGACTGTGGGTTTCCATGTGTGTCATTACAGGGCAGTTATAGCGTAACTACAGTCTTGTGGTTAAGCATTTACACCAGCATAGTTTATATATTGCTTGTTTGCCTTGGTCTATACATTAAAAACCACCCAGTGAATCTTTCCTAGTGTGTTTAAGAGTTTGCATTATTCCATAAATTTTTTTAATTCTATATATTATGAAGGTGAAAGTACTATGCAACATGTTCAGCCTTGTTGTTTGACAAATATGTAAACTTTTAATGCTTCATGTAGTAATCCATCTCAGCGTAACTTCGAACTAATCATTTAGCACTAGTTTACAAATGAAAGAAGTTCATTCTCTTAAACTGAAGCTCAGCCTGAAGAAACACGAACAGGCATGTTTTAGTTTGTTTGGGTTTCTCGTGTACCTCCAGGTCCGTGTACACTCCAGAAGTCAAAGAGCAATGTGACGGAGCTCGACGCTTCAAAGTGCATCTGCATCTGAAAGGAGAAAGAAAAAGCGATCAAAAATGATAGTGGTTACAGGAAAAATTTGAAAGAACATCGAAAGAAAAGAAAAAACACTGATTTTCTATCATCACATTTCATATTTTTACATATCAGCTCTTTTTTCTTTTTTTATGGTATTTTTATTCAGTAGAATCATTCAGATTATTGAACATTTGCAATCAGACTCTTTGGAAATTATGCAGCCCTGGAAAGGCATTTCTCAATGTTTGACATGATTTGCATGTTCGGGCCTGCAAACAGGAACAAAGCATCATTCTGCTCTGTTTTTGGTGGTCAGGGTGTGGGCGGTGCTTCAAGCTGGGGTGATCAGGAAAAAAAACCATTCCCCCCCCATGTAGTCGTTTCGCAGTGAGGGATTTTACAGGAGGGAAGGAAGGTGATAGTATATACGTATGTTTTACATGTGCTGAGGAAAAAATATATTATGTACAGCAATTATGTACAAAAAGCATACATTCATATAAATTTTGCAGAAGTAGCTAAGCTATTTTAGCAAAACTAGTTGGCTAGATGTTTCTAAAACATACCCATAGACATGAACCTAATGGATTGAAGTCTTCTGTTGTTCTAGGATATTCTCTACACATGTATGGATTTATTTTGTTTGCATTGAAGTAGTGGCACAATAACAAACTACTGATTTTTGCATAGTGCTTTATTTATTTAAAAAGTATTCCTTTTTTGGACATGTCAGCATTCCATTAGGACGTCCAGATAGTTTCTAAATAAAAGTCTGGAGAAATATTGTTAGGTACAGGACAATACATATACATTTATGCCATCAGACGCCCTTATCCAGAGTGACGTTTCTCTCATTCATACAACTGAGCCGAGATTTCGTTAAGGGCCTTTCTCAGGGGCCAAGTTGTAGCAGTTTGGTTTGGCTGGGATTTAAACTCATGACCTTCAGATCCAAAGTACAATTAACCACTACGCTACCACATGCCAGTGTTTATGCCATGGTCACTAGGGATGGCTGACAGACTTCAGACTATATCACGCTATTTCTTTTTTTTTTTTTTTGCTGTAACGATATGAACGACGATATGAAAGTCGTAACGTTCAACACTATCTTTTCACTTCAGCATACAGCCTTGAGAGCCATGCAAACAACATGAAACCACTACTTTACTTCTACTTCATCATCAAACACTATATCCATCAAGCAGTCTAAAAAATAGAATATCAATTTATGATCAAACTCTTGATGTCACCCGAATGAGGATGGGTTCCCCTTTTGAGTCTGGTCCCTTTTAAGGTTTCTTCCTCATAACATCTAAGGGAGTTTTTCCTTGCCACAGTCGCCACGGCTGCTAATCAGGGATAAATACACACCATTTACCTTAACTGTTGATTTCTGTAAAGCTGCTTTGAGCCAATGTCTGTTGTGAAAATAGAAATAAACTTGACTTGACTTGACTTGACTTGAGACTAATATTCCAATGACACCAATACTAGCAGAATTAGAAATAAGTTCTAAACAAAAAAAATTATAATTAATAATAAAAATACAACATATTTTATATACGAATTACATCATCGCATCATCATAATTATCTTTTCCTTTCGGCATGTAGTAGTTATCAAATGTTATCAAAAGCTCCTTTACAACATGAGAAGCTTGCAGAATCATTTTTCCAGCATTGATGTTAATCATGTTTACATTTAAAAAACTTTCTTTCGGCTTCTCCTATCAGGGGGCGCCACAGCGGATCATCCGCATGTTTGATTTAGCACATGTTTTACGCTGAATGCCCTTCCTAACGCAACCCTCCCTATTTATCCGGGCTTGGGACCGGCACTAAGAGTGGCTGAGGGTTGGTTCCAGGACCGGGGATTAAACCCGGGCCGCAGCGGTGAGAGCACAGCATCCTAACCACTAGACCACCAGGGGACCTTTAGTCATGTTTACATTGATTCTAGAATACATGTCTTTTTTTTCCCCCCAATGTCTTTTGTTTTAAATGGGCTTCCACTCAAATGCTCACAATTTTGCACCATGTTTAACTTTTTCTAACAAAATTCTTTGTACGTTTTCCGTTTGTGTTTAAATAGCATACGTAGCGTAAATGTTTACCGACTCGATATTTGTCTAAACAGATTACACTATATATCTGAGAACATTTAGAAATTAAAAATATATACAAGATATGATTATTGGAGAAAGGTTCAGAAGACACAACATACTTTGTTATTTGATCATGGTGACCTCAGCTTTAAGAAAAAATAAAACACACCAGTGGTGGTGTATCTATTGTTAATGGCATTCTCTCTACATTCTGATAAAGAGAAACATGTACACCTCTTTCTCAACACTTTTTCTTGATTTTTGTCATCACGTGGAACAAAACGAGGAATTACATCACCACAATGTAAAAAGCACAGGAATGCACCAACAAGCAAACAATGTGGAGTGAAATGAGAAGTGAGAGAATTCAGAAGGGAACAAATAAGTCTAGTAAAAAAGTTAAAAATAAAGTTTAAAAAAGGTGATAAATGATCTAATGATCGAATAATCTAGTAAAATGTGCTTATTAGGAAAGTCGGCAGATTTTTCTGACATGCTTCTGCTGAGCAGCTTTTATCTTCTATAAACAGAAGATTGAAGTGAACTATTTGCACACGTAGTTAGACATAACTACTGCAGTTGAGAACACTACAGCATGGGCTCTTGAAAAGTCAAGGACCATTAAGTGTAAAATCAGGTCCATAGACACCCTCAGTATAAATTTATTGGATTTAATGCATTTTGCTACTGCAATCCGATACAGTAAGATTTTGTCTATTCTTTTAATTCGTCAACTATCCAATCACAGAACACACTCGGTCTAAGTTGACATTGTTTGAGTGTGAGATTGCATTCAACCCATTTATTTGTAAGGGTATTGGTTTCCAGAAGAATAAATAATTAATAATTAAAACATAACAGACAGCTTCATGAATCTATACAATCAATTCTACCTGGTGTGACCTTTTTGTCTGGGGGGTGGGCAGTTCTGCTAAAGTAGATTTTTGTATATGGAGATTGTGATCATCGTTCCTGGGATGAAGGCAAAACTGATTTCAGATAATAGACGGTGTGATCAAAATTGTGAAGTTAATGTTCGAGATTTGTGAGCTAATCATCAGAATCAAGGACGTTATGATCGAAATTAAGGTG
This sequence comes from Silurus asotus, assembly GCA_024362625.1. Lineage (NCBI taxonomy): Eukaryota > Metazoa > Chordata > Actinopteri > Siluriformes > Siluridae > Silurus > Silurus asotus. Next base: position 9,026,972 of record MU563656.1, read on the forward strand.
GTTATGGTCAGAATCATTGAGGTTATGATAAAGATCAAGGTTATAATCAATCTTTATATGGTTATGATCATAAATTAACATGTTGATGATCTAAACCAGGGATGTTATGATCAAAATTAGAGTTATTGTTCAAGATTAGTGAATTTACAATCATTATTAAAGAGGTTATGCAAAAAATTCAAAAGGGTTATGATCAAAATGAAGGGTTTGAAATTCAAGATCAGTGAGGTTGTCACTCAAAATGAAAGTGGTTGTCATAATGATTAAGGAGGTTGTGAGAATAATCAAGGAACGCACAGATGACAACACACCAAACTTCACTTCCCTAAACAGAATTATTCCACACAGGCAGTGAAAACACTCACCAACAAAATACATTGAAAAAAAAATAAACAATAAAAAAATAAACAACTGCATGACATACCTTTGGGACGACTTTTCTGGATCCTGCAGTAGAAACTGTGGTTTAAACTCCAGTGTTTGTTGTCTGATCGACCAGCACAATATTAGTTGGATCTGTCTGACAGCTGCATTCCCTTCCTGCGTTTATTTCTAATGATCTTAAAATAAAAAATTAAATTAATCTCGTTTCATTGGCACATGTATATTACACACACACACAAATGTGTGTGTGTTGTGTGTGTAAACCCCAGTGCACAATGCACTTTTATTAAAATCAACAGATTTTAATCTATAATGATCTAAAACGAGATCCAGAGAGTTCTTGGCTCTTGAATCCTGAATTGGTTCACTATCTTAGTGGAAGCACGCTATATAAATAAACGTACCCCCGCAGTGAATACAAAATCAATCCTCACTCCCTAGATGAATGCACTATAAAGGAAACAATGTATACTTTTTAGTGTTCTTTTAGTAGTTCACTAGAAAGGTTTTTGATATTCGGCCATGTGAAACGACTCTTGCCTCGCCTTTCTGTTGATCGGCGCTTCTCATTGGTCACTTATAATATTATGCATGTTATCATATTTCTTAAAAAATTTTAAGACATGTATAATAATTACCTAAACCGCATAAATTTGAGAATTGTGCCACATCGTGCAAATGTCATTTAATAAATTGTTTAAAAAATATTGATTTATTTTTTTTAGTCCACTTCCGGTTTCCCGGAGAGTAAAGATGGCGCCCATGTAAATAAGTGATTGTGTGTAGACAGGCGGCGGCGAGTCGCTCGACCACAGTGAGACAGTTCACTGAAACATGGACACCTAATGAACGTAGACATGGAGTATTTCGGAAATTTTGCCCAGCTGAGGAAAAAGGAGTGGAATATTTAGCCGAAATGGACTTTTTTCACTTTTTGTGTCGGCTATGAAGGGTCACGTATTTAGCCTAGACAGACACCGGGTTAGCCAGCCAGCTAGCTAGCTAGGGTCAGAGGACCAACCGAAACTTCAACTAGCTGACTTTTTAACTAGTTATATTTATATTCCATCTAGTATTCATAATTAACAACTATTTTTTAATACTTTCATATATTTGTATATGTTATGAACTATACAAACGAGCTTGTGTGTACTTCCCTGACTGAGGTTTCCTATAGGTTCCTGAGGTTTCCTTTAGGTTTCTATTCAATGAAAGTGATTTAGAAGGTTCTGGAAATGATTAACAAAAAGTCGTTACTCTTTATGTTTCATGGGAGTTGTTTTTATTAGAAAAGGTTTTAATGGATAAAATAGGCGTGAGAGGGATTTCTCAAAGATTCATCTGCCTGGTCATGGTTCTGCTGGCTGTTGCTCTGTTCACTGGCATTTTGTGTTCAGTTGATGCTAATGATGGCCAGGCCATGTCTGCTGAGGAAAAGTCTAAAATCAGGTACATTTTGTTTTCTTATTTAGTAGATTTCAATTGAAAAAATGTAAATTTAGGACCCATTCACCCACAGCAGTCTACAGGAAAGCATCAGATTCACTGTCTGATCTTGATGTGAATTAGGGCAGAGATCACTGTGAACAAACTTGAATATGCTTCTATTGAAGAAGAAAAAAAAACATCCTGTTGGGACAGATCTGGGTTTTAATCTGTTAGACGACGCTGTCTTTTTGGTTTTTCTTTGGAGAATTCGGTTCGTGTGCCGATCTGATGTCACAGGGCGTCGTGCCGGGAACACGCCTGCAACGTTCAAGGCGAAGAAGTCCCTCATCCGAGAACACCACCGTGACTTGACCTTTAAACTCAAGGGCAGATTTGGGGCCGTCTTGGCCACGTCATTGTTTACATAGTGACGGTTTAACAAATTAAGGCCGCATACAGAGCGAACAAACAAAAACGCACCCCCAGACATGTCATTTTCTATCTTAAATTAGTTTCTATCAGTATTGAGTTTAGATCAGTTAATAAACAGATTCTGTATTCGGGTAAATCGATGTCATTTGTTGTACTCATCGCTGATTCGAGAAGTCAGTTGTACATATATATATGATTTGGTATCAGTATGGGTGTAATGCTGCGTTTGTGGTAGTGTTGTAACAGCGTTTAATAAGAGGAAAAGTTTTCAGCATGCAGCATACGTAACATTATGACCACATGCCTAATGTTGTGTTGATCCCACATTTTGCTGCTGAAAAAGTTCTGACCTGTTGAGCTTTAACAGGTTCTTCAGCAAAGTGAGCTACATGAGCTTGTCTGTTGGATCAGACAATGAGCCTGGGACACCCATGACCCTGTAGCCGGTTCACCACCGTTCCATCTTTAGACCACTTTTGATAGATACTGATCACTGCAGACTGGGAATACCCCACAAGCTGCAGTTTTGGAGCTGCTCTGACCCAGTCGTCTAGACGTCACAATTTGGTTCATCTCGCTCAAATCCTTGCGCTTGGCCATTTTTCCTGCTTCTAACACATCAACTTTGAGGACAAAATAATCACTTTCACCCTAATACATTATAATTCCAAAAGTTTTGGGTCACCTGAACTTTCCTGCTATATGTGTTTTTTTTTCTTTTCAAAACTGTTAATACAAAGCTGAAAGCACTCAGTTGTACAGGTTGTCTTTAGATGCGCTGTAATAAATTGTTGTATTCACTTGAACTTGGAAACCCAAACCTGTTCTAGCATAGTGATGCCCATGTGCACAAAGTGAGCTCCTTGAAGATCTGGTTTACATGCTTTGGAGAGGAAGATCTGGAGTAGCCTGCTCTAGAGCTCTGATCTCATCCCTAATGAACACCTTTGGAATGAATTGGAATGCTGACTGCACCCCAGACCTTCTCACCTCACCTACATCACTACCTGCCTTTCGTAATACTTTTCTGGCTGATGAACACAAATATCCATAAGCACACTCCAAAATCTAGTGGAACATCTTCCCAGAAGAGGGGGGGATTTATAAGTGCAAATTAGGACTAAATGTGGAATGCAATGCTCAAAACGCCTGGTCATGTGTATAATCAAATGCCGCATTTTGTCTCGCACAGTTTTTGTCCTGTGCCAGCTTTTTAAAAGTTTTGTCTTTGTGTATCACAGAGAAAACAAAACTTGAGCAGAAAAGACAAAACAGGCCTGTCATAGAATTGTTTAATTAACGCAGAACGACTACAAAATGAGTTTTTGGACTTTAAGATCACAATAATATTCTGCTTAAGACGCAAATTAAAGGGTGGATTTGTTTTCCTTTACACTTCATTAAAGCCAGTTCTAAAAATAGACATTGCACCGGTCTGTCTTGTTGAACAGTGTCAGTTGCAACAGAGGTAAAGGAATAAATGTATAAATTATACCTTATTAGTAACAGAAGTGAATGCTAATTAGAAATCAAGTATTATATGTGCCGCATCATGTGTAATAAGAAAAGACAGAGTTGTTTTACGGCTGTTCCAACACAATGTATAATATGATCAAATGTTAAAAATCTACTAAGAATATATTCTTAGAATATACAGTCATCCCCAGAGCTTCCTTTTTAACTTCACAGGATTTCAGGAAAGGCAGAGGACAAGGAAGGCTATGTGAAACATTTTCATGTGGATTTGAATGTTGTGGTTGGATCCTCCAGTACATTACTTTCTTTTTCAACCAGATTTTTTGTTATTTTTTTTACTCTACAATGCCTTGTGTCTAACAGGGTCTAACTGCACAGATCCCAGTTTTACCAGCTGGTATTCCTTTTTCCCCATAGCATTCCTTCATTTGACAGTCTACCCATTCTGAGTGCAGGTTAGAAAAAAAGCTTCATGTTTGGCTGTGCTTTGAACAGTCTCAGCAGAGCATAGTGAAATCCACACTCTTGTGTTTGTGGTTAAATGAAAGAAAAGGCTTGTTTTTTTAAGCCACATTGAACGTTTAATTGTAGGTTAAATATGAAACCCAGGTACACTTGATTGCACTAGTATTTCCCTTCTTTTAGTATTTAAAATATCAAGTATCCTTTTTACTGACTAGCACTGTTTTGTTTGTTCGTAAATTAAAGTTGGTCAGTAAGTATAGTTTTATTTTATTATATATTTATATTATAATGTATATAAAACAAGTAGTGGGTCACCTGGTCATAAGTTTAGTACGTGATTTTTAAACATTGTGTTCCACATTTAGTCCCAATTTGCTTTTATAATTCCCTCAAGTCTTCTGGGAAGATGTTCCACTAGATTTTGGAGTGTGCTTATGGAGATTTGTGTTCATCAGCCACAAGGGTCTTAAAGATAGGTAGTGATGTAGGTGAGGTGAGAAGGTATGGGGTGCAGCGTTCCAACTCATCCCAAAGGTGTTCAGTAAGGATGAGATCAGAGCTTTATAGCAGGCCACTCAAGATCTTCCTCTTCAAAGCATGTGAACCAGATCTTCAAGGAGCTCACTTTGTGCGCAGAGGCATTGCCATGCTGGAACAGGTTTGGGTTTCCAAGTTCAGGTGAATGCTAAATGTTATTACAGCGCATCTAAAGACGTCCTGTACAATTGAGTGCCTCCAGCTTTGTGATAACAGTTTGGAAAAGAACCACATATAACAGGAAAGGTCAGGTGTCCCGATACTTCTGGGAATATAGCATCTATAATGTATATGTGAGAGAGAAAAGATTCTGAACTTCTAGGTGCCTGTTGTTGTTGTTCTTTCGGCTGTTCCCTTTAGGGGTCGCCACAGTGGATCATCCGTCTCCATACCCCCCTGTCCTCTACATCTGCCTCTTTCAAGCCAACTATCTGCATGTCTTCCCTCACCACATCCATAAACCTTCTCCTTGGCCTTCCTCTTTTCCTCCCTACTGGTGGATCCATCCTAAGCATCCTCCTATCAATAGACCCCATGCCCCTCCTCTGCACATGTCCAAACCATCTCAATCTCGCCTCCCTCACCTCGTCTCCAAAACGTCCTACATGCTCTGTTTCACTTATTAACTAATTTCTAATCCTGTCCATCGTCGTCACTCCCAACAAAAACCTCAACATCTGTAGCTCTGCTACCTTCAGCTCCACCTCCTGTCTTTTACTCAATGCCACTGTCTCTAAACCATACAACATCTCATGTCCCACCACAGTCCTATAAACTTTCACTTTCACTCTTGCAGATACTCTTCTATCACAAATCACTCCTGTCACTCTTCTCCACCCACTCCACCCTGCCTGCACTCTTTTCTTCACTTCTCTAACACACTCTCCATCACTTTGCACTGTTGAACCTGGGTACTTGCACTCATCCACCTTCACCTTCTCTTCTTCATGCAACCGCACCCCTCCACTGCCCTCCCTCTCATTCACACACATGTACTCTGTCTTACTACTACATACTTTCATTTTCTTTCCCTTCCAGCGTGTACCTCCACCTCTCCGGACTCATCTTAACCTGCTCCCTACTCTCACCACAAATATCATCCACTACTCTTTCCCAAAACTTCATGGTGTAACTGACCAACCTAATTTTACTTCGTTATTTATCTATTCTTTTTTTTAAATAAAGGTTAAAAAAAAGAAACCTTACTGTAAATATTTGAGCAATTCTACTTTTCATGCAAGTTAATGTGCTGATATTTTGTAATGCAAAACATGGTCATAGAATTATAGAGTAAAACATTGCAGTCATGTTTTAAAATGATTGTTTGGGTAAATACATGGCTTCTCTACTGTTTTGCATAGCATTTGCATTGTCTGTGTTGTGTAGCACAACTCGTTGTGATTTACACAAACGCTCTGATTAAACCACAAGCACCTGTGCATATTTTTACTACAAAACCACCGTGTGTTTAAATTGCTGACTGTTTTTTAATGTTTCCAAATGATTATTACTGAAGACTTTTAGTATTAGTTTACATTATCTTTTGCTAATGCAATCGATTGTTTTTGCGTTTTAGGGAACAAATTCTGGAGATGTTTGATCATGCTTATGGCAGTTACATGGTAAGTAATAGTGAAATTGTTTTTCTTTGCAATGCACATGATCCGGCTTCTTCGCATGTGACTGCTCCCGTGTGACCTTTAGTTGTTATTGTAGTTTTCACATCGGTTGCTTGATTTTGTTTTCCTCTCTCCCTGCTTAAGAAATATGCATACCCAGCTGACGAGCTGATGCCGCTAAGCTGCAAAGGGAGGGTTCGAGGGCTGGAGCCAAATCGCGGAGACATCGATGACTCTTTGGGAAAGTGGGTTTTCCATCCTGTCATTCTTGTGTAGTGCTAAAAGTTCTGATAATACACTTGGTCAAAACAATATTAATCATACAGTTAATAATTAGAGAGAATAATAGCGTTAAATCTCTAGCTGTAGTTTTAATTCCAACTTAATTAATTAGTTGTGTGGGGTTTTTGTTCGTTCTTTTTTCTTCTTTTCAGGTTTTCTCTGACACTGATTGACACTTTAGACACACTAGCAGTGAGTACTTTTCATTTATTTTAATTTACCTGCAATAATTGACAATTCTGTCCCCATTTTATTATTAGAGTGCTACAAAGAAAACTGCTACGCTTCAGTTATACGCTTGCACAACATAGTTTTCTATAGATAAAATTATTTTTTTGCCTCTTGTGGAAAAATCTATTCTGTGCTTTATTTTACACAGCTGTTGAACAGGATGGAGGAGTTTGAAGAGGCTGTAAAGAAAACCATTACAGATGTCAGCCTGGACAATGATGTGGTGGTGTCTGTTTTCGAGACCAATATACGTGTGCTGGGGTACGAGTATACAGTAGCATATATTTAGAGTTATGTGTTATGAGGCATCAGAGGGGAGTTTCTAGGCTGCATGAATCTTCTACATGCCTAAACTCATTCCCTATTGTTCTGTTTTTTTATTTTCAGAGGATTATTAGGGGCGCACACGATGGCTGACATGCTAAAGCAGCGAGGAGAGAGAATGCAGTGGTACAGAGATGAGCTGCTGCACATGGCCAAAGACCTTGGCTACCGTTTACTGCCTGCCTTTAACACCACCAGTGGCCTTCCATACCCAAGAGTAATAAGCGGTCTCTTTAAATGATTCGTCAAACTGCTTTATAATTAGGGTCGAGAGGGGCTGAAGATTTCCGGGAAACTTTTCATGGTAACTTCGTCTGAGGAATTTTGGAAATATTCCAAGTTGAAAGCTTACTAGGAATTTATGGGAAATAAGTAGAAATTTAGGGAAATGTTAATAATCTTAATATAAAATAAAAACAAACATTTTGTCTGGTCATGGGTGATGCATAATCTAACAAAAGACTTTTCACTTTCATTGTTAGTATGATTTTGTTGCACAATAGCTTACACACAGCACAAGGAAGTTTTAAACATAAATGTATGTAACTATGTGAATACTCTGCCAAGGTGGACTATTTTTTTTTTTTTTTATGTTATGTTAAGGAGGAATGCACAGTGCATGTAGGGGGTGTGGCCTCAGCAGCCCTGCACTAATTGTGCTTTGTGCATGTGCTTTGATGAATGTCCAGAATAGAAATTAAGTTACCCAAGATTATCCTGCGACTACATTTAAGTTCCCTGTTATAGTCTAATTTGCAATTATGTAAATTCCTAATTTATCCTTATTAATTCCCATGAGAGGTTTCCTGGAATTTAAAGTCCTACTCATAATACAGTAGGACTTAAAATTGTTCCTAGGTATTATTTTTTTATTATAAAATCAACTATTCTCCAAATTCCTTTGTGTAATCTTAATAGGATAAAGCAGATGTTTTCTTACCCATTTTTTGTGTGTGTGTGTGCAATTTTCCCATACAGGTGAACTTGCGGTACGGAGTCCTGAACCCTCTGTCCCGCACAGGCACCGAGACGGACACCTGCACTGCTTGTGCCGGGACCATGATCTTGGAGTTTGCTGCACTTAGCCGACTCTCGGGGGAATATGTGTTCGAGGTGCTGTCAATACTGTCTCTCATGTCACTATGGGCTCATTGTGATAAGTTCATTTAAACCCGTTTCACAAAGCAGTGTTTGTTTTTTGTTTTTTTTACACATCTCTGTCTTGACATTGTGACATAACTTGTTTTCTATCCTCATCAGGAACATGCACGGAAAGCTCTGGATGTCCTCTGGGATAAAAGGCAGAGCGGAAGTAACCTTGTGGGCACGGTCATCAACATCCATAATGGAGACTGGGTCCGACGAGGTGAGCCTACATGTTTTATTAGGTTTATTAGACTGTCATACACTCATGCGCATGACGATCTTGCGATTCAATATTTAGATCGATTGACATCCCTAATAATAATATATATTAATTTATGAAGCAAAGCGAGAGAACACTACAGTGTGCTATAAACAAAACTTCACAGGAATTTAAATCCTTATATTTTTCCTTAATCTATATTTAGAAAAACTTTGTCATATGTTAGCACGATATATATTATTGCTGGGCTAGAAAGGGGATTTTTATTTTGTCTGCTAGGGCTGAGCAATATGGCAAAATAAAATCTTGATTTATTTATATACAATTTCTATTTTTTAATTAATTAATTTCAAGTAATTCACTTCACCCCATTATTCAAGAAACATTTTCTTTTTCAACAACTTGCAAAAATCATCTGGTTAAAAAACTTGTGTGGTGCACTTTAAACGAAAGAAGACGAGGTCATGCATGAAATACGAATTCAATTATTGTAGTAACAAAACTAGTATTATTGCAATAATGTTTTGTAAAACAAAAATATATAATAAAATTCTCTCAGTATTTCTGCAAAATTTTTCACATTTTTGGTGTACAGTTCGAAATATTTGTGGCTCAGCGTTTTTTCTTAGACCAATGGTGTGCAGAATTTTATGAATCCTTGTACATTTGACTTTTTTTTGTCATTTGTTTTTGTATTTCACAGTTTACAGGTTTGTTCGATTGCTGACCTCTTAAATCCAAACTGTGATTCTTCTATGAAAAAAGCAAATGTATCGTCAAAGCATTACATTCGATTTAATCAAGAAAATTGGGAAAATTGCTCAGCCCTGTTGTTCAGCTTGGATACTCAGTGGGAGCACATTGTTTTATTGCCTTCTCAGTTGTATGATAGATCCAACTTATGCCAGATGCACACGGTTCTCGATTTTCGTCGTCTGAGACCTATTTTCAGTTTTTAAAAAAATCCTAAAAGATTCCTATAACCATAGGCTAAAGTCTGTAGTTTTAGATCACGGGTTTGACATGTTCACCGACAGCCGATTAATAGCCATTACGATCATTTTTTCCTTCTGATGAAATTCTGACAGTGTCAGAAGATTTCAGCCACTTTCCTGCAGTGGGACTTCTCCTACGACGACCGCCAAACCAATCACCAATAGGCGAGCCGAGCCTGGTGACGCAATTAGCGCAACAATTTCAAACCACCTCAGGGAAAATGTGTAAACGAGTAAGGTGGGCAGTACAGCAGGAAGAGAAAAGTTTTGAGTTATGAGGGAAAAAAAGTGTTTGATATTATTTATTTTATTATTATTATTATAAAGGTATGTATTGAACAAAATGAACGCTACAGATTTGTTTGCTAGTTATCATTAGCGAGAGAATGCGGTACCAGATTGATGTAAAACTGAGATCCTACAGTGTGACATAGGGATCACGATGGTACAGTCTAACAAGCAACAATCGCAAAGGATTGCTAAAAATCGCCCAGTGTGTCTTTCCGTGTGGAATGTGCATGAGCTGGTAATAGAGAATTTTAAAGCACTCAATCTTTTTTTTTGTGTTTTTCTCTCTATGTAGATAGTGGTGTTGGAGCTGGAATCGACTCGTACTATGAATACTTGATGAAGGCGTATATTCTGCTTGGAGACAACGTGTACCTCGAGAGGTTTAACACTGTAGGTATCGCATTATAACACTTCAGTCTAGATTGCATTTTAAAGAGAATGTAATTCGAGTAAAGCTGTGTGTGTTTGGGTTTTTGTGTGTTTGTGTAATAGCACTACAGTGCCATAATGAAGTACATTAGCCAGCCGCCTCTGCTGCTCAGCGTGCACATGCACAACCCTACAGTGAACGTGCGCAGCTGGATGGACTCATTACTGGCCTTCTTCCCTGGACTGCAGGTCAGCAGGTTCACTGAAAGGCATATTATTTAACCCTGATTATTCAACTGGTGTTTATAACTGTGTGTATGTTTGGATGGGTGTTTTTTTTTGCACCCAGGTTCTAAGGGGAGACCTGAAGCCTGCTATAGAGACCCATGAGATGCTTTATCAAGTCACCAAACAGCACAAGTTTCTTCCTGAGGTATCTAAATGCTAGTTCATTTAGCACACCCCGGTGTTGGTTTCAGTGCACGTACACAGATTATGTAGTAGGGTAAAGTGTGTTGGCTTGCAGCAGATATAATAGCCTTTAAACGACGCTGCTCTCCTTTAACAGGCTTTCACCACTGAGTTCAGGGTTCACTGGGGTCAACACCCTCTGCGGCCAGAGTTTGCCGAGAGCACTTACTTTCTGTACAAGGTAATGGAATGTGTTGGTTTATTAAAGGTGTACATTTTACAGGCATTGTTTATTTATGTTCATTTGGATTTTAATGGATTTGCAGAGGCATCAGGAATTCAGTTCAAAGTTTTTTTTTTTTTTAAAGCATTATACATTTTGTCCTCATACGTAGTGTAATTAAAAACCCACAAACATATTAAACACTAGGAATGTGCATCGCTGTAAGTGAGGCCAATGCAATTCACATCTCGATGCATAGCTAATGATAAATTAGAGATGCACATGAAGCAATTGCGATCCCATCAGATTCCCCCCTATTATGATGCAGTTCAATCCGATTTCAATTTGATGCAATGCAGTGAAAAAAATATGATGTAATTCAATATATTGCAGATAGTTCGCTTTTATTTCTTTGGTTCAGACAGACAGCAAATCATAAATTAACTTAAGTGCCTTCCGACTTCTAACGCATGGTCCTTTTACAAATGGGCCTTTGAAGTGCAGTAAAAATATTAAATAACACCAGATGTACTTTTTCTGTTCTGTCTTCAGTAAGATGCAGCTCTACCTCTGCCATGTTAATCTATATTCTATGTTACCCTAAAGACATGCCTGAGTCTCCGGACATTTTGTGATGCATCATATTCGTATTGGCGTATACATTTAACATCAATGTCATCTACGCTGAATAGCTTATTAATATTTTAATTTTTTACCCTCAGGCTACAGGTGACCCGTATTACCTCAAAGTGGGCCAGTCTATAGTTGAGAAGCTTAATACTCACGCACGGGTCCCCTGTGGCTTTGCTGCAGTGCAGGATGTTCGGACGGGGACACATGAAGACAGGTGAGGAGACGCACTCTCAGAGGAGTGTAATTACTATGACACCTGTGGTTTACATTTGTAACTAGCACATATTTGAACACAACAGGAATTGGTTAATTATGCTGTGTTGCTTGTACTTGTAGCTACATGTTGTAAACTCTAGCCTGCGTATTACACTGGATTTTTTTGTGATTGATCGTGGGACTGCTTTGTATTTCTAGGATGGACTCCTTCTTCCTAGCTGAGATGTTCAAGTACCTCTATTTGCTCTTCTCTGAGAAAAGTCAGTTGCCTTTTGATATTGATGAGTATATCTTTACCACCGAGGCCCATCTGCTTCCAGTCTCTCTGTCTAATGCACAGACTCCCTGTAAAGGCAACAGCACGGTAAAAAAGGCTAAATCATTTATAGCTGAGCACAAATTAGACAATTTATTTTTTGTCTGAGGTTTGCTTTTCTCTTGAATCCTATTTTAGCTAAACTACCACAACCGGCTTATAAATAATGATAACTCTTCTATCTACCTCTGAGTGGTTGTAGTAGCCTGATGTGATGTAATGTTTGTGTGTTCAGGGCTTTTACACTTCTCCTGAGGAAGACATGTTTACATATGCTTGCCCTAGCACTCAGACCCTGTTCCCTAATAATCCTTCCTTTGCCAAGACCATCAGGGACCGTTACAAATACCTCAATGGGGTTGGCAGGCCACCCCACACCTCAATTGTCAAGTAAGTCATTCATCATTTATTTTTTTCCCCCGTTGCTTACCAATGCCTTTGATTCTACCTGCAAATTCCCAAAAAAAAATGCATGCTTAAACAATATTATACCACAATAATGCAAATATGTCTGCTGTATCTGCTCAGTCAGAAAATCTTTCCTTGCAATACGTTAATCACTAAAAAAAAGTGCACATGATTAAAACAAATGACTAATTTTGAATCCCTTTTCAATGCATGCTCAGGGGGATTGAGCTGCCTCTTCATGACACTGGAATCGAGCCAGTTGAGTTCCTGAAGAGCATGGGCATCTCTCTGACCCCTCTTGCAGAAATGGCCGCAGCCAGCAGTGGCATAGTGACCCAGGTAGGTTCTCTCACTTTCTTGACTCGTTTATGTTGCTTTGTACAATTTCCTCTGCGAAATGCTTTAATGCTTTTATTTATACTGTTCCCATGCATTTATTCTCTCTGTGGTGTTAAGGACATGCAGAAAGGTGTGTTTAGAGTGAAGCTGGTAGCTGAGGTCAGCCATACACGAGAAGAAGAAGAGGTGGCGCCACTTATCGTGCAGCTCATCTCCCCTCCCTTTCTGGGAAGGACAGTCCTGACAGCAGGACCGGCTAAATTTGGAATGGACCTCACCAAGCAGGAGCATGGGGTGCGCAGAAGCATAGGGGTTCAGTGGGATTGGTTGAAGTATTTTTTCTACGTTAAAATCGATCTCTTACTGTTCCCCCCTTTTTTTTTTGTTTTGTTTTGTCTCAAACATTTAGGTTAAGGGTACTATTGTAAAGAGCATTCCATACACAGCATGTGAAAACATCGAGAATGCGGTGGAGCTGCAGGGCCATATCGCTGTAGCTCTGAGAGGGGACTGCATGTTTGCTGCTAAAGCGCGACGATTACAGCAAGCAGGGGCCATTGGCATCATCTTTATAGGTGAGTGCTGCTACTTATATAATTCAGTGGTTAATTATAGATTATAGGGGGGTGGTATTATACAGGGTTTTTAAAAAATAAGGAACCGATTTCATTACGCAATATTTTATTAAGAAAAAGTCACACAAAACTCCAGCCAAGTCACAAGTATTATACTTACAATCAACTTGGATAATTCCTCTTTCAACTGGTCACTGACTCATTCCATGACAATGCTTGAGAACTTGATATCGGTTCATTCCTTTTGAAGCCCTGTATAATTATATCGAGATGGTAGCTCAGAAATTGGACTTTGGATCAGAATCAATCGGCAGAATCAATCAATCAAACAGCATATTCTGTAAACGATACTTTTTCTTTCCTTTAAACTCACGCACTGTTGTTATTCCTAATCTCAGACCAGGGAGAGGACAGCAGCAGTGCCGAAACCCCTCTGTTCCAGATGGTGGGAGACGGGGAGAGTACAGAGGACATCACTGTGCCCCTGGTCTTCCTGTTTAGCCAAGAAGGGGCCATTCTGACTGCCGCCCTACAGGAGCACAATAACGTAGATGTCCTGCTTTTGCCCAAGGAGAAACAGCTGGGAAAGGGTATTGAACATTATTGTTTGAAGTTGGGAATTTTTTACAAATGCTAATGGACCAGTCGTTAACCAGTTCAGTTTTTATTATGGTGAAGATAAAAACTGATTGAGGTCATCACTCTATTATTCTATTAATAGATCGCTGTTGCTAATAGTAACAGTCTATTTTACAAAAACTGAGTTGATTAAGTGGAAATGTGCAGAAATGATAATCAGAAAATTATAGCTATAATAAAGCCTAGAAATTTTGGAAAGTTAAGTACATTTGAAGGCAAATACTTTTTGCACAATGAACTGATCCATCAAAAGTCCCATGTACTAATGTGGACAATCATTGTTTGAACTGAGACTGGAATTGTCTATTGTCTAAATGAAACAATGTCTCTTCCCTTCTTTGCACAGAAAAAACTGAGAAACTAAACATCAAGTTTCGTCTGGCCAAAGAGAACGAGCACGAGGAGACCACAGGAGAGAGAAATACCATCCGACTGGTGTTGGAAGGCAAAATGGAGCCTGAGGTTGAAGCTGAGCATGATGCAGAGTCTCAATCCCAGTGCACTGTTCTCTCAACTGCGGAAAACCAGGAGTCGTGCAGTCCAGAGCAAAAAAGTGGCCCATGATGCTGGGATCAAGATATAACCTCTGCCTCCTCGTTCACGTTCGGGCTGCTGCTAGACTGCGGCTGATCCAGAATCGGAGAGCGTGGCAACACCCGGTCCCAAACGATCAAGCTCTGTATACCCAGAGTCTCGCCTAGTCTGGACCGGTTTCTCCTCTCCTGTAACGAAGAATAATGTTGGCTCGTGTAATTTGTAGTTCATGGGTGGTATAAAGAAACGAGGAGAGGTATGCCAAGCTGTAGAGCGATTGGCGGGTGAGAAGACTAGTGGTTATGAGGTGCACCGTGGGCGGTTAGCTGCAGGACACACTCAGGCCAAGACACACACATTAGTTGCATTTATTAATTTTTGTCACTCACATATATTTTTATTTATTTACATTATAATTTTTTGTAATATAAAGGTATCATGGGAACAGCGACGGTTTATTTTTATTTTTTTTTTGGTTGTTGTTGTTGTTTACATGGGCATTTGAAAGCCATGACACTTATGACCAAAACTACAAATATCGGTGTTGAAAACATTGGCGAAACAGCGGTTAAACAGGGGACGAATGGGCAGGCGACCTCATTTAAATCTTTTAATACTGAAATCAGGGAAAAATCAAAGTGCTAAGACTTGAACATGTGCATGTTCGTATGCATGCATAACACGGGGTGTGTGAAAAGGTTAATGTTTTTACACTATGGACTGCTCTTGGCTTGTGTGTAGTGTCAATCATTCATGTACCACTGGTGCATTCAGTGAAAGGTGATCGAAGGTTTTTTTTTTTTTTGATCGGGTTTTATAGCAATTCAGTTTTACTTGATTCTCTTCCAGCGTTACCCCTTCCCTGGTTTTTTCCATTCTCTTTCATTTGATGTCCTTAAATTAAACACTAAATTGACCTAACATTGAGAGCGAGATTAAAGATACATTTGCATTAAATCGTTTACTTACAATGGTCCAGGATTGCAACTAACATGGCTGAATTGTTATGAGTTATGTTTTAAATATTTTTGGCTGAAAATTATACTTTTAAAGGGCTTTGCTTTATAGTGCTGCTTTGTGATGTCATGTTTAACCATCATTGTGAATTCTGAACATATGGGATGCATCAGTTTTCAATCACAGTTATTTTTATTTATTTTTTTTAAACAACGAGCCGTGTTTTCAGTTCAGTAATCAGACCAGAGATGGTAAACAAAATCTCTCTCTTATCAGATATTATGTCTGTAAGCCCTCTCTGGTGTCATAAACAAAACTACATCCTTTTTTTTTCCCTTCCATACGCTAATCTGCTTTGCCTCAAGTATTTATTTCGCTTCTGCAGAACGCTCATGTTCAGCTCGTTCATGACCCTCGGTCTTTATGATCTACGGGAGTAGATCAGATGTTCAGACGCCGTTTTAATTAAACAGAGAGTGTTCCTGCATCAGGTGGGTGGGATTGTGTGTACACACGTATGTGTCTTTTGTGGTGGAGAAAGCCTGTGTAAATCTGAAAGCAGAATACGATCATATGGAGGTAATATTGTAACTGTAATGAAGCAAAGCAGAAACTGTACAATGCACATTGAGATCGTTTTTTTTTTTTTTTTGCCATTTTTGTTTCCTGCCTACCTGAGAATACAATAAAGTGCTCAATGAACACTTTTACTCCTCAAATCTGATGCATAACTTGAGATTTATTTTCTTTAATATACATTTCAGGGGTTTTTATTATATGTAGGAATACTGGTTTTAAAGGCAAGGTGAGATGCCAGTATGTGTCTAATAAATGAGAGACCATTTTAAATCTTTATTCTTTCCAGTCACTGATGTAAATAGTATGTTAGTGTATAGAAAATTGTTTTTTTTTTTAAATAAAATTATGGTTAATTTGTAAACGGTTGGATAAAGGAAATCAGATGAATAAAAATATCAATTGATCATTTTTTGGTTTAATTAAAACTGATTTATTGCCATGTTTTCTCTTAAATTAAAGAAATTAATTGTCCGTTTAGATTAACCTAATGGTGTGTCAGGCTTTTAATCTAAGTTACTTCAACTACAGTGAGATGGGAGTGGAGTTGTATGAAGATCTGGCAGAGCAAGTATAAGGGAATTATTGTGTGGTTTATAGAAAATGAGAGAAATTCTGTTTCTTGTAATAATAATATTGGTTGTTAAGGAACTTATTTAAACTATAGAAGAGATGTAGAATCTCATAATTCATAATGTAGAATCTTGCAAAAACCTGGGATAATATCTTTGTCCTTTCTTTAGGGAATTAAACCTGGATTTTGAAGTATAAATTTGAAATGCATATTTAAGGTTGATCCAGTTATTGCAAAGTTTAACACTTTAAATAAAGGCAGAAATTTGATCTATAGTAGCACCTGTTGATCTCAAACTCAAAAATAAAAAAATATATATATAAAATATGAAACCAAAATCCCACAATCGATGAGTTTTCTCAGTATTTACACAGCAGTTCTTTGCCTAATGCTGTCAATGCTCCTGCAAGTTTACTTCTTCAGCTATCACAGGAAAGTCTCAACTCACTAAACAATACACAAGGCAAGTGTTTTTGACATATTAGACTTGAACCTTTTGTGTAAAACTCTATATAACCCACTCTTTTACATGAGAGAAGTACTCGTCCACACCAACCAGAACCCTTGGATGATTCAGTAATGAAGAGCATCTCCAATGCAAAGAGGAAGAGAATGGCAACGGGTACCAATGTATAATGAACTATGAGCTACTTTGTTTGACCATGATCTTATGGGTTGGATGTCAATAAGAGAAGCTGGAGAACAGACAACACAATTTCCATAGATTCAGGGTAGAATCGAATAATCCAGACATTCAGGTAAATTAATGATGTCTGCTGTAGGCTAGAAAGTGAGTATTTTTTACCATTGTATCATGCACTGCATGTATGTATCACAATCTTTTGGACCCTTGAGACTATAGTAGTGCATCAGCATAAAAGTTGTTAAACATATTTGCATCGGTAAAAACTTTATATATAATTATTAGTAGATGTGCTATACTTTTATTTAGAAAGTGCCCAATAATGTGTGACCAATGTTTTAGATTGATTTCTTCTCGCTAAACTGTTTTTCAAGCGTGTATCACTACAGAGACCAAGCAATGTCCTAAGTCACCTAGAATGTAGATTAACATGGCAGAGGTAGAGCTGCATCTTGCTGAAGACAGAACAGGACAAGAACATCTGCATTAATTTCACATTTTTTCCTCTTGTTTTTTGCACTACAAAGGCCTTGTTTGTAAAGGGCCATGTTCTTGTGCTTTGCTGTAGAAAGAACATTACTTATAATCTTATACTCCAGTACTCATGTTAGTTCTCTCTCTCCAGTGTTCTGTATTGTTGAAAGATTTGTGATCAAACTCTTGATGTCACCCAAATGAGGATGGGTTCCTCTTTTGAGTCTGGTTCCTTTCAAGGTTTCTTCCTCAGAACATCTAAGGGAGTTTTTCCTTGCCACAGTCGACACGGCTGCTCATCAGGGATAAATGCACACCATTCAAGCTGCTTTGAGACCATGTCTGTTGTGAAAAGTGGTATAGAAATAAACTTTACTTGCTGTCTGTCTGAACCAAAGAAATAACAGCAGACTATTTGTACCATATTGAATTGCATTGTGCTGAATCAAATCGAAATCACCGGATCGTAATGGGGTGAATCGAATCCGTAGCTGCTTTATATGTTTTTTTTAAGTATCGAGATGCAAATCACATTGGCGTCTGTTATGGAGATGCACATCCCTAATGTTTAATTAGTGATAAAGATGTTGGGAGTTTGGATCAGACGGTTATGACTTCAATTCCCAGCACCACCAAGCGACCAGCACTGGGGCTTCGAGAAAATGCTGTAAATGTAAGAACGATGTGCTTGCAAGAAATTCAAACAAGAATAAGGTGTTCTAATAATAATGTTTATTTTAAGCAATCACTCAAATAAGCATTGACACCATTGACCTCCTGCTTCAGAGGAACAGGGTAAGTAAAGAAACTGAACCTGGGTTCCTTTGAAAAGAAACCTGCCAAATGCTTGGAGCATTTGCAAGCAAGTCAATATATTTGTGTAGAGTGATGTACCTTGGCAGTATGTACTGTATTCAAGGATATATAATGACCTACCTTTCCAGCATTGCAGTGTTACATTCAAGGGCGTATTTATTTATTTAGTTATATTACATCTGTGGTCATAATTTAATGGTGCATGGGGTGCTTGTGTTCTTCTAGTCACCAAATTGTCAAGGGCTTAACAATTTGGTTTGGTCTATGTGAAGAAAGCAGAATGGGTGAGGCACTTGTCCCAGTGCATGTAATGTTCATAGGTTCATGTGTTTATGGGTTTCTTCATCTCCATACCACCCAAACAATACATATGCATATGCTGACTTTTCTCAAACTTCTCCAGAACACATCTTTTATTCACTATTGAGTGGTCTGTTTTGACCATGCTGCTCTACCAGATAAATGGTTTATAAGAAATCCAAGAATCTCTAATCTGTTTACGGCTTTCTGCTCCTCTTTCCTCAACCCTTTTTAAAGAGCTTTTTTTCCATGTGGCATTGGAAGGCTGGTGGGATTAATCTATCCAAGTTCCATTTAGTTGGTGGAAAAAAGTGGTTTTGGTCTTACCATTGATGTTTTTTTCTGTAATATTGTGATATCTGTGCAATAAGGCATATTGTAAAATCATCTTATGATGACAAAAAAAAATAAACAAAGAGATGGCTCTTGACTTTTCAGGAGGACACACAGTGATAACTCCTCAGTAGAGATCTTCAGGAACACTAAATTCCTTAATATTCATCTGGTGGAGAACCTCAACTGGAAACTCAACACCAGCTCTATAACAAAGAATGCCTTGCAGTGTTCTGACTTCTTGAAGAAGCTGAGGAAGGCCCAGCTTCTACCACCCATCCTCACAACATTCTACAGAGGGACCATCAAGAGCTTCTGAGCAGGTGCATGACTGCCTGGCTTGAGATTTGCACTGTTTGTTTATCTAAAGATCGTACACCGGATAGTGAGGATGGCTGAGAAGATCGTGGGGGTCTCGCTTCCATTTATAATAGACAATTACGAATGAAGAGGCAGAATGATATGAAGCCAACAACCTGTCTCTGAACGATGAAATAGTTGTTGACTTCAGGAAGACACGTAGTGATCACTTACTGCTGACCATCAACGGCTTGTCTGTGGAGATCATTCAGAACATGAAATTTCTAGCATCATTCTTCTCTCCACCAAGACCAGGCCCACTTCAGCATCCATGCGTCCATATACCATTGTCTTAAGTTTCCCACCCCCTACAGTCTTTCAAATCTATGCGTTCTTACAAGTGAACAACACTGGCACCATATCAAGTTTGATTCCAGATCTTATGCGTCAAAAAATGCTTTATTTAGTGCAGCAGATGTTTTTAATCGTCTCATCAGTTTTATTGGCAGAAATGTCTTTTTTCTCGAGGCATGGGTGCTCATGATAGATGCCCTCAACAACATGCTAAGGAATTTTCCTTTGTCCTCAGCTAGTGATGGGTCATTCATGAACGATTTGTTCATTCCAGAACATCTATGCTGACTTTTCAAGCATTTAAGAACATATTCATGTTTTTTTAAACATGGCTACAGGAATAATAGGTAAGTACAATGTAGTAGGTTAGTATGTGTAGCAGATATTAATCAGGGCAGAAGCATGACCACACATGGATGGGATGAGTAATGAAATTGATTCCCTTTAAAGAAGAGAAATATAAGGCAAAATTATTAAAACACACCAGAAAGCCTGCTCTCTCACTCCTGTGCTTTTCATCTGCATTCACAACGAGACTAAGTGTGAATGT
>MU563656.1:9047375-9080970 GCA_024362625.1 Silurus asotus
TATATATATATATATATATATGGGCAGAAAATATAATAACAGTGCAGTAAATCAGTTAATGTGAACAAAAATACGTAAAATACTTAAACCTTTCCTTCATGTGAGTATATTGTAAGAACACGGATACGTGTGAATATTGTGTGAATTAATTTTCTCTTGATGTACAGCATGTAATCATGCCTGATGCTACATACAACAACATTTACAGAAACAGAAAACACAGGGCTAAGTGTCTTAGCCACATAAAGTGCATGTGTGCAACCTGGTGCAAACAGTGCAAAGACAACACAAGACAGTGCAAAGACAACACAAGACAGTGCAAGACAACACAAGACAGTGCAAGACAACACAAGACAATGCAAAGACAACACAAGACAGTGCAAGACAACACAAGACAATGCAAAGACAACACAAGACAATGCAAGACAACACAAGACAGTGCAAGACAACACAAGACAATGCAAAGACAACACAAGACAATGCAAGACAACACAAGACAGTGCAAAGACAACACAAGACAATGCAAAGACAACACAAGACAATGCAAGACAACACAAGACAATGCAAAAACAACACAAGACAATGCAAAGACAACACAAGACAATGCAAAGACAACACAAGACAAGCTCCGCCAGTAAACCTGCTGTAAAGAGACAAAGTGAACAGTAGCAAAAATGTAAACAAAATGTTGTGCAAAAGAGCAAATAGCAGCACTGTAATATGTGTGGTACTGAAGACATGGGTGTGTGAAGTGAGAACGAGTGTGTGTTTAGTACAGGTTGTACAGATCATTTAATCCTATCAACACAAGAAATAAAATACATACACAAGTAAATACAAGTAAATAAAGAAACAGTAAATAGGACAAATATGAGGGAGTGAAAAATACCTGTGCTTTCCTTCTGCATTATTTTTCATACTGGAACTAATGAAAACAAAAGAATAGCAACTAAAGTGAACATTAAAAACAAGTTTTGATGAAAATAACAAATAAAAAAAACAAAAATTAATAATGAATGAATAAATATATTCTCTTCATCACAATATGAAAGTATCTAAAGTTAAATTATATATAATATGTAGAAAAAAAGTCCCCGCCCACCTGTCAATAAACGTTAGCCCCGCCCACGCGTCAATAAAGTTTAGCCCCGCCCACCACACCCCTGCTATCTACAGAACGGTGAGCAGGGCTTTAGCCGGATTCAGGCTTCACTCAGAGGGAAAGGTTCAGAGAAGGAACGCCGTACCGGAACATTTCGCCGTCTATGCCCGTCTGAAGTGCGTCTGAGTCGGCGGAGGATGGCGCAATGACACGACTAGGCTCGATTCTGTTTGCGACCACTGTATTAAAGGATGCCGTTTGTCCCCCTGGTCGAACGGAGCGGTTTTCCGCCGCGCTGCTGCTCTTCGGCTTCACTCTCGCCGCTGTTAGTGCCAGCGTTCCGGGTAAGCGCCGCATGTCTTCCATCCGGGTAACCGCTGCATGTCTTCCATACGGAGGACACATGGGATGCGTCAGACCGAGAGACTTGAGTTTATTTCCGTTTTATTTACAAGTAGACACTAAAAAGTGAACGCGGGGAAAGTTTTTATTAAATAAACTACTTTTTACAGTAATGTGAAATAGTGAAATTCAGGAGTAAAGCAAATCCGTTCTTCCAGAAAAGAGAGAGAGAGAGAGAGAGAGAGAGAGAGAGAGAGAGAGAGAGAGGACAGACAGACAGACAGACAGACAGACAGACAGACAAAGACTGAGAAAGAGAGAAGAGGAGAGACTAAGAAAGAGACAGAAAGAAGAAGACAGAGAGAGACAGAAATGGACAGAGAGGGTGAGAGACAGACAGACAGACAGAGCAGGAAAGAAAGACGGAGAGAGAAGACAGACTGAGAAAGAGAAGACAGACAAAGACTGTAAGAGAGACAGACACAGAGAAGATGAGAGACTAAGAAAGAGACAGACAGAAGAAGAGAGAGAGAGAGAGAGAGAGACAGAAAGGGGAAAAAGAGAGAGACGGACAGACAGACAGAGCGAAAAACAGAGCCTGAGAAAGAGATTGGCAGAGAGGGTGAGACAGATAGGCAGACAGACTTGATGTAAAAGAGGGACAGACCGAGAGATTGAGAGAGACAGAGAAAGAGACTGAGAAAGAAAGACAAACAGAGAGGGTGAGACACAGACCGAGAAAGAGAGACAGACAGATACAATACAATACAACGGTACACAATCCACAGTATCACTAATTATTTTCTGTATTTTCTTTTATTATTATTTGAAAGATTATTTTGCAATTTTACTGAACAGATCAATTTTCCATATTGTGGAAATTCACTATATGGATAGTTTGTGTTTTAATCTTCCTAAGCTTTTAATAGCTGGGGTTTTTCCCGTCCACTCTTCCCAAGACTTCACCCCATCTGTATGCATTTGCATCCTCTTCTCGTGATCGAGAGCTACAGAAACGACGTGAGATTAGATTGACCTTAATAAAATCAAATCCTTCGCTCTTTAGGGAAGATAAAACGTGATGCACAGCACAAAATGTTCCTGTCTGAGTGAATATAGGGTTTTATCTGCTTGTCTGATTTTTTTTTTTGTTTGGTATAAACAAATGTTTCCTTGCTATTTTGATCGTCCCAATCCATAGTTAGTTTTTATTTGTTGTTTTAATAATCTCCACTCTTTTGGGATGATGTTCCACTAGATTTTGGGAAGAGCTTGTGCAGATTCAGGGAAGAACACGAATGGCTAAAAAAGACAGGTTTCCTAATACTTGATATGGACATAAGTTTTAGGAAACGTGATCTTTTCAGCCATATGAAGTACATGTTTACTTTTTTTTCCCAGGCTTGACAGTACTGATCAGTAGTAAATCCCTGGGGATTGTCCCGTCACTGTTTTGTTTATCTGTAAGCCTGGTTAATCCTCTTCAGCCCTGAGAACAGTCCTGGAAGCCTTGACTCACCCTCGAGTACGGCGTGATCATGAATAACCCATTTGCTATTTCCATGCAAATTTTGACCTTCTTTTGGGGAAAAAAAAGGGGGGGAAAGCCACTGTGGAAAAAACCAGGACTGAT
Source organism: Silurus asotus (assembly GCA_024362625.1). Classification (NCBI taxonomy): domain Eukaryota; kingdom Metazoa; phylum Chordata; class Actinopteri; order Siluriformes; family Siluridae; genus Silurus; species Silurus asotus. The sequence goes on from MU563656.1 coordinate 9,050,453, forward strand.
AAAGCTGATAAAGTCTACATCGTGAGAAAAGCACAGGTGCATCCTAGTCCCAGTGCTTTCTGCAAAATATAGTTCATGAATTATATCAGCTATCGATTATTTTAGTTATCAAGTGTTGTACTGATTAGTACTTTTTCTTTATTAAAGAGCAAATCTAAACAAACAAGTGGAAATAAGACGGTTCTCTTAAAATAAACGTCATTGTTTTGAAAAACAATGACGAAACTGCGATTTGTGAAAACTAAAGCTATATAGTGCATTTAATTACCATATTATATCAAAATGCAAATACAAATGTATGAATAAAACAAATTATAAATGAAAATTTCAAATGACATTTTAAAAACGATAAACGCACCGTATGGCGTTTTCATGTTTTTCATTTGAAATTATTCGAAAATTTGGAAACTAAGCGTTTTTAAAATGTCATTTGAAATTTTCATTTATAATTTGTTTTATTCCTACATTTGTATTTGCATTTTGATATAATATGGTAATTAAATGCACTAAATGGGTTTAGGAATTTGGAAACTTTGTTGTTTTCTTTTGCCTAAATCTTCTCCTCGCCCCTCGCTGTTTTCTCCAACTATCCCTCCATTTTTTTCAGTGTCTTCCAGTAAAAATTGCCTCAATGCTTTAAAAAAAAAAAAAATCAAATTATTCGAGTTACTCGAGGAATCGTTTCAGCCTAATCGTGAACGGCACCCATTCGTAAACGGCACCCATTTCAGCCACGTTCAAACATCTACATGAGGCACATCAAACATCCAGTACAGCATGGCTGAGCACACACAGTTTTATAAGTTCATTGCACGCTGTTCTATTGATCTTTTCTTGAGGAACACCTATAAGGTAAACCTAATGTCGGCGCGGACCATCTGCCGGAGCTCAGATATATATATATCGTAGGCTCCTGGATTGGCGTATCCAATTGTTTTTTTTGTTTTTTTTGTTTGATCAGCACTTTTTTCCCTTAAACCTGTTACACGTCATTTGCTTTGACTCTATTGTTTGAGTGCTGATTATCATTTCGATAATCGACATCCGTCGAATCAAATGTTTTTTCGAATGCAGCCGAATATCAAACATTCATACAGCCAGCCTTCCATATACACTATTGCTCACTTTTAGTGTAATTATTGTTATTTTTGCAGAGAACTTAATGACTTCGGAGCTTATCTTGGAATCAGAACAAACTCAGAGGACTTCCATGTGAAGTTGTAAAGTTGTTACGTCGAGCGGAAATGACAGCCGTTGCTTGTTTCCTCAATTTTATTTTCCCGGGCTGGATTTACACAGAAGAGTATTAGGCCATGTTCATATTCGTATTTAATAGAGTTGAGGTCAGACCTTTATAGATGCTCAAGATCTTTCACTCCAGTTACATTCTGTGCAATTGTGTGCATCAAACTTTGTGAAAACATGGAAGAGAAAAATATATGGCTAGATAAGGTAGGTGTCCTAATAATTTTGCCTCCATAGTGTATTTTTCTTTTATTGAAATTATACCTGCAGTCAAATTTTTTTTTCTATCATCCCCTGGAATTCAACTTAAATCTGAGTTATTCATAGTTTTTTCATTGAATGCATCTTACAACATCTTCGATACATTCATTGCACAACTTAAGCACAAAGGGATATAACACCTGAAAAAGACCATGTCCACACGAACATGTTTTTTTTTTTTCTCTTCCAAACCGGTATTTTTGTCTCTGTTCTTGAAACACCGTTGAAACACCGTTGGGGCGTTGACCGTGAAAACTTGAACGAATTTTTAGGCTATGTCTACACCAATCTCGAAAAATGTCCCGTCTAAGAATTCTCCGCTCTCAGATGCTCCCCAACGTACGAACGAGTTACGTTCCGAACGACCGTTCATACCATGAGTTTGTTCGTAAGTTGTTACTGTGTTTGGTATTGACTTCGCATTTCTCTTAATGATGTAAGAGCTAAAATCTACTAAAACTAATTGAAATAATCAAAAATACTGTATACAATATTTTGTATTAAGTAATATAAAATGTAAAAAAATGTATCTCCAAACAAATTGCACTTTGAGAACAGGTTTGTTCGTATCCGAGAAAGTTGGTAAAGAGCATGTTCGTAAAGTGGGGAGAGTCTGTACACTCGTTTTTAATCGTTTCCCCAAAAGTTGCTTATTTGACGATTTAACCCGTGTCATTTCCGCCTGCCGTTTATTTGCTTGCTTGCTCGTCGAAATGTCACAGCAATGACTAAAAGATAAGAGGCCAAAACGAGGAGATAAATGTGTGTTTTTTTTAAACGAACCTACTAGTGTGGACGTTGCCTTAGTCATGTGATCGTCACGTGACCAATTCAGCCTTTTTAGTGACGTCTCTAAGCATTTTCATGCGTTTCAATGTGAATGAGCAACTTTTGGAAAACGATTGAAAATGATAGTGTGGATGTGGTACGCTTTATTTGATCAATTTTGTGTTTTTCAACGCTATGCTTTGTAGTCAACCCCCCAACCCCCCCAATGGTTGCCCAGATCACAATGATGCTACAACCGTCTGAGGCCGAGACCCAATTGGTCGCGCTCTGTATTCAGTAGAGGGCTGATGACATGCTTTCCCAAGAAGGTTATGCTTCTATTTGACACAGTAAAAGTAGCAGTTTGAAATAATGTCCTGCTGCTCTGCTCAGGTGTCAGTCAGCACAGGTACAGTCACCTTCGTCTTTCCTTTATGTGCACTTGAGATAGAAAATGACTAGCCTGCTGTAAACCATACACAGGTGCAGACAATGACTCATTACCTGTGACAACTCCCTCTCCAGTCTCTGCCAGAGGAAACTACTAACTTTGGGAATATTTGTACATTTCCCATTGGGAAATCCATACAAACAAACAAACAAACAGAGGTTAGAAACATACCAGGAATTCCTGAGGATATAAAGGAATTGATGGAAATTATCTAGAAATGTGGCGAAATTTCAGTAATATATAAACCTTCAGTTTGGTCGTAATCTGACATGCATGCAAATTACTACAGATTTAAAGAATAAATTAATATAACTGTTAGTGTAATTCTTTTGCACAATAGCTTACACTCAGCACAAGGAGGTTTGAAACATATATGTATGTAATATTTTTGTAATTTACATGAACAGTCGCCAAGAGGGACATTTTTTGACATCATTTTGTGTGCAGGACGCAAGAAATTACGTGGCATGTTAGGGAGGAATGCATAGTGCACGTAGGGAGCGCTGTGTGCATGCGATTAATGAATGTGCAGGGTGGAAATTAAACTAAAATTGCAATAAATTTTGTACATTTTCCAGTTTAGTTCAATTCATTTCTGTTAAATCCTGTGGGAAGTTTCCAGTGTTGGAAAGTCCTGGAATTTTGCAACCCTACGCACAATTAAACGAACCAGCTCTAATGTTATCAGTGAGACCCGCTCGGTGTTTAGTAGGTAGTTCAAAGTTAATGTCGTTCATGAAATGTCTCCAAGCGTTTGATTCCATTTTGACTCGAAACTTAAGACACATTAAATCTAAAAAATAACTCGAAATGTTCTGACCGGTTTTTGCATTAACCAGCTACGCTATATGACTAGTTTGTGGACACGTCCTTGCTTTTTGAACATTCCTCTCCAGATTTACTCCCCGGCTTTGCTGTTATAAATAACTTCCTCTTTTATGTCAAGGTTTTCATTCGATATTGGAGCCTGGCTGTGGAGGATTTGCACATACAGCCACAAAAGCATTGGTAAGATTAGGCAACGTTGATCTAGCGGAGACCAGAACTGCAGTCAGCATAGCGGATCATCTTAAAAAGTGTTTGGTGGACATTTGAGCAGGACATTCGGGTGTCCAACTTGTCAAACCACTTCATTATAATGCTGGAACAATTTCAGTTCCGATGAAGAGAAATTTAAATACTACAATATACAAAAGACATCGTGTTGCTAAATTTGTGGCAATAGATTGAGTCAGAACTGCACGTTTGTTATGCGTCATCAAACTTTTAGCTGTATGTAAGACTTGGGTTTATACGGCAGTGTGCGGGGATGAATGATGTTAGATAAGGAGTACAGCACTTCCTAGAAGGAACAAGTGGTTTCTGGTACACTAAGGAAAGGAGTGAGTAAATGAAGCCTGTGTGATCTAAAACTGGTTCCCTTTGTTTACAGGCAGAGCTGCATTTTAAGCACCAGTGACGCACAGATAAGATGCTACTGGAGCCGGCCTTGCCATTTACGCCCATTTTCCCACATTCTCATAGTCTTATTTCCTCACCAGAATCACAAAATCAGAGGCAGACAAGGAAGTATTTAGTGGTAAAAGTTATTTTTTAACTATATATTATGTGGAGCCATGTGGTCAGTTAATTTCCAGAACATTAATGATTTCTACTGTTGTCATTTGTAAAAGAATAAACTTGATTGAGGAAATAGTGCAAAATGAACCCTTTCCATTGTTTTGCTTTATTAACTCAGCGCCACCCACCTCTTCAAATTTACCCTCGAACACATGCACAAACATAACGATAACGCTGTGTGAGAAAAAAGTATCCCAGAAATGATCAAAACAGTTCAGAATTACGCAATAAAAACAACGGAGCAAACGGAACCGACGTTCAGTTCTATTAATCAGTTCCATTTGTACGACTGTGTGTTAGACATTTGTTTCGTTTTTACTTGTGCAAACAGTTTCGGCTGCCGTGCTTCAGCTTACCTCCGCGCATTCATTCGTTTGTTTATCTTGAGTAAGTACCTTATCCTGGTCGGGCTCGTCGTGAATCTGGAGCAAGGCTGGAGGGTACACCCTTGACGGAGTGACCTATATGCACTCATTCACATGGGGAATTAAGCGTTAACAAAACATTTGCTTTCATGTTTTTGCAGGGTTTGAGGAAAACCAGAGAACCCAGATAGGGGGCGGTAGATAGCAACATAAGTTAGTAACATAAGTTACAAAAACTCGTACAGTGGTGACAACCGATGAAGTGGATCTGATGGATCAGGTGGATCCGATGGAGCAGGTGTAGTGGTGTGTCCCTGAGGATTTACATGGCCGAATCATAATCGTCAAGTCGATGACGCCAGGTATTCGTAAAATGATTCCTCTTTACATTTGAAAGGCACAATGTACACAATAATGCACAAAGATATAGAACAAAATGGATACAAACATTTTGTATCAATAAACCTAAAATATATATATTTTTTTTTTATCTGCAGTCAAGATTAGCATTTCACATGTCGGCAAATTTTAGCGCCTAAATTGTCTGTGCCAGCATCTCCAATTACAGAGCAACATCGATGCACTGATAAACAATCAAAAATGTATTTACTGAATTCGATCAGAACAGAATCTCCCAAACATTGTGAAATGTTTAAATCTCTGCCACCAAGATGCTCCTGCGTCGGTCCTGGATGAAGTCTTTTCACATTTTTATTTACAACATTGTCATAATAAGCTGCGTATTAAATTATTGGGGGGGAAAAATGGTACTTTTATGTGAAATCACAATTTCAGCACCACCATAATGGTATATTCATCGTTTCATATCACCGCTGTGAAGATTCGACAGCTCGACTCCAAACAGGCGCCTCCTATCGAAGCATCAAATCTTTGACTATTCGGTGTCACCCCTCGTCAGGTGTAGCTGAAGATATAAACATTGGCAAAATGACGGACCATTTTAACACTGTGGTCATCACGCCCTCAACTACTCCCTCAGCTGGCAACAATGATTAATTTATCCTGCTGTCGCTTGTATTGCCGACCGATGGATAACAACAATAAGCGTTTCAGACCTTGAAAGATATTCAGCCTCACAATCACTCCTGTCTTTAGAATTAAACGTTGTTGTACACAGCGCTAGGCCTGTACACCCTGTGCAAGTGTGAAGATGGTGTAAACTTGCTGGCATCCATATCTCCAGAACACTGCACTTAAATTTGGCTTTCTGACATTGACCTTTGACGGTATCCAGTCATCACCGATTACTCGTGTGTCCACTGCCCACTCAGAAACAATTCTGCACGACCCCATCTGTCTCACAAATCACACAAGCAGGTATAGTTCCTCCTGTATCTTTAATGTTTTGGTTGCAGAAACCTTGCAAAAGAGGTCACTGTGACCAAAAAACATGATGGACCTTGTTGATAACTGATCTTGCAGTTACACAACATACTTTTACTGGAGTCATATTTTTCCTACTGTATCTCTACTTCAAACTCATTTATTTAATCCCCCAGCAGTAGTCAGCAACAGTATGATATTCCACCACCAGCATCATCAGCCCTGCTGAAACGAGGCAAATTGGTTCCATGGATTTATGCTGTTGTCACCACATTCTGCCCAAAATGTTCAAACTCAGAACAGGAGATGATCTTGCAGTCTTTAGATGCCCTAATTGTTTGGGTGAACTTTTCTTTTACCTCTAATCAGTCAGTGTATATTGAGCTCACTCGAGCAAAATGCCACAACATGGAGACAACTATGAGGGAGAAAGAAGCAGGATTATTCCACACCTGTTCCTGTCCCAGTAATCATTAACCAAGTCATTGTTAACAGCACATTCCAGCGCACGCACACACACACACACGTATGATTAATCAAAAACCTTTTGCATTTAAATCTCTATCCTAAGAAGTGGAACTAAACATGATTCAGTTATGCAAGAAGAATGTAGAAAGCAAAATCCTGAAAATATCTTCGGAACCGGTCCGATTATGAAATCGGGAGTTTAGGTGGTGTAGTGTCAAAAGATGCCAAGGCCAGGAAATTGTCCCATTGTGAGAGTTTCCTGTCTTTCCTTTTCTACAGGAAACCAATCAGCAACTATGAGCAACGCAGGCAAGAACTATAAGTTATAGAACTGTCTCTGAGCATCAGCAGTAAATTTGAGCTTCAAAACATTACATCTACTTTCTCAGGGTTGGTTTTTGTGAAGCTACTGAAGAGTGGCTTTTACTACAAAAATCTTACCCCAAGGTCACCTGAAATCCTTTCGAGATTAAGGGAGCATTAAAGGGATTTGTTTTGTTTTAAAGCTTTAAAAATCCGGACGGTTCATAGCGCAACTTGAGCAAGACGTTAAAATAGCAATTTACCATTAAAATGTATAAAAGCGCTGGTTCTGGCAAGGAAATTAGTCATAGTGTCAAGCGACAATAGCGTGAAGAGGGGACAAGGAAGTGAGGTATAAAAACAGCACCAGTAGCATCTCATTTCCTTTTCTGCACTTGTTTGGAGAGCAATTCTGTCTGCAAACAAAGAGAACCAGTTTCAAGTCACATGGATGGTTGAGCACACTTGATTAAGTCACTGCTTCTTTCCAAATCGCAATAAAAAAGTCCTCACCTGGCAACCTGTCTCTGAATAATAAGGAACCTTTTATCAACGAAGCCATCGCCTTAGCCTACAGATATACAGTGGATATAAAAGGTCGACACACACTTGTTAAAATTCCAGGTATTTGTGGGTGTGAACCAATGAAACTGAGGTAAATCCTGTCAGAACCTTTTTTTTTTTCACCCCCCGAATGTGAGACACGTGAAAAACAATCAGGGTACAAAATACCTAAATTTTTATTAATCCTAAAAATAAAATACCAGCCGTTTGTTTCAGGAGGAATATATTTTTATAAAGGTTTGGTTTCATCTGAGAAAGAAAATGTGTGGTATCTCACACAGAGCAGCATGGTGGGGGCAGTATCATGCTATAAGGCAGCTTTTCTTCAGCCAGAACTCGAGGTGAAAGGAATCATGAGGAGCTACAAATACATGCAAAAGTCTGTTAGTGGGATGGAGGTAATGAAGGCAATGAAGCAAAGTTTATATCCAAATCAGCAATAGAATGAAAGAGCTAAAGCCCATATCTAAATCCTGGAGATGCTGTTACAGTTTCATGGATTTTGAACAGAGGACCCCGCCCAGTGGTCACGACTTAGTACCAGACCATGGAAGAGTTCCTACAAGATCCCAAGAACGCCTTTAAAAGCCTTTATTCAAATTTACATACGGATGATTTCGGTAAATATTTCCACAAGTAATATATGTAAATCTATAAGTAAATAAATACTTGTTTTCAAGAGCCCTGGTCTTGGATGTTTTTGCAAAATGGGGTGTAAGAAAATTGAAAGGTGCTTCAACAAAATATTAGTTCAGGCCTGTGCACATTTGTGCAACTGATTTTATTATTTTTTTCGGTTGTATCATTTAGATATAACATTTAACAGCTGATTTTCATGCCTGCCCAGCTTCTAATGTGGAGCATCTCCTCCTTCTTTGTTCTTCCGAACAATATATAGAAAATAGTGCTGCATGTCACTGCCTGACCTCAGTGGAAAGTCTTGGTGCTCAGATGTTGCAAACCTGGAGGTTATATAGGGTTCATAGAACCACAGGGACACAAATCCCTAATGAAATAGCATTTCCCTGGGTTTTTCTTTTCCTCTCCTAAGATTATATCTGATTGATCAACGCATTCTTTGAATTGTGTTTGTTTCGGGTGACGTTATGAAACAACATTAACTCAGACTTAAGTATGTGTTAATCAGAAGTTTGAGTCGGTGCTTCGTGCAGGTTTTTTTTTAAAGATTGTCATCTTTACTACTTTTATAAGATCTGTTTTGTCTTGAGGTTTGACTTATATTTGTAATACTATACATTATTATGATGTTGTCATGTCAAACAACAAAACGAGTTCAGAGGAAAAGGTGTTTTTAATGCAAAGTTGTTTTTTTAATTGGTAGAATTGATTGTCTAGTTTACACAATACATTCTTACTGTGCTACTGACTACACTATATATATAAAAAAGTATTGGGACACCTGACTTTCTCAGCTGTATGAGCTTCTTCTCCAAACTATTAGCACAAAGTTGGAGGGATGCAGTTTGCCTTTGGATGTGGTATGTGCCATCCAGATCCCTTTGGATGTGGTAGCAATAAATGTTCACTTTACTTGGACAAGGAAACGCAAATGCTTTAAGCTACTGTGAACATATCCATATGCATCCCTTCCTGTCTAATTTATATATTTATATATATATATATATATATATATATATAAAACATACATACATACATACATACATATATATGAGAAGAAAGTTTTGTGTGTGTGTAGTAGTTTTTAGTTTTAGCTATTTTAGGGGGATATCTGTGTGTGCAGGTGACTATTACTGTGCATAATTATTAGGCAACTTAACAAAAAACAAATTTATACCCATTTCAATTATTTATTTTTACCAGTGAAACCAATATAACATCTCAACATTCACAAATATACATTTCTGACATTCAAAAACCAAACAAAAACAAATCAGTGACCAATATAGCCACCTTTCTTTGCAAGGACACTCAAAAGCCTGCCATCCATGGATTCTGTCGGTGTTTTGATCTGTTCACCATCAACATTGCGTGCAGCAGCAACCACAGCCTCCCAGACACTGTTCAGAGAGGTGTACTGTTTTCCCTCCTTGTAAATCGCACATTTGATGATGGACCACAGGTTCTCAATGGGGTTCAGATCAGGTGAACAAGGAGGCCATATCATTAGATTTTCTTCTTTTATACCCTTTCTTGCCAGCCACGCTGTGGAGTACTTGGATGTGTGTGATGGAGCATTGTCCTGCATGAAAATCATGTTTTTCTTGAAGGATGCAGACTTCTTCCTGTACCACTGCTTGAAGAAGGTGTCTTCCAGAAACTGGCAGTAGGACTGGGAGTTTAGCTTGACTCCATCCTCAACCCGAAAAGGCCCCACAAGCTCATCTTTGATGATACCAGCCCAAACCAGTACTCCACCTCCACCTTGCTGGTGTCTGAGTCGGACTGGAGCTCTCTGCCCTTTACCAATCCAGCCACGGGCCCATCCATCTGGCCCATCAAGACTCACTCTCATTTCATCAGTCCATAAAACCTTAGAAAAATCAGTCTTGAGATATTTCTTGGCCCAGTCTTGACGTTTCAGCTTGTGTGTCTTGTTCAGTGGTGGTCGACTTTCTGCCTTTCTTACCTTGGCCATGTCTCTGAGTATTGCACACCTTGTGCTTTTGGGCACTCCAGTGATGTTGCAGCTCTGAAATATGGCCAAACTGGTGGCAAGTGGCATCTTGGCAGCTGCACGCTTGACTTTTCTCAGTTCACGGGCAGTTATTTTGCGCCTTGGTTTTTCCACACGCTTCTTGCGACCCTGTTGACTATTTTGAATGAAACGCTTGATTGTTCGATGATCACGCTTCAGAAGCTTGGCTATTTTAAGACTGCTGCATCCCTCTGCAATATATCTCACTATTTTTGACTTTTCTGAGCCTGTCAAGTCCTTCTTTTGACCCATTTTGCCAAAGGAAAGGAAGTTGCCTAATAATTATGCACACCTGATATAGGGTGTTGATGTCATTAGACCACACCCCTTTTCATTACAGAGATGCACATCACCTAATATGCTTAATTGGTAGTAGGCTTTCCAGCCTATACAGCTTGGAGTAAGACAACATGCATAATGAGGATGATGTGGTCAAAATACTCATTTGCCTAATAATTCTGCACTCCCTGTATATATAGTTTGTTCTGTTAGCGATGTAACGTGCACAAAGTTCACGTTTCGGTACGTACCTCTGTTTTAAAGTTAGGGTTCGGTAAGTTAGGGTACGGTTTGGTGGAAAAAACACAAAACATAAAATTGCTGGTCGTTTTTTTAATTAACGTAGTTTATATTATTAAAATTTGTGATCAACATTTGAACAGATTTTAAATTGTTAAACCAATTAAAAATAAAATGCCTGCTTGGTTACATAATATATACAATAATATTTTATAAAAATTGAACAAATCTTATTAATGCAATACACTTCTTTATTATATTGAATAAATTGAGTAATTAATTAAATTGGCACAAATTAAATTGATGCAATAAAATTGAATAGTTTACATGTTTTAGACCCTATATAAGTAATAAAGTGTGATTTACATTTGATTTTTAATTTCTACTGTTTTTCTAATTTCAGCATATTTTGAACAAATGTCTTTTTTTTTCTCTCTCCATCCTTCATTTTCAGGATTTTCTTATTTCAAGAGAAACTCTCGAAGCTGGACATAAAATTCGAAAGAATCAAAAGCGCTAATGTTAGCCACTAGCTACTTCCTGGTTAGAGACTAACATTATGGATTCAAGATTCAAGAAAAATAAATTTGAACTTCAAATTTAAACTCAAAATTACACTGCAAGTTGTATCCCGCATATCACGATGTCACAAATAAAAAAAATCCTGAATCTTGATTCCATAGCGTTCGCCACTAGCCACTACCTCCCGAATCTGTAGTTTCTTTTTTTCTTTCTTTCTTTCCCCCCATTGTTGTGTATGTTTTCAAGTAAAAAAAATATTTTTTTTTATTTGTTTAAAGTATGAGTCAGAAATTATATATAAATATAAACCTAGACTACGCGGCCACTGCAGAGGAACTTATTGAAAGTAACTGTATTTGTATTTTAATATAATGTGGCAATTAAATGCACTAAATGGGTTTAGTTTTCGCTGATATTCTCGTGTGATTTCAGTAATAAAAATTATGTTTCAAAAAATTCAACAAATGCCTTGTTTATTTCAAGCGACCCGTCTTATTGTCTCTTAATAAGGAAAAGTTCTTCTTCATCTGATTCATGGACGGAATAATAGTTCGAATACTTGACTGAGCGCAACCCTCCTGAACACCTTTACGATAAACTGAACTCTGACTGCACTCCAGGCCTCCTCACATCACCTTCATCACTACCTGATGTCAGCTTTTAGCTTAATGAGCATGTAGGGACATGAAAAGGGACCAAATGTCGAATGGAACGTTCAAAAACAGAATTTCTATTGAGGTGTTCACAAATTTTTGTCTTTATAGTGAATTTCCATGCTGATTCCAGGTTCGAGAGGATAGAAATCGTTTTGTGTCACACTAAGATTCTTGTGTGGTTTTTTTTTCTCGTGTAGTGCCAAGCTGCCCTGACCCCATCGACTGCTCCAGAGTGGGCCGCCAGTTCTGCAAGCCCGGTTCCTCTCGCTGTGGCCCGTGCATAGCATCACTGCAGGAAGATGAAGAAGGCCACTGCGTCGCTCCAAACAGCCATCATTCTCATCACAGTAAGAAGTAACACTCGGTTATGCAGAGCAACACACAAAGAACTCCACGATTCTATCACCAATATCAGAATGTTCACTTTAAACCTCATGTAAACCTCATTGTTTCACACTCAATCCCCTTGTGACTTTTCTTCATGTCCGTTGGTGTTGATGTCCTGCTGATTTCACTTGTTCTCTTTGTAAAGTCAGATACATACTGGTTTCTGAATAGAGCATTGAGGGGAGCAGATGACTGCAGAGGAATGTTTTGACCACAAGGGGGCAGTCGTGTACACTAAACTCCTATTTACAATATACAGTACCTGCAAAATTCAGTCAGTGTCATATTGGGTAATTGCTTATCTGCAATTTTTCACTACAAAATCTTCCCTTGGTATTAATCACTGCTTTACACATTCACAGTCAATACTTTGCCATGCCTGTTGTAAAACTTGCCCAAGGTCTTCTTCTCTAGTTGACTTATGATCCAGTTCATCCCAGGGCAGTTCCATAGGATTTGGATGCAGGGACTGGGCAGTTCATTCCATGATAGAGTAAATGATGCGTAAAGAGCTTCAGGTTGCCATGTTGGTTTATTCCGTCACCCAGAAAAGTCTCCAATCATTTCTGTTCCCCAAAAACCCCCACAAACCATTAAACTTCCACCTCCGTGTTTGACTGTGAGAGCCAGACAGTCTGTGAACGTCTTCTTTTTCTCCTTCCCTTTTCTGTTAGAGCTGAAAATGTTAGATTTAGATTCTTCTGTCCACAGAACTTTGTTCCAGTTTGGTGTTTATTTACTGTGTGCTTTTGTTTTTAACTAGTTGTTGCATAAAAACAAATTTAAAAACAAATCAAATGTTAACCTTATTTTCCCTACTTTTTTTTTTTTCTTTTTCTTTTTTTAGCTCATTTGCCCTTTTAAGTTTTATTTTCTGTAGCTCGTTTACCATATTTATATTTCCATGGAGCTCACTGGCCCTAATTATATTTTTCTGTAGCTCATTGCCTCATTTAAGTTTAATTTTTTGTAGCTCCATTGCCCTAATTATTTATTTTTTTCTGTAGGTTATTGACCCTACTTAGTGTTACTTTTGTAGGTCGTTGGCCCTCCTTTTGTTTTTTTGTTTTTTTGGGGGGTGGGTTTATTTGCCTTATATTTTGGCAACTCATTTTCTTTTTTATTTATTTTTGTTTCTTTTTTTTTTTTTTCTTTCTCATTTTTGTAGCTAATTGGACCCTACTTTCTAAATGCTTATTGACTCTACTTATAGCTTTTAGCAGCTATGTAGCTCATTGGCCATACTTTATGGTGTAATGTTTCAGTAGCACAGATTAGAATATCCAGAACCTGATCAAGAGCAGCTTTTTCCTTTTGCTGTTTTTCCCCTGTTTTCACAGTTTTCTTAGTGACCAATAGAGGGCACTGTACATTGATCTTACTGTTGAGAGGACTCTAGTGTGCAAATGAGTGTTTGTTAATGTTTGTCTGTTGCATGATTAATAAATACTTTCTTTTTCTTTTATTTCACACCATCATCATGTGACCTGTGAATTAGGTGTATAAAAGCAACCTCCTGCTGTGTTGTCTGTTGGAATGATTGTGGTTTTTTTTTTTTTGTTTCGATTGACTGCAATTCAGATTTTATAAGCGTTCAAAGGAGCAGCAAAAACGCGAAATAGAAATCCATAAAATGATGATCGGCGTGTACTAAGCACAATAATCGTTAATTGTAGAACACCAGCATGGGGAAAACAGTTAAATGCTCCTGTGTTTTTTTTTTTGTTTTTTTTCCTCTGACTGTTTTATTGCATGCATCCTAGTTGCCTCTTAAACAGCATCGAATCTTTTCACACACTGTGTATTATCTCTGTTCATCAGCGTACTCATTTCCGTTAAAAAAAAAAAAAAAAAAACTTGCTAAAGATTAAGCATTCAAAAGTGTTACTTGAGCATTTCCACTGCTGGAAAGTTCAAGTGCAAGTCATTATCTGCAGTCAGATAATGATAAGTGTAGCGTCCTTATTGTTTTTAGATCGTTGCAAGGAACTGAAGTTGTTGCACCGCTAATGTTCGGTGGCACGTCCTCAGCCTCGTCGCTTCGTTTGACTGGCGTGAGGTACAGATGGCATGGCCCACCTCCTTTGACACCTGCTGAGGAGTGCACTATAGAGCCTGGATGGAGGGGGGTAATAGAGTCACAAAGCAGACAGTGAAAGTGCTGTGGCACCATATCAGGCATGTTATAGGAGCCAGATGGCTGTCCTTCTGGAGTGCAGAGCAACTTATCATCTTCAATTCACTGCCCACATTACTGGATCGTGCTCTTTTTTTTAAACTTACGGCATGATTCTGCTGTAAATGCAGGCGCAAGCCCATGATATATACGTTTGTGGATGATAAGCATGTAATCCTGTGTTCCTGCTCACTGTGTTTTAAAAGTCAGAGCTGATGATGTTTGAATCTCTAGAGACAGAAAGGGGTGGTCGGTGTGAAGCTTTTTTCATCCCCCCCCCTGCGGTGTCCCTCTGCTCGGCCACACACACACTCCTGCTGGTTGCCAGGAGGGGATCTTCCATAGTCTTGGAATGCAGCTTACTGTCTGGCCAACAGTACCATTAAATGATGCGCTTCTTTTGTTCCCTTTTCACAGCGTCGCAAACAAACAGCACGCCGGCACACTCTTACTCCCTTGGGGGACACGCCAGCACGCATTCCATCCCCAAGGGTTTTCACATTCTCTTTTTTTTCTGCTGGTTTTTGTTTCTGAGTCCGACAATTGCATAAGAAGTCTTGCACCATCCCGTTACGCATGGCGCATTTTACTCTGAAATTAAGTGTGTCGAATGATCGTGTTGTGTATATAAGGGTTGGGAAAAATCATTCATTTGCTCAGTTATTGCGATTTGTAGTAAACGACTTCACACTGGGATTTGTGCTGCATAGAATGAAGACGTCAGACAGAAGACAAACATTGACATGCAATCAGTGCTACAAATAAGAACGCAGATATGCTCATTATAAGGTGGCGATACGATGAACTAGGAAATCCTATCAGGTCTTCCAATTGCTGTATTTTGACCGAAATTACGTTTGTAGTCTAAAATACCCTGCAGAATTTAAAGATATACCATTCATTCACACAGCGACTACTACTTATTAACTTCATTCATGCTTGTTAAACTGGATTCTCACCTATTATTAGCTATGAGGTTGCTCAGATCAGGTTTATTGGGATATAAGAATATTTACACTCGTCCATAATTCGGTTCCCACCATCCAAAGTCTTTTCTATGCAGCTACAGAAACATCTAGTGGCTTTTTCCAGACCTATTTCTTTTATCTCTCCCGGCCACGATCTCTTTCTCTCTCTCTCTCTCTCTCTCTCTCTCTCTCTCTCTCCTTTGTTATCCGACGAGTGAAAGTGATTTCTGGGTGATTTTGTTTTCCTTAGGCAAGGACATTTCCATTTCTGATCTCGATGAGCAAATCGACTACCTGTCTTCAGTCATCGCCAAGCAGCAAGTCTCAGGTGTCGAGGATTCAGGTTTGAGTCTGACTTTTCCATCAGTATTCAGAGTGTTTAGCCTGTGACTTGCTATCATCTTTTTTTTTATGTCTCGTCTCCACTCTCTTGCAGATTCTGCCAAGATTAAGAGTCAAACCAATGTGAAGAGTACACTAAAACCAGCCACCCAAAGCACCTTCTCCCCGACCACTAAATCCCCTGTGACTCAAACGAACGCTTCAGGACGTAGCAAACCCATCGGTGTGACCTTTACACAAGATGGCCTGATCGTCAGTATGTAACCGCTCTCCTAGATATAGCTGAATACTTGTGTATTAAAAGTAGCAGGGCTTTTTTTTTTTTTTTTTAAATAAGATCTACATGTATTTCTAAATGATCATTCACCATATGGACAAAGGTTTTATGTGCGTTTTTGGACTTCATGTTGGCTGTTATAATAACCTCCACTTTTCTGGGATTTTGGAGTGTGCTTGTGTAGCTCCACCTTCCACCATTAAGGCAAGTTATTGGTTAAGGCGTTGGGCTTTGAATCGGCAGGTCAGAAGTTCAAATCCCACCACCACCAAGCACCAAGTTTACTAATATAGTAAGGAGTGCAGTCAGCGCTCCAGTTCATCCCAAAGAGGTTCAAAAGGGTGGAGGTCGGAGATCTTTAGCAGTTCACTCCAACTCATGTAACCAGTGTCTTCGTCAAGCTGCAAATGTAATGTTTTGCCTCCAAAGGGATCCGATAAAATTGTGTGCCTCCAATTTTGGGGAAGAACCACATGTCACTGAAAAAGTCAGGTGTCCTGATACTTTTGTCCTTATGGTGTATAGCCTGGTTAAAGATGGGGGGAAAAACGTGTTTCTACATACAATCATATACCGCAGTGCCTCTTTTTCAGCCTGTTTCTCCCATGCTGTAATCATCAGTTAGATAACCACAAATCCAATAGCAGCAACTTGAGAAGCAGGACACTGTCTGACTTCTGTTTTTCTGTCCTTCTCTCCTCTGTGTGTCCATATCCAACGCTAAGCAGTCCTGATGGCCGCATTCATTATTTTGGGAGTTGCGGCTCTCATCATAGCTGCCGTCTGTTGGGTCCGGTAAGAGCCGACGCTCGTTCTGACCATTTGTCTTTTCTATTTGTATTTTCTATTTTGATGAACTCAAATCTCAAGAGGTCTAGAGTTAATGTGTTTGAACGTGGAGGGGTCTTTTTAATGCGTTTAAAATTTTTTTATCCATTTATTAAAACAATGTTTTCTATTGGGATTAGGGTTGAAACGATTCCACGAGTAACTCGATTAATATGAATTGAACAAAAACATTTATCCTCGATGCTTCGTTTAGTCCGTTTAACTACGCACTGAGCGCCGCGTTTCCACACGGACCATTGTTACTGACGCACCACACGCTAAACACTGGAGCGCTCCGGACAGGTAAACACAGAAGACGCTGCAAAATGAAAAGGAGGAACGGTTGGAGAAAACGACCAAAGTTTCCAAAGTTTGGGATCATTTCAAAGTAAAACATAAAGAAACGCGGTACAACGCGGTAACCTTTTTTAAAGTAATTTAAAATACATTTTTTTAAGTTTTATTTATTTATTTTTTATAAATATATTTGTATTTGCATTGTGGCATTTCAATGCTTTTGAGTGGGTTTAGTTTTTTATTGTATATAATTTCTATTTTTCTAAAGAAAAAATAAAGAAAACAAATGACTTGTTCATTTAAAAAGACCGGCCTTATTTTCTCTTCTATATTTAGTATTGCTCTATAGTATTGGGAAGAACGAGTCATCGGTAGAATTCTTAATTACTGTAATAATCAATAGCTGCAGTCTTAATTGGGATCATAGATATATGATTTTTACAACATTGAAAAAAAAAAAGACTAAACTGTTAATTAAACAGCAATAAAAAAAAACCGTTTAATCATCAAATACTAAACACTGTTTATGTGCTTGTGCAAGTGTATTGAATGTTTATCGAATATTTTATTTATTACATAGAATACAGAAGGAAAACCATTTATCTCAGAAAGTGGATTACCCGGCGTTTCATGCAGTGGATAGCAGCTCTTCTAGTGGCAATTCGGTAAGTAAACTTAAATCAGAAATAGAATAAAAAGTACAAAATAACTTGCCTCATAATACAGGATTCTTAGAGATTTTGCTCTAAAGATTTTAATTTATTTATCTTTAAACAGCCGTATGCTAAATTTGTTTCCTCTTTTTTGCTTTTCATTGTCTCATTCTTCCTCTTTTCTTCTTTGTTCTATTTCAGTTTGGGGACAAGAAGCTGGCTCACAGTGCTCAGATGTTTCACTACCAACATCAGAAACAACAGATGCTTTCAATGGAAAAGTACACATCCTTTTATTAATTGCATCCGAAAGCACTACATGTGATCTCGCACACATGCACATGATGATCAGCTGTGCCCTTTTTTTTATTATTCACTTATATGAAAGAGGACTGTCGAAATACATTTTGACTAGGAATGTCAACGCATTAAAACCGCGTTAACGCAAACTCATTTCAACGGCACAAATTTTATTGCGGAGCACATTTGTGTTCGCCAATTTTTGTGAACGATATAAATAAACACGTATAAGAGGTGAAATTAGAACACGACACGCATTTATTCATGATGTCCTTTCTTTACTCGGATATAGAAAAAAAAAACTGAGAAATAATATTTAAACATTAAACGTTTGTTTTACTGACGCGCCAAGTCTCAAATCGAGCACCAAAATCCGTCAGTTAAAACCGTCCGTGTGGAAACATTGCAGAATTTATAGTTTGTTTGTTTTTTTTTTACAAGAAACAAGAAATATGATGATTATGGGTTCACTAATAATATACATTTGCATAAAGCATCCATACTTGCCCATGCGCATGTTGATTAGTGTATTAAAAACTTAAGAAGTGTTCATTTAAGGTACATTTAGAACAGATACAAAATGTGCCATTAAGTTCGGATTAATCATGAGTTAACTCGTTAAAATCATGCCATTAATCACGATTTAATGTTTAAAATGACAGCCCTAATTTCTATGCCATTATGTTATATCCTGTGTAATTAGTATATACACTCCTGGGACCAAAAAATGGCAAATATTGGAAAAAATGTAATTATAAAATGAGCAAGAATGAAACAAATAGACTTCTGAGACTCTCCTGTGCAACAGCACATTGCTGTTTGCTGCTGTTTGAGGGGAACTTTAGAAACATGGAAATTCCCTATACTTCTTTTACAGACTTCTCTAGAAAGGTTCAAAGTAGCACATGTTAGGGAGGTACTTTTTTTTTTCTTCTTTTATTTCATTAGTATGACCAGAAATTAAAAAGAATGAGTAGATTTGCAAAAGGTTTTCATTCTTGCTAATTTTCTGACTAGTGGTACGATCAATAAAACACTTTAAAGTGCATTGGAAATACCCACCTTCCTCCTTTTTGCAGCCGGGGTTGGGACCGTCCATGGCAGTATGTTTTTTCCCATTCTCAGATCTAAGCAACATTGGGGGGTTAAGGGCCTTGCTCAAGGACCCAAGAGTAGCAGCCTGGCATGGCCGGGACTTAAACCTACAATAGTGTTTTTATGATATTTAAATTGTGGCAGAATATCTCAATCTGGCAACCTTGATCTGAGGTTCTACTGATTACTCTAGCCTTTTCAGAAATTTTTTTTTTTCTGTTTGTGTTCCATACTCAGACACAAAGTTGAACAGAAAGTCTCCGAGCCTGGAGTTACGTCAGATGATGAAACGGAAGAAGGAGACTTCACTGTATACGAGTGTCCAGGACTTGCACCGGTAAGCAAAAAAAAAAAAAAAATGTGCCTTGTTCAGCGCTTTTGTGGAGCACAGAGGTGAAACTCCAACTGTATAGCTTTTACTCTGTTGTGAAGCGTCCTGTCTCTTCACTGCATTGTTGCACAGCATCCTCTTTTTTGGAGTAAGAAAACCAATTGTACATAACATCTTGTGCCTTGGAGTCATTGCATGTGCAAGCTTCTTTCTTCTTTACTTTATGCCTTAAGCAATATGTTTGTTGGTTTTTATTTACGGATTTTGTATGTGTGTAAATAACAATAGAACTGCAACATACAAAATGAACTGGCAGGCAGAGGATAAAAAATCTGTGCATCTAGGAATATAATATTGTTTTCTTTTTTGTTTTTTCGTGGTCTGTACATTAACATTATCAGTGCTTGAATTTTCTCGATGCAACATCTAGATCGCAATCGCTTTTACTTTCATCAGTAGAAAAGTTTTTGTTTGTAGAAATGTTTTATGTTTAGTTATAGAGTTTGCGTTCAGATCTACTTTTCTTTTGTAAATAGTTTCTGGATAAACGGAAGATAATTTTGTGATTTTTTTTTTTATCTGTTCTTGTCGTGAAGATCTTTTTTTTTATATTTAAGGGAGTATATTTAGAAATATGGTAAAAGTAAAAAATGCCATTAATAGATGTGAATCGTGTCTCTTTGCAATTAAAAGTCAAAATGTTAAAAAAGAAAGAAAGAGAAAGAAAGAATGTAAGAAATATAATAATGGATGGATCTTAGGATTTCTGTACATTTCAGTGAATAATTCATTTTGGATGAAATCAGAGAATTACTTAATAAATTCGGTTCTCATAATCCGATTATGATTGCATTATTTATATATGTATATATTTGTATTAGCAGTAATAGTAATAATAATATGTAGCTCACCGGTTAAGGCTCTGGGTTACTGTTTGGCAGGGTGGGGGGTTCAAGCCCCAGTATCGCCAAGCTGCCACCCTTGGGCCCTTGAGCAAGACCCTTAATGCTATTGTGAAAAAAGAATTTCAAGACAAGTGAACGCTTCTAATGTATTTGATTCTTTTCTATTAATAATAATGCTCTGTTTATGTTACACTGCTCTCCTGTTTTTCTCTAGACTGGAGAGATGGAGGTGAAGAATCCTCTGTTCGACGACTCTACGTTGCAGAACGGAAGGAATCACAAGTGACCTGGACACTCTCACAGACACGCACAGAAGCCACACAACGCATTTTCACTCGGGAGAATAATACAGATTTACCTTCACACTTTTAATGCACATCGACATCTACACCCAAATATCCCACATCCCACAGCGATTTCAGGACTTTGATTAGAACAAATTCGAGTAGAAGAGAACTACTGAAGCTTAAAGAGGACGAAGACCAGATACAAATAAAAGCATACGTTGAAAACGAACTGTCCTTTTAATGCACTCGTAATAGATATTGCGCACTCGGATAGACAGCAAACCCAATGCAGGGCTCCTTATTTCTTTACCAGTCGATAATTCGGGTCTTTATTTATGTACCCTTTCACTCGTATTTCATACGAACGTCTTTTACACTCACTGCATTGTTTCGCGAATACAAACCGATGATTAGATCAGATTTTTAAAACTAAATCGCAGGTTTAATTTCTCTTAAAGTCTCTTGTCTCCTATATATGTATTTGAAGGTTTTCAATATATGTGTATATTTTTCCGGGGGGGTTCCCCACTTCTGTAGTCCTGCACTCGTCTACCTCTCCCTTTCATTCTTGCCACTTTTTTTTTGTCTTGTGACATGTATTGAGATGGAATAATGACCACGCTTTTTATGTATACAAGCGTCACTGAGGTCTCGCACACTCAAGTCACTTTAGAATAAAATTCATTCAGTGTATACACAAAAGTATTGACGAAACTCACTTTTGTGCTTCATCCCCCAAACTGTTACCACAAAGTTGGAGAGACCCAATCGTAAAGGATATCTTTGGAGCCAGTTGAATAAAAATTGTCCTTCAATTTTAACCAGGAGACCCAAACCCCCTGTGCCCCCTTTGACCCAAAAGCCAGCTCTGTGAAGACATGCTTAACACGTGTTGAATGTGCATTTTTGGGACGCTTTGGAACGCCGACTGAACCCCAGACCTCCTCACCTCACCTACATCAGCACCTGACTTTACTAACACCCTTATGGCTAAATAAAAAAAGAGCAGCATTAATTATATGACCTTCAAATATGCGAATTTCAAAATGAATATTTATTTATATAAATGTATTGATTGGATAAAACAAAGTATGCTTCTAGAAAATATATATTTTTTTAACTTTCTTTCTTCTTCTTCTCTTTCTGGACAAGCAATGAATATCTTTCTGAACAAATCATTAAAAATTGGTTAGATGGTTTTATTTCTTTTTCTATTCCTATTTTCCATCCCAATGCTATACCCTAAACATTCTCCTCTATTGTTTGTACTAAAAAATTAAGTTGATAGCTTTTTTTTGCCTTCCCTGTAGACTGACATGTGCCAACTCATGTTTAATGGGGGCGGGCCGGGGGGTCTCCAGTGTTAGGACTAGAGTTTTTTCTAAATGTGAAAGTCTTCAGGGTAAAGTTAGTTTCTTTGTTTTGAAAAACTTAGATGCAATTTTTTTAATTTAAGTTTTTTTATTTAACCTCCAATGACCTGGGTGTCCACATACGTGGACATTGTGCACAATGGTGTCTTTATTGTTTTCTGTAAATACAGACAGAGTGTCCACATAAGTGACCATTTTTTTCCAAGAAGAGCTTCATGTTCAAAGAAAATATATGGTTATTATAATTATTAGTTCTTCCTAACCCCAAATAACTGGAAGAAATCTAAAATGCAAGCCAAACCAAAGCTCAAGACTTTATGTACCATTTTTGAGTACCAAAAATGCTGAGCAAATTTTGCACATGCTCTGCACACTTCATTTGAACCAACAAGGCCTTTAGTGTGAGATGTAATTTTTTTTTTATCACTTGCATGCCCACTGCTACCCAGAGCAGGATTGAATGCTATGATGATAAATTAAGAAATGAAGTTATGACATTTGTAATTAATTGCAATGGTTTTGGGATTTTAATATTCTTTTTTTTGTCTAGTTTTTCATGATGGTTCTATTTTAGATGTGATATAATCCTGATAATGATTTAACCTGTTATAACTCACACATCACAGTTTTTCGATTGTGTCTTAAACCCGAGGAGGGTGATGTAATGCAATTTTAATATAAGTACATTTTTCCATTCACAAACCATTAAGAATACAACTGATTTGAACTCACTGGTCATTGTGCGTCCAACGTTTGGGTGAGTGCTATGACTTGTTTCTCTGTTTCTACTCCAACAGGAATATCGGCGCAACCTCCCCCCACTGCCGAGTTGCAATAGGCCACTTAAGGGCCTCTTAAGGTGTGGCTCAGAGTCAGCGCATCGTCAGGGGAGCCGTTAAAGGCCATTGTTTGAGTGAATGGTAAGGAAGGCAGCCGTAGGCCACCCGATCAAGATATGTGGGGAGAGAGGGACGGTGGTCATCAGCTGGGTGTCAAAGCTATCAAAAGGCCATCACAGTGGCCATATCAGGAGTCTTCACTGACTGTGGTACAGTCAGGCTAAGATCAGGCAGAGTCGTGCACACAAAATGTTTTGCTGATTATAACTTAAATAGGATTCAGAGAAGAGTATCGGATCGTCACGAGGATTTTTGTTTGCTTTTCTATCCAATTAAAATATCTATAATTTATTGATTCTGTTTTCTAGAAAAACCATTGACTGTGGCATTTAAAAAAAAAATTAAATTAACATCATGACGAACTAATCGTAAACACCGGTTAAAGAATTCCAGTGAAGGAATTTTGGCTTGTGTGCACTTGTGTGATTTCAACACTTGTTCCTGTTAAGACATCGTGTTTTAGTTGCATCAGTGTTTTTATTCATGTCATAATCAAAGTACACCCAATTAGAAACTGCCAAATGATCACTACATCCTGCCTGCATGTGTATGCTGACCTTTTAATCTTCAGAAAACCTGCCAAGCTTCATTTTTGCCTTCTTTTAAGATTGTACTCAATAATGTAATATGAACATGCTAAAAGGAATCATTGTAATTTTGCACTGTTATGCATATTTTTGTGACCAAAAAACACGGTTCTACTTTTAAAGAGAGTAAAAAAAAAAATAAAAAAAAAACCCATCTGGGTGCTTTAAAGGTTTAATCCCCAGTCACCCCCTTGCTGGAGCCCTGGGTGCTTCTTGCTCTCTCTGATGGCCTTCTGAAGCTCCACTCGCTCCACTTTCTCCTCGGCTGTCTGCACTTTGCATGACAATCCACCTCCCAAGTCCATGGGCCACTACAATGCCTGCAGCAGTGGTTTGATGTCTTTTAAATCTCTTGACTGGTCCCTGGGAGGCCTCCTGTGTGTTCTTTCCATACAGGAGACATGGGAGCAGTACTTGTGAGACTATAGCTCATGGTTTGCTGAAGGTTGTTTGATGGCAGGGGGTGGATTGTTTGAGGTTTAGAAACCGGTGGTGGTGTTAGGGGTAGTACAGGGGGGTATAAGTTGATCTTGCTGTATGTGTGTGTGGAAAGCTAATTTCAGTCAGCCTTGGGGTTTACTAGTGCAAGCCAAAGTTTTGGCACCCCAGCATGCACAAGATACCTTCTTTCGATTTGTGCGTAATAGTGAAACCTTTGGCTGGTGTTTGTTTCGGGTGGAGGGAGGGAGGGATGGAAGGTGGGAGGGAGGGGAGGATCGAAATCAAAGGCTAGCGGCTTTATTGTTGGCGCTGAAAAGCAGCTAATGGCCGCCCATCGCAGATTTGCACCATGAACCGGCGGGGAGCCCCGGGTTTTACGCATCAAACCCCCACTCCACCCCGCGCACCCACCCCCCAACGACCCCGTGGTGCGGCTTCCTGCCCCTATGCCGCATTCTATCTCTTTATCAATCTGGCCGACCTTCACAAGTGCACACAATTTCCATTCAATATAGACATAAGTACAAATATCACAACATAAATTCAAGTTTCTTTATGTATTGCAAGCGAACAGCACTTGAGATCTCACATCACTTTCTGTAGAAATTCTCGGTTTCTGTGTATAACAGGGTGCTTTTTTTTTTTTTTTTTTTGCACGTTTGGAGTGTGAGACCTCACACTTCATCTCTCACATTTCTATCAGCCCTTAGCTGAACTATCAAAGACAAACTTTTCACCTTTTATTTATTGATGTTGTTCTTCAGAAGAAAACACCATTTATACACCAGTGGTGTTTTGGGATAAGGAGCAGCAAGGAACTTTCAAGGAACAGTGCACTTTTATTTATTTACTTTTATTGATTTTCTGTATGTAAATAACTGAGAGAAGGACGAAAAGATGACGTTCAAGTAAATCAAAAGAAGCATTGGAATTGTATAGCAATTATATATATATTTTTTTCATGCACGTGTTTATAATCAGTGTTTTTTGAAACAAATACATACATGTGAGTAATGCACATTTTTCTATTACTTGCATCATACATTTTTAATAATAACACATGAATTTTCAAAAAGTGAATTATGTAAATCTAGCCGGTAAATAAATATATTAATCCTTTTAGACCTGCTTTAGTTCATATTGTGCATTTTAAATCCCTTGATTAAAATAAATAAATAAATAAAAATCATGGGCAATCTTCTGATCACTTTACCCTATCCCCTTTTCTGTATGTAAACATTTAAATATGAAGGAGAGATCATTAGGAGGAAGTTATTATTTGTGTCCTGCATGTTTATGAAACACGTTGACTAGTTTGCATTAGAAATACAGTAACATGAATACAAGACTCATAGTTTAGTCAAACTCAGAGCTGACTATTAATCCATCCATCCAAACTTGGATTTTTTGTAGGGGAAATGCTTATTCATGCTACATCACCTATATTGCCCGATACTCCCTGTATCTTCTCACTGCATGGTTTTTGCACCCTAAGTATGACCAATGAGGAGGTTTCGTTCCCAGAAATCAAGTTCATTCACAAATACACCATCAGCTGAGCCCTATTGTGTGTGGTGACCAATGGGAGGTGAGATCATTAACACTCCAGCCTCCAACATGGATTGATTAGGGAAAGCTGAGAGTAGAGCTGCAGTCCCCATTCGGAAGTTTGACCTTTTGTAGGAAGGAGGAAAGTGGTGGTGGTGTTTGTGGTTTTATTGTTGAGGTGCAGGAGGAATTCAATTGATGGCATTAAACGAGGGCTGCTCACGTTTTCAGTCAGTCTGGATTTTCTCCTGAGAAGTTCCTGGGATTAGAAACAGTACCTGGAAACCTTTTTTATTATTATTATTATTAAAAAATATTATTAGCATGGACCTGCTGAAAACGGCAACTTAATAGCAGTTCTTTTGAGGACATTTGTGTTCTGCGTTGTGGTGGGATTGCTTGATTTTTGGGAGGATGTCGGATCGCCCAGAGAGTCCTCCAGAAGACTGCAGTAACCGGGCATACGAGCTCTCCAGGTCCATGTCCTCGTACTCCTCAGCGCCGGGACATGAAGGCCTGCAGTTTGCGCACAGCATGCTCCAAGATCCGGGCCTGCTCTTCAACAAGGCGCCTTTCAACGGCCTCAATGCTGCTCACACACAGACCTTCTTCTCTTTCCCACCGGTCGGTGGAGATTTCAGGCACAACGAGGCGCAGGTGGTTGATTTCACGCAGCCCAAACACTGGTACCCGTTTACGGCCCCTGAGTACACGGGGCAGGTGGCAGGGGCCACTGCGACCACACAGCCCTCGAACCTGAGTCCTCCTATCGCTGAAACACGGGAGCAAATCAAGATGCCTGAGGTTAAAACCGAGAAGGATGGAAGTGAAGAGTACGGCGGCGCTGAGACCAAAGGTCAGCCACATTTTGTCGGCCCGGCAGCCACCGTGCCCGCCGGCGTGTATTACTCCACTTCTGCCCCGTGGACTCCGTCTTTTTGGCCTGGCCTCACTCATCTCACAGGGGCGACGTCTGTGGCTCAAGCGCCTCCGACCCCGTCCGCGTCCTCACCTTCTCTATCCCCGTCTCCGCCCGGGAATGGGTTCGGCAGCTCCGGGTTTTACAGCGGAGCCACCGGGCAGAGCAGCGCCAACGCCGCCGCCGCTCAAGTGCAGAACAGCGGCCGCAGCAGCGGCTCCTCCAGCGGGGGCTGCAGTGACTCGGAGGAAGAGGTAGACTCGGTTCTTTCACTCTCTACTGACAAATCATTCACATTGCGTTGATCCTTTATGCACAAATACCTAAATGCAACCGGTTCTTGTTTTCAGGAGACTTTGACCACAGAGGATCTGGAGCAGTTTGCCAAGGAGCTGAAGCACAAGCGAATCACACTCGGGTTCACGCAGGCGGATGTTGGCCTTGCGCTTGGGAATCTCTATGGTGAGTACTGAATCTTTTCAGGATTCTGTAGCCCCCTTCACATCTAAAAGCATCTGCTGCAAAGTGTCCCACATGATTAAGTCATCTTTGCATCATAAATGATCTCCCAAGTTCTTCATGACCCACCTGAAGCATTTGGGGACCCTTTCTAGTTTGTGTGCTGATAAAGTTCCTAAACTATATTTAAATGTTCTTGAAACAACAATGCCTCTCTAGAACATGTTGCATGCTTTTAAAATGTTGCTTTGCATGCACCAAAGAGTGAATTTGTTAATTGTGTTCTTTCAAATGTGCAGGGAAGATGTTCAGTCAGACGACCATCTGTCGCTTCGAAGCGCTTCAGCTCAGCTTTAAAAATATGTGCAAGCTCAAACCGCTGCTCCAGAAATGGCTGAACGAAGCAGAAGCGTCAGAAAACCCACAAGATGTTAGTAGGCCATGCTATGTTTTCAGTATTACTATGTTTTCTGTATTGGATATCTAATGGCTATTTGGTTTTGTACAATGACTCATTTCCAAAAAACCACAGATCTGCACAGAATTGGTGAGGGGGTATATATTAATGTGCTGAGAGGACAAAGATTACGCAACACTTTGAAGCCACACTAGCTGCAGTTCCCTTTTAGGCAATAACCTGGTTTGTTTTCACAGATGTACAAAGTCGAGCGGGTTTTTGTTGACACGAGAAAGCGAAAAAGGAGGACCAGCTTGGAGGGTTCGGTCCGCACTGCGCTCGAATCCTACTTTCTCAAGTGTCCCAAGCCCAACACACTGGAAATAACGCACATATCTGACGATCTCGGCTTAGAAAGAGATGTACGTGAATACTATATTTGTTGAACAAGGTTAAAATACGGGCTTTGTGTTCCTTTTGTGACCTGCCGTGTGTTTGTTGTAGGTG
Organism: Silurus asotus; assembly: GCA_024362625.1. Classification (NCBI taxonomy): domain Eukaryota; kingdom Metazoa; phylum Chordata; class Actinopteri; order Siluriformes; family Siluridae; genus Silurus; species Silurus asotus. Next base: position 9,078,192 of record MU563656.1, read on the forward strand.
GTGCGCGTGTGGTTCTGTAACCGCAGACAGAAAGGCAAGCGACTGGCTCTACCGTTCGACGAAGAGGGTGCCGAGGGCCAGTACTACGACCAAAGTCCGACGCCACCTCCCCACATGGGCGGCGCACACATCACGGGTCAGGGTTACCCAGGACCCGGGCACCCTGGTGCCATGCCAACACTGTACATGCCACCTCTTCATCGATCAGAGGTCTTCAAACAGGCCCTGCACCCAGGATTAGTGGGTCATCTCTCTAGCTAAGCTGCCTGTATAGCTTTCAGCCATCTTTCTCCCATGCTATTGCAGTGCTGCAATAAGAGAACTCGCATGTTGCTCAATTGCTCTGGATGAAATAGACTTTTTTTCTTTTCCTTTTTGAAATAATGCTGCATTCAATCTTGCTTTGTTGTTCTAAACATGCAATGTCGATGAAACCTGAGCCTTTCTGGTTTAGAAATTAACACACCGTGTGCCAGCCGACGGTGACTCGGATCAGAGGGTTTTTTTTTTGTTGAAACTGCTTGGTGATAAAATGCATTTGCACAGCTCATGGTTTCATTTTGAAACATGATTTTTTTTAAATTTAGTTTTAAATCTACACACACACCCCCGTTCCTTCCTGGAATTTGTTTAATGTGTGTATATAATTTCTTTTCAATTTTAAGATGAACTTTTAACTGGTGGGTTTTTTTGTTTGTTTTCTCTTTCTTTTGTACTTGATGGGTAAGAATAAGAAAACATTAGTCGAAGGTTTTGATCGTTTTTATTCTGAATCCTTTGGCGAGCTAAAGAGATGGTATACGAGAATCATTTTGGCCTTTAAAAGAGCATTAAACACTGCTTCCTTACGGCCGTATTTGGTAACTTAACGCTGCATACACACATTTCTGCATTTCGAACGTTTAATTAACCCGTGCCTTATTTGCTTGTCACATATCGATGAACACTCTTGTATACAACACTGTAAATGATGTGAAATGTGCTAATTTATTGACAAGTTTGAAGTGATTAGCATTTCTGAAAATTGCGTGCATTTCCTGACTTGGATTGTCGGTAATTAAAACGATTCTTTTTGACTGTTCGAGTCTAGTGTTTTGTCCTTGCAGAAAAGATAGTATATACATTTTTTTTCCCCAGTGTTTTGTTACTGGCTGAATACGAGAATGCGGGGGATGGTGTGAGTCAAAAATAATAACTGAGTGCAAATTAACATAGGCCCTAAACGTAGGTTTAGTTTGACTGTAAAAACTGTGTCAGGTATTAGCGTTATATGTAAAAAAAAAAAAAAAAGAGGAAACGAGGCTTATCTATGGTTTCAGACGCTGCAGCAATTCCCTCTTGCACTTCTGCAAAGGAACCTTTCTTAAAACTATGAATTACTTGACAAGTAGTTTTCTACTTGCCTTTTTTTTTTGTATAAATTGGGTTTATCGTTCCTTCCTGTGCAATAAAACAAAGGGTAAACCAGGATTAGTCAGTTTAATTGCCTTTGGGGTCATGCTTCTAATGTGTGGTATATTTTATGAGACGGAAGTTGGCCATAAACCTGGCAAATGTTACAAAGCCTGTCTCTCCAATCGTCGTATAGTTTGACAGAGTAGGTTTTGCGCCAGGAGAAGTAAGACCTGTAGCGGTTTTCATCTCCGGCTATGTCTTTTAGGAATTTGGCCAGGGTGGCTATGGAGTCAAAGTCGTTGACGTGGATGAATGAGTGTGGTGGCGCGACGGCCTCGTAGTGACTTCGTGGTGGACCTAGTACTACAGGCACGGTGCCAGCCGTGAACGCGTTGCGCCATAGTTTCTCTGTAATATAGTGCGGATACACAGAGTTCTCAAAAGCGAGGTAGAAATAGCAACGGGAAATCGTGGGCAGCAAAGCATCCTGGCTCAGGGGCTTTTTTACAGCACGCCCGTACACCTGCACAGGGATGAGCTTAAGAAGTTCTTCATACACGCTAGTTCTCTTGTGATGATTGTTGTAGTTACTGACCACCCAACACACCAGGTGGGTCTTATTCTTTGGTATGACAAACACCTCGCTCTCCGCGTTGCCGTCTTTCTTTTGAATCTTCCCATACGGTACTGTAACATCTGCACCAGGGTGATATGACAGGGTCAAGTTGAAGATTCCAGCGTACCGACTTAAATTCCCATTGCTTTGTGGTGCTTCTAGAGACATCCAAAGCCATCTCTGATATTCTGGTCGAGGGAGATGAAGCGGAAGCTTCTGGATGCCAGTTTTTAGCTCAAAGTGATGGAAGACAACAACATCAGCCATGGAATACTGTGTGTGGTTGTCCACCAGCCGACACCCTGAGATGCCATGTTTCTTTTGACATGTGTCCTCACTCAGGCTGTATGGAATGCCAAAAGGCCAGTACCACAGAAGAATGGTAATGTTGGTCTTTATTTCACTGGCCAGATGCTGAGGCGTCCATTCAATTCCATCCTTCTCGGTTTTATCTTCAGTCATCCTCCCCCATATCACAAAGAAGCAGCAACCGCCGAAGAGTAGAAGCATAAGCTTTTTGCGTAGCCTCAGCTTTAGCACCATTTCTGCAAAGACAAAAGGAGGGTGGGTTTTGTTTCGCATCAAAAATTGGGTAATTGTTTGGTTTATTTTATATTTGTCTGACGAATTTGGTCAGTTAGCAGCTTGTGGTTTTGTCATTGCCAAGTCTGTCAAGAATTTCCTGAGTAAGATTAGGCCCACTGCGTAACTTTATTAGGGCGGTGTATCTCACTGGTTCATACACACATATATATATATATATATATA
>MU563656.1:9081072-9105926 GCA_024362625.1 Silurus asotus
AAATATAAATAAATTGAAACAAAAAAAAATTAAAAAAAAAAAAAAAAAAAAAAAAAAAACCCTCTTTTTTTATTATTATTTTTTCATATATCAAAAATACTGAACTGGCAACAATGAAGAAATTATGCGAATGTTATACTCAGCAGTGCGTATTTGCATATGGTTTCTGTTTGTGAGCTACATGTGTGCAAGAAGCTCCTAATTCCATGTAATAAAAAAATTAATTACCCCTTTTTTTTGTATACCACAAAATAGTCAGTCAAATGTGTTACAATCCTAATGGCTGAATAGCTGCAACCCTCCATGATTTTATGAATTCATTCATTTATACCCTTTAGTCATATCTGGATTAAACAGATGGTAACTCAATGAATTGGTAAACAGATTCTTGAACTCCCTGCATCTAGATCACCGGTTTACTCATCATTTACAGTCAAGCGGTCTCTGGAGTGTGGGGGGTGTTTTTTTTTTTTTTTTTGCATTGTTTTAATAGAAAAGTTTCAGGACAGGTTTCCAAAGACTTAGTAAATTGTCAGTAAAAATTGCCTTGCATCAAGATCTCTGCAAACTGAGATTAAAAGGACAGATTACGCAGAGGGATGCAGGTGATGTGTGATCGCTTACCTGGAGGAGATCGTGGTTTCACTATGAAGATGCTGCATGAGGCTCGGACTGCTGTTTCTAAGACGACTGTGTCGGCTTTATGTGGAAACAAGGTGGAGGGCAGAGCTGTCAAACGATCAGCAGAACTACAGTGCAACACGCGTTTCCTGTTATGGCACTTAGTTCACATCGTCTTTCCCATTTTCTCCTCCCCTTCACAGTTTTACACCCAAAATCTTCTCAAAACGTGATTGTGCACCTGTCAGAAAAAAAAAAAACCCACACATGACGGAAGGCATTGAGATTGTGGTGACTTTTTTGTTTTTAAATCCATTGATTCTAAGAGGAGAATGAAGTGGTTTGGGTGTTCATAAAACACAGTGTATCTCGAAATCTGCTCTCTAGTGCTGTGATAAGTTTATAGGCTGACAAAAGTGTACTCTAAACATCTAAAATGCAACCAGATTGGAATGACTGCCTTTTTTTCTCTAAATCTGATAAACTCAATCCTCAAATAATACATTCAGGTCATTGATGAGCCAAAAGGTTTTACATAATAAACTAAAATATATGGAAAAAGTGTGGCATTAAACCAGAAGTATGTAACTGTATGTTTATGACTTATGCACACTATAACACACATCTCTATATAAGTTATAAAGGAAGAAACAGTCAGTGCCTACATTATCAAAAGATTCAGCTTAGATAGTTAGTCTTGTTCTTCCTCCACAGCTATGCCGCCCTGTCTGAAGGCACCATGAGAAAGCCACCTTCCGGTGAGAACAGCATTGTGGTTTGAAGTAATCTCCAAACCCTGCTGAAAAGTCAAGGAGGGTTTATACTCCTGTACCCCAAACCCAATATAGAGTGTTATTCTGTAAAAAAGTTGTCATGCCTGATTTTTTTTATCCGACCTATAAAACATTTGACACATCCTCCTTGTCACGCCTTTCCTTCTGCCAGGTCTAGTTTCATTTAACACAGGAAATGTCTTTTAATCAAAGTTTAAAGCAAAGTTCAACTACAGCCTGTAACACTATTCTAACCAGTAGTGAATACTACTACTGAACTACTACTAAATAGAATATATAGAAACCACTTTATCAGTGATGGACGAAGTACACAAACCATGCAATTGAGTTAAAGTAGAGATACAGTCTGTAAAATAAAAGTAGTAGTAAAAGTGGTCCCTTTAAACTTTCACTTGAGTAAAAGTACAAAAGTATTTGACTTCAAATGTACATACGTATCCAAAGTACTGATTTATGATGGATATAATGTCGTATTCTTGTAGCAGGACTTTTGCTTGATCAACTTATTTTAAATGAAAAGGCTAATGTTACTCTCAACACACCAGTTAATTAATAGAAGGATATTAATGATTCAAACACTGATCGATATCTATTACAATGATCATGAAACCTTCTTTTTAACTACTTAAAACTTCACACAAATGAGCCCACGGGTGCTGTGGCAAGTCGGAGACAGGAGTTTCTTCCATCATTTACTTCTCTCAGAATGTTCTGCTTGCTGTTGAACTGCATTTTTGTGATAAGTAGGTACCACCAAGATCGGTGGCTTGCTGCGGGAGCGACCGGTTACGTTTTTATAGGAGGAGTTTTAAAAAGGAACGAGTGATTTCGCAAAAAGCAATTGAGCAAAAAGTACAATATCTTATTTTGAAATGTGGTGAAGTCGAGGTCAAAGTTTTCCCAAATAGAAATATTTCAGTTCATTACAAATACACAAAAAGCTACTTAAGTACAGTAATGAATTGCATTTAGTTTGTTATTGTCCACTGCACTTGCAAACACTACATTAAATATATTAAAAATACCAAATTATATTCTCCCAGTACACAATTCCTATATTTACAAATATATTCATAGTTTTCCTGCAGCATTACATAATTTCTGCACCACCTCGAAGCTTGTGACCGGGTTATTAAATGAAAAAGCAACATCATAAATCTAATCACAAATGCTTGTCATTTTAGCTTGTGGGATTTTGTCCCGCTTTAATGACGTAATGTGTCAAATAAGAGGCAAAAAAATTTAAACGGTTTACTTCCAGAATATACTACAAGTTGATTATTATCATAATAAAGTGTACAATATTTTCAAAAATGTGCACTTCTGATGAAAAGGTATTGGGACACCCGACTTCTTCAGCCATATGTGTGTTAAGACGCCTTGTTTGAAAGAATATAAAGGAACTATATAAAAACTGAACAGAAACACAGCGGAAGACCACATCACCATTTCAGAAGACTGTTCTGGCTTTTCGTTCAGGAACAGGAATCTGAGGCTGACCACAGGCTCACTAAAACTGGACAGATGATGATTGAGAAACCATCCGGTGATTATTTTTCTGTACTCAAATGTCTGCTTGGAGAATTATACAAATGAGGGATTATGTTATTTTCCTTTAAAAAATGTATGAAAGAGAAAGCACATGATTTCATTTTCTTTATAAATCATCTAAGTGCATTTCAGGGTACTTAGTGCTTTTTGATAATCCGATTTCACATTAAGTCTCCATTTGCTGTTACGATAACCTCCTCCACTCTTCTGGGGTGTAGTCAGCATTCAGTTCCCCCCATAGGTATTCTATAAGGGTTAAGTTCAACCCTATAGCAGGCCACTCAAGATCTTCCACTCCAACCCATGCAAACCATATCTTCATTTAGCTGGCTTAGTGCACATGGGCATTGCCATGCTGGATAAGGTTTGTAGTTTAAGTGAAGGAAAACAATTATTTTCTACTGCATCCGGAGTCGTCCTATATAATTGTGTGTCTCTAACTTTGTGATAACAGTTTGGAAATGGATAATATGGCAAATATGGCTGGAAACGTCTGGTGTCCCAATACTTTTTGTTCATATTGTGTATTTCACATTATAAACCATAGTAAAATATACAGCAAAAATATGTGAAAAACCAAAGTAAGAAAATGTATTCTATAACTATGAGATATATATATAAAAAAATTGATAAAAAAATTAATAAATGTAGCTTGTGTGTGTGTGTGTGTGTGTGTGTGTGTGTGCACGTACAGTAAGAGATGTACAGTATATGTTATTAGAAAGGCAGATTTATAGATGATTTCAATACTAAAAAGGCAAATTCTAGACATTTGGTTTAATTACGCCTGTACGTTAACGCATATTTAATTCGAAAACATAAACAAAGGCACATTTTTCGAAAGCTTTCAAAACACGTTTCTGTAAGAATCTCAGCATTTAACTGGTGATTATTGTGATATTGTCTTTCTGTATGATTCTATAGGCCTGTAGAGTCTCGCCTCAAGACCTTTGCATGTTCTTACTTGTGTGTTGATGGTTACCTGACACAAAGTCAATGTGTCCTATTTGGTCTGTCACACCTTATTTCTGAGTCACTATTTCCTTCTTCACCCAGCTCGTGTAATTTTCCTGGTTTCGAGTAACAAATGAGACAGCTGGCAAAAATGTGGGAGCTGCTGCACCTTGGGAGGCCAGGGTTCAAACTGCAGCGACAGTGCAGTACATTAAAAGCTCATCTTGCGATTTTATCTTTTTTTTTTTTTTGTCCTCAGGAGATAAAAAAAATTCAAACACAAAATGACGTGTATTTGGGAATCCGGCCCGTATTTAAGATGCAGGTTGGTGTCAGATTACACAGGATTTAATCTACATACTAGCATCAGCCCCGTATGGAAAACCATGTGTAATGTGTATTCTCATAATTAGAGTGCTTGTCATGTCTTACGTGTACGTCACCAAGAGTTAAAGACAACACGTTGCTTCAAAAATGACGACAAGGGTGATAAAGAGTAGTCAAAATAAATAGTTGATTTTACAATTTGTTTCTGTTTATGCAACAAAATGGTTCTTTGTGGCAGAGAGTGAAGTAAGACAGTATGAGAGCACTGATATATCTTCAGGCATGTCAGTGACTGGAGCTAGAGTGAGAGAATGAGAGAATGAGACAGGTTGGACAGGTCAGTCCAGTGGGCAGGTATTCTGAATGCTGTCGGGTGTGGTGAGAGACAGTCAGCGAAGAGACTCAGATTGAAACAGGCAAGATAGAGATACAAAAAAAAATACAACATCACTGTAAACTAAATATTAATTGGGGGAAAAATTGTGTATTTTGTGCATTTTTTCTAATTTAAACTACTGCTCAGGTTTGTCAACAGATCGATCTTAAGGACTACCATTTGGACTTATGTGGATGATTGGGCCTACTTGGATGTACACAGTGATGTAAACACTGCTTCTCGGTTGACTAGCAAAGGTTTGACAGCTGAAGACCACAGGAGGCAAATACACAGAGACATGGCAGAGGCACCCAAGGTTGAGCTATTTATCAAGGTCAGAGTTTGATTTGTAACTTACAATTTCACCCAAAAAACAGTTAAAGCTGTGGTACATTTAGACAATGTCTTGTCAACAGCTTGATTGTTGTTTGATTACTGATTACTATTAAAACGATTACTCTGAGAAAGACAAAAACCCTAACAGCAAGCCGTCTCACAGTTTTATTTGAACTTTAAATTTGGGAAACAACCAGCTACTGCTAAATGATATCTGATTTTTAGTATTAAGTCATTTTTTAAAGACATCTGGATATTCTTTTCCAACACAGGCAAGTGACGATGGTGAAGGAGTTGGCAATTGTCCATTCTGTCACAGGCTCTTCATGATTCTTTGGCTTAAGGGGGTTAATTTCACCCTCACCACAGTGGACATGAAAAGGTAAAATAAATATTACTTATTTTATATATCATTTTCTGTATGATTGAAGAGGACATTAGTGTTCAAAATCGCTCCCCAACCCTGATATCAGTGATCTTCTTCCCTACACCCATCCCTAATCTATCATACCTGATAATAGGTGGTTCCTGAAAATTACAGGCTTTCTGCACATTTGCAGCATGGTAGCTCTCTAGAGGTTGGGCCTGGTCTTCTGGTTCTTCATAAAGTCCTTTTATGGTTTTACATTTCTACATATTTTCCACTTGAAATCTTCTCAGAGAGGGACACTCTTAAATAGAATCATAAAGGGAGCCTTTTAAAGGTTTCCTAAGAAAAAATGAACCCAGTGAAGGTGGAGATATGACCACTTTCACTCTTGGAAAAAAGATAGTAGCCTGTGATCTCAGTGTATACACACTTGTCACTGGGGTGGTACTCTTAAGGGTTTACTGTAGTAGCTCTTTACACCAATATTAAACAGAGCCCCCCACAAATACCTTGTGTAGTTCCCTAAAGCAGTTTCGCTTAGAACCTGTTATGAAACTCTCATTCTTTCTCTCTTTCTTTCAGTCTGTCTGGTCCTACATTGAATCCATGTAGATTCTTTATAGTAGCAGATTTTCTTTTCCCTAAGAATGCACCTAATGGGCATCCATGTTCCAACTTCATTCTCAAGTAAATAGCAATCTCTACAAAAGTAGATGACCAGATACAGGATTGTAACTTAAAGGATACAAGGGTTAAGAACCACTTTAGTTTGATCAACAAACTCGCTCATAAAAACAGCATTTCTTGAAGGTTTTTTCCAATTTGAACTTGTGAGAAATCACTACATCCTGTGGGGAAATCCAAAGAATCTATTATGGTGGTAGATTTTGGAAATATTTTTTAAAGAATGTACCAGGTGATAACCATGGTAAGCCACTTTTATTTTTCATTACAAAAGTAATTATCTAAGATTATAAGATACAAACAGTTAGCATTCCGTTGGTACCAATAAAAGGAGTATGTTCATTTTCAGTCTACCTACTTCTATATTTTTCTCTCAGCAGTTTTTAAGGGTTAATTCTTCTAGCTCCTGAAAGAGGTTCTACTTGTAATAATGTAGTATTGAGGGTACTATCTGCTGTAAAATTCTAAAAAGGACCATGAAGTGTTAATACACATTTGCTACAATGGTAGATCACCAAAAACTGGTTGGTCACTTTCAAGGTTTCCTCAAAAAGGGCAAACCAAGGAATTCTTTAGAGTGAAGAAGAATTAACAATCAAACCTGTTCCTGGGTGATATCTACCTTCACTTTGTCAATGAAAAAGGTACAAAGGGAAACTAATCACCATTTGAGTGCTTTGGGTTTTTTTTTCTATAGAGCTCCAGAGGTTCTCAAAGACCTTGCTCCAGGCTCTCAACCCCCATTCCTCCTTTATAATGGAGAAGTACGCACTGACACTAACAAGATTGAAGAGTTTCTGGAAGAGACCTTGGCACCCCCACAGTGAGTTTCACTTCGCACTGTTAAAGAATTTGTTGCATTGTAATGGCGGCATTCCTAAGAATTGGTCTTGCAAAAAAAAAATCTCTGTCTTGATAAAAGATATGATAATGTAACATGTTTGGCATTCCAGATATCCCAAACTGTGCTGTCGCTATAAGGAGTCTAACAGTGCTGGTGATGATATTTTCCACAAGTTCTCTGCTTACATCAAAAACCCCAACCCTGGACTTAATGACAGTGAGATTTTTATTTCCTTCACATGGGATCTGTGTTATTTGTGTTTTAAGAATAAGGAATGGGTGGTGTAGGTATTAGCATGAATATTGGCAAGTATGTGACGTATTAACGTATATAAAAATATTCAAAAAATTTAATCTCGTTAAATCTCATAATTGTAATGAGTTAATCCCCATTTTTATCTGTTTCTTAATTAAAACTTAAAAAAAATCAACATAGAGCAGAAAGACAAAATATTCTTGTAAATGTTTTGAAGTAATTATGATGTTTTAAATTATGTAAATTATTAAGACACCAAACAGAAATTTTGCTATGTTTCCACACGGACAGTTTTAATCGCTGGATTTGTGCATCATGGCAATTTTGGTTGCTTGATCTGGGGCACATCAGTAAAATAAATGTTATTTAATTTATTTTAATTTTATTTGACATTTTTAACATTAATTGCACGGTCAAATTTGTGCCGGTAAAAATCTTTTTTGCGATAATGTGGTACATTTTTTACATCATACAGCGTTGTGAAAAAGTGTTCCTTCCTTATTTTTTTGCATGTTTGTCACACTTACATTTTTCAGATCACCAAACTAATTTAAATATTAGTAAAAGATAAGACAAGTGAACACAACATGCAGTTTTTAAATGAAGGTTTTCATTACTGAGGGAAAACTAAATCCAAAACTACATGGCCCTGTGTAAAAAAAACTGTTTGCCCCCAGGTAAAAACTTTGGTTTATCAAACCTGAGTTCAATTTCTCTAGCCACACCCAGCCCTGATTACTGCCACTCCAGTTCACAATCAATAAATCTCTTAAATAGAACCTGCCTGAAAAAATGAAGTAGACTAAAAGATCCTCAAAAGCTAGACATCATGCTGAAATCCACAGAAATTCAGAAACAAATGAGAAAGACAGTAATTGAGATCTATCAGTCTGGAAAAAGGTTATAAAGCCATTTCTAAAGCTTTGGGGTCCAGCGAAATACAGTGAGAGCCATTATTCACAAATAGCAAAAAGTGGAATGGAACAATGGAGAACCTTCCCAGGAGTGGCCGGCCGACCAAAATTACCCCAAGAGCACAGCAACGACTCAACTAAGAGGTCACAAAAGACCCCAAAACAACATCCAAAAAAACTGCAGGCCTCACTTGCCTCAGTTAAGGTCAGTGTTCATGACTCCACCATAAGAAAGAGACTGGGAAAAAATGGCTGAGTTCCAAGATGAAAACCTCTGCTGAGCAAAAAGAACATAAAGGCTTGTCTCAGTTTTGCCAGAAAACATCTTGATGATCCCCAAGACTTTTGGAACAATGCTTTGTGGAGTAACAAGACAAAAGTTTAACGTTTTAGAAGGCGTGTGTCACATTAAGTCTGGTGTAAAATATTATTGCATTTCAGAAAACTAACCTCATACCAACAGTAAAATATGGTGGTGGTAGTGTTAAGGTCTGGGGCTGATTTTGCTGCTTCAGGACCTGGAAGACTTTCTGTGATAAATAGAACCATGAATTCTGCTGTTAAACATAAAATCCTGAAGGAGAATGTCCGGCCATCTGTTTGTGACCTCAAGTTGAACCGAACTTTGGTTCGCAGCAGAACAATGATCCAACAAAACACACCAGCAAGTCCACCTCTGAATGGCTGAAGAACAAATGAAGATTGGATTGGATTGGATTGGCCTAGTCAAAGTCCTGACCTGAATCCTATTTAGATGCTGTTGCATGACCTTAAAAAGGTGGCAAAAACCCTCCAATGTGGACTGCAATGTGTGACTCATTGCAAGTTATCAAAAAACACTTGACTGCAGTTGTTGCTGCTAAGGGTGGCCCAACCAGTTATTAGGTTTTTGGGGCAAACACTTTTTCACACAGGGCCATGTAGTTTTGGATTTTGTTTTCCCTCAATAATAAAAACCTTCATTTAAAAACTGCATGTTGTGTTCACTTGTGTTATCTTTTACTAATATTTGAATTACCGTAGTTTGATGATCTGAAATACTAAAGTGTGACAAACATGCAACACTTTTTCACACCAAAGGTGCAAAAACTACTGTTTACATCAGAAAACGGCAACATGGCAATATGAGTCATCTTTCACCATAATACTGATTCCTATGAACGGCATCTGTTGCATAAGATGGGTGTAGGGTGATGTTTTGTGATATGGTTTGAAATCACTTGTCCTTTTAGAGCAGAAATGTAAATTTCTCTATACAAAGGACTGGTGTGGGTGCAGGTTTTCATTCCGACCAAACAAAGTCCACAGGTTGGAACTCTTGCTTGGTTGGAATGAAAACCTGCACACACACACTGGCCCTTTGTGGAAAAGATTGGGCACCCCAACCTTAGAGTTTAAGGTATTATCCAAGATCTTCTCCATCAACACCATCAATTGATGAAGGTGAAAGTAATGTAAATCAAATGTTAATGAATATATATATAAACTTTATTTGTATGGCTTTGCAGTGCTGGAAAAGAAATTTTTGAAGAGTCTGATGAAACTGGATCAGTACCTGCTCACCCCTCTTCCATACGAGTTGGATAAGAACCCGAATTTAACTCAGTCTTCTCGAACCTACCTGGATGGAGACTCACTCACTCTTGCTGATTGCAACCTTCTACCCAAGCTACATATCGTCAAGGTTTTAAAGATTATGTCTTATATTCTGTTTTTGTCATATTATGTGTGATTTTTGCTAAGTGGTTGCTAAAAAATATCTTTAAATAAAGCAAATGCTACGAAAATGCTCCTAAAGTCATGTGAGGAATCAGACTGCAAAAAAAGAAGCCTTTTCACTACTGCTCGCAGACTTCTGGACCCCAATGTGTTTTCATTTGTCATTGCGTTCTATTTAAAGAAACTCGTCTCTGAAAACATTTCCAAGACCTGGCAGCTTTTCCCTTGTGCGCAACAGGCGCCTAACGGAAAAGCTTTGACACTCTCGTGATTTTAATCTCAACTTTCAGATTCACGAGTGCAGAGGTGGAACATGCTAAACAAACATTGTCCCATTTGTTGCTTTCCAATTTTTTTCTATCTATTTTCAATGCTTAAGTTATCGCCAAAAATGTAACACAACCCATGGGCCAATCGATAAACAAATCTGAAATGGTTGAGAGTTTCAGCTTACTAAAAGCCCTGCCTTTTTTCCTGTCTCATCAGACATTATAAAGGCTACAGTGAAGTTGCAAATCTATATATAGCTTTTCCCTGCTAAAACACCATTTAGATAGATAGATAGATAGATAGATAGATAGATAGATAGATAGATAGATAGATAGATAGATAGATAGATAGATGCAGTTTTAGTCTTAAGTAAGATAGTAAAATCTATAGTATTTTTCCTTTCTCTTGCCTCAGTATATAGTATTTCTTACATGCAGCACAGCATGCAGTCAGCATATACCCACCATATCTGTCAGGGATTATACCCATGCTCTTGCTGAAGTCACTCTTGGAACTTGATGCAATGTTTTCTTGCTTTCTCTCCTCAGGTTGTGTGTCGGAAATATCGTGATTTTGGGATCCCTGCAGCTCTCACTGGCCTAAGTAAGTACTTAGAGAAAGCCTACCAGCGGGAAGAGTTTCGCTGCACATGCCCCAATGACGCAGAGATCCTGCTCGCCTACCACTCAGTGGCCAAATATCTCAACAAGTAGATCACGTAATAGAGCGGTTCTTTGGCAAGCTTGAATCGCACAGTTTGTCATGTGACTTAAATCCTATGTTAGAAGTTTCAAATCACTTGTGGTTTGTAGGTGGAGGTTTATTTTTTTGTACAAATGAGACAATATATGCATTGTGTGTATTTGCTGCCTTCTTTGTTTCATATTTTCATGTTAGCCTATCTATTGTTATTACTTTTGGTGCTGCTATATTCTCTGCATATACATATGGAATAATTTGTCTCTACAATTGGCAGTGTAAAAAAAAATATTTAACCATTTGAGTTTTCTATCACTTCCTGGTGATTTTTTTTAATGGTTTGTAATAGTTATGAATGGCATGTGTACGGTGGATCACAGTGAAAATGGTTTGAATGGTTCTAGATTAGTTTGAAGGTGCTTGATGAGCTTGAATGTGCCCTACAGGACTCTCCGTGACGAGCTTGCAGCAGTGAGTTGTTGTTTAATGTCGATTTAATGTATCTAATAGACTTTGCTTCAATTACTATGGGCTGCAGACTTTCTTTGAGAAACCATTCATGGATATCAATACAGGATGCGCACACCATTAGCAAACAAAAATGAAATTAATTAGGCGGCACAGAGACACAGCATGGGGTGTTGCTCCCTCACAGTTACAGGGTCACCAGGTCGGTTTTACTGTCTGTGTATTTGAGATTTGCATGTGTTCCTCCTTCAGGGTTTCCTCAAGGTTGACTGGTTTTTTCCCTCAATGGCCTAAAGCATGTCAGTAAGTGGCAGTTATGTTCAATTGCCTGTAGGTGTAAATGGTGATAGATGGACAAACAGTGTTACTAGAATAGGCTCTGGATCCAATGCCATATTCATCTCTCGAGATAAAGCTGTTAGTAAAGATGAACAAATTCAATTGCATTACATATTTGCAAGACCTCAAAACTGAATCAAGAATGTGGACCAAATGGTGTGATGGAAAAACTTTTAATGGAAACCATTTGGGCAGTTTTATATTATTGTTTTTAGTTATTTTCTTTCTTTCTTTTTACAAGACGACATTAAATTCTGTGTACAAGAAAAAAAGCATGGACATGACAAATAATAAAATGAATAAAAATGTGAATAAAAAGCTGTGTTGGTGTATCTTGTACATCTTTATTTGCACCCATTTGCGATCTAAGTGATCTAAGTGCTAATCAAGTTGTTTTGTCAAGTATGCATTTATTGTATAATTGTATGCATTTGCAATTGTATTTATATGCAATTGTATGCATTTTAACTATACAGTATACAGTCGAGTACACAGTGAAAAGATGCCAACCTAGTTACCCGAAAAAACACAGAACTACACTAACTGGGGCACGACATAAAGTGCATGTGTGACTTTTACTGCAAAAAGGACAACATAAGGCATTTATACATAGACACAGTGACACTGTGTTTTATATATATATATGCAGTACAGATTTACTGTCCTCTAAAAATAACTCAACATACACCCATTATAGTCAAAACAGCTGGCAACAAAAGTGAATACACCCTAAGTGATAACAGCTGTATTTGGCACTGCTGTACCATGCAAAGTCATTCATCATCTTCATGTTTTTTTTAGAATTGTTGCTCTCCACAAAGATGGCCGAGGCTATCAGAAGATCGGTAACACCCTGAAACCGAGTTACAGTACATTGACCATCGTGTTTTCTAATATCGTTAGAAAACACTCTCATTTCACTTATATGCTAATGACATCCAATTATATGTTCATTCAGACCATATTCACCCAGTGTGCCCCAGGCCCTGTCCGGCTGATTAACTGACATCAAACATTGGCTGGCTAGTAATTTTCTAAGTCTTAATGAGAATAAGTGTAAGTATATACTATTTAGTATGCAGGAGAAGCCTAATTTTAACCTTAGGGGTCTCACACAAGAATTAAAAAAACAGGTTTGCAACCTAGGCGTCATATTTGACAGCAATTAGAATTTTACGAAGCAAATAACCTCAGTTGTAAAAACTAACTTCTTTCAACTAACTTCTTTTTTCAAAAGTGAAGCCTTTCGTGTCGATGAAAGATATAAAAAAAGCCATTCATGCTTTTATTAGTTCTACAGTGGATTACTGCAACGCTCTGTATTTAGGCATTGCTCAGTCCCCTCTCTATTGCCTACAGCTGGTTCAGAACGCTGCAGCATGGCTTTTAACTGGTAACATATGCTTTTTAACTGGTAAGCGTGCATGCATCACCCCAGTCCTTACCTCTCTCATTTGGCTCCCCGTACAGTACAGGAACCGATATTAAATCCTTTTGTTTTTTCAAATCTCTGTCTGGTACGGCCCCAATCTATTTAAATAAACGAATCCATCTACGCACCCATGGCCGAACTCTCAGGTCCCTCTCAGGTGACTGTCACATTTCAAATGGAAAAGACAAAGTCCATTTGCAACTGTATTTCCTGTGTTTTATGAGTTCTGCCCATCTCATATTTAAATAGCAATAATAATACCCACGTTTGCTTTTTCACTTTATCTGGGTCACGTATGTAGCCTGACGAAACTCGACTGGAATCGTTATTCATTTTGCATTTGAATTTTCTATGCCTTACACTGAAAGCTATCAATTCAAACGCAAACGAGTGCGGCGGACGACAAGATTTGATGGGTGAATGCGACCGTGGGCGGTAAAATACTGTGTGTGGGTTAAAAATTTTTTATTAAATTAAAAACAAATAAACAGTTATGTATATACTGCACAAAAGCAAGAATGACAACTACAGTAAAATAAAACGATTTACAGGCACAAGGTCGGAAGCAAACTGTCGCGTTGTTCATGCGTGGTAGACTACTAGAGCACACCGAAGTGCTACAGATATTACTTTATCATTGAAGAAAGGAACATACAACACAACAAAAGCTTGGCATTTTCTTTTTTGTTAGATATTGTTTCAATTGAACTTAACACACACACTGTTTGCATGCTGTTTCTTGCACCTCTTGACTGTACTACACTTTTTACATGCTGTTTTTTTGCACCTTTCGACTGTATTACACTTTTTACATGCTGTTTTTTTGCACCTCTTGACTGTATTACACTTTTTACATGCTGTTTTTTTGCACCTCTTGACTGTATTACACCTTTTACATGCTGTTTTTTGCACCTTCTGACTGCTGCTACTGCTGTTTTTTTGCACTGCATTGTGTCTGTTGATATTTACTCCCAGTTATAGTTTTTACAGTTCTCTTCACACAGTACTGTATAATCGAAGTATACAGTAGGTTTACTGGTCGGCTCTATCTTGGGTTATGTGTTTTTGTTCTTGTGTTGTCTTGTGTTGTCTGTCTGTACTGTTTTTCGTCTGGTTGCACTCGATGCACTTTATGTAGCTTTGTGTTGTGTTGTAGCTCTATGTTGTTTAGTGTAGCACCAGGGTTCTGGAGGAATGTGGTCTCGTTTTTACTGTGTACTGTGTACCACTGTGTATAGTAGAAATGACAATAAAAGCTACTTGACTTGACTTGACTTGATGTTCTATGTTCTGAAAAGTTCCTCGTTCATGTCCATGTTCATCATTTACACGAAACATCAAACTCGAATTAAATGAAACGTTTGTTTATTTTTCTTTATTTTTTTATTCATATTTAAAAGAGAAGCAAGTGAAACAAAAAAAGCAGAGTAGCAGGAAGAAGCCGTCCCGTGCAGACCTCTACTGTCTATATTATTGAGCATGTGTGTGGATTGGGAAGTGACATCACTCAGAGTTGACCGCTAAGATGGGAAATGCCAGTAATTGACTATTTCGTGGAACTTTTTAAACAATGGGGATTGTCTGTGACATTGTGGAGGACGTTACGATGCACGCGCTTCATACTCTACATACTCATACTCTACATAAATTATGGTAAACCCAATCTTTCATAAACGTATAAGCAATTGACCCTTTGGAAAGAGATTGATTGTTAAGCGTTAACATCATGCCAGGTAAGGCTTGTCAGACATAACAACAGTGAGTGACGTCACTTTCCAATACAAACACGCCCAATAACATAGTCCCACCCATGACACTTGATTGACAGCTTTTAGTGCACGGCATCAAACATATCAAATGCAAAATGAATTGCGATTCACGGATTACTTTTCCATTTAAAAAGGGACAAACGCAAACAGTAATGCAAGATTTTTAATTGCGTTTGCATTATGTCACATATGCGTCCACATATGGGAAAACACAGCCACTGGCTAGCAACAACGCCTCTGATTGGCTTGTTTAGATTTTGATAGCCAATAGTAATCCAGAGTACTGCTATGTTCCTGACAGCTAAAGTAAACAGCCGTATGGGGAAGGCAGCTGTAAAGTTTCTAAGGAAGTGAAGGATTCATCAGATTTTGCGAGTTATTTTAAATGCAAAATTTTACTCAGTTAACTGGTAAGTTTTATTTATGATTAAGGGAATGTAATATCTGAGCTAACATATCCAGGGGAGCTAACGTCCCAGATCTGAGGGGTGTGAGAGCTGCAGGTTGTTTTGGAGATCATTGTCAGGATTGTTTAGTGTTTAGGAATGATCCTGTCATATCACTGCTATTCTGCACATTATAACAAGGCAAAGCTGTAGATGTGTGTGAGATTAAATCCAAACTCGTTGCATTGCCTATGATGAGAAAAAGAAGATTGTCATGATTTTAATATTTTTTCTTCTTTACTATAGAAATGAGTGGAAAAGAGGATTCATGTGCATTTCCTGTAAGTGTCTTTAAACTCATGAAATAATGATAATGCTATAATTTATTTCCTTTTCAATGTCTAACTTTTGAATAATGGGGCAACAAGAGAAACTGCATTGTGTTTGTTTGTTTGTTTTAGAGTCCACCCTCATTGTAGTTTATTACAGGGGTTGCCAAGTGTTTAGATTTAAAGGAATGCAATAGTAGATTTTTATTGTGCCAATAAATGTGTGTTTTCCTGGCTGTCATTGATGTTTGGGGTTATTTTCTGTGCTGTGGCCAAGTGAGAGACGACTGTCCTGTTTGTATGTGCTTAGCTTGAGAACTGCAAAAAGTTGTTCACCCAAATAATTACTTCCAAACTAAGCGTTCGAGCAGCCTGTAGGCAGAAATGGCGCCTCGTTTCAGGGACGAATTGTGGAAACGGCACTCACAGAGTCACACTTTACCAGTTATATCTGAAATATGATATTACATAACAGGCTGGATATTATGGACCCATGGGCTGGAAGTGGCCCAGGGTCCTTGAGTTTGACATGTCTGGTCTACGGCTTTTAACAGTGGACCTTGTAAACATGTTTGCGGAAATGAAACCGATCTGTCCTTGTAAGTTTGTCCCTATTTATCCTTTAACAGTTCCTTTTGTTTGGAACAAACTAGTCCATGTAATGGTATGGAGATTTACTTTGACTAAACAGATATATTAATTCACATTCACATTTATGGCATTTAGCAGACGCCTTTTTTGAGCCTCTATCAGTAAATAAATCAACACTGGTTCAATAGATTATATACTTCTTTTTAAATAGATATAACACAGACAAAACAAACTGCTAAAAGTCCTAGTGTAAGCATTTCAGGAAGAGGTAGGTCTTACCTGGGAGAAGGTGGGACCATTTGAGCAGTGGTAGAGGATCTCAGGTAGCATTGTGAGGAGTGATGAGTTCTTTGAGGTAAGTATGTGCTGGTCTATTTTTGGCCTTGTAGACAAGCATCAGTGTTTTGAATCTGCTGCTTGCAGTCTCTGGAAGCCAGTGGAGAGAGTGCAGAAATGTTGTGGGCAGGGTGAACACAAGTCGCGCAACTGCGTTTTGGATCATTTGCAGTGGACGAATAGCGTTTAGAGGTTGACCTGCCAGCAGAGAGTTGCAGTAGTCCAGTCTCAAAATGACAAGAGACTAAACAAGCACCTAAGCAGCCTGTGTGGATAGAAATGGTCGAATCCTTTGGATGTTGTAGAGAAGAAATTGACAAGAAGCAGCCACATTAGCAACATGTGAGGAAAATAGACAGTTGATTGTCCCCGAGTTTGCGAGCAGTGGCAGAAGGGGACATCAGAGAGTTTTGTAGATTTATTCTGAGATCCTGACTTGGAGATGAATCACATGGCTTGACAAGCAGTTCAGTTTTGCTGGGGTTGAGTTTCAGTTTATTGGCACTATTATTACTTATTATTATAATTATTGTGATTACGATTATTAAATAATTAAAAACTCATCCACAAAGATATGTCCTTCATGCATGCTGAGATCTGTGAAGAAGCTGCTCTATCTGGCATGTGCGACCTTTACTTATTAATATAAATGTACAAGCTTAATTTTCATTAAAAATCCTACCTTAGAGTGAGCTTTACACACTCTTGGCATCAAGGTATGTGCTTTGCAACATTGTAATTAATCTTGGAGAAAAAGCTCTAAAAATGGTTTTTATTTAAGTGAATTTATTTATTTTGATCAGTTGTACAGAGTAATAAAATGATTGATTACTAAATCAACAAATAATTAAATAGATAATGTCACGTATACATGAATTTTCCTCACAACAAAAAATGTTAAGGGGTTTGATTTAACAATACCCCAATAGTGAAGCATGCTGGTGGTAGCATAGTATATAGACTGTATGTTATATTCACTGTGAAACTGGTTAGACTTGAGGATAGTACCAAAGCACAAAGCAGAGACATGGTCCACTCTGCAAAGGACTTGAGACTGTGGAGGATGTTCACCTTTTGAGTAGGAAAACGATCCTATGCACCCTTCCGAAGTGGCTTAACCAAGACTTCAGTCCAGAATTTGTGATTTTAAATACTTATGCCAGGCACGGTATGATTGATGTATTGCATATAATGGCTGAAGAATGTAAATATAAGCTAGTTGTACTTATTGCACTGATAGCTCAGTGTATATCTGTGTTAGTATATTCTTGTTACTTTAACACTTAAGAAGTTGCACCCCCACCCCCATCTCAGGAAATCAGGAAGGAAATTGTTTGACTCACACAGTAGCAGGTTTCGGGACGATTACGCTTCTCAAAGACAATTTAGTTTGGCTTCAAAGAGACCTTCAGTGCTTTGAAATATAAAAAATATGAATTAGATTGTACATGGTTCATGACCTTATGAACAATATGGCACATCAAAGTTTTGAGATTCCAGCTAGCGAAACTCAAAAGTATAAGAAATGTCCATATACAACTAAAAAAAAAAAGAACTGACCAGACAGGGATACATCTGTATTATTCTTTGAGAACAAATATTATGTCTGACTGCATGTTATTACATGAATCTCTTAATCTTAGCCAGTTATTAATAAACGCTAATAAAATAAGCCAGTTGTGATCATTTATTCTGGTGCGCTTAACAATAGACCTTGTGACATAGCAAGTTTAAAGAAATAAATAGTTTGGAAAAAAATACATTGTAAATGAGTAATTTTTTTTCTTTTCTGCTATGTTTAATTTTTTATAAATATATATGCTTATCAAAAGTTTGAAACACCCAGGCTTTTATAGTTTTTTTTTTTCAGTCACATGCATGTTTCTTTTAATTATATGGTATAAACTAGCACATTGAACTGTAAGATTTACTTTAAACAAACAAATATAGAAACGTACACACGTTAAATTTTTTAATCGTTAAATCATCCCTAAGCGTGAAAAACAGCTTTACAAACTCTTAGCATATGGAAAGTTAGTTTCTCCAAACATTCAGCTATAATACTTTGCAATGTCTCTTGGAAAATTTGCCAAAGGTGTTCTTCACTAGTCGGAGATTTCTTTCTGACCTTGCGATCCAGTTCCATCGAAATAGGATTTAGGTGTAGGAACCAGGCAGGCCATTCCATGAAAATAACACTCCAGCTGTTTGCTCTCTAAATAAAGCTAACAAATCTTGAAGGTGTACTTTAGGTCATCTTCTTGTTAGTGTAGTTTGTTCCAATTTTCTGCATTCCAGTCGGAATTGCGTGGTGTTGAAGTATGAAATGGTGGATATATTGGTTTATTATTCCATTCACCATTTAACCTACAATTTGCCATTTCTTCTACTTTAAACTTGCTTGTATAGAGCATGTTCTCTAAGGATTAACAGAAGTTTGAAAAGTGGAACCTGACATCACTACTTGAATTTCATCTAAACCCTACTCTTATTGCACTCTTAAAAAGTGTAACCAATATTTTTGCATATAAAAACAGAAACCTGCATGAGTCTGGGGGAAAAAAAACAATAAAAGACTGGGCATTTCTAAACTTTTGACAGGCCCTGTATAGTCTTGATAAATACACAATAATTTGTATGCATTTTAAGTTTTTTAAGTTTTTTTAATACATTTGAGAATAAAATAGAGCTTTAACTCCACAAACAGATGGCAGCTGACTTTAAGTCGATTGTTACAATGTTCTGGTCATCAGTTTATTAGAGATATAGAGAAATGGTAGCTTAGTGGATAAGATGTTGGACTTGTGATCAGAAGGTCATGGTTCAAATTCCAGCCACCAAACTGCCACTGCTGGGTCCTTCTGCAAGGCGTTTTACCCTCAATTGCTCAGCTGTATAACTGAAGTCTCACTGGATAGCTGCATCTGCCAAATGCCATAAATGTAAAATGTAAATGTAGTAAACTAGTGTCAGTAATATTTTATGGTAATTACCTGATTACATTGGAAGCTTTCCAGATTGCCGAAGACTTACTAATGTGCCAGAATATTTATACACTGTAAAACCTGTGCCCTGCTCTGTACCCGTGTTGTAGATTATGTGAGGTTACTCTTTCACCTTGCCGTTCTGAAGCTTAAAAAGTTTTTCCTGTTTGTCTGATTCTAAAGTGGGATTTGTTTATCTTTCTTTACAGTTGAGGACAACTGGAATGGACTTCCGTGGCCTCGTCCAGCAGTTCATGCAGGAGAGGATGCAGACCACAATGGTACATCACCCAGAGATTCCCCTTTAAAAGCCTTCATTTTCTGTTAGAATTAAAAAAATGCGTATTAGATCCACTGCTGTTAGATAACTCATAGTGCCGTTCCACTACACAATGTGTTTTCATTCAGCACATGCCACTTTAACTAGATTGCATGTCATGTGAGATGTTCCTCTGTGTTGCAGCTGACAGGAATGTTGATAGGTGCCGTGGTGGCTGTGTGCCTTATAGGCATCTCCGTGCTCTTCCTCTACCGCAGATACAAGCTAGCGAGTAAGCGGAAATCTTCTTTGAGCTCTGCCTCTCACCTTGATCTCTACATCATCGTCACACTATTGACTTTTACCATTTCCTGCTATGCCATTATGATGCAAATAGGGTTCAGATAATATGCTATATGGATAAAAGTATGTGGATAACTGGCCTTGAACATCCCGTTTCAAATTTAGCCCCTATTTGCTCTCACTCTTCTGTGAAGATGTTCCACTAGATTATAAATGTATGCTTGTGAAGATTCAGCCACAAGGGTGTTAGTATAATCACAAAGGTGACGTCATTGCGCCAATTCTTCCCAAAGGTGTTCAATAGGGTTGAGGTCAGGGCTGTATAGCAGCCCACTCAAGATCTTCCACTCCAAACCATTTCTTCATGTTGCTGGCTTTGTGTACAGCAGTGCAATGCTGCAACAGGATTTGGTCTCCTAGTTGAAGTGAAGCAATTTGAATGTTACCACCTAAAAACACCCTTTACAATTGGGTACCTCCAACATTGTGGTATTATTTTGGGGAAGAACCACATATGGCTGGAAAAATCAGTTATTTGTCCATACAGTGTAACTTAAATATGAATTTGAGTGTTCTATTGATTGCAAAATAAGACATGAAACACTAAAGACTGTGCTGTTTTTGGACAATAATGTACAGTGCTTAATTATAGTGGAGGAAATAAGTATTTGACATATAAGCTTTTTTTTCTAGTGCAGCAATTTACATGAAACTTCGACCAGACATTGGCGTTTACTCAAGAAATCTACACATATCAAGCATCAACATATTACAATCCATAAAGGAAAGCTAAACAGGTAGTCCCAGACTTAACTCCCAGCGTAACTTGAAATACCCAGGAGTCTTCAGTATGAGGTAGTATACTGTAATTTGTTAATAATTAAACACATCAATACAATTTAATTTGTATGTGCCTTTAACAATGAACAAGCAGTTTTATAGATTCAGCAGCAGAAATCAGTGCTGCTGAATCAAGCCAGTGGCAACAGCGACAAGGAAAAGCTTCTTGAAATTGCAAAACTGACAAGGAAGAACTCCCTGAGATAAAAAGAGGAAGAAACCTTAAGAGGAACCAGACTCAGAAGGGAAAACTTCCTCATTTGGGTGATACCGAATGTACATTCATTATAGCATCAGTTATAGTTATCGTTCTTGAGTTGAACCTTCCACAGTAGGGTCTTGGATCTTAATGCTCTGCTGCACCGAGTTGCCTCCAATCAAAGAGATCCCCCCCAAACAAGCTCCGCCCTTATACCACAATGCTCCACCGCTGAACCTACAAATCACCCCCAGCCGGTTGCGCCCAAGGCAATCGCCTAGTTTGCCTTTTTCTAGAAACAGTACAACATCATTTGTTATAAACAGATTTCACAACTCCTAAATATTCCTGTAAGCATAATTGAAGCCATTAACTAAAAGGAACATCACTCCATCTTCATGCTCAAGTTTGCTACACAACATTTGGAACCTTGCCATGCCTCTTCATCAATAATGGACACTTGGCTGTAGAATGCATTTGGATATTGTTTTCTCTGTGACGGTTGTACCCGCTGCCTCCAAGTCTTTCTGAAGCTCTTGGTTCATGGCTCTTGAGTTAATCTTCTGACTAACCTTTTGACTCCTCTAATGGTCCCACAAATAATGGCCCAGTGAAGAATAAAAAAAGTTGATGTGTTGAATACTTATCACCCCTGCTATACTATATATAAAATGTGAAACCCCTGTAAGATAAGTTAGTTCCTGTTTTTACTTGTTTTATAACAGACATTAGTGGTAGAAGCTAAAAGACTTAATTGACCACCAGCACTAGTGATAGATATGTTTTATAAACATCCAGCAAAAATTCAATAGCTCTGTTTGTATAAATAGAAATAGGCTTTGAAATTCATATATTTTTATGTAAAAGTGCTGTACTGTTTATTTTGCAGGTCAGCAGACGGGCACACCTCGGTACCGTTTCAGGAAAAGAGACAAGGTCCTTTTCTACGGGAGAAAGATCATGAGAAAGGTAAGTCCTATAGTGCGTTTTTTACATTTAAACAGATCAAAATCGATTTTCATTCCATGTATCAAATCCTTATTCCAATTCCCAACCACTTCTGAGCCGAAACTTTCCTCTGACCACTAAATAGCATTGTTTTTGTACCATTTAAATGCAGACTATCTCATTCCACACGTTTTACATACAGTGCTTTATTTTACTTAATTATTTGTTTTTTCCTGCATCCTTTCAGGTCCAGACTCTGTCTTCCACTCCCTCGTCTACATCCATATCGAAACATCGCCCTCGCAAAAGAACTAAAGTCTTGAGCATTGCCCGAAGGTATTAGTTTCTCATAGTATAGTAGAGTATATGCAGTGGTGGATGAAGAACACTAACCGTGTACTTGAGTAAAAGTAGAGAAACACTTGGAAAATATTACACCAGTAAAAGTGCTCTGTTTAAACCAGGGGTCATTTTTAAAACTAAGAGCTACTGCTTGGGTACCGATTATTGTGACGGGCTACCAGTTGGATACACAGTTCTGAAATAACAAAATTGCTCAATTTACCTTTAATTATGTTATTATTAATGATATTCATCTATGCGAAGACACTAATCATGTTAATGATTTTTTCAAAATAATTATCAACAATGATTTAACAAGGTAGGAAACAGATAAATATCAATATGCAAAACTTTATTTCTAGAAATCTTTGCAAGTTTTGATCACTTCTACATTTTCAGTGCATCATGATTGTACATATTATCAATTACGTAACATACAAAAATCAACTTGGAGACCAGTTAGTCAAATATGAAATTTACAATATTAAAAGAAAAATTTTTACATTTCAAATTCACACCAATGCAAGTGTGATTTAAAAAAAGAATAGCAACGGCTCACTAGTAAGTGGCGCTATGGTGAGCTTTTTTAAAAAAAAACAAAAAACGCCTGCTGGCACCATGTTGGTGACCCCTGGTTTAAACTTTCACTTGAGTAAAAGGACTATGATTTATTATGGCTATAATGATCCTATTATCATTTTTGTCACAAGAGTCTTTGCTTAATCAACTCAGTTTATGAGAAAAGTCTCTGATCTCTCTAACAATCTATTAATAGAATGATATTAATGAGTCAACTACTGATCAGTATATATTAAAATGATCATGAGCCAAAACCTTTTTAAGTACTTAAAATAAAAATCGCACAAATGGGGCCTAGGTTGCTGTGGCAGGTGAGAGTCAGGAGTTGCTTTCATCATTTATTCCTCTCGAAATGTTCTGCTTGCTGTTGAAATGATGTTGCACTGTATGTTCGTGCTGAGTGGATGCCGCAAAGCGGTAATCAAAACGAGTTCAAAACAGTGCGCTCTGATTGGTGGATTGCTGTGTGCTTGAGTTTTTACCCACTCATAAATAAAAAGGAACGACTGATTTCGTTAAATGTAGTCGAGTCAAAAAATAAGAGGTTTGACTTTGAAATGGAGTGAAGTTCAAGTAAAAGTCTCGCCAAATTGAAATACTTCAGTAAAAGTACAGATACGCGGAAAAAGCTACTTGAGTACAATAACGAATTACATTTACTTTATCACTATACCACTGATGTATATATGAATATGCAAAGGAATATGAATAGGCAATGCTACGAACCCGAGGCAAAGTTTTGATATGCTACTTAATTCGCAGGATATTGCGGATAAAAAAGGAACCGCCAACTCTGCAGCCCAAAGAGCCTCCTCCCGCTCTGCTGGAGGCAGATCTTACAGAGTTTGATGTGAAGAACTCCAACTTGCCCTCTGAGGTGCTTTACATGCTTAAAAATGTCAGGTTGGTAGTTTAGACCCGTTTTTTTCTCTTTTTATGTGTTTCCTGAGGTAACTTTCGAATCTCCATAATTATATAATAAAGTATAATATTGAAGGCACGATTTATAATAAATTAAGTATATTTTTTTTGGACATGAATGTTTTCTTGTACACGTGCAGAGTTCTAAAAATGCTATCATGGTTCTGTTTCATGTCAACCTGTACAGTCATTCATTTATTTATTACAAACTATGCATTGTTACGCTTTTTCCTGTGTTGATTGACACCTCAAAGAGATAAAGTATTTTGTTAACTCTAAGTCGAATGAGCTTTTTCACACAGGAAAATGGGGTTGACATTCACAATTTTCTTGTTACTCTTTTATATTCTTAAAAATCACATGATTGGTTCCCACTTTAAGATGGTGTTTTAACTCTGAGGTTTTTTTTTTTTTTTTTGTATTTGTGTGTGTAGAGTTTTGGGGCACTTTGAAAAACCTTTGTTCCTGGAGCTCTGTCGCCACATGGTGTTTATTGAGCTGCAAGAGGGCGAAGGACTGTTCAAGCCCGGAGACGACGATGACAGCATTTATGTGGTTCAGGATGGAAGACTGGAGCTGTGTATCCATGAAAACGTAAGGAACCAGGAAAACACCTGGAAACGTGTCACATATTGACTTAATAGGACATATTGGCATGGTAGCTGTCAGATTTAGTTATGTTGCTTCAGTACAAAGTTGTGTTTAGATGCTACTGAAAACAGATCTTCTTTAAGTCATGATGAAAGTGTCAGCCTTTGAGCCATGATCCATATGCAGGTGATTTGCATAATCTAATTTGACAGCTGTATAATTCAAGTCCAACTTTCCCTGCACCTACATCGACAGAACTTTTGGGCTTAATTCACCGAATCCGAATAACAATCTCTTCATGCCGTTTCTTTTTCGTCATCAGCCCGCGGACACTTTATTATCGGTAGACAGTTATTCCCTTGTCTTATTTCCCTTTGAATAACTGTGCGAATACGAACCTCAGGATGGCACAGATCCAGTGGTGAAGGACATGCTGCCCGGAGACAGCGTTCACAGCCTGCTCAGCATTCTAGACTTCATCACAGTGAGTCTTCCTTTCTTTCTTTCATGGTTTTTTTTTTTTT